>OY986051.1:19595965-20318554 GCA_963920205.1 Stenodema calcarata
CTTCGAGGTCAAGAACAACGAAGTCGTTTGGCTGATATAATCTTGCATGGTTAGGTTCCTATAACCTTCTTAGTTATCTTCTTAGCTAACTTCTTAATTTTTTACCAATTTTTCATTTTAATGACTTTATTCAGCCAATTTAAATGTCGGTACATATATCATGAAATAAAATTTGGTTGAACACAAATTTGTATACAAGCAAGTTTTTCTACTTAAAAAAATAAAATAAAATAAATAAATAAATAAAAAATTGACCGTGCAAATAAAACGGAAATTCACATCTAAAAGCAGTGAAATCAAATTAGAAATCATCCCATATCAACATAAGTACTTCCTCCTTCAATCATGAAACGTTCAGGAGGTGTATTCAATTTTGATAATTTTTCTTTGTAGTAAGCCCTTTGAACACGGGCAGTTTCCAGCTGCTCAAGCAACACCAACCGCTGTAACTCGACAGTTGTCAACTTCTTTGTTTCTTCGGTTTCGTTGTTCCTCCTACGGGAAGGTTGGGATACCTGTGACTGTGAGGGAGACGGGGATTCCACTGACGTTGAAGGAGGCGTTGGGATGTCCACAGATGATGGCGGAGAAATCGATGATGGTACAGACATCGATGATGAAGTTGGTCCTCCACAAGCCATGGCACCAGGAATTCTTGCCACTGTAGGATTAGTTTTCCCCTCCATCGCCTGATAAAATTGTTTTTCCCATGACCGCAGTCTGATTGGACGGTTTCCAGTCTTATTCAAGTCGGTTTTTTTCTTCAAACGAGTTTTCATATTGTTAATTTTTTTCATCATTTTGTTAGTATCTACCAGTTTACCGAACATTTGCTGGTATCGTTTGATCAAAAGCCGCATCGCGTCTTCTTTCATCCCTTTCACTACAGGAGCCTGGGATTTCGAGAGAAGCACTGGCTTGTCTGCGACGAAATTCGCGATGAGATCCATTTCGCTCTGGAATCCAATTTCACTATCACTGGAATCCGTTTCCATCGCGTTTCCATATGAATTAATTTGAGAGAGAGAAAGAACGTGCTCAAAAAATTAAAACTCATGTACCTAACACGTCTTGAGCTGGCGTTATGGCGTTCCAGCGTGGCCTATCACTTGGTAACCGTGTCATTCACGCCCCAGCTGATATTTCCCGCCCTATTCTGCAATCAACCTTTTGCTTCACAAGTCGAAGCATTTCCTTCGAAGTAAAGCATAAGGTTATTCATATAAAATGAAGCAAATGCTTTTACTTCTACCTTTTGCTTCACACCTTTTGCTTTTGCTTCTACTGTTGGAGGACGAACAATCCGACACCTTGTTATAATTAGTATTATCATGTTGGCAGCCATGTTATCACTGCTCAACTAGAGAACTCTCAATGTTTCCTTCTTCTTCCCGTGTCTTGCGACCTTGTTATACTGTGTGCTCTTTTGCTAAAATATAATCGGTGCCTGCCTATTTAATTCTGCGGAGTTATATTCCTCACTACCAATTTACGGAGTCTTTGGATCATTCGGTGAGTGTATTTGTTAAGATTATTTCAGGGGATTAACCCCGTGAACCTTCATGCTAGCAATGGTTGGGTTCGCGAAATCGTCGGAGCCTAATGGCGGACGGAATGAATCGATTGGCTTTGTTACGGTGTTCGGGCTATCTGAATAAAAGATCGTAGTCGGGGTTATTTTTCTTCATCTATTGCGTTGTGTTGTACTGAGCACTTACTACATGGAATGAACCCTAGGAATTTTCCAACTAGAACAACGGTGTTTCAATACGGGCAGAGTTAATATTGCGAACTACGTTGACGAACGAAGTTGATTTAACCTGCCGAGTGGGTGGTTGGAAAATTTAGCGATCGGTGTTCGGTGGCGGAGTCTAGGGGCGCCCCAAAGTAAATCCCACGACATATCCACCCTGTATTTCTTTTGCGCTTGCGGCTGGGGTTCAGATGAAGAAATAACCAATTTACGGAGTTAATTGACAAAGATGCGGTGTCAATTATGGGTCAGTACGTGGGCCGCTAGTTTTCTGCTGTCGTCCTTGGCGTTGCGGGATGGGATGGTTTCTGCGATGCCGACGACGACGCGAAAACGGCAAAGGGCCAAATTGGGTGGATTTTATTGATGAAAAGGACCCAGCCACGGGGAAACGGTGTTCGGGGAAGTCAACGGGTTGCGCTGCCTGTGACTTCCGTAAATAGGCCAACCAAATGATTTTTTCCCCGGGCTTATTTGTTGGTTGGCGATTTTCCCGATATGCAAAAGATTCTGAGGCGGATGAATCAAGTTGTCGGCAAATAACGGAGCCTGACAAACGCCTTTTTGTGACTGGGTTACCCTATGTGGCGCGATTTTATGCGATTTGCGGCGAGTATAAAATTCGGCCTGAGGGTTTAGCTTGACCTAACTGAACGTACTCTTGCGGAGGTCGGAGTCAATGTTCATGAACCTTGTCACTGGAGGTAAGAACGACGGATAACGCTGCGAAAATGCGTGTTCGAAGTTTACTGTAATTTTAGTAACTGATTGCGGTGCGGTGATAATTTGAGTGATAACTGATGGCGATACAGTTATTCATTCTGTTTACAGTATCAGGCTCTGTGCTGATAACACTTTGCGTTTCTCTGTCAAAGGGAGCCGTGTGTATCTGCAGGAAGGCGGTGAAGACTAATCACCGGTATAGGACAGAGAGGAGATCTTCCATCCAGATCTCGCGGAGACTCGATCTTTCAGATAGCAAACAAAGCGTATAGTAAAAATCCATTGGTTTACGTTTCGGGGTACTGCCATCGTCTCGGGAATGTTTGTTGTTGCGGTGTAAACAAACATTACATGGTATCACAGTGCTACGGTGTTAAGCACTGTTTTATCAAACGGTGTTATGAAAACGGTGTCATGATAACGGTGTCATTAAACAGGGTCGTGTAAATGGTGTTTTGCGGCAAAAGACGGGAAGAAGCAAACCGAGGTTACGCTAAATATAGTACCTTACTGGCAATTTGGGAATAGCGAACCTTATGCGGCCTGAGACGATGACCTGCCCCGACTGGACTGCCTGATTTTCAGCATGTGCATTATTGTTTTAGTGCTGGATACATGCTGATTGCGGAGAGTGCTCATATAAATTATGCGGCGAATGTAAAACGTCAGTTCCGGACGATCAGGCGGTTCAGTATCAGTTTCTTTTTAAGTCTGGAACAGTACCGGAAGTAGACAGTACGGTATGACATTCCTGGTTAACGGCTACGGGGGAAATTTGCGCAATCCCGGCCGAGCGTTATCCATGGTTTTTCGCGTTTTTCCATGTTTGCGAATGGAAAATTCGTACACACAGAAACCCGATATGGAGATCGGAGGTTGGTTCTGTGCGAAAACGTTCTTTTGTACAATGCGGGGTAAAGTGGAGTGTACAAAATGGAGTAAAACGTTATGTACGATAACGGAGTAAGACGTTTTGTACAATGCGGGGTAAAGTGGAGTGTACAAAACGGATGAAAATGAACGATGTAGGTGGAGTACATGTAAACGGTTTGAAAAGTTAAAGGGGGGAAAGCGGGTGGAGATCGTATACCCCATGTCAGACGGCATATCGTATTCACGCCGCCTGACTTTCCTCGAACAAGAGATTCTTCCCGCCGCTCGGGACACCTAACACCGAAAAAGGAAGATGCACATCGACAGTTCCCACCGAAGAAATTGCAGCAGGGTATGGTAGCGGAAAACCGCCAAGTTGCCAAAACACAGTCCGCGCGTGCAACCCCCACCGAAGCTGATGATGACGCCCCAAGATGATTCGGATTGGAGATTGACGATCCCCTCTCCAAGTAATAATCAGAGGAAATTGGCTGATTGGATCCCCGCAAAAGGCGGGGGAAAGAACAAAACCGTCTGGAAACCCGGGAATCAGGGTTGTGTTCCTGAGGCCACTGTGCGTACCATCTTGCACTTGATCTCCGCTGGACGAGCCCATCAGTCCCCCAAGAAATCAGCCGAGGACCAACCGCAGCGGAGGAAGAGGTCAGCACCCCGCTGGCTACTTGAGTTCCGAGGAGACTTGCTGCCCAGGCGCCCAAGGGAGGTAGCTGCTCCCTGCTTCGCGCCTGAAACTTCCCAAGTCCGGGGTGGACCGCCCTCGTCAAGAGAGTATAAGGTTAGTCGGTACCCGTCAAATTCGTCACGCGGTAATATCGGGTCGGGAAAAGTGTTATCAGGAGGCCTAGGTAGGACTAGAATACGGGAACAATCAGCTAGAAACCCTAAGTTAGCAGATAAGCTAGAAACTTAAGTTCACTAAAATTCATTTGCTTATATCATTGTATTCAACCCATTCGTCAAATATCCTTACATTTCACCTTCACTGTCCAACTGCACAAATTCAATAAATAAAACACCAACATTGCATGAATAGGAACCGTTTTGGCCTTAAGGCCCCTTTTTCCCCGTTCTTCTAATCAATCCTGTCCCGTTATTGCCGCCCCCGTTTTGGAGGGTTTTCCAGACGCCGCCCTGGGACAACTCGATCTGGAGGCCGTGGCCCCCAGTGTCTAGTCCCCACTGCAGCAGCAGGGGGAAAATCTACGAGGCCCGCCAGGCTTCACAAGTGGTGGAGGCGACACGGGCCTCACAAAGTGGTGGAGGCGCCTTCCCTAAGAGGACGTCCCCAGAAAAGACCTAGAAAATAGTGGCGGTGGTACAATCGATCATATCGAAGTCCCCAAAAATTTATTAGATAAAAAATTCCACCCTGATAATAGGCACAAATTGGAGAAAAGACCTAGAAAATAGTGGCGGTGGTACAATCGATCAAATCGAAGTCCCCAAAAATTTATTAGATAAAAAATTCCACTCTAATAATAGGCACAGGTAGGAGAAAAGACCTAGAAAATAGTGGCGGTGGTACAATCGATCATATCGAAGTCCCCAAAAATTTATTAGATAAAAAATTCCACTCTAATAATAGGCACAGGTAGGAGAAAAGACCTAAAAAATAGTGGCGGTGGCACGATCGATCAAATCGACGTCCCCAAAAATTTATTAGATAAAATAGTCCACTCTAATAATAGGCACAGTTAGACGAAAGTCCGCGCACGGTAGGTGCAGGAATCGTGGAATAGTAGGAAGTTTCATCAGAAGAAATAATAGGATCGATATAGGTTCGTACCAAATAATTGGGTAATACTTAGGTTTGGGCTAAATATGCTAAATTAAATTAAAATTTTGTGCATTATTTACATATCTATACAGCGTATTTTACTCGTATTTTACTACCTAACGAACACAGGTACACACCATATACAGTTGTACACCATTTATACAGACCATATATAACCATTTATACCATTTGTACCATTTATAACCTATATATTTGTGGTTGTCGTTGAAAAACACATTTACACCTTGTGTCACACACATACACACGAATACGTAAAATAACTCACCAGCGGAATCACAAGGGAGAAATCCACACTCGAAATTACATATAAAGTCAAGAAAATTCATAACTCACTGCATAAAATATTGTGTTGACATAAAATAAAATATCAAAAGGCCAACTTGGCATAAAATACCGCGGAATAATGAAAAATGCTACAAAATAACCCGACGGGGGGCACAAGGAAGCCGTCACAAGCAACTGAAGCCGGAGCCGACGGCGGAAAGCAGAATAGCACACTATCTACGAATCCATTTGGCGGACACTACAACGGATTACGAAACGCTGCTCAAAACAGCCCAAAAAGAATTGAACACAACCCCATCAAAATCGTTGGCCATGAGAACACCATACTATTGCGTGTTCGGCATGAATGCAAACAAATCAGACGGATTACCCGACATAGAAACATCCATGACTAACGAAGCACGACTGGAAAATATGCAACAGGAACACCTCCTACCAAAAATACATCATGACATGTTCGAACAAACGAAAAGAAGTCATGATAAAAATAGAAAGCAAATAACATACGAAGAAGGAGATCTGGTACTGATCAAACAATCATGCTTTAACCAACAGGCGCACAAATTGGATAAAAAATATCAAGGCCCATTCGAAATTATAGCACGCACGGGAGAAAACAATTACCAAATTTCAGTGCCATACCGCGGTGGCACGAAACAGAGGAATTATCACACATCCCAATTGGAATCCATTTATAGAACGTCCAGCGATCTTGGCGAACACGGCGATCCCACAGAAAATATGAGAATGACTGCAAGAATGAATCACGGCTGACGAGCCACGTACGAAAGAATGAATGAGCGCGAACAAACGAATGAATATGAATATTGAGCAAGTGAACGGATATTGAGCAAATGAACTAACGCGAACGAACGAATGAAGTATGAATATTGAGCGAATGCATGAAAGCGAACAAACGAATGAAGTACGAATATTGAGATGGAATGAATAGGGACGACGGAGCCATCAGAACCAAGGGACCACAAAACAAGCTAAGAAACCCCAACTACATTCAAAAACCGTGCATACGAAGGAACCTACTAAGGTGCGCCGAGACTGGAGAAAAAGGGGGGAAAAATAATAAAAAATAAACACGCTACAGAAACCAGTACCTACAAAACGCAGAGAAATTCAATAGACGAAGAACAGCGCTCGAGGATAGGGTAGAATCGATATCGAACCAAAAAACACAAAAAAAAAAGAAAAAGAAGAAAGAAAAAAAAAAGATGATGAAATACAGAGAAATAAAAGGAGAATAGAAACGAAGAGAAATAAAGAGAAACAAAGAATAATCAAGAGATATAATGTAAAGATGAAAAAAAAAAAAAAAAAACGATTAAGGAAATAGATATATAAAGAAAAATATAAAAAGAGAGATAATAGGAAAATATAAATAAAGAGAAATAATAAAGAAGAGAACTAAAAGAAATAGAAATAAAGATAAAAAAGAGAAACGGAATAAAGAGAAGAAAAAAAAAAGATAATTAATAAAAGGGGAATAAAAGAAATAGAAATAGAGAGAAATGGAAAAAAAGAGATATGAAGAAATATTAGAAATGAAATAAAGAGAAAAAAAAAGAGAAATAATAAAAAGGAAAATAAAGAGAAATAAAAGAACAAGAAATAAAGAGAAATAATAAAAAAGGGAAATAAAGAGAAATAAAAGACAGATAAATCAAGAAAAAATGAGAAATGAAATACGGGAAAAAAAGATAATTAACACAATGGAAATAAAGAGAAATAAAAGAAAGAGAAATAAAGAGATAACAAAAGAGAATTGAAGACAAATGAAAAAAGATAAATAAAGAGAAAAGAAAGAGAAATATAAAATAAAGTGAAAATAAAATATAACAGAGGAAAATAAAAATCGAGAAAAAAAAATTAAAAAAAAAAATAAATAAGTAAATTAAAAAATAAAAAAAATAAAAAATAATAAAAAAAAAAAACGAGAAGAAACTATTAACACGGAAGTGTTATTGCAACATACGGAAGTCACACCGACCTAGTGACATTTCGACGAGTACATGAATAAATAAGTTAACCTAAAATAGAAATAAATAAAAAAACGCGACGAGTGTATAAATAAATAAGTTAGCCTAAAATAGAAATAAATAAAAAACTGAAACACAACGCATCGGGAATGGATTCGGTCGACAATGACAACAGCAGATTCTGAGAAATCGTTGAACGGAATAGTCACATCAGAAACGAGTAAACAGTGAACGAAAATATAGCTACTTACAGATGACTGAGGGGTCGAGAACGTATCCGCACTGGTATATATCACCATTCACTCACAAAGATTAGGCACCTACGCGCGCGAAACGGCGAAGAAGAACTCGCGACGCAGCCGAATGACCCAAATCGAAAAAAAAGAAAGCACGGAGAAAAACCACCCCATGGACCATAGTGCACACCAGCTTCAATACAACGGCCTCCATGACCCCAAATCCGGTACTACAGGTACTGAGTAAGAACACAGGAGACACACAGGAACCCACCGAACACACCAAAGGAACACATCGAAAAAACACGGGCCGCGACCGAAATTACACTGAGGTCACACTTCAGCAAAAGTATCTACATACGGAGGGGAGACTTATGACCAATCAACGTAGGGAAAAACCCCCACTCTATAAAGGGTCAAGATAGTGGAAGGAAAAGAGAAATGCAATTGAACAAAACGCATCAAGTGATATGGCAAACGGTAGACCACATTTTGCTGACGGAAAAAGCTCACAGGCGACTCATGCACAAGGGACAGAGATAACGGCCAAGAAAGACTGACACACTTGAAACGAACGACACGTGAAGAATCAAACAAAACGAGTCTCGACTACGATACCATGGAGCCCGTTCAAAGAAATGAACGACACATCTAATCCAAGACCGACGTCTCCGCTTGTTACAGGGAGACGCAAGCAAAACATAGTCTGAGAACTGCAAAAATTCCTGTTTGGCACTATGTCAGAGAGTGACTCCACACACATCAATGAAACGTTCGAAAAATTGACTAGGAACCAAAACCGCGTGTTGAAACATGAAAAAGACATAATTGCATACGTAAACACAACCATGCATGCGATGTTACGAGACTCACGCAAAGTTTACGCACAGTTATTGGATAACCAGGACACAACCATACGTCGGATGCAAGTAGAACTACACACAGCCGAAATTACATCATACGTAAACAGCCTTTACTACGACCTAATGATAACACTACAGATGGTTAGACAGGACAACGATATATTCTTCGGCTACTTCAATTTTGCAAAGATACACAGCCTAGGCGAAAATTTAATCAAATCACGAGACATCAAGCCACAAATAGAACACGTTTGGGAAGCGCTAAATGACAATCTATGCTTACCATACCTACAACATAACTACACGGACGCTGAAATCATGAAATTTCTCAGATTGGGGCAAGTCAAATACATCCAAGCACACCACGGCATCTACATTCAACTCGAATTGCCAATCATAGCACGCGAGTCCACATTGCACTTAATCGAATACATACCAATTGCACACGCCGACCAAGACGACATATTTCAATACGCTAAGCCCGAACATGATGCATACGTCCGTCGGAACACAGGAAATCAATTCACATACCTAGGAATATCTGACACTCATGTCCAAAAACAATGCTTACGCACACATGAACAACATTACATATGCCACATGCATCTAGATTACAACTACTTCACAACAAACGATCCTCTTACGAACGATTCACGTATAGGATTTTTCAAACTCGACAATCCCTACATTCATGAAATCCTGCAGACACCGACAGCATTCTTCCTATACGCTCAACAAAAAAAAACTCGACAATCACGGTGCACACCGACAACACGCTGAAAAACAATACAAACCAGTGGAACCTACAGTGTAACTTGCACGAACGACTGGCAATTAAGGGGGTACGATACAATCAATGGGGTAGAATCCATTTCTAGAATAGGTAGAATAGATGATCTCCAAGATGATCTTGATTCATTGTACAACTGGACCAAATTGAATGATCTCTCTCTTAACCTAGAGAAATGTAATATTTTGAGAATTTCTCACTCCAAATCCCCTTTAAATTTCCACTATTCCATAAACGGCCACATCCTCACATCTGTTGATTCAACTAACGACCTTGGTATTTTCATGACCAATTCATTCAGTTTTCTCTTCATATGGAAACCATAATATCAAAGGCAAATAGAATGCTTGGATTCGTGAGCAGGAACTCTAAGCACTTTACCGCGGAAACACTGAAAATTCTTTACTGCGCCTTTGTCCGTTCAGGCCTGGAATATGGTTCATTAATTTGGAACCCACATCACAAAACATATATTGATCGCTTTGACAGAATCCAGCGCAAATTCCTTAGAGTGGTTGCTTATAAAAGACGAATCCCCATTGCAGATCTAAATTATGTTGATCTTTCAGCATCAATTAACATAGAATCTCTGGAAAATCGCCGCTTAAAAAGCGATCTTATTTTTTTATATAAACTGGTAAACAATCTTACTGATTCTCCAGACCTAGTGTCAAAAGTGAATTTTCATGCACCACTTAAAGTAACCCGAACCATAAGACCCTTCACCCTAGAATTTCATCGAACTGATTACGGCAAATTTTCTCCGATCAATAGACTGATGTACAACGCACATTCTCATCCGTCACTTGATTTCTTTGGCTCTAGCCTTTCAGGGTTCAAGTCACAATTGGACAAATTAACCTTCTTTTCCTAATACTCGACCACACTTTGAATTGGTAAACTAATAAAATGTTATGCTGTATTATTTGTACGTACATCTATAATTTTCTTCTTGCGGCCTTACATATTTTATCTTCATTATTATCACTAAGTTTTAGTGCAGATTGTACTAAATCTATTTTTCATGAATGTAAAACCTGTAAACTGGGTGTTTCCCGTAATAAACGTTTATTATTATAGCATAGACTAGGTATATTAGAGTAGAACGAGTATAATCGTTTTTACACATACACAATCGTAACATATTAAATGTATACACATATTTAACATGGACAAATTGTTTTCATTGATCAACCAATACATGTATTAATCTACAAAATATATGAAGGGACAGAAAAGGACTAATGGGAAATGTAGTAATGAAATATGATTAATGGAATTTATGCAATCGTAGTAGACTAATGAATCATAATAAACTATGAAACAGTTAAAAACGTAATATATTAAATGCATATAAATAATATTTATATTATGTAACATGGACAATTGTTTTCCCTGCTCTGTCAATATAGTATAATATATTATATCACTAGGTTTCTAAACGTGTATGATAAACCTTGACCATTATTTCCAACAAACAGATAATATCTGTTGTATATTATACAACATAGAACACATGGGTGTACAACGTTGTCTATAAAATAGTAACTTGTAAATTGAAATACTCTCCACCAACTTGGGGTCAAGCTTCATTCTGCACACCTTATGGCATACGGCATGTCTCATACTGGTAAAACTAGTTAATTTGAAATAACCTTGTTAAATTGCTCTTAATCAAAAATGATGTAACCTAGCCACTCGGCATACATTTTTAAAGACCTCCATAAGTCCTCCAAAAGTGCGACATTCGAAAAGTACACACCGCGAAACGCGCGCGCAAGGGAAATCGACCAAACTCCACATGCTGTCTCCCAAATTTTGCGCCGAAATTTGGCAACTCCGACGCAAAATTTCAAATTTGGAGGGGGACCTGTCAGACGGCATATCGTATTCACGCCGCCTGACTTTCCTCGAACAAGAGATTCTTCCCGCCGCTCGGGACACCTAACACCGAAAAAGGAAGATGCACATCGACAGTTCCCACCGAAGAAATTGCAGCAGGGTATGGTAGCGGAAAACCGCCAAGTTGCCAAAACACAGTCCGCGCGTGCAACCCCCACCGAAGCTGATGATGACGCCCCAAGATGATTCGGATTGGAGATTGACGATCCCCTCTCCAAGTAATAATCAGAGGAAATTGGCTGATTGGATCCCCGCAAAAGGCGGGGGAAAGAACAAAACCGTCTGGAAACCCGGGAATCAGGGTTGTGTTCCTGAGGCCACTGTGCGTACCATCTTGCACTTGATCTCCGCTGGACGAGCCCATCAGTCCCCCAAGAAATCAGCCGAGGACCAACCGCAGCGGAGGAAGAGGTCAGCACCCCGCTGGCTACTTGAGTTCCGAGGAGACTTGCTGCCCAGGCGCCCAAGGGAGGTAGCTGCTCCCTGCTTCGCGCCTGAAACTTCCCAAGTCCGGGGTGGACCGCCCTCGTCAAGAGAGTATAAGGTTAGTCGGTACCCGTCAAATTCGTCACGCGGTAATATCGGGTCGGGAAAAGTGTTATCAGGAGGCCTAGGTAGGACTAGAATACGGGAACAATCAGCTAGAAACCCTAAGTTAGCAGATAAGCTAGAAACTTAAGTTCACTAAAATTCATTTGCTTATATCATTGTATTCAACCCATTCGTCAAATATCCTTACATTTCACCTTCACTGTCCAACTGCACAAATTCAATAAATAAAACACCAACATTGCATGAATAGGAACCGTTTTGGCCTTAAGGCCCCTTTTTCCCCGTTCTTCTAATCAATCCTGTCCCGTTATTGCCGCCCCCGTTTTGGAGGGTTTTCCAGACGCCGCCCTGGGACAACTCGATCTGGAGGCCGTGGCCCCCAGTGTCTAGTCCCCACTGCAGCAGCAGGGGGAAAATCTACGAGGCCCGCCAGGCTTCACAAGTGGTGGAGGCGACACGGGCCTCACACCCCAGATACCCTTAAGTTCCTTTTCAACGTTACATACCTACAAATAAGTGAAATAACACAGAATTCAGTGATAATATGTGGAATGGTTATTATAAAACGGTGAAGTAATAATTTTCCGATCATGTTACAGAAAAAGAAAAACATGGATACGGAAAGTCTGGCTCGTTTTGAGGAGAGGTTCATGGCCAAGGTCACCGAGCTAAACAGCAGATTTCTTAAAGAGGCGATAGAGGAGTTGACTCAACGCGGTGACGAGTTACTGGCGAGGGCTGAGGCCTTGGTGTCGATGCGGAGACACACGCCAGAGCGTATGGACTTCGCGGAGACTGGAGCGGTTGGCGGTGATTGCGGTGGCTCGGGGAATGGCGCGTCGTTGGATGAGGGGAGGTCGGACGCTAAGCCCCAAAGTGTCACTCAGTCCCGAAGGCGTTTCGCGGACATCACTCTTCCTCGCGCGCAGAATAGGTTATCCTCGGATTCCTATCCTGTGTGGAGGCGGAGGGTGACATTGGATCTGAAAGCATGCGGAGTCGACTTTCTGATAGATCCATCTCGGGCGCCCCCCTCTGATTGCGACGCGTCGGACCTTACCCGAATCAAGGCTGCGGTGATGGCCTACTTGATGTCCAATGTCGGAGGTGACTTGGAGAACGCGATCAAGAGTATCGATGAACCTTGCGAGGCTCTGGACATGATAGAGAACGTCATTGATCCACCGTCCTTAGCCAAGGAACATCGGCTCCAGATCGCGATTATTAACATCAAGTTTGATTCGCGGAGGGAATCTGTGATTGAATTCCAAAACCGCTTCAGATCTCTAGTGGAGAACATACGTAAATGTCCGGACGCTGATCTGTCAGAAAAAGCTGTTAGAAGGCACTTGGTGAACGCCATTGCGGAGGAGTGTCCCAAGATTTCAGCTGATGCGCTCGAGGATCCGTCTCTCACAGCGGAGAGGATTTTCGAGAAAATGCACGCCTGGCACGACTTGTCCTCTGAAAACTCGAGGAGAACCGAGGCAGCTCAGCCTGGCAAGGCCCTTGTCGGGGGCAGGCGAGCGGAGGGCAGGTCAAAGAAGCGAAAGGCTTCATGGCGTCCGGACTTCGAACGGTCGAATAAAAAGGGTCCTGGACTGTGCTACAATTGCGGCCTGCTGGGACATCCTAGGAGTCTCTGTCCCAATCGTCCCGGGGAGAAGGTCTGCTACAACTGCGGAGACAGCGGACACTTGTCCCGGGAGTGCGGGAGACCCTGGACTAATGAGTCCACAAGGGTTAGAGGAGACAAGGGACAGTCCGACAGAAAGCGGGGTAGCGACAGTCGACCCAAGTCCAGCGGTGACAACAGGACACGACCAGCCTCTGAACCGAAAAGGCGCAATAAACGCGGTTCAAGAAAGTCTGCTCGCGGTGGTGCCGGTGGCCGTGGAAATGAACTGGGTACTCGACGACCAGACCAACCCTCCCAACGCAGGTTGACCGAGTTCCAGGCCAAATTGGCCCAAAGAGCTGCCGATCGAGGGGAAAACGAGAAGCGGACTGCGGCGCCTTCTCAACCAATGCGGTCCCCCAATCGGAGCGACGAAAGGGCTCTATTGTCGAGCTCACAAGAGTCTCTGCTTTTGGGAGGTAAGCAATTTCCACAACTGAAGTTTATTGCTGATTCTGGTGCAACCGATCACATGGTAAATGATCGTGCGGTGTTTGCTAAATTAACATGTCTCCCTAGCCCTGTAAGAATTGCATGTGCAAATGATGATCAAAATGCGGACTTGATCATACAGGAAGCGGGTGACATTGTTTATTACTGCGGAGAAACTAAACGTTATGGTGTACTTAAAGATGTGCTATATGCCCCCCAGTTGGGGGAAAACCTGTTTTCTCTCAGAAAGCAGACGGTGAAAGGTTTTCAAGCCATCTTTGATAGAGAACGTCTGAGAATTGTTGACTCTAATACGGGGCAGACTTTGAAAACTGGGCGTTTTGAAGGCAAGTTCTGGTGGTTGACGTTTCATCTCCCATTATTGAATGCGGACGCGCAGGTGGTAGAGAATTTCCTGGCTAAGATGAGTAGGAAAGCTTTGGTCACCCAGACTGATAACCAGTTAGAAAATTTGTCATTCGGTGCTAGACAAAATGTGGCGGGCCCTTCTCACATTGAAGAAGTGAGACCAGAGTCAACATGGCCTTTGCCAAATAATTCTCAAACGGAACCGGGGGAAATAACTCTTAATGCGGAGTCAAATGAGTTAAGAAATAGCGGTGTAAAATCAATCTCTCTAAAAAGAACGCTCGCATTAAATGATACGGTGCCTCCCCCAAAAATATCAAAAATTGCGACTAATTTGAGAGATGATAAAGGTTTACTGTGGCATTTGCGGTTGAACCATGCCTCGAAAACCTATTTGGAACATGCGGCGAGATCCCTTCCCGAATTAAAGGCGGTGAAATTTGGGTCGAATATTTTGGACTGTCCAGCCTGTTTGCAGTCGAAAGCCAGAAGCAAGCCATGCAACTCGGAAAGAACCCGTGCAGTGGAAGCTTTCTTAAGGCTTCATAGTGACTTGCTTGGACCCATCAAACCCTCAGCACTTAGGTCACAAGCGCGGTATATTGTGACGTTTACGGACGACATGAGTCGGTATGCTTTCGCCTATGAAATTAACAATAAAACACAAGTGCATTTGGCGTTGAAAATGTGTTTGGCGGAAATTAGGAGTCTTACTGGGAAACACACCAAAGTTGCGGAGATAAGGGTTGATGGGGGGCTGGAGTTCAAAACTGAAGGGATGCGTCTAGTACTGGAAAGCGAACGAATTTCTCTCGCAGTCTGTGAGCCTTATACTCCTCAGTTAAATGGTACTGCGGAAAGGCTGAATCGTGAAATGCTTGAGAAAATTAGGGTCAATCTGTTGTCGTCTGGCATTCCTGCTCATTTTTGGGCCTATGCGATGAGACATGTGATCCATGTACACAATAGGACTCCTAACAAATCAATCGGCTTTAAGTCTCCTTTTGAAATGGCTACAGGTAGGCTACCCTCCTTAAAATTTCTGCGGCGTTTCGGTTGTGAAGCCTACATTCTAGACAAGAAACCTACTGCCAAATTGGATCCAAAAGCTGCGGTCGGATTCCTCTTGCAGTGCGGTGAATCAGGTTATCATGTCTTACACGCCAAAAATCAAGTAGTAATTCGGTCGAAAGACGTTGATTTTGTAGAGAGTAGAACATATGCGGACTCTCTTCCTTTGAATTCAAGAGACACTGCGGAGAAGCCGGACATTGATTTTGGGTTGGAGGAAGTACATGATGAAAATGTCACACATGCAATAGATAGCTCTTCACAGGCGGAGTCTATAAGGGAGCAATCTGAGAATGTTGAGATGAATGACGACATTGAGCGAGATTTGAACCCTAACACTTCGCAATCTAGGAACGACCATAAGCGAAATCTCATTCATGAGAATGATCGATTTCAATTTTTCGATGAATCAGCAGATAAAACACTCATTGATGAAAATGATGAGTGTAAATTTTATGAAACAAGCGAGGACAGCGGTCATGCATGTTTCTTTAGCGGAGACACGACGGGGGTATGCGGAGACCCTCAAACATATGCGGAGGCAATTAAATCTGCTGATTCAGAAAAATGGCAAGAGGCCATTAAAACCGAATTTCAAGCTCTGGAACGCTGTGAAACCTGGAAACTCATATCCAGGAGCGCGGTGCCAGAGGGGGTCAAACTTCTAAAAACGCGGTGGGTACATAGGCGTAAGGTTGAGGCTGATGGGTCAATTAGGTACCGAAGTAGGTTGGTCGTTAGGGGTTTTGCTGACAACCATAATTATGAACTTGCGGAGATTTATGCACCGGTGGCACGTTTACCAGACGTCAAACTTCTCCTTGCTATGGCGGTGAAATTTGATCTGGATCTTGTTCAGTATGACGTTAAGACGGCTTTTCTGAACGGGCATCTGGAAAAATTTGTTTATTTAGAACTTCCGGATGGATATGCGGAGTACCTTGGTTGCGGTCCGGACTTGAAGCGGGGGAAAGTTTGTGAAGTCCACCGAGCGCTTTATGGTTTAAAAGTTTCTCCAAAGCGGTGGTTTGAACGATTCAGGGCTGCGGTGGATAAGATTGGCTTCAAGCCCTACCCTTTTCAACCCTGTTTGTTCATTTGGAGATCTGGGGGCACAGTGGCAATCATGCTACTCTATGTGGATGACATTCTGGTGGCCTCTAACAGCAAACCCATGATAGAGCAAATAACGACCATGCTGAAAAGTGAATTTTCGATAACGGTGCTAGGTGACCCACAAAAATATTTGGGTTTAGAAATTAATAGAAAACGGTCTGAAAGAATAATTGAAATTACCCAAAAGTCTCATATCTTGCATATGCTTAGGAAGTTCGACCCCAATTCGAATAAAACGGCGTCCACCCCTATGCTATCAGATGGGGAAAGCGGTGAAAATGACGCGGAAGAAGGAGATTTAAATAAAATTCCTTATAGGCAAGCTGTTGGGTCTCTCCTTTACCTACAGAGTGGGACTAGACCCGATATTTCATATGCGGTGAACGTTCTTAGTAGAAAGCAATCAAATTCTACGTGGGCGGATTGGAAGGCCATCATAAGGGTGTTGCGCTACTTGCGGGGGACAATCAATTTGGGGTTGGTATTTGCGGATAAGTCCGATTCCATTGATTGTTATGTAGATGCATCACTAGGAATGTCTGCGGAGGAAGGCCTTTCAACCACGGGCTTCGTGGTTCGGGTTTTTGGTAATCCAGTTACTTGGAAAACCAAGCGGCAGAACCACGTAGCACTTTCGTCGGCTGAAAGTGAATTTGTTGCAATGTCTCAAGCTTGCAGGGAATTAGCCTCAATCCGAACCTTATGTTACTGGTTCACCGGAGTAAGGCTGGTTCCCACCATTTATGAGGATTCTAGACCTGCTATAAGATTAGCGGAAGTGGATGATTCTTCAACCCTGAAACACCTAGTAAGGCTGAGTTATCTATATGTGCGGAGAGAATTTCAGCAAGGAAATATCAGGATTGAGTGGATCTCCACTGAGAATCAAATAGCAGACAGTCTCACGAAACCTCTAATACGTGCGAAATTTGTAAAATTTCGTGATCTTCTCCTAAAAGAATGCTGATACGTTTTATATGTTGATTTCAGAACCACTGTTCAGTGAAATCTCCTAAGAGACTCGAAAAGGAGAAAGACTGCGGAGAACATTTGCGGAGACTGCGGAGAACAACTGCGGAGAACAATTGCGGAGAATAACTGCGGAGAACAAATGCGGCGAACTACGACGGTGAACATGAAGATAATGTTGCGGTGAAATACATGCGGAGAAATTCAGAGCTACGTGGAAATCGAACGCTCAAGAAAAGAAGACTTCGCTAGAAATCTTCTGAGCGAACAACTTCCACGACATACATCGAATCTCAAGCCAACCTCTGAAGAAGCTCTGAAGAGATATCTACTAAGAACATGAAGACCCTAAGATGGAAGAATTCGTGCGGTATCGTCTTGAAGGGGGGTGTTGGAGGACGAACAATCCGACACCTTGTTATAATTAGTATTATCATGTTGGCAGCCATGTTATCACTGCTCAACTAGAGAACTCTCAATGTTTCCTTCTTCTTCCCGTGTCTTGCGACCTTGTTATACTGTGTGCTCTTTTGCTAAAATATAATCGGTGCCTGCCTATTTAATTCTGCGGAGTTATATTCCTCACTACCAATTTACGGAGTCTTTGGATCATTCGGTGAGTGTATTTGTTAAGATTATTTCAGGGGATTAACCCCGTGAACCTTCATCTACCTTTTACCTTTTACCTTTTACCTTTTACCTTTTTACCTTTTACCTTTTACCTTTTACCTTTTTACCTTTTACCTTTTACCTTTTACCTTTTACCTTTTATCTCTGCCAGCACTGCTTGCGCTTCGATTCTTTAAATTTGTCTAGAAGGCTACCAGTCTCCTCTCAAAGAAACCAGTTCTTTTTCATCTTACAACTCGATGGAAAGATAATAACTCGAATCAATATCAACCAGAATCATAATAACAAGATATAACCCTTGGTACTGCAGATGAAGGTTTCAGTAGGATTTCAGTTGTTGTTGTTCAGTGGGATTTCAGTTCAGTTGTTCAATGCTCTGATGGAAATTTTGTTTTTGAAACAATGCATGTGAGGAGAAATGTCATATTCCTGGAAATAACTTCGGTGGATCGCGCATCCTGATTTTAGTCCAAATGATTTTTTGAGTGAACCCAACGAGTAAATGGATGCGAGAGAGGTATTTAATAATGTGTCCGCGGAATTCAATAAACTGATTCCGCTCAATAAAAAAAAAACCCTCCAACACACTTCCGGCGTAAAGCGATCACACCGGAAAAGTGATTGCCGGGAAAGTTGGTTTACAGAGTGGCTGGTCGATGTGTGGCGGTGATGATTGAGGGGAGGGGGGGTGATGAGGGGGACTAATAAAACGTAAAATATTTGCGGTTTTCACGCGATAGCTCACCCTTCGGAATAGCGATAGAAAAGGGTGGGGGAAAATCACGGATAGATCGTGATCGTACCATCGTGAGGGGGGTCCAATTAATTGAGGCTGGCGTCCCTGAGACATCGAGGAATGTTCGCTCTTCGTTATGGAATTAGTGAAGCAATTAAAGGGGGCAAATATTTGTTGACATTATAATATTCGGGAGGTCCGATAGCGAAGGTATTGCGAGTGGTGATGGAGAGGGGTCCAGAGGGGGGGGGGTGGAGCGCGGAATTCGGCGTATGCCGACTCATCAGGTGAAGGGGGGCGGTGTTTACATTCAACACCGTAGTCGCTTCATTCAGGACGGAGAACATCAAATTTATAGTCTTTACGACCCTGAAACAGTCCAGTGGGGTGATCATTGCCCCCCCCCCCCCCCACAACGGTTTTTTGATATTTTTTGAGCAGATCACTCTAATGACCCTGACCTAATTCACGAAATGATAGATGAAACTCTAGCTTATGATCCAAATTTTATTAAACAATGAGGTATTATTTTAACAATTGTACAGAACAGTTCTAAAATTATTATTTTAGAACTTAATATTTTCGAACTGGTTATTTTAGATCTTATTATTTTAGAATTTATTATCATAGTGCAGATCACGCTAATCTAATTCACAAAATTAAACATATAGTTATTGTTTAAACCATTTTATAGACAAGAGACCGAGTTATCGCACTGTCATACAGTTTTGATATATGTTCGAAATTTCAAGACGGAAGTCATCAAGTTGACATAAAACTTCATTCAAACTTGAACTGAACGTTCAAAATTCGTTTTAGACCCCTTCCCATTGGCCTAGGGTTATGAAACGTTTCAAGGATCATCGTGGGTGTGGTACGAACTTGTAAACCAAATTTCGTACCTAATTGTAGTACAACGCTAACCTGGCAAAGTGCAAAGGACTTGTTCAAACTTGAACAGAAATGTTTAGAGAAAGTTGCGTTTTTAAAGTTTCAAAATACATTTTAAACCCCTTCCCATCGACGGCGGTTAATTTCCTTTTCTTAATTAAAATGAGTTTATGATTAATTGGCAGCCCTGGTTCTCCTAGCTTTACTCATCAGGTATGCGGCGCAACCTCAAAAATTGGAATTTTAAAACGATCAATGGACTTCGAATTGATATTTTGAAAGTTTAAAAATTTGGACTTACACCACTTGGCACCCAAGGGGCTCAATTGTTGGCCATTTTAGGTGCTGAAAAAAAGGAATTGAATAAGGAAAGCTTCATAGACCATCCTCAGCACTGTTGAAATCCGCATGGAGAATTTCAAATTTCTTGGTCAGTGTTTACCCCTCATCTGAGACAGCTCCAACAGTTCCATGGATCCCATGCGTGTCTCAAGGGCTTTTTTCCATCACCGCTAACGCCTTGTTCGGCTAGTCGACGGCGAATGTGAGGTCTGACACCCGAGTTTTCAACTCCTCCAGGCGTTTCTCACTCAAAATTTGATCAACTGGGGGTTAATATGAGTTGGATGAGACGAGAGCGGAAAAGCGAGGGAGGCCCAACCTAGATCAGAACTCATCCGCCAAACTCATCAACACAACTTCGCTCGGGAAGTTTTTGCGCGGCGCGTAAACCCTGAGAGGCTTTGCAAAGTACGGAAAAGCGCAGAAAGGCGGTAACGGAAAGGAGGGGAGGGGGATTGGCAAGGAATAGAAAGGTGATGAGGGACGGAGGGGGGTGGGGGTGAGGTAACTTGGTTAACTATGATTTAATTAAGATGGAAGCGAGAAGCGAGGAAGCTAACATGCATAATGAATGAGGCACTTTTGGCACCACCTTTTCATTAGCCGCCCTTGCCTCTTATTAGGGGCTCATATTTCGCCGTCATTAAGGTTCCATTAATAACATTCCATTATAACGCCTTGGTTCAAACCCCACCCCTGGCCTTTACCGTCTATTTCCACCATTTTCTTGGTGCTTCTCCAGGTGCTCCTCCTTCATTACGCGTAACCCCTCACCAAACTCTCCCTCCTCCTCCCCTCGCCCGTACATTTTCTTCCCCAAGTTTCCCATTTATTTTGTAATAAAGAGCCTCATCTCCTTTCCTCCGCGTTTCATACTCCTTATCGCTCCCCCACTCTAACTTTACTCGTTCCCCATTTTAATTTTTCCTTGTACTTGTATCTCATCAAATGACATATTTCATCACATTTGAATTGAGGAATCCTCATTTGGAGTGAAGACCAACTACATCGACCTCCACTTGTACCGATACCACTGAGCTTGACATGTCACCAATCGTGGCTGACCATGACTAAATTCGAACTACTCCCAATCCAGTGTTGGCTTCAAGCTAAACTCAAACGCAACCATTTTTTCAGCACAGGTTGTAGCACTATCGTTGGTTCCTGTGTTTAAATTTGTCAAATAGAGACTTTTCAAAGATATTGTGAGACAATGTTTAGATGAAAATTTTCAAAATAAAAGAGCTACTTGAAAACAAAAATCCAAGACAAACAACAGACTACTACAAACACTCTGACACTTTTTACTGCAGAACACCCGACAATTAGGTACCTAAAGAATGAAATACATTACCCAAAATGACAATGGCCAAACGAAATGTAGCCCATTCCAAAGCGTAGTTCTGTAGTGAACAGTAATAATTACTGTTGTAATTATAATTACAATTATTGGAACATTACTTTTTTTGAGAAGGCTTTTCTCGGAAGAAATCTCATGTTGAGCAATAACGAATACTAATTTCTTAGTCCTGGACTCTCATAAAACGCCCTGTGAATAAAACGAACTAAAATGAAACTTCATTCCACTTGATTTGACTCAATACGGTCTCATAGCGGAAAACGCTACGAACTCCAGAAGCCACTCCAGCGTCCGCAAGGTTGACCGCCCTTACTTTTTTCAAGTGTTTTTTCGGTTTAACTTGCGTATTTCTCTTCTGTTTTAGTGGGTGGGTCCAGGAACATCTTGCGTGCGGTTCAACACATAAACATATCAATATGTTTGAAAACAGCACTGATTTTTTAAATACCTACGAGAATAAACCAATTTTCTCAGGTATTTACAGCCTTTGTTGAACACCACCATCATCATTAGTAACACAAAGAAAAAAAACTTCTCCTGCAACATTTAAACAACGAAAAAAATCCTCAGGTAAACATTAGGTAATAAATATCCAAGTCTCCAAGCCTTATTTTCCAAGTCTCCTAAGTCTCCTTCATTATTATCTCTCCTAATTGTTAGTACCTAATTATGATTATCTTTCTAATCATACACATCCCTTAACAAAAAAAAAAATCCAACTCAAGATAAACTGAGGGAGACGGACAACACAGACATGTAGGTGCCAAACTATCATCATGATGAAATCGATTAAACATCGATTCGCTTAGATTGGTCGTAGTTAAGTGGTTCTTCCCTTTCGATAATGTAAAATCAAGCACTAAGTTTGGAGGCAAAACCACTGGAGATGTTTTGCCCTTAAACACTCGTTATTTCTGAAGCATCGTTTTTTTTTTTTTTTTTTTTTTTTTTTTTTTTTTTTGAAAAACCTTTTGAGCTAAACTGGATATTATAGAGTCAAAATTCGTTCACAAAACAGCTGGTCCGGAGTTTCGAGTTAAGCAAGTTGCAGGAAAAACCACTTGGGTGTGAGGCGAAAAATCACTTGCTAAGGAAAAACGCTTATATGTTTCGAGGCAAAACCACTTGTCAAGAGATTTGGGTTGATAAGTGGTTATGCCTGCAAATTGGATTACGTAAAATGTCGATACGTTGTTGACAAACACAAGTGCTATTGCTTGCAAACTACCACAGATAAGTTGTTCTGCCTCCGAATTGGATGGAAAACCCACCAGATAAGTTGTTCTGCCTCCAAATTAGATGGAAAAACCACCAGATAAGTGGTTCTACGATTTTTCACAAATTTTGACGAATTCGTAGAAAAGTGGTTTTACTTTAAAACGGGAGTGTGGCTCGCGTGACGGCAGGTTGGCCGTACTCGACAGTTTACTGGCGCAGTAAACTCCACAACTGATTAGAAGCCAACTGGTTGCGATGTGTAGGCTGAGAACCCGAACGCAAATTGATACATTTTAAGTTACGTTACGAAGGTGTGGATACCTCATCTTAATTAGAGTAGCCCCTTTTCAATATGGTTTGATCAAGAGATTAATTAGTCGGATGTCGTAGTACCAAGTATTGAGGAGGGTTTGTGGCGAGGAGGAGCTGGGGGGTGGTGGTTCGGGTTCGGGGGAGTGGGGATTTGGTTGATTTGGACCTGCACTTATGAGACGTCGGAGATGTGCCACTGGATTTGGAAAAGGGGGGAGGGAGGATGATGGAAAGTGGGTACGGGGAGGTCTACACTGGTAAATGGTGTCGAGTTGGTGGGGACGAGGAGTCGGAGGAGCTTCTTAATTTGAATTCTTGTTGTTTGTGTTCAGTGAAAACGGAGACCTGTCCTTTATTAAACCACTCCCGCCCTTCCGCCGCCTCCGCCACCATTTCATCACGCCCCCCCCCCACATTGCCCACCGATTTTCCCTCGATTCCCCTCTAACACCCCCCCCCCCTCCTATTCCACCACGGCCAACTAACCAACAAAACTCGCTTAATGAAAAACCATCTGATTACAACAATGAGGGCGGTTAGGGGCGGAGACGGCTGTACTGTGTAGCCAACGGAGGGAAGGTGGGGGACCTCATAGCCCTTTGATCTCGGAAACTCCGTAGTATTAATTATAGCCGCTTTTCCTTGATGAATCCCCATATTATTGGATCATGCGAGGCAGATGCCAATTTTTTTTCGCATCATCGACTTCATACCATCCCTAGCCTGTTTAGTGCCTATTAGTGGATCACGGAACAAATTAAATCAATCTATATTTTTCGGCCAATTCGCGCTGTAACGAACAAGTTTTCCTCTCGTTTTGTGTTAGGCTCATCATAGACAACGAATTTGTTAATATCAGTTGTTCCTGGCCAAAACCGATTTTCGAGCTCGTTGAAGGGTACGATAGTTACCACAATGGCCATCATACACCTCCTGCAATATAATGAATATTAATATGTACGAATGTCCCACCATACTACCAATTATACTAATATATTTCAAGCATTACGTAGACACAAAAGCCCTCACACTTAGGACTGACTGTAGATTGCCTGCCCTGTTAAATAAAAATGCGTCAAGTCCAATATTCACGAAAATGGGGTTTGTACGGAACCCCCCTATTTTGAACCTGGCTTTTTCGATGGTGAAGTCCAAATTTCAAAATTCGAACCGGAAGTCGGGGAAATTCTGACCATAAACAGACGAAAATTTGTAAATGTTAGGGTAAAACGCCTCAACTCCCGGATGAAATAGCCTCAAAACTTATCTACTTTCGCGCTAGTGTTAAGGTAGAACGCCTCAACTCACCCAAATATTGAGATGAGGCGATTTACCTACAAAGATTTACATTATTTTGGCCTCAGATTTCGGTTGAGGCAGTCAATCGAAATTTCCTAACAAAACATCCATTTGATTAAGTTGTTTACGTTAAGGTGACTGCCTCGCGAGCAAGTTGAGGCATTTTACCTAAACAAACAATCCCAAAAAGGGAAGCTGGAAATTTTAAAATCACCTTAACTGCAATTAATCGTTTATAAATAGAATAATTTGCGAGTTTTTTTCAACGTTGAATTGGTTGACGTCATATCGATAACTCACCAAAAAATGGTGTTTTTATAATGAGTTGCAGTCAACTTACATCAAAGGTTTCAATGAAAAACTTTGAGGCGAATTTCTGCAATGTTTTAAATTTTGAGTTGAGGCATTTTACCTAACAGGGCCGTTGTAGCAATGGTACTACCAACCAAACTATTTTTTCTTTAACCTATTTATTTAAATGGCACAATCGTCATGTAGGTGTAATATTAATTTGGCTTGGTACTCGTACATCAGGACCTGATACCTGGTGGGTATTTCATAAGTTGTTTGTGGTTCAAAGTTTGTTACCTAAGTATAATAGAAAATAAACCTTTCACCCTTCGCTCTGTTTGCTGTTAGAATTATTAATAGATCTTCCCATGAATCCCAGCTGAACAAAGTTTTTGAAAATTCGTTGGGGTAGGCCTTTGTTATAATGAAATACTTTGTTGCCGACCCAAACTCAACATAGCTTTATTAATGTGGAAAATGAAGGATTTAAAAAGTTTGATCGTTAATCGATTGTTTATGGTCTTTATTTTTACATTGACCTTTACATAGGCTCATATTATCGAGGGAGGTTTCTATTCTGGTATTACCTAATGAAGCAGTCCGGTTTTCTCAACTAAGGTGTTAGATCTCCTGACTTCCTGTTGTGCTTTTAATATAAATATTAACAATCAATTTTATTTATTTATTATCTATTGATAAACATCATCAATAAATTTTATTTATTTATGGATTGATAATAAATTTTATTTTAGGTGTACCGTAGTTGAGTTCATCAGTTCACCAGTTCATCAGAAACCACCAATTATAGTTCACATATCACAACAGGTGAACTATAATCATCAACACACACCAATCAACATGTACAGGTACATCTGAATAAGGTTAATATGCATTTTGGTGGAGTATGCATTGTATACTCCAGTATAATCTGTATCGATGATAGTAAAGTACCAACTTTTCTTGTTGGCCAGAGGGCTGAACTACTTCAGGCAGTAAACGGCAGATCTCAGGGCCGTTTTAACGGCAGGGTCAATATGCCATAAGGAGGTTCCCACTCTGTCGGAAGCGTGGGGAGAAAATGATACCACCGTAACAAGTAGATACTCGTGTTAATCCAATCGATGACAAATATTTGAATAATTCAGCCCATTATGAAAAAACCCTGGATCTCTAGGATTAAACGGCCTTTGGACGCGAGTTTCTCAGATCCCAAGTATCCGCCTGAATACGGGGATGAAATATTCCGACCCTCATCCCAGCCGAGAGAAGTTGTCCGGGGAAAGTTCTTAAACAGAAAGCAAAGGTCTAATCATTATTAATAAGGCGTCGAGGCGGTGGGAAGGCTGCAAAATATCGATCCAATTCGGTGCGGACCAAAACAACTTCCCTCCCCCCCACGGCTCCCAACCCTAAAGACCGCCGACACAGTTATAATTCTTGCGTTTAAGGCGCAAAACCCGGTCGGTGGGAGGGGTTTAATAATTTAATTTGATTATTGGCCTGTTTTGGCCGGCAAGTGGTCCATTAGTGGAATGAGAAGTCTTGTTTTCCTCCAGACGCCTCCTTGCTTATCCCCCCGCGCCCTTTTGAGTTGGTAAGCTAGTCTTTTTTTTTTATCAAGTAATCGCTTTATATCAAGTAATCATTAAATTATGTACTGATATAAATTTTATATCTGTACATTATTGAGGCAATGGGTCATGTGAATAAAAATAGAGCATTTTGAGGGCATCAGAGCAACAACATACCACATCGTCATTTTCACAGGTTTTCATGAGAGCCAAAAAACCACCTGCCAATGATTTCCTTCCCGGAAAAACACCACGTCTATTACCATACTTTTGCTTTCCAGATTCAGAATACCTATCCCTATGGACACATATATGGAAATATTCAGAAACAAACCTTTTTCTTCTAAAAAGCGTGACGTTATGGGATGTTGATCGTTAGAGCTGTGGCAATAGGGCGTGTTGCCAAACCTTGTTTCTTGCTTTCCAGGATGTATAGACGGACCTCATTACAAGTACCTATGGTATAGTATCGAATGGAATGGAAAGTGAAAGTGAAAGTGAAAGGGAAAGTGCATCGCATCATCCATTAGTGGTGACCTCCGTCCACCTGCAGATTTCCAGGTCATGCGTCCAAATTAAGAGATAGATACAGAGGGTTCCTAAAACTCATTGCAGCCGCCCGCATATCAATCGTCCAACTCTGCGAGACAGCCTCCACCAACGACTCCAGCTGCTCTGGCCACTCACTCAGCAATTCCATATTCCCATGGAAGACGCAATCCCGTCTCTGTGCTAGATCTCTAACTGCCTTAACACCACGATATTTCAGCCCTGACGACTTCCCGGCCACTATACCACGATATCTGTCCTGCGCCTCAAGGCCCTAATCACATATTGGCAGGCGAGAGACAACGGGTAAGCGAAGATCGGCTGGGCACCAGTTTCCAAATGCGTGAAATAATTTGGTGTAGGTATTTCTCGGCAGGCTGAAGATTAGCTTAAGGAAGTACCTCAGTACTTGTTCGAGAGAACTCGACTGGATTTTCTCACTCTTCAGCACGTCCACAGGTTAGCACCGAAAACGGTATGTCATTCTGACCGAACCACGTTTCCAAAACCATTATACTCACTCCTGCTATCTGTATAAGAGTATGAAATTTCACTTTCATTGTTGAGGATTTAAAGAATCATAAAGGTATAAAAATGTGTCCTCAGATTCAAACCTCACACCCTTGGAATTTTTTCATTTGAAAATAAATACCTATAAGGAAACCAATTTTTCAAAACTTCTATACTGTTGGCGTCTCTGTTTTTTCACCTCCAAAGCTGTTTGTAACCACAATGGTTACAAACAGCCAGTGGCGGCTCGTCCATAAGGCCACCTTGGCCCTCGCCCCACCCAAAAATTTGCAAAGGAAAACAGAAAAAACCTAGAACAAGGAGAAAAAAATCTTACCTACTACTACCCACTTCCATGGAAAAAACTCTTAACCTATTTTAAAACGCAAGGTCCCTGCCACTGAGCTGTTGCGGGCGGGCGGCTATTTCGTCAGACTTCGATAGCAGTACACTGTGATAAAAGTCGTGTCAGGGCTCAACGCATTTTGTTTCGATTTATCGATTAAAAAAGTCGATTATCGGAAAGACCCAAAGTGCCCAAGTCTCAATGTTGAAGGGATAGGGCGGGTCCTGGGGTGGGGGAAGGCAACCAGTACTCCACAAATGGAGCCGTTCCGGGCGGTGGCCCAAATATCGAATCAACTTGAATGCCGAAAACAATCGATTTTTTGGTTCCTTCCCAGCTGTTGATCTCTGATCTTCATTTATGTTATAACCTTCGTATAATTTAACCTACTCGATGCTTGGCCTGCGACGCAATTGTCTCTTTTTGCTTTCCGTGATTTTTTCTTTCAATTTCCTTTCTTTGTTTTTCGTTCGTGGTTTAGGTTTTCGTTTTCGCGTTTCTTCCCTGAGTTCAGGCGGCTCCGGCGGTGTTGAAGCTGCACTCGCTGAAGTTGCTCAGGTAAGTTTTTTTGTAGATTGATACTGTACTCTTTATAATGTACTCTTTGAATAGTACTCGTACAGTCACAATTTCTCTTTTATTCTTCCTATCATTTTGAAGATAATTATTTGGGTGGGTAGGTGGGATTGCCTTGCAGCCACCTCCTCGTG
Organism: Stenodema calcarata; assembly: GCA_963920205.1. Classification (NCBI taxonomy): domain Eukaryota; kingdom Metazoa; phylum Arthropoda; class Insecta; order Hemiptera; family Miridae; genus Stenodema; species Stenodema calcarata. The sequence continues at coordinate 19,624,153 of OY986051.1, forward strand.
GGTAATCCTGGATACTGGTCAGTAACCTTCCCTCTCCCCAAGAGAACTCTTTGGAGAACGATGTTTCCTGACTTGCTAAGAGCTGCATACCACTAATTATGAAGCAGTTTAGCTGTAAGGGTAGTTTGAGTTTAGTTCCTATAGTGAGTACCTAATTGGTAGGTATGCACCTAAATATTGCCCTGGTGCCCCACCAGTTTTAGCCCACGAGCCGCCCCTGCAAACAGCTTTGGAGGAGAAAAATTCGAGTGACTCTAATTTTTTTAACACGTGCGTTATAGAAGTTCTTGGGGAGTCCATGATTTTTCAAGTAACTATGTTCATCTTTTAGTATCATCTCACATATTTTCCACAATCTATTTAATGATTGGTTACAATTCACTGAAAATTTCCTGTGTCAGTATTGAGTGTTTGAGACGTTTTCAGCTACTTTTGTATTAATTGCTTGTTCATACTTCATCGTTTTGTTGAAACCAAAAAGAACTAGTCTACTACTAGTATGTTGTTTGGGAAAAGGTTCTTTGTGATAAGTTTTTTGTGCATATGTATCACACCATCAAAAATATCCCTCAGTAAACTAGGTAAGTGTTAATTTCTTGAAGTCACTTGAAATAATGTTCATTTGATATAATGTGAAATTATTTTAATTAAACGTTGATGAAATTGCTGTTTTCTTCACTCCCCTGTAAATTCGAATTTCAAAACGGCCGTTTCTCGAAAACCAAACACTTCTAGGATGAGTGTTTTTGGCTATTTACATCTGCTAGGGTACGGAGCACAATAGTAGGGAAAATGATTTTCAAGCAACGAAATTTCACGTTTTTTGGTCAAACCGAATTTGCCAATTTTGGTGAAATGACCATTGTATGTTTTCAAACCACTCACAACTTAGTATAAATATCTTGAGTAGACACACATGGCGTTGGGAGCGTGTGAAATCAAACTTGAATTTTATTCAGTTCGACCACGTAACGAACGACAAGAAGGTTGCAGCGGTTTTAAGGACTCTAGTTCTACCCAGAGAGTTGAAATTCGATATGATGAACCGATGGACGACTGACGAACGCAGAATGAAATATTCAAGTCGATAGACGTTTCCAGATGTAGCGAGAGACTGGGGACGAGTCCAGCTGAAGAATCCCCTCCCTTCGCCACTTTTCCAACACCCTTTCATCTCTCCGACCCCTATCGTCCTATCAACGGTGTCCCCGAGATTCAAATGAGCCCAAGGGCCGAGAGCGACACGTGTCGGGGTTCCCATGGCGCTCTCAGAACGGTTCCCTTCCTCAGCGGCCAACGTGAATATCGATAGGACCTTCCCGAAGCTTCCCTCGTCAGGGACCCCGGCGACGTCAACTTCTGTTTAAATCCAACAAACCTTCCTCCGCCTCTTCTATCACCCTCTAAAGACCGAGGATCCGTGATTAGGCACCGCGCGACCGAACAGTTGTTCTCCTAAACAATTGTGGTACAAACAAGTCTTGTACCGATAGTGTAAGTGGACTGGCCCGAGGCGACTAGAGCTTCCTCCCCGCGATGCCATCGTTGATACCATCACACAGTGTGGGGAAATTTCTGCGACATACCACAAATTCAGAAATCCAGAAATATCGTGCAGAAACATAATTATTGTAGTCTGTGCGTCGTTTTGTGGGTTGTGTTTTATATGTCCTGTAAAAGCAAACTTGTCCGGTGATCCTGCAGGACAGGCTTCTCAGATGTGAACTAACTGTAATATCCAGTTACCTACTCACTATCTAGGATTATGATATAGATCCACTCGGGATTATGATCCACTCGGGTTTTGGGAACTAAATTCTTGAATCGTCGCATGAAGTTCATTCCGTGGTTATTTGAATAACCACTCCTGAAAGAGTGGTTTGGTGATCCTGCAGGATAGGTTTCTCATAAGTGAACTAAGTGTAATAGCCACGTTACCAATTCACTATCTAGTATAATGATATATACAATTTTCTTGTGTTTCATATTCAAATATCCACTCGTGTTTAGGGAACTAAATTCTTGAATCGTCGTATGAAGCTCATTCCTTGATTATTTGAAGACTGTGAGTCATTATGTGGTTTTCGTGCAAAATATCCTGGAAGAGTTACAAACAACTGTTGTGAGGTGATCCAGCGGGATAGGCTTCTCATAAGTGAACTAACTGTAACATCCACGTCACCTGTTGACTATCTATTTCATTATTTCCGTCAAATTTTTAGTGTTCAAAATCCAAATTTTCACTTGTGTTACGGCAACTCAATTACTGAATAGTCTTATGAAGCTCGTTGTGGAGGTGAGATGCTGTCTTATTCGTCGTGGAAATCCATGCAGAAACTTGATTGGAAGTCTGTGCGTCATTTGGTGGTTTTTGTGCAAAGTATCCTGAAAGAGTCGATTGGTGATCCAGCAGGATAGGCTTCTCATAAGTGAACTAACTGTAACATCCACGTCACCTGTTCACTATCTAGTTCATTCTTTTCTTCAATTTTCTTGTGTTCAAAATTTCATTCTTTTCACACATGTCGCAATTTAGTAGTAGCAATTTTTATACGTTTTGCAAATCTATTTTTAACCGAGTCGAATGGGTCTGTAAGCCCTAAGATTCACAGTTACAATTCGTAGGTAACATAATGTGTTCCGATATTATCGGAATATATGCAAAACCAGGTGAAAAGAAGAACAGAACCCCCGTATCCTCAATGGTTGAATTGTTTCCCTTACAAATCACTGTTTTGTTTAAGTTGAAAAAAAAAGTTTGTTCAAACTTGAACTAAAAGTTCAAAATTCATTTTGGACCTAGGGTTATGAAACTTCCCCTTGACCTAGGGTTATGAAACTTCCCCTTGACCTAGGGTTATGAAACTCTCAAGGATCTTGGTGGGTGAACAAATTTCGTCATTTTAGCACATCGCTAACTGGGCAAAGTGCCATGGACTTCTTCAACTTAAACTGACATTTTTCGCGAAGTTGCGTTTTAAAAGTTTCAAAATTCATGTTGAACCCGTCCCATTGACCTAGGGCTTTGAAAAGCTTCAGGAATCATGAGACTTGTCTGGAACCGTGAATCAAAGTTCGTAATTTTCGCTCAACGCTAACTGGGAAAACTGCCACAGATTTATTGGATTTATTCGATTTTTGGAATCTTCGCAAACCCTCAGGGGGAGGGGGGTAATTTTTTTCTTGGGCGATTCCTCTTATTGAAGATAATAACATGTTTACCGATGTTTACCGTTCAAGCACTGGAACAAGACGTAAATAACTTTTATTTGTAGAATTCAGAGGTTTTTACTTGTTCCTCCCCACCTTGGCAATACCACATTCTATCAAGAAGTCTCGACGAACAATAATAATTATTGTTGTTCGAAATTATCTCCTTCCAATAGTCACGAAAATTATCTCAGAACAAGAAACTAGGTAGGTATCATGATATCCAATGTTGTTTGAATCAGCTGAATCAGCAAAAAATAACCTCTTCTTTCTGTATAGACCAAGTTGCATTTCAAGCAGAGGGTACACAGAAGCGAGGGGGTCGAAATTAAGCAATTATTATTCCACCCCGTTTTATTTGATTACTTCTTGTTGAAAGAAGATATTTGACTGGGATTCGTCACGCCGAGCGTGGGTTCCCCTCAAATGTCACTAAGCGATTCCATGAATTTCAAATCAGATCGGGACCATCACCCGAAACCCTCCTTTATCCGCTTTAACAGCAGTAAAATCGACTAAAAAGCAAATACATCGCACCCTTGTCCCCACCGCTGCCGCACTGATTTTGGTGGATTCCCACTGAAAGAGAGAAAAAAAAACCCACTTAAGCTGGTGTAAACCCGTTTCATACAAACGCTCCACACTTTTTTTGTGCCCTGCGTTTCATTGTCCCCCTTTTTTCAGTCCTCCTTAATCCCCGACGAAGCGAAATAAGCTTATAGGAGCCAATATCCCAAACGCATGTTGGCGGATCCAATAAAGGGCCGCGGAGGGCAGACCTGACGTAGTGTTATGTCCTCAGAACGTCTCCCATTCGGGTCCTCCGTCCTCCTTTTTCTTCCTATTACACTCGCTAGGGACGATTGTACATCCTCACTTACAACCGGTCATTTACATAATGTACTCTCTCGCCGGAACTACTCTTTAGGGACACCTTTACATTCAGGGGTTTCGTCATCAACCAAAACAAATGGCCGGTTTTCTTCTCTCCCTCTCTAACGCAGATCTAGTGAGAGGGTCTGTTTAAACTACAACATTATTCCGTTAACCAGAATTCTGAGTTCGATGCTAATACAATGAAACCTCGTTAAAGCGCTTCGGAAGGGGTTTGCAAAAATGGCATATTAAACGGGAATGTGCGTTATCAGCGAGATCTCGCTTAATACGTCAAAAACGTGTTTGAACCGGTATTTTATCATGGAATAAATTTTAAACGGGACCTTAGTACTCGTACTTTCCTTCCTGTCCAGGCCAAGTTCAAAGTCTTCAATGCCGTCTCAAGGGCAGTCCTTGAGTTATGGGGCCCAGGAGAGTTTCAATGATTTTTCTTAGTACCTTATTGCAACATTTCAACTATTCTGTTTGACACATATTGCCCCTGTGGTACATATCTATAATGTAGAGGCAATTTTTGAATTCGCTGATGAAAAAAAATTGTTGAACTTTGCCACTTCTCGTGAAATGACCCACAACTCATCATAACGACATATCCCGACAACATATTGAGCCAACATATCTTAGCCCTGGGACTTTTGTTACCGCCTACTATCATGTCCCGTAGAAGATGCTGCATAATATGTTTACTAGAGACTTATGTGTACAACCCAGTAACTCAAAATCAGGCAAACCCTGGTTTGGTACCTAATTGGTGGATAACGTTAGAATTGTCATTTGAATATGAAAGTTCATATTCAAATGTCCAAAAGTTCATATTCATAGTTCTATGAATAGTGGAAGAAGAAGAATTGTTATGACTGGCAATCGTTGTAATAATGCTAATAAGCCTAATTAATTTCAACAGATCATGTGGTGTCACGGTAGTCCTACAAGTAATAATGAAACATCGCTATCTTATTTTAAACAATTTGACTATAACTTCTGCAACTGCACGAAAATGTATGTAAAACTGAGTTTCATGCATTAGACTATTTCTACATGACATGTGTATCTATCACACATTGTGTATCTCAATCAGCCTTTATTATCGCATAGTGAAGTAGCCAAACTAATGTACCATAATCCATCCAAATATTCAGTGAAAGAAGTTATAGTAAATCTGTTCAAATTTCAAATAGGAATTACCTACTTTATACAATGGGAATCGAAATTGTAGATTTAAAAATCATTGGTAAGTAACCAATAATGTCACCCAGTATCACCCATTCGCCTCAAAACTTGATAAAATAAGCACTGAGTGCAACTCACAATCCCAACAGACGCGTACCTATAATGGTCCCTAGAAATTTCAAGTATCTGTTGTATTGATTGGCTCAGTGGTTTCTAGGAGTATCGTGGGTTTCATTAGGGTCCAGTGTAGTACACGGCCTGATGAACCCTTGAAAATTACAGTTCAGCACAGTTGAAATCTGCTTAGATGTAGCCGTCTCGTTCGGATGCCTCGGCTGAGTTGGCACTAGTGTCGAACCGGTGCGGGTCGCTGTACCTAATTAGCTGCACTTCCCACTCCTTCGACGATCCACATTGGAACCACTCGAATAGAAATTTCACAGAGTTGGGAGGAAATAGAATGCAGGCGAGAGGTGGGAAACTGAGAGGGAGCGGAAGGAGGTCTTACCAAAGGCGGTGGTCAAGCTAGTGGTATTGATTCTCGGACCGACCCTTCCTAACCCCTTCGCTTTGCTCCTGAGTACACACAAAACCCCTGGAAGTACATCGGTCGGTGGAAGGGACGGATTCATTCCGCCTTCGCACCCGGCTAATTAAGGGCTTCCCACGTTTCCGGTCCTCTACACACCTGTACATCTGTAAGTACATCTGTGCAGTGGAATATCAGTAGAACTCACTTTCTTCATTTCACAATGGGGCATTCCAGTCATAATAAAAATACGTACGTATAATTGTTCAAAGAATCTCAACTACGTACTGCTTAGGGTTAACAAAAATCGGTTCCGTTCGTAGAAAAAAATATATTATAAAATTAGAGGAGAAAATAAAAATCGCGAGTTCGAAAACAGGCGGGCTAAAATGTGACGTACACTGCTGTGATGGTCACATTGAAAGTGGTGAAGTTTCCATGGTTAGACCGATATTATCACCTTTTCACGCCTACTTGAACTCAAAAATATTCCAATAAGGTCTTATTTTTTGGCTCACTGGAAAAAAACCATACCTTGAAAGAGGTCAGTTGTCGTAGGAGTCCAGAAAAATAAAATGAGGGAGTTCTATACACAATAGTATATTATACTGCCCACGTAAGTTGAAACATTTTTCTCGATTTTTCAACTTAAAAAAAAATCACCTTTCTACTTAGTGATTCAGTACCTCAAATTATCGTTCAATCACCAGGTAATATTAAGCATTTCAAGTGTATGAACTTGTGCATAAGACCATCAAGCCTATTGTCCCCTCGTAATCTGTCCTAGTCAAGGGATACTGGGTTTCATAATATCCAATCTACGTTTTGGTTGTAGGATACTGTTCTTCTCTTCTACATTTTGTTATTTCTATTTTCATATATCCTATCTATTCTGTATATTATATAGAATTGGAGGGTCTCAAATAAACCCGATTCAAACAAAAACTTTGAGTAAATGAAATATAGAATACAGTGCCATCACAAACTGTACGTTTTGGAACAAAAGTTGAATTAGTTATTTGGAGGCTCAAATCACAATAAATTTCTACTTAGACATTGATTACAATGATGTTTAGGGATGTCGAGGGTCGGTCAAATGAACTCGACATCCCTCAACATCATTCTTACTGACGGTCAAACTAAATCACTCACACTCATTGATTACAATGTCAAAAGTTTGCTCATATCGTCATACTGCACCATTCTGCACCATCCTATTCAAATCGATACGAGTTCTGTTTACTCGCCTAAGAAATGGGAGTAAAGATATCGTTACCCATATTATGGTGAAGATATCCGGAGTTGTGGTTATATCTGGAAATTTTAAACGTGTGTTTTTCTTGTCTTATCCTAAACATATTAACATTCATTTCGGATCTGAAAGAGCTATCAATACTGATATTCAACGAAGCTATCACTACGGATATTCAATTGACCCTATAATTCAGCCTCAAGTCAATTTTCCTCACTTTTACAAGGCTTTCACAATTCACGGCTAACATTCAAAAAACGCTTTCTTGGGAAAGTTTGTTGGTTATAATTGAAAAAGTTTGGAAAACTACTCGAATTAGTAAGATGGATTTTGAATTTGAAGAAAACACTTTCTTTGTTGGGGAAAGATTTTTTTAAAGAGAATTTGGGTTCCCCGGACGGTGAGTAAATGGAAATGTAAGAACGGGTTTTGTTTTCTTCAATTGTTTCTCAAATGTCAATTTTGCAGCTTTTTTTTCGGTCCTGTATCTGGCAAGATAGACCTCGAACATCATTCTCGACTTGGCTCGGACGTATTAGGGACTGTGAATGTGAGCAATAACGTGGGAGTACGGAGGTCCACCCGTCTATATTGGCATCATCACACGCCTAACACGAATCCAAACTCGGCTATCCCCCTTCTGATTCTCAATTATACGTGTACTTGCTCTTGTTACTGATATACCATTCCCTCGATCCTTATCCTTCGGGACCCTGTCGCCTCCCGATACCCTCGTTAGGTGTCCGGGGCTCGCCGATGGTCCAGGCTGGAGGGTGTGACCGAAATCCTAGGGAGGCCCTTGTCTTAATATTACAACCGTTACTATCACAACTTCGACTCATACCATATTCAAATCATATCGTTTCAGGGTCGAGTCGACATTACTCGTAATAATAGCGAAACCCATTATACATTATTCACCAATAGAATTGGGTTCAGTCACCCAGGAACGAAAACGCTCTAAATTCTACCTCAGTGATTTATCATTTTCTTTGGATGTATAGAAATTAACTATCCATTCAAAACCACAACTGCCAGATCGAACACTTTTGATATCAACAGTTATGTTATGTATACTTATTGATAATATACTCATAATAACTCGATCCTTAAGCAAATGCTTGCGTGTTTAGGTCATGTTTCGACGCCCATTCCTTATTTTTCACCCCCTTTATTGGTATAGGGTTTTGAATCGTTATAACGATCATCCTCGGCCCAATAAAGCTCTTTGAGAAGCTCACTCACAAACGACTGATGAAAATTGAAGAGGAACGAAATCTCATACCGTCACACCAGTTCGGATTTCTTCGGCAGCGCTCTAATATTGACCAAGTGCACCGAATAACGTATATCATTGAGCAGGCACTCGAACCCAAAAAGGTCTGTTCAGCAGTCTTTCTCGATGTCAATCGGCGTTCGACAAAGTTTCAAATTAAGGACTCAATCATAAGCTTCGAAAGGTGCTCCCAGCTTCATACGCCAGGCTGTTGCAGTCTTATCTCTCAGATCGCTACTTCCGGTCCTTGCTGTAGGGGAAAACAATAGGGAATCTGTATCAAAACTACATAGATCATTGGCCAACTTCACGAATGGACAACCAAGTGGAGAATCAAAATGAACGAGGCAATATCGGTTCATGTAGACTTCACAAATCGCCGATTTGAGTACACACCGGTGACACTCAATGGAAAAGTCGTACCTTACGCCAACGAAGCGAAGTATCTAGGAATGACTCTGGATGCCAACTCCAATGGAAAGCGCATGTCAAAAAGAAGAATACGGAACTCACGAATAAATTCAGAAATATGTATTGGCTGATGGGTCGACGGTCATCCATGTCTATCCATAACAAGCTAACTATACAACCAGGTCTTCAAGACAGTCTGGACCTGTGGTGAGCAACTGTCGGGATGCACCGCTCCGAGCAATCGCTTGATCATCCAGCGAATTCAAAATAACATTCTGCGCGCCTGTGTTGATGGGTACCGTTACACGAGAAATGATCGACTACACTTGGAACTTCAAATTCCTACAGTTGAAGAAGTTAGCAAGAAGCGAGCGCTAGCCCATCACCAGATGCTCCATGGCCACATCAACGACGAGGTCGTCCGACTCCTTGATGATGACGGTCTACTCAGAAGGCTCAAAAGAACGAAACCCCATGACTAGTGGGAGTGGGGTGTGCTGTGAAAACTAGTTCAGTGGAAAGTGATTTAGTGAACGCAGTGTGTCTAGTGCTACATCTATCGCACACAAAAAATCAGTGCAAAAGAAGCCAAGTGCGACGTAAGATTGTTTCTTGTAAGCAATTTACATTTGAAAATATGTTGGTTAAAAACTTAGTACGTACTCTGTCTTGTATTTAGTCACACATATTTTCAGATGTAAATTGCTTATAAGAATTGCTCAGTGCGGTACGCTATGAAACTTGATATTCAACGCACTTATATCAATATTACTTATCAAGCAAGTTGATTTTGGGAGGTGGAGATGGAGGGGGATATTGTATGAAATTAGAGAAATGTACAGAGGGTTGACAATGAAAATGACACCGCGGACTACGTGGTCACCTTTACGCCTGAGAACGTCACGTACTTCTCACATGTCTTGCCGTACAGCGGAAGTCGCCCTTCTCCCTCGTAAGTTACTGGAGAGAACGTGTCCTCTGGTTTCCAGGCCGTAATTTATCGTTTCAATATAAACGGACGTGACGCTCAAAAAGCGAGCTCGAGATGGAAGAGGGAAAGCGATGAGTCTTCAGGGAAAGTCTTCAAGGAAACACCGCAGCGAGGAGTCTTCTGGAATTACAGGTGAGAAAGACCATTTCGCGCATTTACTTGAGAGCCCTTCCGACAGTTGCGATCTCACTTGAGCCCGGAAATATCTCGCGAGGCCGTAATATCTGACATTTCGCTCCCAACCGGCATTAAGATTTCACTATGCGGAACACGCATGAGCTGTATACACTTTCCCTTTGGTAGCCCTTTTTAAAGGACGACAGTATCAACTTGAAAGTCTGAGAGCAAATGGGCTCGAGCTCGAGTTTTTCGACGGTATACTATCATCCCATTACTTTGCCAACTAAGACGACTCTTGCGTTGAACAGCCACGAGTTTTGGGTGTATTATTTATGATTAAATTGATGCGGACAGTGTTGCCTCGCCAATCCATTGCCTTAGTCTTGTCCCAAATACCAGTAGATCCCAGTAACACAACTTCGGAATCCGTTAGATTTTCCTGTAGTATTTTAAAACAAATGAACGGTACAGGGGAAGAAGGCGCAATGTCAGTCAGGGGAAAGTTTTGGGAAATCAGATTTTTCGTTCAATGTTGTCGATAAAATAACACTGATAATTGTATTTTATCGACATCCAAGTTCTGAGATTAATGTTGACTATAGCGTTCACAAACTTTCAATTCATCCCCTGCGAAACTTACTACACCCGACTTGCGGTCCACGTCCGTTGGGCTTGTGGCGATTCAACAATCCAGAATCCAACAGTGGTGATTTTAGAATAATCAAGGACAAGTGCCTGAGCTAGGAATTCCCGTTCAAGAACTAGCTGCCACGATTACGTCCAACTTGAAATTATTTCAATCACGGTTGACTTATCATCGGATTTTCATCAGTGACAGACTTGCTTCATTGTCCAGAACGGATTTTTGGGTTTGTTTGAGTTCGAGCCCGTGGAGGGACACCGAGGGAGGAAATCCCTCGAGAACAAGAAGGAGGATTAAATGAATTAGTGAAGGGGGTGACTGAGGATTAAGACAAACTCTTCGCCGAGATAATGCAGTAGAAGGGAGGGGGGTGAAGATCATTACCTCGTCCCCGCTGCCCGCGCCATCTACGAGACGTCCTCAATCCGTTTACTTCCTGATTATCTCTAACAAGACACTCTTCTCTTCTTTAACTTGGAATTCCATTGTACTCTTAAGCTGATTGCAGGTCAGTTGGTAATGACCAAAAGCCCCTTTCGCGAGGTGAAACACGTAAGACTCGTAATGTTGGTTCCGCTTGTAGTAATTTCAAGTCAATAGTTCTTAAGCCACCCTTATTCATTACTCGACAAGACAGCATCTTCATACGTAATACGTAATTTTCATAAAATATTGTTATTATTATGCAGTTTGATTGTGGTCTCTGATCATCACGTAAATTAGATCACTGGATCATTAGATCACGTAAATTATAAAACCGTTTTATATTATTTAAAGTCGAAGGCAAAACATATGTGCCAGTATCTTCTTGGATGTGGCACAAGCGTTTGACAAGGTTTGGCACGAGGGCCTTGAATACAAATCGCACAGGGATCTCCCACGACAGTATTACTTACTCCTAAAGCCCTATATTCAGAACCGACATTTTAGAGTAAAGCAAAATGATCATTACTCCAGCTTGAAGTATATAATATATAAAAACTGAGGTTCCACAAGGAAGTGTTCTAGGTCTCGTACTTTACCTTTTGTACACACAGGACATACCCATACTAGAAGACACAATTGTTGCTACTTTTGCAGATGACACGGCAATCCTCTCTGTGTGAAAATATGTCGAAACCGCCACCCTCGAATACAAAAGTCCAGTAATGAGATTGTCAAGTTGACTACGATGTGAAGAATGAAGCTGAACTAGTCGCAGTAAGTTCATATCAACTTCTCAAATCATAAAATCTCAGTCTTAAATGTTAAGATCAACTCAACTAAAATACCGTACGCTGAAAACCGTCAAGTACCTGGGGTTGACTCTCGACTCCAAACTTACCTAATTGGAATAAGCAGCACATCGAGGAGAAAAAACAGGAACTGAGGATCAAGTTCAGAACCATGTATTGGCTTATGAGAAGGAATTCCGTTCTTTCACTTCACAACAAACTGCTAATATACAAGCAGATTCTTCGCCCTACCTTGACCTACGGGATACAACTCTGGGGGTGGGCAAAAAAGTCAAATATTAAGAAGATCCAAACTTCGCCGAACAAAACACTGAGAAGTATAGTAGACGCCTCATAGTACATGCGAAATGATGATTTACACCGAGATCTGAGGGTAGAGTGAGTAAATGAAACAACTGCCAAGTACGCTCGGAAGCACGAACATCGCCTCCACAAACATGAGAACCTGGAGATGCTCAACGTACTAAGCAACAAAGGGGAACTCCGGTGCCTCAAGCGTAAGAGACCACTGGACTTGATTGTGCTGCGGGAATAGTTGTAGTGGAAGTGAACTCCAGTGTCTATAGCGATCATGCTGCAAACACGGGTTAGGTTTTGCTGAAAATCCTATCCTATACAGAGATTAATATATTATGGGATGAAATAGTGCTAGCTGAAAAATGTCTCCAATATTAAGTTGCAATAAATAAATCACACAAAAAAATTATTAAAGTCAATGCGGGATTGTGTAACTCTAGCTTCCAATAAGTAGGAAGCTGTATCTTGGAAACAGCACATTACTGAGAAAACGTTCTTAGGGGGAACTGGAGCCTGAGTTACCTTCACGCCGACCGATACAAATGGAGTTTTCGTGAGGAAGCTTTAAGTTTCCCCCGAGATTTTCCGATCGGACGGATGTACTCGTAGTGAGTCGGTTAGTGATAGTGGCCGTTTGAAGAGGGCAGATCCGTGTCTGATTGGGCCACGAACATGTGTAGGATGAACTGAGCAGGGAGAACTTTTCGAGTGGGCCGGTCCAACACGGTTTTCCGCCAGTCGAGTGAACCCCTATTTTTCATTACCCCGCCACCCCGTCCATTTCTTACTCCGAGGAAGGTCTCGAGGAAAACTCAATGTTGGTGGCGGGTGCGATAGAGGGGGCTATCGTCCGGCCGATTTATATCTGAAAAACGGTCCGGAACGGGTGGTAAAGGGAACAGTGGGGGGGGGGGTCCCCGCGCAAAAAACAAGGCTTTTCCCTCTGGAATATAGTTGAGACCTATAAAACACTGGTGTCCTTTTCTTCTCCCTTTTTTTTCCCCACCATCAACCCCTTTGACTACTACCTTCCTTCCACCCTTCCTTCTCATCGTCAACAACATCCCCTTAGAGACCCATTTTCTCACAGACTACTAATATCGAGCAGCCCCGTCGTCCTAACTTTCTCGCTATCCCCCTTACTATTTCCCATTCAATAACATACTTATTGACACCATTCTTCTCTTTTTGGGTCAGTCCACGTTAGAAGTACCGTAAAATGGTGCATCATCATCATCACCTTCATAATGAATTATCCACTTCTTAAAATCTCTTACCAATATCTCCGTCCATTATTCATTCAGAGCCTCGAACATTTCACGCAATATACCTTTCTTTTTTCCCTGTAAGATTTTCCCCATCAGATTATGTGGGACTCAAACCTCACTAAAACCTCACCTACCTTTCCCATCTTGGTGCTCAGCCTGTAATGTGTTCAACACATTACTTCGGGCTGAGTCCTCGGGAGTCCTTCTCCATACATTTTGATGTGAGGGTCCGATGCTGCTCACTCTGCAACATCTTGGCAATTAGTAGTTCTGGTAACATATTGGGAGACGTGATGCCCAGTGCTTCTTTAAACCAGCTCATTTTCTCTGCCCATTTCGCGAAATACAAAGAACGTGTGGAGCATATCATCCTCCACATCACGGCAGATCCACATCCTAGCAGCTGCTGCACGACGGGGTATCCACCTTTCCCATTCTGTACAAGTAGGGTTAGAAAAGTCCATGTCCTGACAAGAACTGAGTCAGGAAATAGTTCACTTCTCCATGTTCCGTTTGCATCCACACCTGGATGTCAGGAACCAACCGGGCAGTCCATCTCTCTCTCAACTCTCCCGTCCACATTTCCTGCCACCTTGTCATTGTATGCTCTCTTTCCTCCCTGGAGACACGGGATCTCTGTCCTCCGTCTTTCCGCTCGTACACCCGCTTCCTTTCTGCAGCTGTATCACTCTAGCCAGAACGAGTACAGTGGATTGCATGCCCCTACAGGTCCTGCATGCCCCTCAGTATCAGAACCAGCAATATATTAAGAAACACAATAATATTGTGTTACATATTATGTTACATGGAACCAGAGGGAGATATTTTCTACAGGGGAGTTTTGTACAACTGTGGGCCACACCGTCTTCTGGCCATAAAACACACTGAATATTGAGCGAGGCACATTGTTGCACGAGCTTCTGCCGTACAGTTTTCATTCCTATAAGCCCCCAAATCATTTTCGACTGTAGTAGTAAGTACTAAATATGTGTCAACAAAATAACAGTTATTCTCAGTCAAAGAACGTAGAAGTTTATGCTCGCCTATTGAAATAAAACTATTCTATTTAAAACGCTTTACAAATAATTATAAAAACTAGAAGTGACAAAAATAAGTACTCACATGAGATCAAAATAGAAAATTGAAACTAATATTACTTGAAATAAGTGGTCACCAATCTGTTTGATCCAGAACACTCAAGGACACTTGGAACTAAAATAATTTACTATAAGAACTAACTGAAAGTTACTAAATGAGAAGTAGTTAAAGTTAAGGATTAGGGAGTGGGAATGCAAGGAGCCAGATATGAGTTTTTTGCATTGGTCATAACATTGTCCACTCAAGGTGATGACAAACTATGATAACCTTCTAGAAATTGGATTTCCAAATTAATTTCGTTTCACAAAATACTTACGTTATACCTAAACTAAGGAACCGAGACAAAAACTATGGTGTTTTGACAATTTCCTACCTTATTTTGCCCGCCTTCCTAATGATGTAGGGTTACATAGGGTCATTACCATTTCCAACCGTTTACCAGTAACAGGCCCCCTTTTTCCAAGAATTTTACTACCAGAGTTATCAGACTGAAATGTGTGCATCTAATTGTCCCAAGTGTATAGTTTCGATCCACCAAGTGCCCTAGAATAGTTACCACCAAAAATCTTGCTCTGGATTCTTATTAGCATCGCACTTTTGGAACTTCTTCTAATTGGATGGATTATCACCGCATGGACAGCCACCTTGATGAGAATTCCAACCACTTTGGAACTTCTGGAGGACTAGGACTGGCTGTGGAGTACCACTGGAGACTCTCCCTCCCACAATCACCTAGGATCACCCAGGATATCTAAGTCAGATGAGAGATTTTCTCGTCATTACTTACCATCAAAGTCCAGTAATTTCTCTAGTCCTTCTGTGTTCGTTATCATTTGAAAGTGGCCATAAAAATTTGAAGGGAACAGTTACCAATTACCTAATATTAATAACTCTGATATCTACTCCAAGCACACTGCAATAGAACCTTTAAATGTTGATGTTTCATCAATCTAAATATTGCCTTTAATTTGAGCACCCACCATTCTATATCTATCAGAGTTGAGGTGGTCCTTCGAGAATTAGGTTATGTTTGTTAAATTATTAATCCTAGTAAGTTATATTTGTATTGGAAACGTGCAGAAACTAACCCTGTAGGTTCGTCCAACCATCCTTATTAATTTCTGTGTAGATCACTCTTCTATAAACAGCACATTGAAAATTGGTCCGAAGTACAAAATTTGATTCATGCTCGTGTCGATCGTTTTTCATTACACTGGTGTTGTATGATAGATAGGAAGGGTAAGGACTCATTATAGGGTCACTTAATCATACTACTCAATAAAAAAAAATTGCATGACCGTCCAAGGGTGTATTATTGACAATAATAAATTTAAATCATGAAAATCAAAATCAAATTGGAATCGAATAAATTACTCGAATATCTCATGAAAGCTCAGTGTTACACGTATGATGTAGCAATGTTAATATGGCACGTTGTTAAATTTGTGGGGAACCCAGAGACGGGAATAGGGGTGGGTTAACTAATCGACTTGCCTGCATGTGACGTTTAGTTATTTTCTCACAAGTAATTACCACTTTGCCCCTGTCAGCATCCCTATCCTCGTCTAGGGATCGATAGGTACACACGTACGATCCCTTAACATCCTCGAATTCAAATTACTGCTACATACCGTACGAATCAAATCCCCACGGGTATGCACTGGTTTGCGCTAAACTGTAAATTTTCTGAAAATAGATGTGTATAAAAAAGAGCCAATTGAGTCGAGTGAATTTATTGATATTTGCTAGTTCTGTAGGATAAGGTATAAGTATGATTTGAGCCCAGAGACACACACTCGTCGTTCATTCACCAAGCTAAAGGACGTCCTAAAAACTAAAATATTTACGAATTCATCTTGAAATTTTTGATTCGTCGGAACTTATTGGCCTCGTTTCACCTCATTTCAATTCAGACTGCGGTTGTTGGGGTAATAAATTGTCAATCTCCACCCACCGACCGGATGAGGGAATCTTCGGAAAAATAACATATTTAATTATAGTAACAATCCGTGATTGAAGGACCCTTCACGTAATGAGAGGATGGCTCCAAAGAAATAACAGTCTCAACCTTAATGATGGAGGGGTCCAAGAAACAACGGAGGGAATAACATTTCCCTTTCCTTTGGATTATTTTTGTAAAGCCCGATCGATCAGGCAAACATTTCCGGATGCTTGTTGTTTTTTATGTTTTTTCCCCCTCTTCTTCGAAATCCTGAACGAGTTTTTTTTAAAGGATCAATTTGCCAGTACGGCATTTTTCCAAGATTCTCTGGAAATATGGACGGTAACGGTTAAATATCGGTTTTTTGGTAGGAGGCTGATGACTGATTTTGCCTGATGATACCTACTACGTACAGCGCCATCACGGAGCGAAGATGTGGGAATCAATGCAGGGAAAACTCGGCCTGAAGGAATGAACAGCCTGGTTTTCATGTGCCCTATACACCTGGGAGTTAGATTATAGAGCATATGAAGTTCCAGAACTTATACGATAACTCTGAAGCGACTAAAGAAGGTCCCAGGGGGATATCTTCGTAGTCATGTTGAGTATATTACTCTCTCTACTACGGTGATCATAGATATCCTGATATGGTGGACTCCAGTTGAATACACGAGTAGGGGACATGTAACAATTTTGTCGATACTGGGGTTTTGACATTTTCTAAGGCTCTGCGTATCGGTCTTTCGCGTGATGAGGTGATGTGTAACATATTAGACCAGTAGTTATTTTTCGAAATTGATAGTATCTTTTCGTTCGTTTTGCGAGAGAAAGCCTTGGTGAGCAATATCATATGCAAACAGTCCAAGTCCTGTCTGACGCACCAAATACGTACCCCGAGGGCAGCCGGGATAACAGTACGTGATTGCGATTAAGTAAGATGGAATTATCATACCAGCAGATCCTGTTTAATGTTCAATCGACAAGAAATACATTACGTGATTAAAAAAAAATTATTGGAACTTTCTAAAATGGAGAATATCGACGAGAGTAAATCCATCGATATGCATAACTCATTTTCGTCAAAAATGATGATATGGGGTGTTGCCGTGAGGCCGTCGATATAGATAAATTTCTGTCAGAAGTTACTGTCCAATGATTTCTTTAATCTTTAACTATCAACTTAATGATTTAGTAACGACCAGGTCTCGGACTGTTTACAAATGGTATTCCTCACTAAACAGCTTGCTCTCGCAACACGAGTAAAATATATTATGAATTTCAAATATAACTACGGGTCTACTAACATAATAATATTGTTAACATATTATTTTACTAGACCAGTAGATATTATCTGCGTTACAATTCATTGAAATGTCTGTGCAAAAGAAGGTGCCGTACGCCCTCGTCACCTTCGTCCATTCTATAATAATATTTTGGAATTATTAAATAATAATAATAAAATATAGGATATATATTATATATTCTTAATATTATTAATAATTATTATATATTATACTTATAATATTAATAATAATGATAACATTAATAATACGCAATGATAATAATATACCTATAGTAAATAATATTCTGGAATTATTTGTGTCGGGTGAATAGTGTAGGTAGGTGTTGTAATTAGGTAAATATGTGTGTTAATGTGGCAGGTCGAGAGCGCTAGTGGGCTACGGGGAATAAGGGCAACTGAGGAACTGAGGCCCCAATAGGAAACTGAGGCTCCAAGAAGCCCAAACAGCTTTGGGGGGCCGAACAGATTTTATATATTTATATGTATATAAAACTGATGAAGGCGTTTTCCGAAATATCAGTATCAAATTGTGAGTTTTTCCTTTTGAAGGGGGGGGGGGGTATTTTTATTTTTGTTCCTGGACGATTCCAGTGGTTTATTATCTTAGATGCAACTTGGATAAAACATCCACCAAACCACAGATCACATACATATAGATTAGGAGGACAGAGAGTATATTATACTGTATAAACTGTGGTTTGGGGAATGTTTTTTTTATTTTTTATTGTTGAGATGCAACCCCCATCCTCTCCTCATACAATCTCGTAGACATAACGATATTATTCGACATTAGCACTGTCGCAAATACGTTTACTCTCAGTTGTTACTTTTTGCTGAATTATCATCGCTCGTCGTGTACAAGAACTAAATACTTCGTGCGGATTTGGCTCCATTCAAATCCCGCCTCGTTTCCACACTGAAGTGACAAGGCCGCCGTTATACTCCAAGGTTTTTCCAACTGACAAGCGCCAGAGATTCTTCCTCTGTTAACGAGAAGGTGTTAACGCTCCACTCAACGCCCTTGTTGAGGAGGGTGAAAAGTCGAGATAAGAAACGTCGCCTTTCCAGAGTAAAATGCGCCTCTTTTCAATTAAGATCAGTTGAAAACGTCGACAAGGGCGAAGAAGATTGATCCTTATTTACTCTTTAAGCCGTGTTTCCCTTCGTTTCTTTTTTATCGGTCGCTGTCCTTTTTTCTTCCTTCCCAATTTCTTCTGGTAGCGTTGATACTGGAGAGGGTGTAATATTGGTGCGATTTATTATTGGTCTACATTTCTAAATAACTCACAAGCCACTAAAGTACCTATTTTAGTTTTGTTAACAACAAATTTTGACTTTTTTTGTAGGTTAAGAAGCATGCGGAGCATGATGAGCAAAAATTAACTTCTGGATGAATCGCTGGGAATTGGATATACTTCGCATATATTGAGGTGGTCGGACGGCCTCTGCTGGCCTCTGGGTTGCGGAACTGGAGTGGTCTCAAATTGTAAATCTCATCTAGTCGATTGATTTTTTGTGGATGTGTTACTCCACAGGTACGTGAACACGGAAAAATAATTGATTTAGACTTTTATAGGAAGGAGAAGGTCAGGAAAGACGATGAAAGTTGGGGTTAGGCATTTTTGCAAGAATTGGAGTTTCAGCGTGTTCGTTCGGGGGAGCTGTGTGTGATAGATAATGTATAAAACAACTACTGAACCTTCTTCATACCAATGTACTAAGACTAGAAAATTTGTTTCCACAATGTTTATTCGTTCATTTCAAATTTTTGATAACTCTTTAATTTAAAGAAATGAGCATTCTATGACATTTAATGGCGTGATCATAATCCATCACCCTGTTGGTAGGTAATCGGTAAGTTGTTGGTAGAGGACTCTAAGCCCTAAAAAGGCCAAACACTGTCAGGTTTCTGTTGTGACTTCTTCTACATGGCCACCAAATGAACGTAAGAGAATGAACTCTGCTGAGGCTTAAACAATGCTAAATTGACAAGATCCCAGAACTTACCGATTCCCAACAGGATGATGGATCATGATCACGTTATTAAAAGTCATAGAATGCTTATTTCTTTAAACCACGTAAAAAAACATTAAAATTCTTAATATGCGCACGTTTGTGCACGATTTGTTTTCTAAATCGTATCCTAGGGAACCCACAGACCACACCCAATTGGAATCCGACCTTAACCATGCTTACTAACTTACTATTTTGACAGCTGTTTCCAATTTCACTGCTTAAAAGGTCTACTGTAGACCTTGTAACAAGAGTTATCACAAATTTGAAATGAACGAATAAACATTGTTAAAGCAAATTTTCCAGTCTTCGTACATTGGTAAGAATGAGGTTCAGTTCAAATTTGATCGTCCCTCCAGACCTTCTCCTTCCTACTAAAGTCTAAATCAATTATTTTTCCGTGTTCACATACCTGTGGAGTAACACATCCACAAAAAAATCAATCGATTAGACGCGATTTACAATTTTTGAATTTCGGTCACGTTTTGACCACTTTGGCCCCACTGAGCGCCGTCAGGTCTACACTGGTACCGCACCTCCTTGACTCACTACCTCTCCTTTGAACTGTGACACTTAAATTTATGCGTGCAGCTACTTTTGTATTCACCTACACTTGTCTTTTGTAATTGGGCTTGTACCGTATTTTGTAAAAATAAATAAATAAAAGAAGATCCTATTGTGGAAACCTGTTCTATGAAACCGTGTGATTACGAGGACATTTCAATTTGGGTCTCTATACTGAGCCTCGTTATCACAAAGCGTGGGGTTTGAATCAATTGAAGTAAATGCTGATTGTGTGAGCCTCTCTGTAACAGAAATCACTTAGTTCGTTTGACTTCTAAGCGAAAATAAAGGGGACGGAACCGAAACGCGTGAAATTATCGGTAGAGGGCGGCAAAATACGGTAGAAATGACGAGGGGACAAGTTTCCGGATCGCAGCTACTGAAAAGTGCAAAACTCGGGCAAACGCATTTAAAATAATAGCAGAGAGGGAAATATCAACTGTGAAACGCGCGAATGTGTGTTTCCGTGATTGTTGTGGGCGTGCGATGGTGTGACAGGGGGTGGTGGAGGGGTTAGTTGTGGGGTGAAGGTGGGGGGGGGGGGGTGGAAGCCGAAAAGCCCCTCGCAAAACTGCCCTCACGATAATGATGGGAAATAGTGAGAAGAGCGAGAAACGTTTTTGGAATAGTGTGACTGTGTTCAAGGGGGAGTATGATGGGGGGGGGGGGTTTGAATACGCGCGAGCGAAGCGCAAAATTTGTCGGAGGGAAACGAACGTTGTGGGCAGAAAGGGAAATGTGTGGAGGGGAGGGCGGGGGCGGTGTTAGTGGGTGATGGGGGGGTGGGGGGGAAGCGGGCAGTGGAGCTGGAAAGGGGCGGTAGGACGGCGAGGTAGCGGCGGTGAGGGGAGGGATCGTAATTAATGTTACGTGGTCCAATAGGCCGAGGTAATTAGACCCAAGTGTAAACAGCGCTGGCAGATGTGGCCGGTGTCGCACTTGAACATTATTAACCCATCTGGACCTCCGGGGAGGGTTTTTGATTTCATGGCCTTTTCAAATCGGGGGGGGTTTTCCGAGGGCGGTGAAAAGCGGAAGGGAAAAGCCGTTTTGAGCGTTTCATGTGAAAAACGGCTTGCGTTTTATTGAAGGTTTCCATTGAAGACTGTCGAATCGCTAGGAACCTTGTACATTTTACCACCTCAATGTAAAATCGGTCCGTAATTTTTTTGCGGTTTAAAAATTTGACGCCTACTTTAAATTTGAACTCCCACATGAGAGTGAATGTTCATTGAGAGCACCTGACGATAGATTCACAAGCACGAGCCGCAACATACCGCACTTATTGCATCCTCTTTGCTAACTCTTCTAAATCGTAATAGTTTCACACTGAAAGTCAACTCATACAAATCTAAATTCGTTACGTACACGTATAAACTCCATTCTCGTGCACCGCCACTCAACTACCTTGGGCATACCTTAACAAAAGCATCAGTACATAAGTATCTGGGAGTCTTGTTACATGGACGCAGTTATTAGTTAACTTGGTGTATCAAAACTTACGTAAATTTTGATTTGCCTCATCACGTCCAATGGGTGGTCGCCATATGACGCGTCCCTCTGAACTGACTGGTGGGGGGGGGAACTTGATATTTCCCAAGTCGACGATTTAAGGGTTTTGAAGGGCGGGGAAAAGGGTTGTGATAGATGGACGCCCGAGCTCTACACTGCTTGACAAGGATAGTAGAGCTGGTGAGGATAGTAGCCGGAGGAGGATGGTAGCGGTGATAGCATCGGTTGTCGAGCGAAGAGGCGAACTGATGGGGGGGGAGGGGTGATAGTGGTGGTGTAGTGGGAAGGGGGAAGGGGGTGACGACCTCCATATATCTCGAGGTACATAATTGATAGAAGGCCCTGGGAGGCCATGAAAGGCGGAATTAACTGCAAGAGCCTCCCCCCACCATCCCCCCACCACTCCGATACCTCAACGCCAGTATCTTATCCTCCTCACGCCCTTCATCCATCCCCTCCGGCCCTTTATCCATCCCCCTCTCAACATCACTTTATCCCATCTCCTCTTCCATGGTTAATTGATTGTTGTAGAATTAGTCCGCCTATGCCCTTCGTTCCTTCTTATCCTCCTAAATCACCCGGCCTTCACTTCAACTACGCTACACCACGTTCCACCACCATATATATGTCCCGACTTGAATTCAACAGCTTTTATCTCCAACTAAGTCTCCACTGATTGATATTGTTTAACAAAATTAAATATTTGATAATAAGACGTTATAAAAACCGTAAAACTTATGTGAATCCCTCTGCTGACCAATAAACCACCATTCGTAGTCCTGCTATTCAACTTAATAAGAAGACTTGAAGACTTGAATTGCCCGCAAAGATCGAGAAGGCATCACTCCACCGGGCATCATCCATCTACCCGACCAGCATCCACGCATCGTCTAGATCGAAACAGCTGTTAATAGTCCAGCACTTGTATCGTGGCTGGCGATTTGGGAAGGGAGAACGGCCGGTGAGGTAAGGAGAAACGTGGTAGTATTTCCAGTGGCGGCTCGTCCATAAGGCCACCTTGGCCCTCGCCCCACCCAAAAATTTGCAAAGGAAAACAGAAAAAACATAGAACAAGGAGAAAAAAATCTTACCTACTACTACCCACCATGGAAGAAGGGAGATCTCCCTTCCTCCATGACTACCCACTTCCACTGAGTCACATTTTGTTTCGATTTATCGATTAAAAAAGTCGATTATCGGATCGACCAGAAGTGCCCCAGTCTCAATGTTGAAGGTATAGGCGCTTCCTGGGGTGGGGGAAGGCACTCTGTGTTGCGAGATAGGAGGCGTTCCGGGCGGTGGCCAAAATATCGTATCAAGTTGAACGCCGAAAACAATCGATCGTTGAATCGTTCCTTGTCAAGGAAGAACGAGTTTCATTCTTCCATGCTTTCTTCCATGTTTGATAAGAATGATATCAAAACGTTGCCTGACGTTATAATATACTAAGCTTCGTATTTACTCATCATAGTAAAAGTGAATTATTGTCTCCATAATATTAATCAACTAAACATTGAAATTTAATATCTCACGTGCAACGCGTGAACGCTTTGCTAGTCGTCAAGACTGAAGTGTATCCACAGAAAACCCTACTATACTACGTGGATCACTATTCGCCCAAGTGAATCTCATTTGTTGATTTCTACATTCTGTAAGTTAATAACAGTTAATAACCGTTAATAACAGTAATATACATAATATTATTATGTAGCTCAGCCAACCGTTGAGAATACTGTTTTATTTGTTATCCCTGGAACTGATGGTGACTTCGTTGACTCGAGCTTTGTTTGAGCTAACCAACGAACTTTAAAAGCTAGTTGAAATCAATCTTGCTGTTCTGTGATCGTTCAAAATGTTTTGATACGATTGGATAAGAAAACGTATGTGCAATCTGGGCATAAGAGGACATTTTTAGAGGGGGTTTTCAAGGTACCACTCGGCTAGGAAGCAGATGGTCGCGATTGCTAATTTTTAAAAACCCCAGTAATAGAAACTCCAATAATATAATTTTTTGACTACCTTTATAATGTACTCTTTGAATAGTACTCGTACAGTCACAATTTCTCTTTTATTCTTCCTATCATTTTCAAGATGATTATTTTGGTGGGTAGGTGGGATTGCCTTGCAGCCACCTCCTCGTCGGTAATCCTGGATAGTGGTCAGTAATCTTCCCTCTCCTCAAGAGAACTCTTTGGAGAACGATGTTTCCTGACTTGCTAAGAGCTGCATACCAGTAAGCAGTATGAAGCAGTTTAGCTGTAAGGGTAGTTTGAGTTTAGTTCCTATAGTGAGTACCTAATAGGTAGGTATGCACCTAAATATTGCCCTGGTGCCCCACCAGTTTCTGAGCCCACGAGCCGCCCCTGAGTATTTCTGATTTTCTTCAGACTCTGCCAGGTACGAACTTATAACCAACGTCTTAACCCGTGCAACATCTCACATCTATCATTCGTCCAATTTGGCTCTATGGAGGTCAAATCTGGGGTGAGGCATCCAACAGCAGAATAAAACGGGCACAAACGTTCCAAAACCGAGCTCTCAGGACCATAACAAGAGCACCATGGTAGATGAGAAACACTGCTATACATCCGGACCTCAACATCCCAGAGGTCGCCTATGTCCTACCCGTAGCATACCATCAACTCCACAGCTCGATGACCAACTATCATAACGAATTACTCACACACATTACTAACAATCCTCCACCACCCTGGGACCAACGAATACTCAAAAGCAAGAGGTCCGGACTTCCTTTGAATGACACTGATACTCATTAACAGCAACTACGAACTTGTTCCTATATTCACCTTGTTCCTATATTGTGTACATAACTCACCTAATATTGTTCTTTGATAACGCATAAATTTAGCAAGGGCTGTCACTGGGCACTAACTTGCATCATGTTTACGAGGGCAACCTCTTTAGTGTTCACTATTATGCTAAACTATACTGTAATAATATTAATATTATAATAATACTATATAATTACAATAAAGTTACTATTGAAAAAAAATTGTAACGCGACATCGATAAACAGATTCGGTAACTAAAATGCAAAAATGAAATCAGAAATCGTTAGAAATACGTCTATTTAAAGTACAATAAACGATTAATATTATCAGTAATATTCCAGACAGGTGATTTTTCCAATACGAGTAGGTACAACATTTTGATGTTCATTGCCTGGTATTTCAGTTTTTGAGCTTTTGCGGTCGTTTTTTGTGGTAATTTCCAATTCTTCACACAAGCACTCCTTCCTGTAAAATGCTCCAGCACGTGCCCACTGAGCCCTCGAATTCTCCAGCATATTTACTGGAACAACTTTCTTATTGGGAAGTTCCAAAATCGCATGGGATGCTTCTCAAACCCCCACCCCACATAAATATTCCTGTGACGAGGTATTTGCTTGTAGAGTAGTTTTTGCTTAGTTTTGAACTCAACAACCCAAATTACAACTCCAATAAATAAGTCGTCAGGATTGAAATTTACGATTAATTCGTTTACCCACTGGTAAATGCATGTATCGAAAGTTTTGTAGGTGTACTGTCGAAAGAGGAGGACGAACTCCTAGGCTGTTTTCGAAATCCGATATTAAGATGCCTCAGACCCCCGGTTGAATTTCACTTAAACATACGAGGGAGGGGACGTCATTGCCGTGGCACCCCGTGACGGTGGCTGGAAGGTGACGAGTGGGGGGGGGGGGGAGACTGACTTGAACAAACATCATAACAAACGAGCCAAGAATTAACTGGGCCATCTTACCAATTACTTCTTAGTTCAATGTGGAGGATTTAGGTGAAGGGTGGAAAGGGGATTGAAGGGGCTTCTACTTGGCGGGGAAGGAGTGGTGAATTAATTAGGGAACTTACACTTCCCCGCTACGCCAGTCCACCGCCAACTACTACCACCACGGACTTTCTTCTTCCTTCCAAGATATTTCACGAATCCTCTTCCCCTCACCCCTCGCCTCTCGTCATCTTTATACCTTAAACCCCTCAACCCCCTCCACTCTGACCCCCACTTTCTATATCAATATTCCGCTCACTTAATTACCTTTATTCTTATTATTTTTTCCCCCTCTCAAAGTAACGAGTTCGAGCCTCATTTACCAGAATCCTCATCTACCTACAACGAGCTACGCATACTCCACTGGAAATTAAAATAATTTTAATATTCCAAATTTTTCTCCTCCATCAGAATCGCTCAACACTTTAATTAAATAGCAGTCATAAAAGCGTTACTGATAAACTAAACTACTCAACTCAACTTTCCCTCATTATTCCACACAAAGACACTGTTCCCCAACCGAACGTTAATACGATGAGTTGACCACTGTATAAGTTGAACTATAGAAACATTTTTCCACTGCTAAACTGAAACTAATCATTGATGCACTATTTCAATCAGTTTTACAATTTGGGATTTCAGTCTGGGGTGGCACATGCCCGTCATTTCTCAAAAAAAGGTAATAAGCCTACTATAAGCGTACTATACAGAAAGCAGTCTTAAAAATCAGATTCAGAAAACCGATGCGGTACCCCAGTGATCTACTCGTACTTAAGTCATTCAGCATGAATCATCTTTTTGTAAAACATTTACTCCTCTATTATCACCGACATCCTGAACTCATTACATCAACTCTCCAAACTCATTATGATACTCGTTTCAACTGCTAGACCAAGTTGTGAACCCTCGCCCCCGAATTACCATTACAACAAGATCTCCGTTGTATAAGCTCCACGCTGCGCATAAATTCATTCCGTATGTCCTGAAATCTCCACAACGTTACACAAGAAAGAAATACAAAAAGTTGGTGCTTTCTTGGTTAGTGGAAACAGTTGATGTGAAGAGGTTTGTGTCGAGCATTTATACTTAGGAGTAAAAAGTGTGCTTCTAGCAGCTTGTGTAAATTCAACTATTTGCATAACAGTATAGTATACTTCATAAGGGGCTTATAGATATTGTCAGTTCCATTTGCATATGGCTAATTTTTATTTCAAATTTATTCCGCATATTATTGTGATGTTAGGTACTTGCTTTTTTCCTTCTTGTGCAGCATTACGGGCCAAAGCCTGCAACTGCACAATAAATTGAAGGTACACACCTAATCACTCATTGTACAATATATTAAAATACATATTAATAGTTACTAGAAGGATTCAGCCCTGTAGCATTAATATTGTAATTTGTAGATTGGCGACTGTAATATGTGGACCTAATTGTCAATGAAGTATAAATTCATTCATTCATTCATTCTATACCAAGTTCGCAAAAGTCAGATTATGTGAACAATCGATGTAGTTTGTAGTTGGAGTTGAAGGTTGTGTTTGTATTAATCACTGTATCGAGGAAGAACTTTGAGGCACTTCCACGCTCATATTGATGATTTTCCTTCGTTTCTCCCTTTGAGCCCTTATGTTGGACAAGCGGTTGGTCGATGGGTCTTAAGAAAGGCTTTAAATTAAAATCCTTTCAAATTTTAATTTAACCTTAACCTGGTAATGTTGATATGCAATTGCTAAATGGTAATGATACGCCTTTGAGACGTATAGAACGTGAAACGAGATAGCGTTTGGCTGTAGTGAACTAGCGGCCATTCATGGTATTATGAATACGAGATAAGGGTAGAAATAAATAGTTAGGCCTATTTTTAACCGTTTTTTACATACATTTAAATTTTAGAAACAACGAAAAATAGGAATTTCTCTTCTTAATGAGATCCAGATTTCCATTTACTTGAGAACCTTATTTGCGAGGGGAGTTAATTCCTCGAACAGATTCGACAAGTCCGAGCTGTGAAGACGTATGAGAAGAAGGTTACAAATTCTACACAAATTCAACACGAACATTCAACAAAAACATGCAACACGAACATTCAACACAAACATTATACACGAACATTCAACACGAAGATTCAACACGAAAATTCAACACGAAGATTCAACACGAACTTTCAACACGAAGATTCAACACAAACACTCAACACAAACATTCAACACGAACATTCAACAAGAACATTCAACACGAACATTCGACACGTGTTCGTGGTCGTGGTATCCCTTATCTACAAATCTTGAGAAATGACGCCCATCAGTGGTAATTGCACGCCTACGAGGCTTAAGGAAAGACTCCCAACAATGGTAATTAGAAGCCTATGAGACTCA
Organism: Stenodema calcarata; assembly: GCA_963920205.1. Taxonomy (NCBI): domain Eukaryota; kingdom Metazoa; phylum Arthropoda; class Insecta; order Hemiptera; family Miridae; genus Stenodema; species Stenodema calcarata. Next base: position 19,652,048 of record OY986051.1, read on the forward strand.
CACAAATACTTCTGTGAATGGTAATGATACGCGTCAATGGTAGGCGTCGTGGAAAAATTTACATTAGATGGTAATGTACGTCTAAGAAGCTCCCAACATTTTAGGAAAATCAGCTTGACTCACCTTTAACAACTTGAACTGGGTCTGAACACTACTGCCATGTCCAAGTGGAGCTGATGCAGGTAATCAAGGAGGACGGGAGCGCTAGTTAGATCGAACGATATCTGGTAGCTGTTTTATGAACTGTATACGCCTGAGAGGCGTATAATTACCAGTGTAAGGTTAAACCGGTTAATCATTTTTTTTTTTTTTTTTAAGTATTCAATGATGAAAAAATGCTTGGAATGTCGAAAAACACCTCATTTTTCTACCTAAAACACCTATTTGACAAAACATGGTGCCTGTTCGAAATTTTCTGACTTCAGCTTCGTGTTCATCACACTTCAAAACATAATAATACAACATTTTAGTTGAAGGGAGCATTTTGATGCAGAACAGTGTTATCAGACACTGTATCAATGAAGAAGTGTGTTGCGTCGCACTTCGCGTTCGTGTTGTGAGGAAATTAAATTATAGCCGATAATTGTTGTCGTTTTATAACATCTGTGGACCGCAGGGGCCGTCACGCGGAAATGTGAGGCGAGGACTGTGTTTCGGGGCGAAGACAAGGCTCGAGACGGTTTACTAGAACCGGAATTAATCGGCCCCTTTTATCAGGAATCCATTTAATAAGGAAATTCCTTCATTGGAGAGAAACAATGTTGTTGATGGGTGAGATTGGCGGGGAGGAGGATCGGGAGGAGAGTGACGGGGGGGGGGGGGCTAAAATAAATGTGCCTTGGAGGAGAGCGCCGTCACGGAGCATTTGCGTATTTAAGGCGATACCCAGTGGGGGGGTCTGGCGTTGGGGTCCCGAAAGGGTGGTATTAGGAGATTGCGGAGATGATGGTGAGAGGAGTGTTGGGGGGGGGGGGCAGTATTGGAAGAATTGGTGAGAAGAATAGGGGAAGTATTAGGAGAATAGAGGGGCGGGGAGGGAATGATTGGCCGCTGCGGGCCCATCTAATCCCGGGGTTAACCCTGAAGATGGGGAAGGAAAGGGAAGGCTAGGAATGAAAATTGCAAAAAATCCTTCGCCTCCCCCCCCACCCGTACCCCCTTTCATTGCTACGTCTTTTGACCTTTTTTTTATTGTTCAACTCGGTAAACGACAAAGAAAGAGATAGTGGAAAAAAAGGAGAAAGAAAAGCTTTTTTCCTTGTTTCCGCTGAAAAGAGAATAGCAATGAAGGTGGAGGGGGGAGGAAGTGGAGGGAGGTAGGAGGAGAACTAAGAAGGAAGTAGAAGGATACAGCGGTGAAGAGCGAGACAGAGACAATGAAAAAGGAGATACAAAGAAACAATAAGGGTGAAGAAGGGAGAAGGAAAAAGAAATCAAAACCATAAAAGATCTCTGAGTGGGGTCGATCCGCTTTCAACTCGGTCGGTTCTCCGAGCGCTTCTGATTGTAACTGGGGATGTGATGAAGGGGAGGTGAAGGGGTGGTGAAGGGGAACCGAAAAAAGAGAGAAAGTGAGGAGCGGAGTGGGGGAAAGTGGGCTTATTACGACCCCTCCCCCCCCACCACAATCCACGGCATTCAGCCCCTAAACGGGTGGGTATGTCAGATATAATTATCCGCATCTGTCATATGATTGATGGGGATGATGACGACCCATCGCTCTTATCAATTGAATTGTAATCGTCCGAAGTGGCACGAATGGTCACATTTGAGGAATGTGACGTTTCACAACAAGAATAAATAGATACACTTTTAAATTTTTGAAATAATTTTTAAATCCGCTCATGTACACACACAAATAAATACAAATCGTGGGGTAATAGTAAAATTTCACAAATTTTACAGGAGAGCCTTCCAAATTTTCTCCGTCTTTCTGATTCGAGAAATGGACACTCAAAATCGGTATCTTCCATCGTATTTTCTGTTATATAATTGAATGAAGCACTACATTTTAGTGCCTTACTAAGTTTGAAAACCCTAAGTTTAAGGTCTAAGTTTCAAGGGTCATCCTTCTGGACGTGTGCATCACAATACGCAAAACACTTGCCATGTACGTCACCGTGTGCAATCACCCCCAATCATCGCTCAAAACTAATATGTTCGTCTGATTCCATGAAGGAGAACTACTGAGACTCGTCCCCGAAATGCGCAATTTTTTTGTCTAGTTTTCATCAAAACCAATCAAATCCACCACCGAAAATTACCTCTCAATTCATTTGAGCGCGACCGTCCCACCACATTCCAATCCCCGTTATTTTGATACAATCCCCGTCTAGAAAAGAAGCTGAAGCAATTTTTATTTCCCCCATCCGAGGTGTTCATTAAAACTCCGACCGGAGCGCTGAGTATTTCAATCAAAGGGAAAATCTTTTGAAAGGGAGTTAATTGGCTGAGGTATGAGCTCTTCTGGTTCTCCTCGATTTTTTGATAATTTCTCAAAGGAAAGACGGCGAGCCCCTTCCTTGAGTCACCAGGATCCAATAAGAGACGTTAATTGAATGAAAAATTATCTGGCTGACAGGAGGTTCAGATTTCAGAGAAGGTTCTTGTGGATCCTGCGTTACCCGCCCGGAACTTCATGCCCCTTTGTTACACTGTATGACCTCATGCAAATATACAACATAAATATAGAACAATACACATCAGTACAATAATTGCAAAGCCCCACAAAAAAGGCAAACTTTACTATTATTAATATTATTAATATTATTATCCGTAGTAATTTCAAAAAATAGGTAAAAATGAGTGAAAATCGAGGGAAACTCACTCCTGAAAATCCAATAAAGTTTATTGGCATATACGAATCCATATTCACGTGTGAACGGATCCATTTAGTTTGAATCCACCGCTAGAAGTGTGTCAGACCATCTTTTTTTTCAACCTCAAACATCATTATTTTTAAAAAGATACCTAATCAATTTGAGCCAAATTTGGGCTAAAGGGGTTTTTGGAGTCATTGATCACGAATCTGAAGTCAGATTGTCGAAATTCAAAATGGCGGATCCAATATGGTGGACAAAACTTTTGAAAGTCAACCGATTTTAGCCAAATTTGGTATAGAGGGGTTTTATGGGTTTTGGATCCGCCATCTGAAATTTAGTAAATCTGACTTCAGATTCGAGTTCAGTGTCCCAAAAAAAAAAACGACGCAATCTTCCGGGACTCTTGATATGAGTCCAGTACATTGAAGTAGTTTCAGAAGTCAGAACCTTAGGATATTATCATTTGGCTTGCATTCGTTCAGTGTTCCGTTCTTGGCAATTTCCAATGGACCATTATTGAAATTATTGAACCAAAATATTCGAGTTGAAGGTCGACTCTTAAAAGGGTTAAAAACCACCCGCCTTATACTTATTAGTATACTCTTCCAATTGTTAGTCGACTCTTCAACCAACCCTCTTAACTCTTGTCTTACGAGTGGAGCCTTCCCCGCCAGCAGAGATGAGTAGAGATTGGACGTTTCTCATTTTGGACCTTTAAATCGACCAAATCATTTCGATGTAAAACGTTCTTTGACGAGACCAAAATTCGACTCGAAAACGACGAAAAACTTCTAAACATTTTGATTTTGATACTCATTTTTACCGTCACTAGCGGGGATTGGCACCATTCTTCGACCAGATATCCAGCACCGAAGAGTACTAGTTAATTAGGTATGTAACTGAGTATGTAAGAGCTACCATGACCCTCAACTCCTCCTCTTGAAAACCTCATCTTTGGTCGAAACGTTAGTTCTGCGCGCATGTATATTACCTCGTACTACACATCTCAATTCACATTCATATTCATTTGGTTGCGTTCTCTTCTTGGTTGGGTTTCATCAACAACGATGTTCTCCAAAATGTTCCAATCAACTTTTCAACGCCACGATTAATGTCGAAGTTGTCAGGAAGAGATTTCTTGACAAGTGAACAAGGAGGGAGAAGATGCAAAGTTTGTAGGCGGTTGGTTAAGCGCTTCGGATAATGTGGGGAACGAGAAGCCCAATATCCTGACCGTGTCGGGGATCGTTCGTTACAACAAAGCTCCTTTTATTACATAAAATACGAAGCTAATTCTGATTAATACTCTTGGCAAGGCCGGGAGTTGATATAAGAAAATACGGCGACTGATTAGGGAAGGGCTGCCAAGGGGGATCCGATATCCACGTTAGATCATCCATCAACGGGAGCCGTCTAATCAACATGTGTTCTTCGCAGCCTGCACCCCTCCCGCTCACAATCGAGAAAAAGATTCATTAATTTTCTCCTTGCAACGATCAAACTACGCGTCTCACTCTTACGAAAAGTTCGCAAAGTCGTGCGACAACCCCCCCACTGTACCTGAAGAGCGATAAGTAATTTCCTCGGCCAGCTGCTTCAAACTAGCCTGCTTCGAAACGTTGCTTCAAACTTGTTTTCGTATCACCTTCAGCTCTCAAAGTAACAAAATATGATAAGAAACACTTTAATGTGTAGAGCGACGGCGTTACAAGCGGGGAGCAGTACGAGCCATCCAAATATAGAGGAGTACAAGCCATCAAAACATAGCCGTCTAACTATACAGAGGTCGAAGCAATGGTTGAGTGCGACTGAAAACTGTCGTGCAAGACAGTAAATTTTGGAGGGAAACGAAAGAAATCATGCAGTGGTGGAGGGATTATAAGGGAAAATAAAACTAATCGTAGGGATTTTCTACCGAGAAATTTTTTTTATATTTTTTTCCAATTTATATTTTATATTGCTCCAAGATCTCAGTAACAATATTCGTCTGACCGAATTAAATTACGATACTTAGCATTAGGGCTAAAGGTAATAGGAACGTCCAGAGAGTAAAGTTATAAGGGCTGTGTAGGACGAAGGGAATTTTGTTTTTCAGCCTCTAAAGTGGCGCCATACCCATTCGTCATCAACCTAAAAATTCGATGTCCAATTTTCAGAGAGGAAGATCATGGCCTCTGTCGTTTGGGACCAGAAAGGGATATTATTGGTAGATTTTATGCCTGAAGGCCGTAGAACCCATGAAGGCCTGAGTACTTGAGTACACAGAAACAGTTTATTTTTGAACTGCCATCGTTGATCGCCGGCCGATGAGCCAGTTCGTTTTCCTGAATTTCAAGACAAGTTCAGGCTTTTTCTTTTTCACGTGTTCCTTCCACCGGAGCTTGGCGTCTACCGTCATGATTAGGTTTTGGTGATTCGAGTAGGGAAACACCTTGTAAGGCTTTTGTATGACCCAAGATTTATATTTCAGTCGTTTGTGTGTGTATTATATGGACAACAGACTGTCATGTTTTTGTCTTTACACAATAAAGGTTTTATTATTATTATTATTGTTGTTGAGAAAAGCCGAGGTGTAGTTGATTTTAGAATTGGTGAAATCGATGTGCACCGACTTCGCCTCGTTCAGTTTGACTCTTCATTTAGCGGTCCAGTGAGTGGTTTTGGAGATTGATTTGTTGAGTTTGCTGATGGATTTCATTGTTCTCATCGACACCGAGAGAACCGCAGTGTTGTCTGCAAAAGTTACCGTTGCGTTGCAGTCTAGGTCCGGTAAAATGAGTGCCATTTCATTATCACAACGGCGTCCATTACGGAATTATAGGAATCGTGAGTTATGGTTATTTGGTTTCACCGTAGAGTGGTCAAACTTGCTACCTCAACAGTCGGAGTTGGTCTACTCTCAAATTCTACAGGTCGGCCTGGAATTCAGTTAGAAAAATTGACGAGACTGTAACCGAGTTAGTTGCAGACTACTCACCACTCAGAGAAGACCATTTGAGGAGGTTTCTTTCAAACGGGCGCATATCCACTTAGAACTTTTTTGGGAAAGTGGAAAAAACAATATATGACACGATGCAAGTTTCTCAAGGTTCCCAAATTTTCCTTATAGTTTCTACATCAGACCATAAATTTTCAAACATCTACCTCACAGTTTGGAGGCGATACGACCATTCTCAATTTGGATTTAAGCCCGTTTTATGAAAACGTGGATATGAGCCATTTTGAAAGAAAAAATCTGGTTTTGGGACTCTTGAATAAAAACATCACATCCTGGCAATCAAAAGGCTACGTTCTTAGTTGGCCAGAATCGGGCCGCTCTAAAGGGTGGGGGGGGAAGTTTTGGGGGTGGAGGGGAAATTACCCATAAATTCCCAAAATGAAACATTCTGACAAGTGACCCATCATTTAAAGGGTTTTTTTTCCGCTGAACGCTATGGTGAAATCAGAATTGCGATATCTTATTCTGTTCTCAAACTGGAGCACTTTGAAGATGAAGAAAATTGGTTGATACTTGAGATGTTCTTCATGTCTAGTCTGCTCTAATCTGATAACGGAATGAGACATCGCAATTCTGACTTCACTATCGTGTTTAGCGTTGAAAAATCTATAAGCTGAGGAGTGGTGGAGAGTTTTAGTGAAGGGGGGGGGGGGGGGGGAATTACCCATAAACTCCCAAAATGAAACAGTCTGACAAGTGACACCTCATTTTAAAGGTTTTTTACGCTGAACACGATGGAAAAATCAGAATAATACTCAGATTCAGACTTGAGATGAGACTTGAGATGTTCTTCTAGGCTATCAAGTCAAGGAGACATTATAAATAAACCGAATTATTTCTTCAAAACTCACTCTTATGTGTTTCCATTTATCGGTAGAGCAATGAATCACATTCAATAATAGAAGTGGGCCATGCCAATTTGGATGTAAGCCCATTCGATATGGAATGAACTTCACAGGTACCAGTTGATACTGTATCAAATGGATGAAAGCCACTTTGATGAAAAAGTTTTAATTGGAAATAAAGGGGTGGATATAGGCCATTTTGATGATAAACCGATTTTCAGCAAGAGTTTGGAGGTGTATTGAAACCGTATTGGAAGGAAAGCAACTCAGGAGGCTATATCCTAAGGATTCATTTTCCATGAAAAAAACAAAAAGTGTAAAAAATGGAAAGGTATAAGTCCGTTTGAAAGAAATCTCCTCTTGTTTACTCACTCGCACTAGCACAATATTTACTATACACAGAACAGTGATCTAGACAGAACAGTGATCTATCTAGAAACGATCAAGAGGAATTTGCAAGGGTTTTACAATTTGTTTAATGGATTCGGCGTAACTAGAAACGTAAAACATGGTGAAATATTTTCTGGACCACTTCTAGTGGTTGATAATTAAAAATGATAAACCAATGTTGTTGATTGTTTGGGAGTAGGCGAAGATGTCAGTGGTTTGATGAAGGGAATGATTAGAGGGAGGAGATCGATAGTGAGGGGGGGGAGGAAGGGAGGGATTGAATGGTCAGATGGGAGTGAAACGGAGGGGCGGAGGTGGTCAAAGCGGTATGTAAATTAGGTCTCGGATCGGGTGAGTGAGAGATGAGGTGAGGGAGGATGTAGAGAGTGGAGAGAGGGGAATTAGAGAAGACTTCCAAAAGGAGAGTGAGTGAGTGAGGGAGAGCCACCGAGGAATCTCGCGTAAGGGCGAGCGAGAACGCGAATACGCGAGGAAAAGCGGAGGGAAGACCGGGAAAAGGGGTCGGCGGGCTTTTTACCATCTCCCCTCCTCATCCTTCTCCCACCGCGAACTTCCAGCCTTTTCCCATTCACCCTTCGCCTACCCGCTCCCACTTCCCCTCCGAACGGCCCCTTAGCGCACTCCTTCAACCCTCCGGAGAGTGAGGTTCCCAGACCTCCCACAAGCCTTCCCCGGGTCCTGTCTTAGTGATCAATACCCCGAACTACAGTCCTCCTCGCTCCACCCTCCTCACTCTCACTCTTCCACATCATCCCGCCCCTTCGGCCTCACCATCCTTTTCAACCTCCTCAGTTGTTGGCCACACATGTGTTACCATAGTAAAATGTGTGCCAGTTATTGAATTAGGTGGCACTGAAGGAGAAGGGCCGATCACTGGAGGGAAGAGGGCCCCAGTTGGGGCTAAGGTCGAGAATCTAATTTCCCGACTCGGAACCCGTCATTTGTTCGAATTAGGAAGACCCATGCTATTACCCTCCTCCCCCCCCCTCTTCCCGTTCCATCCGCTACTTTTCCCTTATCGCTTTCCCTCGTCTGCACCCTTTCCACTCTCGGGTTAAGGGAATTTACAATTTTGTTTGAATTATTTTGGGGACTCTCGTCTTCTGGGAGTTACTTCAATCGTAGCCCTCCAATACCCCACTAACCCTCAGCCCCCCCCTCCCCATCACCATATCCTACCGGACCCTCTTCCCCCTCTTCACACACTCAATCGGAAATAAACGCCCGTCCATTCCAAACCCCATCATTCTCAGCCCCTTTTCTTCACTCGTCCTGAGAAAATGGGAATCTGCATATACTCGTAACTTACATCAATCAATAGTCATCAATCAATCAAAAGTTACTCCTACCAACTAGGGCCATATTGCACAATTAGCTAATAGCACTAGTGAATTTTACAACTCTATTAATCCTAACATTATAAGCATAAATATTTTTTGTTTTACAAGGCGGCTAACAACGATAATGTATGCTGTCAGTTGTCATTTTATTTTATTCTATACAGTGATAATGTGTGCATACACTAGTGATATAATGAGATAACTGTACCTACAATATACTCTCATCAAGGTATGTACTTACCAACTACCATTCGGCACCTAACTCATCTGTTCCATCTGTGTAATCTTTAATCTGTTCAATATTTAACCTAGTCGTCATTACCGTTTGTAGCCCTGAAGATGCTTCATAAATAAAGCGAAACGTTGGCGTGAAGAGGTTTTAATTGATACTGACCAACCCTCAAGATCCCCCACCATAGTTTATTGTTGAAGTGGTCGAGATCCAGATATCATTATATACATAATATGTATATTATACTGCCGCCGTAAGTTAAAACCACCTATCTCCATTTTTTTCATGTCGAGAAAAATGCAGTTAAGTGAGGAAGGGGGCCCAGACCATCAAACTGGAGATAAGATAAAGACTTTTTTCGAACCTTTCCAATGGAGATAGGAAATTCTAACTTGGCAGAAAAGACCCGCCACGTCGAGATCTACGCAGCCATGTGCCCAACTTCAAAAACACCAAAATGGTCGATAGGGGACTTTATCTTAGCACGGCAGTATAGATATCTGCAACCATGATTGCAGATTTAAATAAATGTAAACAATGAAAGGTCGTACGCCTACTCAATGAGGTATATTATTGTAATGGTCTCAATCAATAAATATTCTCAAAAAACAAAAATTAATTTCAACAGTGTAAAACCCCGAAGCCCCCTTCAAAGGCCTAAGTGGCCAAACGTGTTTCACCAGAACAAAGGAGGGTGTCTAAAATATGATCTTCGTGTTAGTTTGGCTCCAAATAATTATTACGTACATTATTTATGGTGGTTTTAGTTTTTCGGGCTGCGAATTTATTGTTGATGTGTAACACAAGTTGTTGGTCTACCGCTAGTTGTGAGGTGAGGTACCGCCAGAGAGGAAACGGTCATGTAAATCTAAATAGATTCACCGAGCAAGAGACCGAACACAGGAGCGTCCGGGTCGCGTGATGGGTAGACCCTATTGAATTGCCTTGGAGCGTGTTATATGGACAGTTTGATATAGTGATAGCGACGTCAGAGCTGGTGGAACGGGGGAAGCTGAAAGGCGGTGGAGGGCGGTACGAGAGACTCCGCTTCTGCCTTCAACATCCAATACGATATACGGCAGATCCAATAGAATGGAGAAGGTGGTAATAGTTGAGATATTACGTTGTTTTAGGGGCGTCGTGCGTGGGGGGGGAGGAGGGGGGAGTGGATGAGTGGCAGCGGTGGTGGTGGTGGGCGGTGGCGGGGGAGATTGTGGTCAGAGGGGCCTGTGGTGATGCAATGCGGGTTTCCTTCTTAACCGCTTCTCCACCCCCTCGTCACCCTCACCCGCACCATCACTATCCTATCAACCCCTAAACCATCGTAACCATAACCAACCTTACAAAACCCTTTCCACCGCATCCAGTGCCCTCAATAACTTTATATCTCAACCATCAAGATTCATCAAAATCGTTGTATAATTACGAGGAACCACCAAGTATTCCACACTCAACTATCTCACCTGCCAGTGTGTTTATTAAGGGCCTGCCGGAAGATTTTTGCAGGATATCTCAGGCTGCGATTGACTTGAACTTTTGGGAAACGCCAAGATCCAATAAGAAGATTACGAAATTGATCGAAAAATAAAAAATAAAATCAAAATTTATCTGAGATCCTCCTCGCTCATTTTACGTTTCCAAAAATGACCCCTCGTCTCGTATTTTTTTTAATAAAAAAACTGAGCCACAATTTGAATAAGTTTATTTTTTTAAATGTGGAACCACCTGCGTTATGGGCGGGACCAATAGTTTGTTTTTGAGACCTTTTTGAAATGTGCGCTTCCGTGAACGCGGTGATGGGTCGGAGGTGGTGGGAGCGTTCATGGAAGCGCACATTTCAAACTCTGCAAATTCTTGACACAACGGTTTATTATCTTCCTTGTGCAGATCACCCTTTTGTCTATACCAGACTGTGTTGCAAATCGGCACCATACCATATTCTCACCATACTCATACCATACCATACGAATTTCTTTCCTATCATACCATACTGTGCTATACACAAAATTTGTATGTATGATTTAATGTGTGAATATTGAAATGTCATCCAGTTCTGACCTATATTTAAAATTTCAAGTGTCTAGCTCATCATCAAAATTTAATTTGTTTAAACAAAATTTGTTTAATTTTATTTAAAAAATTTATTTAATAGGAATTATTTAAACAATTTTAAAGACAAGAAACCGAGTGAATATTGCATTGTGATCCGGTTCTGACCTATTTTCAATATTTCAAGTCAATAGCTCAACATCCAAGTTTGATTTGTATAAACAAATAGGTATTGTTTAAACAATTTTACAAATGAGAAACCGAGTGAATATTGCAATGTGGTCAATCCCTGACTCACGGTTAAAATTTCCAGCCTTTAGTTTACCGGGAAGATGAAAAAAGGTAGGCTTTGACGTACTAGTTGGCTCCTGCCAGCCCTCTGACGTCATAGGCTCGTGCGTCATAGGCTCTGACGTACTAGTTGGCCTACTGCCAGCCGTTTGACGTCATAGGCTCGTGCGTCATAAACTCTGACGTACTAGTTGGCCTCCTGCCAGCCGTCTGATGTCATAGGCTCGTGCGTCATAGGCTCTGACGTATTAGTTGGCCTCCTGCCAGCCGTCTGACGTCATACGCTCATGCGTCATAGGCTCTGACGTAGTGGCCCGCCGGTCGCTTGTGTTCTGACGTGATCTGAGGGAAAGGGTGAATCAAGGGAACAAATTTTTCCCGTTTCAGTTTAGGTGCCAAAGCAAAGACATGAAAATGTCAAAAACTATGTAAATAGGTACCTAAGCCCAACTGTAATGTCAATTTTCCGACAATGAGTTTTCGACTATAGTTTTCATACCTTTTTACTTAAGTACTTATTGCAATTTGAGACTGATAATGAGCTGTTTGCAAGTAAAAAGTCTGATAACTACTTTATTACATCTTATTAATCTATTTTCAAGTTCCGATTCACAGTTGAATGTATTTTATTTAGATGGAAGTCGAAAAAAGTGAAAACGATGGAATGACGAAACCTGTCGACTACTGACTCAAGAGATACTATCGACTTCTAACACATGTAGGTCGACTACTAGTGAAAAACCATGTCCACTACAGAAGAAAATGTTGGTCACTGGTGTCGACTACTAGAGCATTGGGATTTTTTAGAAAACTTGTTTTTCCCTTTTCAAACCATGTTGAATAATATTTCCCGCTGCCAGGTCTTTTAGGGAAGGATCTTGGGTACACAATGAACAGGTTTGCAATGAGAAAAAACTATTTCCCTACGTGAAAGGTATGCTCAAAGTTCAAACTTCCTTTAACGTGTCGACTTCTGACGCATTACCTTGAGATATCGCAATTCCGACACGGCCAACCGGCCTGTGTACAATAAATGGGGGATTATTATTATTATAGACTTATTCCAAAAGTCTAAGTCAATAACAGCCTGAGAATCCTTCGAAAACACTCCCAGCTAAGCCCTGCAGGCCCTTGAGACGCCAAATTGGTCTTTCACACAACAAAATATCTGATAAAGGAATATACAAAAACACAGCAGATTTCTGCATAGATCACACATTCTGTGTACAATACCATGGTGGGTTGCATAACTGTACGTATTAATTTAAGGACTGAGCTAAAATATTACGTATCCGTTCCTGAGACGTTAAGGGGTAGGGATAAGCATTAAGATCTCCCTACAACTAATATTCGACACGTCGAAAAACCTAGACAAAATCGAACTTCTAATCGAAAAAATCTAATCCTTCTGTCTATATCGCTAAATGAGTATTATTAATTCTTGAATAAAAATATGAATAAATTTTATAATTCATATTATAATAATTATATTGAAATAATTATTATATTATATTGAATTATTCATATTTCAGAAATTTTATACATTTTATGGATAAATTTTATCAACTCGATATCTCAACACCAATGTGCTATTCCAGTCAGCTGGGCCAGTATGAACATGACCCGACAGGTTGCCACATGTTCAAACTTGAACTGAGAACTAAAATTTTAATCTAAGGTAATAAACCAAAATGGAAATGAGGATTCCACACTACTCAGATTTTACTCACAAACGTAAAAAAAAAAGAAAAATGTGGATTTCGTCTGTAAGACGTTTTTATTACTACGTAAGTAATACGTAGATGTGTAGGAATAAAAACGTTTTACAATGGCGCCAGACGGAGATTTCGAAACGGGTACTGTACTTGTGAAGTGGTTAGGACATCTGTTTAGTTGGGAGGAAAAGGGTGGGCTGGGAAAGTGGATACCATAACTTTTTCCGGCTGCTGTGGAGATATTTGCGAGGCGATGTGATTTTTACGCGGAGTGCTTTGTGGGGTTTGGGCTAGTTAAGCGAGAAATGATGATTTAGCGTCGAATAGAGCTATTCATTTGGTAGTGAATGGACCTTCGACAAGACCACCATTTCAAGGCGAAAAGTATGTTTTGTAGCATGTACCTATTAGCTGTTTTTGGCATTCTGTTGTAGGTAGACATTTATAATTAGAGATCCTTCTCTCTGACGGGAGTCGTGATTAAGCTGAGAAAACGGTCGATCAGAGGAAACTCTACAGTAGTTTGAGAGGAAAAGTGAACTTCCTGAAAAGTCCTTCGCGGGAAAACGGGTCAGAGAAGCGAAGAGCAATAAGAGGCGTGCGGCTGTGCGAAGCGAAGACATTAGTAAAGAGTCAGGCGGCAGGAGCAACCCCTGCAGTACTGACACAAGACAAACCTTCTCCACTTACTCAGTCCGGAGCCCTCAGTTTGCCCGCAACTTACCTCAACCCTCCGCTCCGTCCCCTCTTCATCCCCCTAAAAACCCCTATTTGTCACGAGGATTCTCCCAACGCCTCTAACCCCGGAAATTCCTAATAATATTTCATTCGGTTTTCGCCTTTTCCCGTCGGGAGAAACCGATCTTTTCCATCGGGGACGACCGACTTTCCATCAACTTCTCTCTCTTTGTTTGTCCCTCCCCCTTCAAAATACCTGAAATTCGTTCGGCCGCCTCGTGCCAAGCATTCCGTTCGTTCAGGCCAGACAACCCTCCAGTACTACGGAATCGGACCAACATGTTCACATTTCGGGGGACAACTCAAGATTCAACGCTCTCGTGAGACTCAAATCTTCTCGTTTCACGAAGTGGAAGATTTTTTATCTGAACGGCCAGTTCCGATGGCGGTGGAGCTGTAGTTTTCTGCAGCAGGATGTCAACACCATTTGGGCGTCTCTGCAAATTATACGAGTAAACTGTTCTGTTCCTTCTAAGCCAATCCAAAAGACAGTTGTCACTCTCCAAGCCTGCTACCTCCCTCAATCAGTCACTTTGTTCTTAGTCTATTGAAAGGCACCTTTCACTTTGATCTTAACCAATCAGAAGGATATGAAATTTAATATGTTTTAGGATATTTTATTTAATATAACATATTATGTCCCCTCACTCATCCTCATTATATGTCGTACTGATGATGATGTGACAGCCGAACCAGTCTTTTTGTGGAAATATACATGTTCTGCCGCACAGAAGACACCTACTCTTCACTTTTCTTATGACGTCATCATCCTGGATCCTTGCTCCCTCCATCCATGTCGGCCTTTCTTTCTACTCAATAATTTTTGATAATTTAATTATTCTTCTTTCATTAATTAAGTAATTCTTTTAATTATTTCACTCATCAACAAAGTAAGCTATTCAGGCCCATTCTGACCTTTCTACATCAGAGCAGCGAGGGGTTTACTTTTCAAAGGGAAACTTTTAACTGTTGTGTTGTCAGCCCTGATCGGGCGAAGAAGAACCTTCCAGAACATTGTAAATTATGTGTATTCATTCCAGTGTTGCCAGATGTAGGGATTTTTCCCTACACGTAGGGAATTTTGGGAGTGCATTGAGCGTAGGGAATCCCTACGCTGAACGTAGGGATTTTCGGTCAAGCTAGGTTACGTGATTCAAACACTGGCGAAATTCTGATAAATTGAATAAATATACGATTTTAGTACATTTATTCGTGATCGGAAAACCACTAAGTGGTATGAAGGATATGAAGGAGAAAGGTACCAATAATTGGTACCTTTCTCCTTCATATCCATATTGTAACACTTATTGTTACAACCACCCCATCACACCAAATATGATGAAGTTGCTTGCGTCACAGAGCTTATACGCTTCTAATAAAAGCGAGCAATCCCTCGATAGTGACGAAGACGATTTGATTGGTTTTTTATGGTCTCTTTGATGAATAGTTTTTGATTTATTTTTGATAACCTCTTGAGATTAACCTAAGATTTTACTGCTCTTCTTTCTATTTTCAATCCCAAATTTTTCTGTTACTTGTTTTACTATTACTGTTTTACCATTTTAATTATATTTTCTCCTCGTAGTCATTTCTGGTCGTCGACATTAAGATTTTTTTAAATAGGTATTCCAAGGCTAATGTAACCAATGCTACCATTCTTGAACCTTAGTAATAAGCCTTATTATATTTATATTTATCTCAGTGATATTTCTCAAGTACCTAACAATTCTTGTCCTGAAAAAAAAATGACTGGACCTAATCTAACTATTATTGAGACAGCATTAAAAATTACATTGTGCAACGTAATGCTCGTAGGTTTGGTTCAATGGTTATTTCAATCCTCAAACCAAACCAGCAGCAGTAGTGCAGTGATATTGTCGTTTTGTAGATGACAAGGAGGGAAGTGATCTTCTTTTGTTCTTTTACATTTTCAGCAATCGAAATTTTACGCGTAGGGAATTTTTTAACACGGTAGGGAATTTGTAGGGAAAAGTAGGGATTTTGGAAACGGTCCGTAGGGAATTTTGAGGCAAGTTGTCTGGCAACACTGATTCATTCGTATTCTGTGCAAGCTTCTGTTCTATGCCACAAAATAAAACCATTCTTGCTTCGTCAAAATCGTGCGATTCATTCTTGTGCCCGGTAAAACAATACATTTTCGTCTTCGAACCTCGTATTTTATTTCTGCAGATGGATTTCCATTATTTCGCCGCACCCAAGCTATTATGTTTGGTGGATTTTCTATAGAAAATCACCCTTTGGTCTAGATCACTGTTCTGTATGTAAGTAATAATATTGAGAACAAATATTTTGTGTTCGTTCGAGAAGGTGGCGATATTTGAGTTGGTATCTCAGTGGTATTCTCGTACATGTACTTACTAAATTCCTGGCAGACCAATATAATTCTTGGATCTTTACTTACTACAATACCTACATCGATAATTGGGAACGTAGTTTCACCATTCATAGAATTGATATTACGTTGGTCACCGAATTTCATAGTCAGTCAGTTCATTTGAAATGAACCATTTTCAGGGAGAGGTTCTATTGGTTTCCTTGTGCGATTCCATGGTTTCATCATTAACTAAAAGACGCTTTACAGGTGAAGACTACCGGGATTTAACGGATTTTTAAAACACTTGCAAAAACAACACTTGTAAACACCAAACAGTCTATTTTGGTTGTTTACATCATCATTAAATGCCCAATATTATTATGGTGGAGGTCGCTCAACACATACAATTGTATGGCGCCGTTGGAGTCTACACTTGAACCTTTCCAATTCCATATCGATTTTCAATTTTAAATGCTCAATTCTTATTTGATCGAAAGATTTCTGGGCTGAGAATTTATTTAAAACTCCTTATTTCCTAATGGAGAATCCTAAAAAAATGTTTTATAGGACATCGTGGTTCGATGAATAAATGTAATATGACATTGTACACGATTTCACAGTTGATGTCACTTTTCACTGTCATGTTCAGGGGATACGCTATATCTAACGCTTATGTAGATAATTTTTGTGATTTTCCGCTTGCGTAGTAGAGAGAGTCCGCTATGGGCAGAGCGGTAAACATACGTGTATTCCCTCAATTTTGTGTCCAACTAATTATTTTGTTCGTTAGGTTTCGCTTTACGTACACAGGGAGGGTTGGCCGATAATAACCCAACGTCAACGAGCGGTTTATTGTCTTTCCGCAAGGCACTTAACGACTCCGTAAAGTGGAAATCCATCTGCATATCGTGATCCCTGCTTTCTTCAAGGTCTCTGGTTAAGATCGCATTAGTATTCCACCCTCGTGCGTTGGCCGGGGTTAATAATGTGGGGACCTTGGAGGTCTGGGGAGACCGAAGGGAAGAAAAGAAATATAAATAAGAAAGTTAAAGAGACTCGGGTTGTGATTAGTATGCGCTCCGTAGTTGCATCGGGTTTTATCATTCGTCTCTTGATTAAACTCAATTCACGATTTGGAGGGCCCCTTCAACCCAAGCTAACCAGCCCCCTCACCTCCAAACAGTTTCAACGCGGTAGTTTGGTGAACGAAGAACGCTAAATCATCAGTTCAATGAAAAACACTTGTTTTACAGGCGTTTGACCCAGCACTAAGCACCAGGCGCGGTCGCCTCTCGTGTGTACCTCTCGTATGGGAGGAGTAGTTCTTCTACCCCTCACGCAAGACCGAACGGTCTTGCGGGTTTTGCACATTCACGCGCCGTCAATAAGAATTTTTCTTCTTCTTCTTCTCAATAAGAACATTCGTAATTGAACATACTGCACAGCGGACACTCTGCTACCGCGACATAACGCGGGAAAATGCCACTAAATGGTTTAAGGAGCACCTACTGGAAACGCCTTTTCAGGGCTCAAGGAGAGAGAGCTGCCGAGATCAGTTCGACTAGTCAAGTCTCATTCTATCATAGCACAGTTAAATCGTAGAGTCCGTTAGTCATCTGAATAATCGACTTGTGCAGAGCAGTGGTTCCCAAACTTTTTCCCTCGAGGACCACAAGATCTATAAGAAAACGTCTGCGGACCACATGATTTTATAACTAGGTAAATTAAATTGAGAACTAGAGAAATATATTTTAAATCCTTTAATATACATTGTATTAAGAGTAAGTAATTAGAAAAAAAACATAGTTATAGTCTTAATATAGTTATAGAAACATTATAAATCTATTGTAAAACGCTTACAAAATATGACACTAAGTCTCTCAGTGACTTCCTTGGTTTTGCATTTTACTGGCAAGATCACTCCACGCCTAACATCAGAAATAAAAACAGCATTACTCATGTGGCATACTTTCATAACAAACGTATCTCCGAGGATGAATGTCTCATTATATAGCCAGTAAAAACATTGTTATACTCGTATTGATGAAGAAAACCGTGAATTATAAGACGTACTCTGAAACAGCCCGCGGACCACACGTAAACTCGGCGCGGACCACAAGTGGTCCGCGGACCACGGGTTGGGAACCACTGGTGTAGAGCACATTGAAGTTTCGCCCCTTTTTGTCGTTGAGCATCTAAAATTGTATTTTCCCCCAGAGCTTACTTTTCAAATTTCAGCTTTGTAGGTAGATTGAGAACGAAATCAACAGCTTGTCCGGGACCTGTCATTCGTCTCCAGCAGGTCCCCTGATGATCCTTTCAGAAATGATCATCGAAATCATTAATCTCTGGTATCACGTTTTCAGGCTGGTCGGTCAAGGGTTGAACATGTTCCAGGCTAAGATAAGCAGAATATCACCGTAACACCTGCAGAGATTGGATAATCATAAAGTCAGACTCTTAGCTCTTCAATCGATACAGTAGGATTATACCAAGTGGATGTATGAGGTTGTGAAGTGAGTGGTATACACACAATGAGAGAGAATTTCTCATAACTCCCCCTTCTTCCCGGTGAGAAGGCGTCTCTGATACCGCTTACGAGGAGTTATCGACTCCGTAACACGAGCCGGAGGAGGACGTTCTCTAATCCTACAAACGTTTTCAGGTCGTACGTTGCAAAGGGCGGGTTTTGTTGAGATCATCGCCAGGTGGCTGTCGAGGTGGGAAGGGCGGTCTTTTAATTAGAAGCCCGAGAAGAGGTTGATGTGCCGTAGCGTTGCCTTGGTGACAAACCTCCCTTCGCCTCGCCTTTCTGCTTCCTTTCCATCCGACGCCAACGCTACTGTGTAAAGGTAGATGGTACAAGCTTCTTCATAACTCGGGTTAACCCCGTCTTCTCTCCCCGTCATTTTGAGCCCCTTACGACTTATCCCATACTCGGATAACACTGACGTTCATATGAGCGCCGACACGATCCTGGTTATGTTGAAACTGGTCTACGACACGACGTTATGTATCTCTAATTCCAATGTTGAACGCTGCAATTGGTGTCCAATTTCTACATACATATCTCTTTCCTTCCTTCCTCCCACCCCTCCCTTGAATATTTATGTACTAAAACATACGGGCAACCCCAATTACAGCTTTTGACGGGTAAATTCTGGTAGATTTGGTCATTTAGCGAATTTCGAAGAAAATAAAGCGGTTGTTCTCGGTCCAAAAATTGTAAAACTCGAATTTCCGAAAAATTTGTATACCTAAATCCCATTCAGACTTTTCTGAATATACCGCCAAAAGACACCAAAAATCATATTTATGTAGCATTTACGAGTCAAATTCAAGGTTTTCCAAAAACGTGATCTGCCAGTATTTTGTATGTTAAAAACTATTATGATATCGTAGTTCCTAACTGCATTGTTAGGTAGGTACCTAACGATTGGCTATCATAAATCCGAACAGGAAGGCAGATAACCTTATTCAGCAGAGAACGTACTTTCAAAAGTGAAGCTCCATGCAAGAAACCTTCTCAGTGAACCGCGTGAGAGCACAATTTGTGTGAGATCATAGCTCGAACTGTATCAACAGTCACCAGCACAGATTGTACTAATTACGCAATGGATATGATGTTACAATGCATTGAACTGTTTAAAAAACTAATGCATTCATTCAAGTCTTCTCATTCGGCATAACTGAATTTGTTCTGATTTGTTTGTGAATAAAATCCTTTATTTGAAAACCCGTATTAAATAAACGTTAAATTCGAAAACCTTGAATTTGAATTGTAAACCTTTGAATTTTAATTAGAAAACCTTTAATTTGAATGGGAAAACCTTGAATTTGAATTAGAAAACCTTGAATTTATTTCGGAAAACCTTGAATTTGTTTCGGAAATCCTTGTAACGGAATAAGATATCACAATTCTGACGTCACCGTCGTGTTGAAGAATTTATACACTGAGGTGTTGCTCGGCAAAAAGTCGAGATATTTACTATAAAACCAGTAGAATGGAGACATTTACTATAAAACCAGTAGAACGGAGACATTTTAAATAAAATCAGTTATTTCTTCAAAAGTTCGCTCCTGTTGCCATGCTGTATGGCTGTGGATTTTCGTTTATGCTTTTCACAACCTTAGATCGCTAAGGATCTTGTGTTTCCTAGGAATGAAAAGATGAAGATTTCCTCGAAGGTGTAGAACGAACAAGATACATAACACTTAGCGGATTGGAGATGGCTCTTGGATCGGGATCAGGATCTGAAAAGGCTGGTAACACGATGACAGAACGAAGTAGAATTTCGTAGAGACGAACGAAGAGAGTCACGAGTGTGTCTTCCAGTCGGTAGAGCTCCTAATGTAGGCAGTACGGAGGGATTAGCATTTAAACACCTTCAGGAGCTGGGGAAAAGACAATACGTAATCTCTTAGCAAGAAAGATACGGCTAAGGCTTTTATCGGCGCCAAATAAGGTATAAATATTCATAGTGCACTCTGCCGGGTTGTGTAACCCTTTAGAGGCGTTAAAGGGATCTTGATGACGGGCGGAGGTGGAGCGGGGGGCGGAAGGAGGTTTAGGAAAAGGATGGATTGAAAGGATAAGGGATACTCGAAGGAAGAGGAGGAACCGTAGGATGTAAATAAGGGGTGAGGGATCTCAAGACTTCGATTTTAAAGAATCAATATTTGTTGTAGGAATCGTCGTATGATTAACGGAGAGAACAACAGTATAGTGTAATAAGTACGAAAGATGTTCAACCACTCGGTGAGTCTACAAGAGATAAATCGACTTGCTCTGGTCGGGTTTTGTACGGGGTTACTGCAAGTTAACGCGATTTGGGGCACCCAAATTCACGACGTTAGGAACTCGTACTTTGAGGCTTGTTGAGAAATTTTAGTGTGAAATTACTGGTAGTTTCGGAATAAAACCGTATTTTGTCTCTCCTGAAAAGTTGGGAAACATGTGTCAGGATGTGTTGCTTCTTAAGAGACGATTTGTAACTTTAAAGAAAATTACAAACATTTCAGTTTTAATCTTGAGTGAGTTGGGTTGTTTAATGAGAAACCAATTCCTTAACATCATGTAAATAAATGAAGTATGCGCATGAGAAATGAAAATCGAAAGAAAACCATTTGTTATATTATTCCAGTTCCTAATGCACTTAAACACTAGTTTCCATTTTTTTTAAAAACTTCGCGGAGATCGATAATCACAATAATTGAAATCTGTTGATTTGAAACTTGGACGTAAAATTGCGCGCGGTTGTGACGTCACTCTCCGTCGGCTACCGTTTTTTGTGTCGGTGCGGTAGTAGCATTGATTTAGTTCTGACGTCACCGTGCACGTTTTATGAAGATTATATTTCTCTACCCATAAAAAATAAGGGTAAACTACTTCTGACGAATGGTTCCCATTTTCACGTTTTTGAAGCGATTCTCTATCAATAACAATTCTAAACAAAAATCATGCGCAGACTCGATTGAAGTGCAAGTCATCTAGAAACAAGACTTAGTGTTTTAGTGTTTAGTGTTTTAGTGACTTAGTGTCTAGAAACAAGAACACTTAGTGTTCTTTATAATTTAACTTAATCCCACCTGAATAAGCTTGGGTACAAGTCCGCAACACATTGAGACATTTTCATATTGTAAATTGTTTACGAGCAAAATCAACAAAATAACTTTTCGGGTATAATTTCGTAACAAGACTGACAAGATTTTCAATATCAACAACAACTTGTATCGAAAAACATGTGTGTTGCCACAATATTGTA
Source organism: Stenodema calcarata (assembly GCA_963920205.1). Lineage (NCBI taxonomy): Eukaryota > Metazoa > Arthropoda > Insecta > Hemiptera > Miridae > Stenodema > Stenodema calcarata. The sequence continues at coordinate 19,673,589 of OY986051.1, forward strand.
TCACAAGCTTTACTTAACATTAGGTGCCTACCAAGGGAAGATTACGACTTTCGTAATCTTTCGAAAATCATCACAAATGGTGAATCACGCGTTTTGGTGTCGCTTTTTGCGTTTGTGTGCCAAAGTAAAGTCATGAAAATGTCAATAATGTTGAAATGTTCGTAATTGCGGCACTTGATATACATTATTGCCGACGGAGGTAGGTTAAGAACAAATCCATGGATGATTCAGGTCAACCTGGAGCATTGTTGAAAAATTCACGAAACCACCTCTATGCAATTTAGTTACTTATTCGAATTTCGTAAAGTTGTGGGAAGTTGTCAGGACATTTTATATAGAGCATTTCCAAACCAAATTCAAGATTTTCCAAACCGCATTCAAGATTTGTTGTCAAACCAATTTATTTACATTTTAATGAGCCATAATGTTTGTACCATGATTTGAGATGTGGTAAGTGGAATAAATCAGAGAAATAAGCCATATATAATTAGAAGAAAAGAATAATTGAGATGCTCTCCCTGGTGGATTAGAAATAAAAGTTGTTAGACCCCAACAATCCAATCAATTAATACAACAACCTCTTACTCATCAGAACAACACTGCTTACAAAAAAATGTTAATTGAAGTCATTGCCAGCTCTAGCGTCAGGAAGCTTCATCATCATGTCCATGACGTAATTGGCACAATCTGTTCTATCAACAGTAGAGAATAGTGAATTTGGTTTGGAAAATCTTGAATTTGGTTTGGAAAAATTGAATTTGTCTGGGAATTGCTGTAAATCAGTGAATCGTACACAAAAGTGATCTACACAGAAAACAATAAGCTTTATTCACACCGAAAAATAACTATTTTCACGGTTACTTAATCAGGGACGAGGGAGTTTAACATTTTTCCGAGATGAGGGTTCTCCGGTGGGTTGCAACTGAGGGGTTGACGTCGAAAGAAGGAAGTGAAAAAGAAGATAACGGATATTAAATAGAACATAAGTCAGCTTCATCGCTTAGTTACCCCTCGCCGCCGCCGCCACCTATTTTTACCCCTCCGTAACCCCCTTCCCACGACGTCGTTCCCCTCGGCATTTTGTAATTAATGAACAGTTCTTACCGACCTTGAGGGGGAGCGGAGAGAAGAAGAAAAAAATATCCTCCTTGGACTCAACATAACTGTTAAGTGGGGGAAAGGAAGTTGTCTACTTCGTAAGCCTATTACGAATCTGTGGACGGAGGAGGGTATTGACTCCGGCTAAAGGTTAAGGCACACAATCACTTCCCGCCCCCCCATCGCCGCCCCCGTTCCCTTGTTCGAGAAACAAAATGAAACTTTTAAAGACCATCAAAATCGTTTCGTTCCGTTTTTCCGAATTGTCTTTTTCACTCCGTCCCTCCTTTTCATGGGTTGACGAGCCCCAAGAAGTTTCATCAAGTGGATCTTTTTGCGACAATTGGAAAAGTAAATAAATCTTTTCTGGGGGCAAAATATAGCATTGTCTAGCGGCCCCTTATTCAGAACTTGTCGCCCGCAGTTCTCCCCCCCCGCTCTTTCCACCCAGTTTTTTTTTCAATCGTAGTAATTACAGTTGAGTGCTCCTTCGTGCGATCAGAGCTTCCTCGTTTTTCACGCTGAGATTAGCGTTTCCAATGAGATAATCGATGCCCTCCCGCATTTATCATTGCTACTGTGGACAATTTTGAACAAAATCCATAGTCATGCAGCATGGCAATAAGAGCAAACTTTCGAAGAAATAACTGGTTTTATAACACATTTTCTTCTTATTTTTTGCAAAAGAAATAAGGAAATGGATTTTTGGAACGCTAAACACGATGGTCAAGTTAGAATTGCGATATCTCATTCCATTACAAGATTAGAGCAGATGAACTGTTTTTTTGTTTTTTTTTTGTTTTTTTTTTAAATATATAATCATCTTTATTGTTACAACTGTATGTATACATCTAGTAACTTCACTCTGTTAGTTAATTTAAACGTATTGTGGTTCATAGATCACTACCTACTACCACTCATCACATCACTTTAATGAGATGTAACTAGGTCCAGGGGTTTGGTCCTTTTCAGCCTTCGTACGTCGCCACTGTTGTCCAGAAGGTTCAGTACTTCAATATTTCTGTGCTTGTGGAGACGGTTTTCATGGTCCGTTGCTCGACTTTTAACAACTTCGTTCACCATCTTGATTTTAAGGTCGCGATGGAGATCATCCGTTCGAACGGACCAGGGGGCATTAACTATGATCCTGAGAATTTTGTTTTGCGTTGTTTGGATTATTTTCAAGTTGCTCCTCTTAGTGCAGCCCCATAACGGGCAGCCGTAAGCCCAAATTGGTTTAATCATTTGCTCGTACAGTAGCATTTTGTTATGTATAGGCAGTTGGGATTTTCTCCCATTGAGCCAGTACATTTTCTTGAATTTGAGGTTGATTTCTTCCTTCTTCTTCTTCACGTACTCCTTCCAGCGGAGCTTGGCGTCCAGAGTCATTCCAAGGTACTTAGCAGTATATGCATATGGGACGATTCGGGAGTTGATTTCTATAGGTATTGGGCTCACTTTCCTGTGTGTAAAGTTAATGTGTGTTGACTTTGCTTCGTTGAGTTTTATTTTCCATCTTTTGGTCCATTGATGGATACTGTTCACGGATTCCTGTAGTAGATGAACTTTGAAGAACATTTAAGTAACCACCACGTTTCTTCATCTTCAAAATGCTCCGGTTTGAGAAGTGAAAAAGGAATCGCAATTCAGACTTCACCATCGTGTTTAGCGCGAAACCCGTTTAAATTGATTTGCCAATTGTCAAAGTTATTCATTTTTTCATGATCCAGAACGGATTTCGGTATGAAGATTTTTCAGAAATTCGAGTTTTGTCATTTTGGACCGAGAACGGTAGGTAGCTTCCTTTTCTTCACAAACTCGGTAATAGACGTAGGACCGGGGCTAGAAGTCCAAGTAGTGAAAACTGGATAAGTAGGGGGTGTAGGGGAAGGTTGATTGACTGAATGTGACCTGATAGTCCATATGTGAGTTTCCTCGAGTTAGCACGCACTCTGTTGGTCTTCCTTGCCATTGCTTCATTTTTAATTTGGATGAGTTTAAAAAATACTATTTACTCTTTCTTCTCGCATCTCTTACCAGTGATGGTTCTAAATTATCGGGAGTAATTTTTATCAAAGAAAACATTAAACCAATGTTCAATTTCCTCCAAAGAAATCTTCCGGCCATCAACCTAGGTATCCAAGTCAGTAAAAATGCCAACATAGCGAAATGGGGCAACAAGTCTCACAGCTCTAGGGCAGGTTGTCCCAATATCTGAAGTCCCGATTCAAATAGTTTCATAGTTATTTTAGTTATATTTACAATAAAGTCGATTCGCATAAGTAGGTAATTATTTCCATATGCAAGTTTTAAATGTCTTAGGAGATTACATAGGATTTTAGCAAATTTGATAGCTTAGCAAATTTGACGTCATAACTCTATTGAATTAATTTGAGGGAAAATTTTGTTGACCCCACCAAATTCCTACGAATAATCACTCATTGAGTTATCTGAATAAGTCAGCTGCGATATGACATAAATTGGTTATAACTTTTCAAAGAAGCTATGACAAGCTGATTGACACTCCACAGTTGAACATCTGCGTTTTTACAAAGCGACGAAAATATAGTGATGAGAACAATGGAGTTTGAAAACTACTTCTTCTTCTTCAAGTGCCGTCTCCGTCATCGAAGGTTGGCGATCAATTCTGCGTATCTCTCACGATCCTGAGCCAGGTGAAACAAATCGGCCGCTCGGTTAATTCCCGTCCAGCTACGTATGTTCGACAGCCATGACGCGCGCATCCGTCCCACTCCCCTACGTCCACTGATCTTTCCCATCATTATGGTCTGCAAAAAACAGTACTTGGGCCCACGCAAGACATGCCCCAAGTACGACACTTTGCGCCTCTTTACGGTCATCAGCAGTTCACGTTGCAGGGAGTTCTGTTGGAGGATGTAGTCATTTCGGAGTCTTGCGGTCCAGGGGATTCTCAGCATACGCCGAATCAGCCACATTTCAAAAGGGTAGTATTTAGGGTCGGATTGAGGTAACTGTGCAAAATGGGCTTACATGGATATTACTTACTTATTCTTATTTATTCCAAGTTAGTCCATATTATAAATATCGTTGGCATACAGGAAAAACCCATCAAGTCAATTTTTGGCGAAATTCGGATTAATATGGTAATTAATTTTTCATGCTCTTTTGAATGGCATCGTCGGTTTTCGTCTCTGGGTACCTGTCTCCATGGAAAACACGTTATGAGATCATTTTATGTCAAATTTATACTGATGAAATCAACTAAGCGACTAAGCAAAGTTTTGACGAACCACACTTGCCTAGGGCAGATAACTAGCAGAGGCCGCCGGTGGTCTATTCACCAAAATTACTGTTGATGAAAGCCCCCAATTTCACTTGAATACAATGATTCGTCCAAGAGGATCCTTTGTGTCATCATACCAAAGACCATATGGAGCAATGTTTCTATCTCAGATATGAAACATTATCAGAAACACGCGTACGAAATGCCACAACATTTTGCGAAACTGCAGAAATTGTACAGGAAATTGGAAATTGTACAATAACGGGTGGTTGATGAAACATGAATGGCTTAATATTTGAGTAACTTTGAACATCACGCAGGCCTCGTGTAGTACTTTCATGTATACTGCGCTAAGCAGCTATGTAACTAAGATTATAACAACTACGCTTGAAGACCCACCAACAAATTAAAGTAACTATGTCGACAAAGATCATACAACCGTCTATGTAAAATTATTACATTTTATTGTAATTTAAAAAATAACTTAATTATGATTAATTGTTAAAATGAGTTATTCTGAGGTATTTCGATGGGAAAACATCCAAAAATGGCAGAGAGAAATAAAATTCGTGCTAGGAATTCATTAAGTCAAGTGCCTTTTTCAGAAAAATAGTAATTTGACTACATTCAGTACATCTTACATGATTCAGATATGTCGTGGTATAAATAAAACATCATGAAGGACCACTGGCTCTAATTAGGTTTCTCTAGCTATTTCCGAGCCAAAGCAATCCAACTTCCAAAATCAAAAGAACTTCAAAGTCAAATTTCTCGAAACTGTATTCTTTGACTTTTAGTTTCTCCTGTAAGCCGACGATATTATTGTTGTTCTTGTACTTTTCTGTCTCCCTCGCAGGTACCATTTTCTTGCCCACTCTTGTTATCCCCTATTCAGTTGATGCTACTTACGAAGTCTGACACAGGTGAGTGTGACCCTCACAATTCCCACCGATTTAAATTATTTAACATAGTTGAAAAACCATGAATACCTCGAATTGATGATTCGTTGGAAATCCTTGATGAATGTAAGTTTCAAGGTATAGAATGAATAACGTATAATTAATTATGAGTTCAGTCTCCAAGGCGGTGAAGGAAGACGGGAGGGGGAAATTTAAAGTCGGGTTGAAAAAAATGGGGTGGAATACCGTGTGAACAGATTTGTTTGTACAATAAGTGAAAGCTTCAGTCGGTTGGGGTAAAACAAATAGACGAGACCCACCCTCGGTTTCATTCTAGTAAATGAACCCAGACACGAAGAACACACCCAAATCATAAGCTACACCTCAGGAATGTTTCACTTTCGAGCCTTAAAAGTCATACAGTATCACATTATTCATACTCGACGAGCCGTTGTGGGGGATGGCTCCTGTCACGAGCCCAAACCGCTAAACACCGGAGGGGAAATACGACTAACGCCAAGGGAGGAAATCGCGTTCAAGATTTCACCCGCCTCTAAACTCGAGCAAAACGTCAAGAGTTCCCTGTTAATCTCACACCTTCCGCCAACCTAATGTTTTGAAACCAAGCTCCGCTTTCTGCCATTATCACGAGGCAGAAACCTCCCTTTTCCATCTCGACATCAACCCCCGTTTTCCAGAAGACGCGTCTCTGATTTAATTTAATGAAATTTCCCTCCCCCCACCCCCATTTCACACAAACCCCAGTTCTCATTCCCTTTTTTTCCCTTGTTTCTCGCCATTTTTCGTTCCTGTTTCTTTTTTTTTCTCGCCTTTACCCCCTCTCCCTATCCATCCCTATCATTTCTCCATTTCCCGCAACCCCTCGACGACTTTTCCCGCCCTCTGACCCTCGGATTTTCGTTTTTCAAAGTCTCCAGCGAGGACCTGACACCAATTTTCTATTGCGTTTACCCCATCTTTTACCCGTCCCTCTTGAAATCACGCGCTCCTCTCTCCTTGTGTCAACATGATTTCTCCCCCTACACTTCATTTGTCAATCTCGACTCTGTTTTTCAACTTTCAGTTCTGAATTGCTCCCCCTTCTCTTACCTCTCCTTTATTTATTTATTTTATTTTATTTTTTTTTATCAAGGAAAGGTTTATTCAACAACTCTTTACATTGAATTGAACACCGTTTTCCGTTCATCCAACCAACTCTTAGACAGCAATTGCGATACTCCGGGTTATCTTGTTACAGAGCTCCGAGAATAGTTCTCTTTAAATGAGGTTTTTCAAGAATCACCCTTGACTTCTATCATGTTCATGGCTTTCCTCTACTATTTACAACAAAACGGATAAATTCAATCTAAGAAACCTGCCAAACAGATGTACTGGGACGATTCGAAAAATCACCAATCTGTTGGAATTGACACGAAGTAGAAGTGAAATTGGAACTTGAAAGTGAAACTTGGAAGGGTAACAGAAGAGACACACTGAGTTGTCACTAGCTGTCGTTTTGTATTAAATATTTGCCCTCCTATAAAGTTGAATTTGGGATCATTATCAACAGAATGGGCTCACCGTGCTGTAGAAGTTGATCTATAGTATTGACAAAAGAAACATCAGTTTCAACATCGATTGAGTTAAAAATATTTTGATACCGCACAACACTTCCATGCATCGGAAAACCTTAATGCATTTCAATCTACGACACCTGCAGGGGCGCAGCGTCAGGGGAAGCGCAGGAAGGGGCGCTTCCCACAAGAAATGAAGAACGTAGGTAGAAGTTGAATGATGTGTATTAAAAAATATCAAAATATTTAATCAACAGTAAAACATTCAATTAAAAATATGAATCGCCCGCTCATTATGCCACACTTACCTACAGCTGCCTACCTTTGATGGTTGCTTCGAATTACGATTCCAATGACTATGGACGGCATGGCTGGAGCCAAGTCTTCTAAGAATAAGAAGAAGAATTACAAATATCTGATTGCAGTGAGGCCACCTACAAGTCGAGGCCTCAGGGGAACCGCAAGATTCTAGCGAGTGCCCATGACGTCATACTACAGCGTGTTTGTATTCTGGTGCGCGCGTGTTTGTCCTGACCATAGAGCGGGACAGCGCAGTTGTGATGCGCAGCTTTCGTGTGATAGACCGGGCCAGAGGATTGATAATATCCATAGATTGTTAATATCCATGCTGGTGTTTGATTGTTCGTAGTTTTAAGTTGTCCGTGTATTGTTTATAGTTTCCAGTTTCATTTTTTGGTTTCGTTTTTGTTCTATTTTAGTTTCTAGTTTCGCTTATAGTTTTAGTTGTATGTTTTCATCGTCATTAAGTGGATTTTTCAGCAGTCGTTTCAGCGAAAAATTCGACAGGTGCCAGATCTCGAGGGCTCATGAGTACACTCGACATTTTAATATTGAGAGCTACAAAAGATACCAATTGTTATCAGGGAGAAGTTCAAGAAACGTTTTATTTTGTTTCCCATTTGAAAACGACAATGATTTTTAAAGGGACCTCCCCTGACATCCTAAATGATCTTATAAGTGCTATAACTAGAGTCATTCTCGATGACATTAAATCTGATCTAGGTAAGTATCTTTTTCATTTTTAAGGTGAGTTAGGAAGTGTGGGGGGGGGGGGTGAATTGAGTGCGGTACCCCCATGTCCAGAGCCATGCTTCCTGGACACTTGTATTAAGCGACTCCTGTTGGATGGAGATTGAGCTGGGGTTGCTGGCTGGCGTTACTGCTTGTGGTGATGGTACCACCAGTTGTTTTGTACGTCTTCTCTAATTTTGGTTCAATCGAGAGAAAAAAACCGTTAACATTAGGTTGATCTAACCGTTGTTAAAAAATGTGCAGCGTTTTCGAATTTACATGATTTGGGTGATACCTAATTAATTTCATGAAAATTAAAGGAAGAAGATACAACTACCTTTTTAGTGATTGAGATGTGAAGATCAACAGAAATCCGCCATTGTGGCTCAGATGTGACCGCTCGCGTCCGTGAGTCAGACCGTAGTATTGCTGTGGTGTCTCTCACAATCAAAATCATATCGTCGATTTTCTCGGCGACGAAACCCCGCTCTGGCGACATAAGAAAATAAGAATAATAACCCGCGAGCTGTTGGGTAAGCCACAAAAAAAACCTACGGCGGTAATTAATAAACTTGGAAGGAGGCGTGGTGACGTAGTGGATGAAGTGGAGGGCGTAACTCATATATCAAAAACTTCATAGTGAAGGGCCCTTGACATTGTGTTAAATGTATCGTGAAAAGTCTACCAGGATTTTCTCTCTCTGTTTTCCTCCTTCTTCCCACAGTATCTCACTCGCAGTTTTTCTCTCTCTCGCTTTTTCCTCCCCCAACCGAGAGTTTTTCTCCTCATTTGCCACTATGTGACATCCCCTGTAGAATATCCCTTCCTACTTTTTTGTTCTCGAGTTGTCTCTTGGCAAAAGCCATAACAATCTACTACATTGAGCATCTAATGTAGCCGCACGAGGGACCCGCGGAGATAGCGAGCTAACCAACATTCTCCCCCACATTCTTACTATCTATTTCGTTTCCCTTTCTTTCCGTTTATCGTGTTCCTCCAGTATTTATAAGTCAGCCGTCCCCAACCCCCACCGAACCCCTTTCTTATTGTTTTTACCGGAAACGCGATGAAAATACGACTCCACATACCAAAAACATTATTTGTCTTTGAGATTTATGGGAGGACAATGGAACCAACTTAATGGTTTCTCTTACCCAACATGTATCTTCACAACCCGCAGTGTTTTTTAATCCAAAACGAATATTTGAAACACTGGCATGATAACTTAGGAACAGTAAAGGTTACTCAACAGGTTACACGTATCTTACTATTTAGGATTTCTGCAAAGTGATATAAATGTGGCACAGGTTACTCTCCGGACTGCAGTGCCACAAATAGTTAAATATTCTCAAACGCTGGTAAAATGTGGAGAAATTGTTGATTGATTACGTAAGGGATTTGGTAACTGGTACAGTGACAGCCTCTTCAGTTTTCCATGTGAATTCCGAACAGACCTGATAATTGTACACATTATGAATAATATAATAATACAAATTATAAATTATTTGTATCTCAGTGATTTTTTGTATTTTTGTAAACAATTCAGGGATTCGTACGTGTACCTCCCTCCGTCGGCAATAATTTATATCAAGAAGTGCCATTTGTGGCGTGAAACCGCTGTCTTCCAGTGTGAATGTGGCCCAGACGTTTTACCGTTCGATTCACGCTCATGCGGATGTGAACAAACGGCAGGTCGTACAGCTCTTCGGAGGATTTTGAAAAATACACAAAAATGAAATAATATTCGAAAAATATAATAAAATAATTTATTGTATGACAAATCTAAACTGGGTATGTGGGATGTTAAGAATCTTTTGTCAAATATTAAATATGTAATTTGTTTGATGTATAAAGCGAAAGGAGTGGACCAGCAGATCAAGGCGTTGGCCAGGGCTAAGAAGAATGACCCACGAGCTATATACGAGCATAAACCCGCAGGAGACCCAGGTCAAATCACTCTTCCTCCTGACTTCTGGTCTCGCTAAACCTAAACTGTCTATATTTTCATAAATATTTGAAATTGTGAAGCGAGCTGTTTTTCCGTTGGAAGTACTTTGTCTCCTTCATTACACAGTGTAGCTGTTTTTCCTCTGGGACGTAGGAAACTTTGTCTCCTTTGTATGAAGCGTAGCTGTTTTCCAGCGGAAAGTACTCGCTCCTGTATGAAGGTGTAGCTGCTTTCCTTCGGGACGTACTTACTCCCATAGAGGGGTAGATATATTACCTATTAGTGTAGCTGTGCCTCTGCTAAGAGGTGACCTGCTCCTATACCTTAGGAAATGCCCCTTCAGAGAACAATTTTGGTCACCAAAATCGTATGTATAATGTAAATAGTAGCCATTATTTTATCATTTAACGATAGCAGTAGAATCATCAACAAAGATTCCTATTTCATCAAATTTTAGTACTTTGGAGTAATTTACATAGGGCGATGATGTAACCGGTGTGTAAAACATGTCAAGAGAATGTAATATGGAGTATCAGTGAAAAGGGAGTGCGGCTTGTAGGGAACGGGGAGAAAGGAAAGATCAAAAGCGTGTAACGAGAATCTTAATGGTCAAGCACACGTTGGGGGAGGAAGATAAAACAGTTCCTGACCTCCAGAGCCCCCTTCACCCTCCACAAAGGCCCTTTATGACCCCTCGTAAATAGTAACCTCTTGAACGGGGTCTCAGTTTCCCAAAAAACAAGCCCCACGGGAGAACTTGGAAGTGAATTGGCTGCCGGGGACGAACCCTAGAAACTACTTAGACGGCGGCCCTCCATTTCCCCCAAAGGAAAAAGCGAAGATGCTCAACTGGTTTACAAAGCGATAGTGAAGAATCACGTACACTGAACTGGAATATCACTTGTAGTGTTATTTTAAGTAACGAACAGAGCCACAATTTGTATTCGAATCCTTATTATCCACCGATTAGATCACAGCAACCTCTCCGTAATCAAACAGACCGCACAACCTTTACCTCAAGAAGGAGCGAATATTATTCCTAAACCCTAGCTTGAACACTTATTGAAATTAATCAAACACTGAAATTAAAGAACCCCATTGTGGACACCCCTCAATAGTGGAACGGACAGTTTGGTCATAATCCTGGTGAGCGGATGTCATCTCGGCCCAAGCACGGTCGACCAAGGGTCAAACTGTCTTATCTAAATGTAAACTCGACCTCAAAATTTAGTCTTGTCTGCGGACTACACAGACCATACAGAGATAGAAAAGTGGCTGAAGATATTTTTTGGGTTACTTTTCTTGAAACCGGAACATGTAGAGTCCAGCTTCAATGAGATCAAAACCACTAGGTAACCCAATTTATTGTTTACTTGCGTGGCAATTATGTTATGTGTAATTCAAAATATCCTCCAATCATATGGGCTTCACCCTCGTCCGAACTGAATTTAACGACTCTGAGTCTTTTCACTCCCACTTTAACCCACAATTTTTCCAGTTCTTACTCAAACATTTATCGTTTCACCCAAGTGCTGTTAGTATTTCAGAAAGAAGTTTTAGTCAAACTCAACAGTACCTCATCTCAAACACCGGCAACCAAAAATGTCTATACACGGAAACGCCAAAATTTCATAGCTGTAGAACTTGAAAATTACTTCCAGGGCAGCCTTTCTCCTTATAGCTTGGCCGTTAGAGTCAGTTCACATTAATATTCGTCAATATATCGTTAATATTGTCATTATAATTTTTGTGAGATTGATTTTGTAATAATACTCATAATAAAACTTAGTGGAATGAACAGCTACTTAAAACTAGTTCGTTGGGCCCAGTTTAGGGTGAACGAGTTGAGGAGATTACGAGTGAAAAAAAAAAAAAGAAAAAAAAAAAAAAAAAAAAACCGAGTATGAGTGCATCCTGGGCCGAGTTTACACACCAAGGGGTAGGGCAAGTAGGAAGGATTGGGCCCAGTTTACATCGGGTACCCCAGATTTGGGCCTAGCTTACAATCGCCCAACATTTGGCGTAGAGGTTGGTTAGTCAATGTATCTGACTCTCTCTACAGTGGACGTGGATTTTCATTTCGTCATCATGAGCCCCTTAACCCCTCTCAGTGGAAGTTTAAATTTTCTATAGGAATTTGCAGTTTGTTTACATTGTGACAAACCACACTCGTTTTTCTGTCATCTAAAATATAGTTTTTCACAAGCGTACATCGTCGTCAGATCTGTCTTCAAATGGAGTACTGTGGAAACCAAGTGTGTGGAAATTACAAACATTTTACCTCTTATTTTCTAAGTGTATCTAAGTATGTCTTCATATCTTCAAGGGCCGGACTCAATCATATACTCAAAATATTTTATTAAAGTTTATAACAACCTTCATTTTCATTGGAAGTAGTAGATTAGTCCTCGCCGAAGCCTCTGCTCTTCATTCGAATAGTTTGCTCCCAAAATAATTGGTATTCTGAGTTACTTAATTATGAGGGCCACGGTCCTACTAAATGACCAAAAGTTTGGATTCTCATTATAGTTTCCACAGAGAGTTATCGTCATTTCTAATTTCGATAAGTAGTTTTTGGTGTAAACTTGAATAAGTTCCCTTTTGGAGAGAAATGGGCTTGCAGCTTTCTCAAAATATGCGATTTATTGAAACTACTTATTAAATATATATTATCATAAAAACAGAATTTAAAAAATATTTTAAGGGAATCTCACTAAAGATGAAGTGCCTTTTTGATATTAACAAACTGCCCGATTATTATGAGCTGATATGTATCTACTTATATAGGTACCTAAACGAGTTTATACAGGGTGTCTACAGTGATTATGGGAAAACGGCGAGGAATCAAGTCAACAGCTAATTTGCAACAAAAATTGTCTTAGTAAAACGGTTCTAACTCCCTTAAATTTATATGTATTTCGTATTTTGCGCTATTAGTACGGGGTTGTTTCGGCGTGCACTCCTCGGGGAAAACTTTCCTAGAATCTCAGCTTTCCAAAGGTACAGTGAAATTTGGTGGATAAAATGACGTTTGAGTCCAGAAAAACTTGGGTTTTTAGGTGACAACTAACGTTTTCCACCAAAAGCCAACTGTCTTCATGGAAAGTTCGGTATTGCAATTTAGCCATTTTTGACGCTGGAACGAATGGTGACACTCTCAGACCAGTTAGCTGTAGAATTGATTCCTTGAGTTTGTCCCATAATTACTGTAGACATTCTGCATATTGGTCCGAAGTTAGAGTATGGATGCCCACTTAGTGGCTACACTGGTAGATAGGGCTTAAGATCGTAAAATTGTCAAAAGTGAATACACGTCGTTTGGTGAGTGAACTTCTTTCATCCCAAAAATAATTATTGTTATCTGCAGAAATAATGAGAATCTTCGAATTTGACATCAATAGTTACCTCAATAAGTACAATCTCTTCTGTCACTCTTCTTCAACACAAACTTGATTTCCCGACCGAAACCAGAAGTGACTGCCATGAAAGAAACGTGTAGCGTCGAAGTGAATTACTTCCTTCTATTGAAGAGGGCGGCGTGTGAAACTTTGGCGTCGTGTGGGCATAAAAAATATTTAGGCTGAACATGACAGAATCGATAAGGGGGAGGTGAAGGGAGCAAAAAACGATGTTAGAGAACGTGGGGAGAGTCACAGATCATGGCGACACCTTGTCAATAAGGAAAAAGGGAAACTGACGCCCTTCTCTTATGGACCCAACATGACTCAGCACCTCTCTCCACGAGGTCTTTCCGGACCCCTGGAATTACTGAAGGTAGGTCTTCCCTTGATTATTATTGTTGTTTTCCCGCCCTACGAACGTTTCAGCGAAAATTGGATCTTTTACAGTTGATATCAATCATCTTACAGATTATTTCCACGTCAATGGCTGCCAATTGAGACCTTTAAACTTACTACGTAACCCCATCACTATTACAGTAGCTAAGCGAGTCATCTTTCTGCGAAATTTCTGTAGCTTCGAAACTGTTTGTACACCAATAATAAAATTACAAGTTGTTTATTTAAGTGAACCCCATTTACTGTGAACATTCGCCGACCTAAGCATTGTATCCAGAAGCAAAATACAACACACCCCTTGACAATTGATGCCGGGTTCGCAAAAGTTTCGGCAGGGATGCTGGATAATGCTCCTGATAGCATTTGCAATAATAATTATAATAACCCACCAGCATGTGCAACCTGGGCTCCAGGAAGAAATGATGGTATGCTTATCTCTAGTGTTAGGCGATATGGTGGCTCTGCTGTTTGAGATTGACTTCTCGCAACATTCGTATCAGATCATCTCCAATGCTGTTCCCTGGTAGTTTGTCTCAATGCAAGCGTAACTAATGCTATGATGAATTCAACCCATCCTATTCCCCAATTCATGCCCGTTTACCCTGTTTTATGGGTAAACTCCTTTATCCGTTATTTCTTGTGAAGCCTTTCCTACGTTTCCTGTTTATTATTCCTTGTTTATTATTTTTTTATAGGAAACGCCTATGCGAAATAATAATTAGTATTATTTTGCATAGGCGTTGCCCTTCTTGAACAAAGCGTAGAGCTGGCCGAATGAACTGATCATGCTCGAAACAGATGCAAATGATATTAACGTCCATAGTCATGCAGCATGGCTATAAGAGCGAATTTTCGTCGAAATAAAATTTAATGGTTTTCTGTAAAAATTTCCCCATTTTAATGGTATTAGAACAAACTTTGTCTCCATTTTGCCGATTGACATCTCATTTGATAGATTGTTCAACGCTAAACAATGGTGAAGTCAGAATTGCGATACCTTATTCCATTATCAGATTAGAGCAGATGAACTGTGAAGAACATCTCAAGTAACAACCACGTTTCTCCAGGTAACAACCAAGTGCTCCAGTTTGAGAACCGGATAAGATATCGCAATTCTAACTTAACCCTCGTATTTAGCGTTAAAAAACCCTTTCAACTGAGCCGTCATTTGTTAGATTATTTCTTTTTGGGAATTTATGGGGAACGTTCCTGAAGGGCTTGACTCGAATCTCTTAGGTGGTTGGGTGTAGGTCCAAGGAAGGTTCCACAATGATCCCAGATCTTACTTCGACTCACTCTTCACATCTCAAATTTCTTACGATTTCCCAGAGATACCTAAATGCGAAGGCTCCATAACCCTAATTCTCCTACGGACTGTGCTCAAAATCAGATATTGCTCGTGTCTGTCGACTCATGAAATATTTCGTGTGCTCTCGTACGAGTTCTTCATGTTTCATGTTCTCTCGTGTCTTGTCGTGTATTCGCCATTAATAGTGACGGGGCTGAGGTTTTTCCTATTTTGTGTTTTTTACATTACAGAAAGGTTTAAATTCAGCGGTGACTTGGCTCCTCTAGAGAGGAGGAAAAGCATTTGAGGTTCTGAATTGAGGAAGAATTTGATTTGGAAAATCAAATCACTACACCACTAGTAACAACTAGTTTTTGATTCGGAAAAATCGGTTTAATTTTTATTATTAATTGTGTACCTCAATCGTGCTTCAACTAAATTTATACACAAAGAATCCACGATTTACCTGGATATACGCTTTCTACTCCGAACGGTGTAAATGCAGGGGTAAAATTAAAATTGACTTCCTTGTAGCTTAGTTATATTTTGACACAATCTTTCTTGCATAAATGTGATGCACATATTCTATTTATATACATATTGACAAGAATTCAACAAAACTTTAAAATTAGGTACACAAAACGTCCCGATAGCAGGATCATAACTTTTGTAAGGGTTTTCTAATAGGTACATCATTAATTACATAATCACATTCAATTGAAAAATTGTTGCCGTCTCCTTAAACGTTTAAAATGTCGTGAGTGGGGGTGGAGAGACAAAGATAGAGATAGAGAGGGAGAGAGAGACAATGCGTGACGATAAAAACAATATTTACACAATATTTGACGATGAGAATATGTACATGTACAATGGAGACATCTAAGACCCCCGTGTGAGGCAAACTTTCAAAATCCACGTGTCAACATTGAATATGAACAAAGTATCGTACTTTTACTCGAACGGGTCGAACAAGTATGTCTAACTTATGTAGAAGTCAAATGTAAAACAAAATCTAAGGAATAATGCCCTGCCGGAATGTTGTCAGTTCAATATTGGTGGTTGCATAATATTATTATCACATTTCATGGTATCTAGTAGTGGATTCCACCGTCCTGCAAAGATGCAACGTTGTTTTAATGGTAAGATTTCCATAAACCAACATTTTTACCTCTTCATTTATTTATAATACGGGTCGAGCCCAATACAACATAAGGTAGAACAAAATAATACAATTGAAAATTAATATGCAGCAAGAGCAAAATAGATGAGGAGGAGGAGGGACAGTCAGATCTTCAGGAGGCGCTGTGGGAGTAGACTGCTTAGGCTTGGCTTGACAGAATGGAGAGGCTGGTGGAACAGGTCGACGGCGGGGAATTTCAGTGCAAGGAAGTTACCCCATCGAGGCAGTCGCGAGAGAGGACTGTGTTTTAGGTAAGTAGTTTTTGGCTGAGAAGAGTACGGCAAATGGTTCCACAGAGCGAGAGCCCTGGCGAGGGGAGCGCAAGCCAATGCCGAGCAGGAGCAGGGGTGCATCCAGGCAACCTTACAAGAGGACATAGAGGGTAGAGATGTCAGCAATGGAGCGCCGATCCGAGGGCCGTAGGAGGTCCAGCCGAGCACTCATCCCCAAGGAATATGTCATTTAAATGCCATAAACTGCAAGAAGGCCGATGCACACGCTCCAGTCGGTCGACATGGCAGTGGTAGGAGGAGCTCCAAATCAAAGACGAGAACTCCATAATAGGAACCACGAGGGCCTTATAAAGGGTGATGATGGCAAAAACGCTGTCAAACTCACTGGCACTGCGCCTCAGAAAGCCGAGAGCACGAGATGCCCCTGCAGCCACCCCAGTGGTCATTGGAGGTGAGCTGATGATCCAAGAGGATACCGAGATCACGGAAACTCTCCAGTCGGTCCAGACGCACGTCTCCGATGAGGTATTCATGATGATGAAGCGACAGGATGCGGGCAATGGACACCATGGAGCACTTTGATCCACCCAAATTCACGTTAGGTCTTTACTTGGAGGTGTAGATAAACTATTGTTACATGCTGGTATTTCGGAAATTGATCTTTCCATCGAAGACTTCATTTATTGAAGTAATTCTTCGTGTGTGCATGTGGTAAGTTATACATACCGTGTTAAATTAGACTTGGCAAATGAGTGATGGTAGGATTGAATTTCTTGGAATAATATGTACAACAACAATAAGTCAGATTGGACTTGAGAGTGATCTCAGCGAAACTTCGTGTGGTACTTGGCTGTTGTTCGAGGTAGGTAACCGAAAAGCGTTAGTAGGGTCGCCAAACTTCGTTGGTCCGTTTGTTCCCTGAAGTCTTCGGTGAAGTCTTGGGCGGCGGGCTCGGAGGCGGTGGTTCGGCCGGGCGGATGAGCGGCGGATAGAGATGCGGGTAAAGCCAATGGGACGGAGGCAGAAGAGGAGCCTGTAGAAGGAGACTGAAAAAGGCTGGATGATGAAGGCCGAGTGTCGGAGGTGGCGGTGTCGAGGGTCTCGGGTCCGGCGACGTACCGCCTGAACCCCCTGATGACGAAGACGGTCTGTGGTGGTCGCTTGGTGCCGTCGTCAGGAGTCCGGTGCCGTTTTGACCGTCTTGACTCTTGTCTTCGGAGCCGGCAACGGTCACAGTGATGGGACCAAGTGGCTCGCGGCACAAATCTAAAACACATGAAAGTGGAATTTGTAATAATGAAACGTTCATCAGTATCGTCGAGGTTTCTGAATCACAATCCAACTCAGCAAAATCCAAATCTGAAACCCTGAACGATTCTAACAGGATTTTTCATGCCGAATCAGTTTTTGGACGCAGATTCTAGCGTGGAACACGCTTTAACCGGGACCTACTAGGCAACAATCGACTAATGAAATCAGGAATGTAGTCTCCTTAAGCAGCGTAGGGCCAGGACGTTCATCAGTGTCGTCGAGGTTTCTGAATCCTTATCCAACTCAGTGAAATCCAAATCTAAAATCCTGAACGATTCTTACAGGATTTTTCATGCTGAATCAGTTTTTGGACGCAGATTCTAGCGTGGAACACGCTTTAACCGGGACCAACTAGGCCACAATCGACTAATGAAATCAGGCATGTAGTCTCCTTAAGCAGCGTAGGGCCAGGACGTTCATCAGTGTCGTCGAGGTTTCTGAATCCTTATCCAACTCAGTGAAATCCAAATCTAAAATCCTGAACGATTCTTACAGGATTTTTCATGCTGAATCAGTTTTTGGACGCAGATTCTAGCGTGGAACACGCTTTAACCGGGACCAACTAGGCCACAATCGACTAATGAAATCAGGCATGTAGTCTCCTTAAGCAGCGTAGGGCCAGGACGTTCATCAGTATCGTCGAGGTTTCTGAATCCTTATCCAACTCAGCGAAATCCAAATCTGAAATCCTGAACAATTCTTACAGGATTTTTCATGCTGAATCAGTTGTTGGAAGCAGATTTTAGCGTTGAACACGCATTAACCGGGACCTACTAGGCAACAATCGACTAATGAAATCAGGAATGTAGTCTCCTTAAGCAGAATAGGGCCAGGATGATCTGAGTGGCTCCTAAAGCTAATTTCGATGCGATAAACACACTACGCAGCTGTATTTTGGTATGTATCCTCCTTAGGACTTTAACATGGCGCTGCCCAGGCATCAGATGTGCTGAGTGGCTCCTAACGCTAATTTCTATGCTATTCACAATATGAAGCTGTATTTTGGTATGAAGCCTCCTTAGGACTTCTCATCCTATCTTCGCCACTTTTGGTCGTACAAAAATCGTTCACCTCTCGTTCAAAAGCTTTTAATTTATCTGAAAAATGGGCATCTCAAGCTGCTAATTTCCTGCTCACGCACTGGTATGTTGTCAAAAAACAGTTGGTTCGGTTCGGGTTTAGTACCTTTTAAAAGCAAATTAAGCACGCAAGTGGCGAGAGAATGAAAATGTTAAAGAGTTAGTAGAAGATACGTTCCACGTTTCTCCATGTTTCGCCGAAAGGCTCAAGAAGATGTTTTTTATCTGCCATTGTTTTTTAGAAAATTTGTTTACTAAAGTATAATTGTATACTATAATGTTTTAACAGTGTTTTTTGGGTTTTTTTTTACTTTGTCAATTTTACTACTGTTTTCTGTGGCATTGAAGAAAATAACTAATATCGGGTTTCAAATTCGGATTCTGTACCTCAAAAAACATGGAATAAGTTATTGAAAATAAAAATTAATTGGGATTTTTGAAGTGCAATTTTTTAACACTCAAACGTAGTTATAAAATAACTACGTTTGAGTGTTAAAAAATTGCACTTCAAAAATCCCTATACCTATAAAAATCCCTATACCTATACCTATAAACCTATAAAATAGGTATATCAGATATACCTCAAAAACTAGACATGATAGCGAAAAATTGGTTTCAGCATTTGGATTTGTGCACCAAAAAACATATTTTTCTGTTGGCCTCTGTTATCAATACGAACGGGTCCAACATAATTTCAAGGATAAAATATATGTCCGCGAATTGTATCGTATTTGGTTGTATATATATTATATTGTACCTATTGTATTTGAGTTAAATAACTGAATTATGCCTGTTGAAAACTTCTAAATTGAGAACATAATTCAGGCATAATTCAGAACATTGAGGCATAATTCAGTTATTTAACTCAAATACAATAAATAACAATGTTCTCTTATTTCAGAATCATTTAACGGGTGCACCCGTGGTGAGAGGAATTTACGAAAAAAAGGAATTTACTGATTTACCCGACTTGGCCAATGCGGGGCGCAGCTGCCACCAGAAACATCAACAAGATACAGGTGCTTCGATATGTGCATGGGAGGACCCGTCACATCGGCCTGAATCATCCCTATGTAACGGAAGTCATCCAATAAAGTTATAAGAACCTATACGACACAATTAACCGTCACACAAAACCGCTAATTTTGCAGACTGTTTAATTTGTGGAATTTATGGGTTATTCCCCCCCCCCCCTTAAAACTCCCCTAAGCCCCCTTAGATTGGCCCGATTCTGCCCATCTACGAACTTGGCTCACTAAAGAAATGACACTTTTGGGTTGGTCCTGAAATTAGAACAGCATTGACCACTCGCCCACTCGTGCTACTCTTATCATCATAACTCGATACAATAAATCAGATCGGACCGAACCGTTGGCCGGCTATTTCTCCGAGAAACTGGAGATTTGATGTCCAGATACAAGACGAATGGTCTACGGGGAAGGGGCCAGTGGAAGTGGGCTATGAGAAGGGGCCGATCGTTTGTTATTTCCAAGGTTGGCAACTGGCCAGTTTTTCTCCCTTCATGACCGATCGCTCTCCACACAAAGTACATTCGGCTACTCCTTATAACAGTTTTTCCTACCCAGAGACACTTTTTTTCTCCTTTCATTCCAGTTGATTTATGTCGCCATCGTTTGTCTTCTCTCTTTCTGATCAGAATTTGTAAACGGACGTATAGACCGAAATCGTGCCGTTTCTCGCTTCGGCTTTATCGGATCGGAAAGAGACACACGATTCTCAACATAATCCCAGCTAAAGATAATCTCAGTAATGTAGTGGGCAGTGGGGCTGTTGAGGGCGCAACTTTTGACTAATCCACAGTTTTTCATTACCCAACAAGAACCCGGGCGTGTCCAATAGTCAATGATATACTGCTTTATCGATCTTTGATAAAGCGAACTATCCGGTTACAACATAAAATATCTCTAGAACCGAGAAAACATGCACCATATACATACAACCGCACAATTAGGAGATATCACATTTCAACCCCAGTGGGCAGGTAAATTCGACAACACGGGGAACTACCGTCGAAATGCACCTTAATATTGGTATTTACTCATTAATTGAAACGAAAAATATTTTTAATAAAAAACACAGCAAATTATTTTAATGAAAAATATGGAGGAAAAAGCACAGCAAATTATTTGTGTACCATCACCTACGATCTAGACCAGTTTATATCAACCGTTTGATTAGTATAGTGAAATACTATTTTGATAGCGATTGTTATTGAAAATAATCAACCATCGGTATCGATCTAAGAGTAAACAAAGAAATTTGCAGCCCCTAAATATGTGCTGATCCTAAAAATCCGTCTAAGGCACTTTGCTTCCTTAATATTGACCAATCTCGCCATACTTCGGAAACCTCAGACAGAACGGTATGGTTATATGTACAACTTTCTATGGTTTTTTTAAATTTAGAGTTACTATAGTTTTTTTTTTGTTTGTTTTTTTTTTTTTTTTTTTTAATAACTCGAATTGTTGTAGAACGGAAGCAAGCACCAACATGAGCACGAATCAAGAGAACTTTGCAGCGGTTATTTAACATTAAAATTTTCTAATTTAGAATTTAATTCTATGTAAGAATTGAGAACCTATTCATAATATGTATATAGAATAAATTCGGAATTGAAAAATATTAGTATACCTATGTATTACTCGAGTGAAGATGAAAATTTTTTCCTCCATCGACTCTAATGGTTTATTGTTTATATTTTATTCCTGCACACATGATTCATACAATTTTAATGTAAAATCAAATAATTACCGGCGGGAGGAGGGTGATGTCCTGCAGACAGCGCTAAAAGCTGCGAATGATGGAGCGGCGGTGGAGGAGGAAGATACGGGTAACCTCCTCTGGTCCAACCATTTTCTCCCAGCTGCTGCGCAAGACCTGATAACAAGATATCACATTGAATACACGTAATGTAAAATAAATGTACCGAGTTTTCATAAAAGTTCCAAATGATTATACTCCTATTGGAATGAACCTTTACCATGCCAGGAACTCATTGGATGTGCGGGTCAATAGAAGGTTAATTGGTTCAATGGTTAATTTCAAAACGACGAGAACAGTTCTTTCATTTATGTATTTAGTACGAGCGGACCCGACAGACTTCGTCCTGTCATAAAGTAGTGGAAGTTTTATAGTAGTGGCTAAAAATTCTCCTGAACAGAACCGTCATCGATGACGTCATCTAACCTTGTCCCCCCCCCCTCGCCTAACCTGCCCACCTGAACCTTATCTGTTGTCATTGTAACCACCCCCTCGACCCTATAGCTTCCCCCTCCACTCTATAACCACCCCTTCAGCCCTATAACCTCTTCTTCTTCTTCTTCTCTTCCCTTTTCTTGTCCTGACGCTGTTGCACCATGGCGGGCACTTAGTTGAGCCCTATAACCTCCCCCTTCACTCTATAACCTTCCCCTGGGTGCTATAACCCCCACCCCCTCCCCCACCCCTTATGACATTCTCCCTCCTCCTTCACCTCTGACTCCCCCCCCCCCTCACCATTACCTAGACATTTACCCTTGTCCCCCCCTCACCCCTTACCGTCCAACACGTAATATACCAAGTGAGGGTAGGACACCTCAGCAGGTCTGAACATGCCGATGTGGTGCCCTCCAACCATACTCCCTTACTTACTATAATCCGGCATGATTATAAAAAAGGACTGTTTTTATGGTTTTTCCGGCAATTATTCAAATTTTTCTCGCCGTAAAAACCATCCTTGAAGTTCAACGAACATTTAAAAAAAAAGAATTGGCCAAATTGGTCCAGGCGATGTTGAGTTATGCGCTTACCAACACATTTTGCAATTCATTTTTATATTATAGATAATAATTTATTGTATTTTTTCGTTTGTATGCAACTCCTTGCAATGTATTCATTTTATTTTGCAAATAAATTGAAATGAATTGAAATTGAACTGAATTGATTTTGCATTTGGTTGTAATAATCTACAATTTGGGCAAAGCTCACCCTAAGTTGACTTACTGGTGTGCTGAAATAATTACAATAATTACGTACTTGTTTAACAATTTTTTACGTATTTGGTTGTGTCAGTTAACAGCATCTTTGTTTTCCTCTGTAGTGTTATATTGAGTTACGAATAATAAGATGGTGTATTTATTAAAAACTCCTCATTAACTGAAGCCCGACCTGCTGGTGTTACTTTATTTTTGATCACTTCACTCTAGGGTTGGTTTGAATGTTGAACGTCTATTGTTCAACTCCGTGTTTCGTAACGCGTGACAAAAACCGTGAAAAGGTTACAGTAGCGGGGAAAAGTCGCCTTAGAAGTCAAGACACAAAAGTATCCCCGCTCGCCCTCCTTCGAAGGTGTCCCTGGTTGCGGGCGAAAGGGTACAGGGAAAAGGGTTGTTCAAAAGGAAAAAGGGTGTAGGAGTGGGGGGGAGCTTCAAAAGGAAAAGGGTTGCCTTCAAAAGGTCCCGCCGTGATATTTCGGAAGGTCCTACGATATTGCGAGATCCCTCTAAGGTTGCCAAGCCATGCGACTTCTCATCTCTCCTCAACCACCCCCCCCCCCACCCTTTAAAATACCTATCCCTGACATCCGAAAAACCCCTTCGCCTTTTTTCTCTCTCTTCCCCCCCCCCCGCAACCTCCTTGGGCCCTAATTAATAATTTCCGCCCCTCCACCACGAGAAAAGGTCAACCCCCACCACCTCTTTTCTTACCGCTTTTCAGTAAAGTGATATAAAGTCCAAGAGTGTAAGGTGAAAAGGGGTGTCGTGGCTGTGGTGGAGGGGGAAACGGGTGAGAAAGACCCCTTTATCGCTTTGGTTGATACCGGTGGAGGGGGGGGGTAGAAAGGGTTATAGTCCTCGTCCTGCTCGACTGCGTTTTTCCACAATGGGAGCGGGAACCCGATTGTACGAACCCCTTTTTCTTTTTCCTCGTGATATTTGGAATTACAGCTCCCCCGAGAAGTGATCCTCACATATTTCCAAGTGATATTTCTGTTGAAAGACCACACACTTCTAGGAGAGAAACTTAACAAAATTAATTTTTTCTCCTCGTCGGTGTTTTATTTTTAGTCTACAACGCTCTTTTGTACTATAGGTCAAAAGTAGGCAAGCCCGCGCCCGTTCAAGTCTTTGGCTAAATCCGTGAACCGAACATCTGAATTTTGAAAATCCCCAAAAAGGAACCAGACAAATTTAAATTTTTCCTTCGATGGGAAAAAATATATGTCTAGTAACTACTTACTGCTTACAAGTACCTACTAATCAATAGTATATAGCATTTTCCAGTTGAATTAAACCTTTTCCCAATTGAATTAAACCTTTTCCCAAAAGAATGAACCTTTTTTCCAAAATAATTAAACCTTTTTCCAAAATAATTAAACCTCTTGCGGGAAAATAAGGAATTGCATGTACCTGTATGAATGGCGAAACAGTTTAATCATCAATTAGGAATTGCAGAAAAGTGAACAACAAAGCCGTGAACGAATAACGACTAAGGAAGGGTCAATTAATAATGAAGCTAGGTACCTACAGTTGTTAATGCAGCGGTTCTCCATTCGCCTCAGTGGGCAATAGCAGAATCATGTCTGTGACGTAGTTCGCACAGTCTTGCGGGACTACTGTAGCTGTACTTGTTGCAATTACTTCAGTAAGAATGTGCTCTTCTCGGCGGCCTAACATCTTGCTGCTAACTTGATTTTTGAGAAAACCTTTTCCACCGGATTTAGCATCGGCGAGTATAGTGGTAAAAACATTATGGTCATTTGTGCAGCAGAAAGCGGTATGCGGCTAGGAGAAACTGTGGTCAAACGGCGTTGGGTCATCGGAGGAATAGACCACGGATTACATCCCCTTCATTTGGGAGGTTTAATTATTTTGGAAAAAAGTTTAATTGTATTGGGAAAAGGTTTTATTCAATTGGGAAATGGTTAAATTCTTTTGGCAAAAGGTTTAATTCAATTGGGGAAACGTTTAATTCAATTGGGAGAAGGTTTAATTCAACTGGAAAATGCTATATCTACCATGTAGTGCCTTCTTTTCACATTATTAGTTCATTATGGTTACTTGAATGAATTCCTGAGTAGAATCAACTTCAGCGGATCTCTTACTAGCGGATCCTATCTTCTTTCGCGCACGATGTTCTCTAACCCGTTTAGCAGTAGGTTTCTTCTGATCAATTTTTTTTATTTTCAATCTCTTCAGCATTGTCTTTCTTTTTGTTGTGCTCTTTCTTTCTCTCCTTCTGCTTTTGCTTGTATCTGAGTGAATTTTCTTTATGTGACATAAAAGATGTACCAGGCTAACACCGAATGAACTCATTTACTTTGTGGTCCAATTGACGATTACGATATTCTCGTGAAATCTCACTTGCCGTTCTTGTTTGTTTTCCTCTAGGCTGAATTGTTCGATTCAGCGTAAATAATATTGGGATGCCGAGCAGATACACCCCCCACCTCCAAGTCCTGAAAATATCATTTTAAGTGCAAAACCCTCGATTTTGCTTAAAAAAATGTCACGTTTTTCCGAATTTGAACGCTGTTTTCTCAAAACATTACGTAGGTACAAATTAATTTGAACACACCGTTGAAAAGCTCATTGAAAGACGACGTTTTTAAAAGCACAAGTAATCATGTAGGTCGAAATTTGAAATGTTGAGAGCAATTTGAATTTTCCCAAAAAATCAAATTAAGCGTAATTTGAAATTGTAAGCAGTTATAAAAGCATTGTAAAAGCAACTACAAATTATCGATCGAACTTAAAAAGAGATGTTTCTTAAAGGACATTTAATGAGCTTTCCAGTGGCTTTTTCAGTTTTTTTTTAACTCAATTGGTTCTGGATGATTTTACTGCGACATTTCACAAGAAACACGCGTTTCACTGAGAAAACCACAAAATTTGAAATAAGGTCACTATGGTTGAGAATCAGACATGGGTTCATATAGATTTTTTTGTTGGGTTTGAGGTCTAGAAACACCTCAATAATTGTCTGACATCTTTCACCAAACACCCTGTATTTACCTACAACATAAGCTACATAATATGTAGCTACATATTATGTAGCTTATTTGGTAGGTTTATATATTATATACTTGAGAGGATATGTCCCGGCTGAAGCAGGATTGATGTTGAGGAGTCGTTGTTCTATACTTGGGTGAGACTTCTAATTGAATGGAGTTTTTGATGTTCGGTCGAGACTTCCAATCGAATTCGTTGACTCACTAATTTATGTTCAATATTGAACAATATTGGGTAAGAAATTACAATAATTAAAATTTGATTATTTTGATTATTTGACAATAATCAAAATTTGATTATCACATAATGTGATAAGATTGCTAGTCTCTCGAGAAATAAGGAGTAGGTATTTCCTTGTTTTACCAGCGTCATTCAGTCGTGTTAGAAATAATTAACAGAAACCTTTGGATTCAAGTTTCTGCCAAACGAAAATTTTGTTTATAGTCCGATCAAATTAGTTAAGGAACGTAGCCAGGTGCGTAAGGAGGTACTAGGTGTTATCGTGGTAGTGTTTTTTCTCCTGGGTGAGTTTCAAAGATTTTTTCTTCTCTTTCTGTCTTGATGAACTTTGTTATCGCATAATTATTATGCGATATCAGAGTTGTAGATGAGCGTTTTTACTTTTTGAAAAAGTTGCTGTGGTTGGATAATACAAAAAAACAAAAATAATACAAATACAGAATAATACAGAATAATAAAATAGAATAATAAATACAGAATAATACAAAAAACCTAATACGAGTATTTGTCACAACTTCATCTGTCACTACTTCACAAAGTGCGATTATACGCTTTGAGTTATGATACTAGATTGCTTTTTTTAACCCTAATCAGCTTTGATTAAATATTTTGAACAAGTACCTGTGGGGAGTTACTATTAATTTGTTACTAGTTAATATTAATTTGTCAAGAGGAGCGAGCTTTCATATGCATAATTGTGACTCCATTATTAGGAAAAATCAGTAGAACACGAGGAGTGTCTTTTTTTTTTTTCATAGGAATACTGATATAAGAAACTACGAGTACTTCATTCGGAAATAAATTACTTCACCTATCCAAAGTCACAACTTCATGTTCATGTCACTAATTCATTTCTGCAATTTGGGAATTAATTTTATATTTTGAGATCGGGGGAGATTTAAGCTCGGGCAATGATCACATATGGTCACTTATTAATATATTGCTTATGAACCATATTATGAACCTGGAATTAAAAAAAATTATCCTAAAAACCGACTTTTATTTTTGGAATGAAAAGGTAGTCGGATTTCACGTTTTCCTGAGAATGGCCCATATTTATAAGAGGTGTTCTCAACGTGGAAATCAGGTTCTTCATTATACGTAGTCACTTTTCCGAAGGAACGTTTTAAAAAACGCTAACCTTCCAGATACCACGGTAAAATGGTCATTCTAACAGTCGAAATGGCGCTATCCTAGAGTTAATAAAACAATAAATATGAGTAAACTAGGGTTTCTGTATTTATGAAAATTGATATGGTTTAATATGTGGCAGTGGCTGCATGCAGGGCTCTTTACATTTTATTGGAGGAGATAGAGGAGGAAAAAAGTAATAAGAACCCGCTTTCCTTACTTTGAAAGATGTCGGTGGCTCATGGTGGTAGGGAGGGGGAAGAGGGGGCTTTAAACGATATAAAAGACTTGGGAGAAGGGAAAAAGAGGAAACAGCAATAAGAACCCAATTTTAGGGAAATTGGTAAAAGGAAGAATGTAATTAGTTTGGTGTGAGCTGTGCAGTGTTGCTGAGACGGTTGGTGATGGTGGGGAGGGGGTGTTGTAGTGTTGGGGAGTGGGTGGTGTTTATTGTGTTTGGCGTCATATGGAGGTGCAATAAGGGTTTGGGGAATGAGAGCGAAGTGGGGAACGTGGCTCAGAAGGGCTGGAAAGAGGTGGAAAGGGCTGGGAAAAGGGTTCGTGGGGTGAGTTCAGAAGGGCTGGAAGATGTGAAGGAGGGAAGAGGGAAACAGTGACGTCACGGGTTGGTGGGGGTGCGGCTTCCCCCATTGGTCGCCCGCAACCCCGAACCGCACATCCCCTTCTCTCTTCCACACTCGCACCGTCTTTCTCCTTTCTTCTTTCTTCCCTTAATCTTCACCCTTTTTCCCCCTCCGCTTTTCTGCCTTTCTCCAAGGATACACCTTCGCTTTCCTTTTAACCCCGTTTCCTTTTTACACCTTCATCCCTCCGGTCCCCCGCGACCCCCTCCACAACGAATCTACTCCCCATCACCCTCCCCTCATCCCATCATCATCTTCACCCCCCCTCTCACTTCGTCACAACTTTGTCCCGTCGTTCCACACTTCGCTAACTGCACACCGAGAAGGTTTCTAAATTTGATTCTCATCCCTTCTCCAAAGTGGTCCCATGTGCTACCCCCAAACTGGACCTTACATCCAAACCCTATTACCTTACACTCTAACCTTCCCATCCTTACCCCATCATCACCCTCTTTCTCCGATACACGTGCCCAATTCAATTGTCACACATGTTCCACTAATCTACATTTCATTAACCCATCCTCCACGTGTCCTTCAGGCCTCCTCCCTCTCAAATGATCCTAATCCCTACCAGGACATCTACTAACACCTCTCCCCATCATTGTCAATACTACAAGGAGCTGATATTTGCTAACCAATCTGTAGTGCACACTTTGCATTTACTCTCACGTTTTCATTCACTTAGTCAAGTTATAAAATACTAAATTCCACCCCTACAA
Source organism: Stenodema calcarata (assembly GCA_963920205.1). Taxonomy (NCBI): domain Eukaryota; kingdom Metazoa; phylum Arthropoda; class Insecta; order Hemiptera; family Miridae; genus Stenodema; species Stenodema calcarata. The sequence continues at coordinate 19,702,037 of OY986051.1, forward strand.
CACGACCTAACGAGGGAGTTTTCGAAATAACGAATTGAAACTCTTTTCCACCTATGTTTCGCACAATTTCTATAATGATTACCATAAAAATTGAACAAATTATTGTATACCAAACTCATCAGGATTCTAGTAAATACCTACATATTGTGGTTATACACATTCACTGTTTTTATTTTATTTTTTCCCAAGTTTATAAAATCTATTCTAGTTTTGAGTTAAAATACGAAAATTATTTTATACTACCATTTATCACATTAAATTGTTTCATTAAATTTATTACATTAAATTATTACATTAATTTATTACATTAAATTACATGCAGTGTGCCCAATGTTCCATGTTGGATATTTAAAATTTTTAAATATCCAACATGGAACATTGGGACCAATAGATCTTAAAAAGGTAGAGGTGCAAAACTTAGCAATTTTGCTAAGTTTTGCACCTCTACCTTTTAAGCCTCCCACATCACATCTTATCTTATCCAGCATGGAAATGCCTCAAACATTGTAGGTAGAGTCCATTTTCACCAAATAGGAAATGTTATGTTCAATGTTATGAATTATGTTCTATCTATTTTGATAATTGTAATTATAATTGGCGGATATCAGTTGTCACGATAGCGGTGAGTTATCCACGTTACGCTACTTACCAAGAAAATGGGGAGATTATTCTGAGTTGAGTCGTTAAGCGAAAATGTCAATTGTACTGTGTTCTCCGATGAATAATGCTTTTAGGTACATCATTTCAAGTGTTTCACAAAAAAGTCTAAGTTGTTTGTGAAGTTGAGTTCAGATCGCTGTAAATATTTTTGCAGTTAGAGTCAGGCGGGTGATTGTAAGCTGAGCCCAATCCTTCCTACTTGCCCAATCCCTTGATGTGTAAACTCAGCCCAGGATACACTCATACTCGTAATCTCCCCAACTCATTCACACCAATTAAAAGGTAGCAGTTCATTCCACCAAATTTCAAGAAAAGTGTGTTTTTATTCCGCAACCCCGTCCATTTGATATTCATTCAATGTCAAATATTGTTGAGAACGATCAATACGATACAACATCTTACCTCCAACTGGTTTTAACCGTCCCCAAATCCCGGAATTTTCTAAATTTGAACATCTCCACTTCGATTTGAACGAAACCATGCTCTTAATAACATTCGCACATGACATAGGTACTCGTAGTTTGGGTACCCATTCACTTGGAGAAACTGATAGACTCCTGGGGCTGGGCTGAGATTACAACTCGCATCGATGAGCGATTATAGGGCTGGGCTGAGTTTACATTTAGATAAAACAGTCTGACCCTCGGTCTATAACTCATCTATAACTTCACATATTATATTATATTACAATATATTATAACATATTATGTGAAGTTATAAATGATTTTGTTTTTGTATTTTGGTATTTATTCATTCATGTGCGTCATTACGGGTAACATTTTTGAATATTTTCAGAACATCGTATGAAGAATCTTAAATTCCAGTTGAATTTAAAGTCCAGAGATTTCGGAGTACGAAAAATGACTGGCATTCGAGTTTTTTTGGGTCAAACATCGAACGAAGAGATTGAAAAATATCCGAAAATATTAAATCCACTAAATTTTATTACTTGAAACACGAACGTGAAGCGTCCCTTCGGTTTTGAAAATCCAAATTATTGAAAATTTAGTTACGTGATTTAAAAAAATGGGTAAAAGTAGGAATAAAATATAAATTTGAGAAACATTCACGGGAACGAATGTTGTTGGAGGCATTTGACATGTTAACATTTTGGTTCTTGTGGTTTTAAACCATTACAATTTTAATAAATAGAACTGGATTGATGTTATTATTCTCAATTTGTAAGAAAATAATGGAGTTAAACGAAGAGAAAAATGGCACAAAAACTTTGGGAGGAAGAGAAATATTGGATGCGGGATGAGGCTCAGACACTTCTGTAATTGCAATTTTCTGGCCAGTACAAAATAGCGTCAGCGAAGGGCCGCAAGAAGGGTCGAGGGAGTTCCGGCAAAATGGAAAGAAGAAGAGGATGAAGGGGCGGTAAGGAGGTGATGGTGGTGAGGTGGTGTGATGGTGAGGTGGAAGGGAGGGGGATGGTAATTTGTAGGGAACGGAAAGGGCTCATTAGTTGCTGTCCCGGCCACGTGGTGCGCGCACTGATTACAAACTCTAAAGGAAGAGAAGATCCTCCTCACCGCCTCCTGTTCACCTCCTCCAACCTCGACACCTACCGCCCTCAGTCATCCAACCTGCCTTCACTTTGCTCGGCCTCGAGGTCCTGAACGTACATACACTCTGGTGGAGTTTGAGTTTTTTACCCCCCCCCCCCCCCCTCTCCACTCCCGTTTCTCGCAACCACCCGAGCATTTACAAAGCCGTCATCCTTTTCAACCCTTTTGGGATGAAAACCTTCATCCTTTTACCCCCTCTCCACCCCACTCCTTCGTACTTTACCCCCAACCCGACTCCCCACGCAGAGGTTTCCTCCTCGGGTTCCTTTTTGACCCCTCACGTTTCACGACGTCCGGCAACGTTTCCACATGAACTTCACGCCCCGAAAAGGGGAAACCGGGAAAGATGAACTGGCGGGGAGCGACGGGGGAGTTCGGAGTCACTTTTCACCCTACTGTTGCCCTTAATAAGGTTGGACGGACGAGGAGAAGGTGAAAGTGAGGGTGAGATGGAGGAAGAGTGAACTTAACTCCCCGCACCCTCGTCATACACTCCTTCGTCCCCATCACCGCCGCACCAACAAGTTGAGGTGTCGTAATTGTATTGAATGAAGGAACAGGAAGTGAACGCACGAGCGTGGAAACGTCTTGTAATGATGAATCACCCGATTCACCCCGCAACGTGCCACACATACCTAACGAACGGACCACAAGGTCCACAAACCAGCCGTCTTCCAGATAATACTCGTACTATATATACACTAGTCTAACTAAGAATTGTCCAAATCAATTTCAGACATTAGCGAACCATAATAGATCAGCAAAAAATTCGTAATAATTTCTCGGGATTGTTGCAAATCAACCGAAAACTATTGCAGTTTCACCAATCCATGACATTGCAACACAAATAAAAGGATGGAGCACATCTCAAAAATGGAACCCACCTATTTTGGCCTACTTCTAAGAAGACAACAGTTTGCTACAAAAAGTTATTTATTGCGAAACTTAGGTATAACTGCAATTTGTTGCAGGTTACTAAAAACCTTTTTTTTTTCTTTTTTTTCAATGGAGATTTTTTGGTGAATTTTTCAGTATTCTTTTTCGAGTATCAGGTAGGTGTCAGTATTAGAACAACCCCCACTGAAGGTGCCGAAATTAGTAGCAAAAACGCTAAATGTTAGATTTAGAAACCGGGCCTATTTTGAACATTATACCAGGGTATTTTGTACCTAATAGAGATCTTGATGAGAGTTTTGAGTTAGAGAAGGTCTAATTTTGACGGAGAATGTCAAATACTGCTTAGAAATACGAGGAAAAATTCTATGAAGGAAAAGGGTACTTCTCTGTATTATACTTAATAATGGTGTTTTGAGGTCTTGAGGGTTATGATACGTTGAGGATCATATCGCGGTTTCAACGAGTAATGCAGACCGACAACTGGGCTACGGTTACTATGGATGCGTGTTCTGACGAATACACTTGAACAAAACGCCTGCTATCGGATGAAAGAGGTTACTATGGGAGGGGAATCATCGTCAGAATACGCTTTGTCGTTGTCAGAACGATTTGAGCGGTCAAACTAGTATGAAATTTTCGTCAGAATTAGTCCTTTTGCAACCAGTAGTTGGTTTTTCCACGTTTATTGGAACTGAAGACTAGTACACCATGGATATAGAGAAATAAATTGCTTGTGTGCAGGAAAACCAGTGTTTGTCACCCTGAAATACTCGAAGAACTTTAATGGTTGGTCCCTTAATTCTTCAAATAACAAACTGAACTCTCCTTCCTCGACTCTACAGTCAAATAGCTGGCTCACGACTTCCGTCTTTTCACTATTGAAAAGTAATAACATTAACAACGGATTTTCAATAAGATATCATCAAGTTCATCCATATTTGGCGAGTGGCAGAAACGTACTGACGATCAGAATACCAGGAAACGCGTGCCTTGGAACCACCCTTGATCTAACGAGGATTTCGTCAGAACTCGTCAGAATTAATTTTCGTCAGAAAACGCGTGCACAGAAACCGTAGCATAAGTCACTGGTTTGAGGACTTGATCGTATCGCATTAGCTTTTCAACGCAATGCATCATTAACGCAAGCTCAATGACGAAGTGGAATTACTTTGCTATTGAGGTTTGCGCTCATGTTGCTGATTCGAGAGGTTAAAAAATACACTAAATCAAGGTTTATTCGAATTTCTTTTTGTTAGATGTTCCTTCATTTTGAATATTTCACCCCTCAGATGACGTAGCGGGATATGGGCAACGAGGAGAAAAAGTACCGATAATTACCTACTAATATAGAGTTACTGTATGCTACTCATTTGGAAGTAAAGTTTTTCTGGATTTGTAAACATCGATTTTTTTCAACTGATACCCATCCCTAGTAAGCATCGGTACATAACTCGAATACACACGTCCACCGCCAGTTTTGCACGGAAAATACCGCGAACCGAAACGAGGAGGCGAATAAAGCGGCTAACAACTCCGAAGTAAAGTGGGTAGTAAAAGGGTAGCAGATGACAAACATTTAGGTACCGCCATCACCCTCAGGCTTCATCCTGCTTTCTGTTATGCGCAAACTGTTATATACTTGGGGGAAGTAAGTGGAACGTGTGGAGGGGGGGAGGGGGTAGAGAAAAGGAGGTTATTTCCGAATAAATAGGGAATTTCTTGGAAGGCTGAGCGGGGTCCTCTTAAGGGGAAGGTTTGGAAGGCTCTTAAGAGAAGCCTATAAGCGGATTTCAGAACAATATCCGCGTAGCACCGGTTGGTAAAGGGTTTGAAACGAAGGGGAGTCGCACCCGAACCTCCGTCGACGAGAATCTTGAGCTTATTACGTTTTCTGCGTCGATTGTGTGAGGTAAACAGGCAATGATGGTAACTGAGTCATTTTACGGTGAAGGTTATTTTCATCCCAATAATCTGCCTACGTCTTCACAACTTGATCATTGACCGGTGAAACTTGAAGTAATACGGTTACTCTTAAAGTCATCAGGAGCAGCGCTCCACATCAAATTAGAACATACATCCTTTCATTCATACGTGGAACCTCCACAGTAATCTTGTGTCATTCACAGGAAGTTGTGAGTTACCAGATATTGTGATTTTCTCTATATTCAGAGAACTGCGTACTTAGCCATTTTCTCCTCGCGTCTTCATTGTCTCTGCTCTTCAACGCTCTCATTTTAATTGAGTCATAAATACATTAATTCTTGACTTTCTCGAAAAAGCTTCACCAGGAAAAAACTAGATCTAGAATTGAAGACCAGAATCCATTACACCACAACTTCTTCTGGGCTGGAACTATCAACATCTGCTGAAAACGCTTACTGCACACTGAGCGAAGTTTAATGTTACTTTTAGAGTCTATTTCATTTTATTATTTTTGTACATCAAATAAGCGAATGTTTCAGTCGAATTTTTGACTGGTTAACGTTTTATGTATTCCCCTTTAAGGAACAATATCATTGGCGAGATCCCACCCTTAACGTATGGTTCCAATTCCGTCATACCTTGAAAGGTGTTGTGGGGTCTTTGAACGTAACAGGTGGACCGTAAGCAGAGACTGGTACGAGAAGAAACAGTCTACTCATATTCCCTGAACATGACTTGATAAAGCCGAAAGCTCGGGACGAAGGTTTTTTTTTCTCTATTTTTCATGTCACTAAACCTCCTACAACCCCACAAATACCCGCCGGCAGAAGTTTCGTTGATAATTATTACCGATTATTACGTCCTCTCTTCCAGCAGTCGAAATTTATTCAGTTCCCATCCCATTTTCCGAATCCGTAAAAAACCTCGGCATAATTTTAAGTCCAGATTTATCTTGGTCAGCCCAAACTTCCGCCATTTGCCAAAAAGTCTATGGATCGCTTTATGCTCTGAAAAGACTTGCATATAGCACCCCTCAGGATCTCCGTTTGCTGCTGGTGAAGACTCTCATAATTCCCTTGTTTACCTATGGTGATATCCTTTATGTGAATTCTTGTGATGCTGAATCGAGGAGAAAACTTGAGGTTGCATTCAATGGATGCATCAGATATGTCTACAAGCTTAAACCACGGGGGCATGTCTCCTCCCACATTAATTCTGTATTAGGCTATGGCCTTTTTGATTACTTGTCCATCCGTTTCTTCAGATTCATCTTTCAAGTCGCCCATAAAACGAACAATGTCCCTTCTTATCTTCATGGAATTTTTTCTGTTAGTTTGTCCCCTCGACTGTTCACTCTAGTGCAAGCATTTGCAAAAACTAAAGCATTTAGTAACTCCTTACGTGTGGCAGGAGCAAGAGCTTGGAACCGCCTGCCTCTCGCTGTCAGGTCTCTCCCCACTCTCGGAGCAATTACCAAATCACTAAAAGAACATTTTTCCCACCAATAGTCTCTTCATCACGTTTCAGTAATCCTCTTTCCTCCTTCATTTCTACTGCATTTTCTTTCTACTCTTCTTCTTTATATTCTTTTCTTTTCAGTCTCCCTCTTCCTCTTTCTTCTTTCATAATACGCAATTCTAGTTTTCTTTTTGTTTTTTTTCTCGTTATCTCTTTTTTTTCTAACCCCCAATTGGGTTCTTATAAAAATAGTATAGTTTAGTTGTTTTATATTATTGTCCAGGCTCGGCGGGAACTTTGTTCCTATTTGGATAATAAAAGAGTTTATTATTATTATTATTATTATTATTATAATTTTTCATCACCCTGAGGCCTTCTTGCAAACGAAGGCAGAATGGACCAACCCACATGAAATCTCTACTTTCCGGCAACTTGGATTTAAATGCTCTTCTGCACAATAAGTTACTTCAGTTCCAACTTCAATACGCCTTTAAATACCACAGCAACAAGGGATTTTCAACGGCTTTTTTCTCAATTCACTCTTATCAAATGGTGCATTCTTGCCTGTCCGCCTCATATCGACTAAATGTATTGGAGGTGATACCAATTTTTCAGGAATCATAACTGGAATCAAATTTTTCTGTGGACGCAACCCAAATTTTGGGATGGATTTTAGTGTTCCAAATATTTTATTACCCCTAGTTTATTCCTTTAATTTTTTGGTTGTTCCAAATTGATATCTACAATGCTACACATCGATACTCTAGAGTATCACTGAGCCTTATATAGGGTGTAACGCGAGTGGTGTCCGACAGCTCTCCTACGTGTTCTACATTTAATTTCCGACCAAAAGTGTCTCCTAGACTTTCATTTTTAATCCACTCAAAATCCGACGTTGTTCACGTTTAAGATTTTTTTCGTGTTTTCGGTCTTTCTTTACTAAAATTGCAATAAATCGCTCAATTTGAACTAAAATTCAAATTTGACGATGTCGTTGGAAATATCGTTAAATTCCCTGCCTCTTTATTGCATAACAAATTGTTTTTAGGTGGAACTGAGGGGGGGAAATGGAGTCTGAAAAGTAAATTTTGTCAAAATCTCAAAATCACCTGTTACGCCTGCTAAGGTTACACCTGTATCACCTGAACTGTGAAGGTACGAGTATATTAAAAATGCGACAAACGGGCTCATCAAAACGTTTTTTGATGTTGAACTAAGAGAGAAAATGAGGTTTGAATGTGAAAACCGTGTTTTTTCGGGCTAAATCTTGGGTTTTTCATGACAAATGTACCCTTTGTGAATTAGAGAGTTTTAAGTCATCTTTGTGGTAATTTTTCACGCTGAGCAACGAACAGGTCTGCATTCAACAACACGGAGAACATTTCGAGCAACTTGCAAACTGAATTTAGTAATATGGTCGAAAAAAATATAAAAAACTTCCATAGTTCGATAATATCAGTGACGAAATCCCACTCCTGACGTATGGCTCCGATTCCGTCATACCTTCAAATATGAACCTTGAAAGATTTGGAAAGATTTGGCCTCTGATGTTTGTTATGGATCTAATAATGATCTGAGATGTTGTGACTAAGTTGGTACGTTGTTTGTGATAAATCCAGTTTTGAAAGTGATTTTTGTCATCATGAGCGAAGGGCTGTAACAATTAGGTTAGGATGAGTAATCAGAAGAAATTTGGAGGGGATGAATATAAAGGTGGAATGCGTTGTCAAATCGAAAGGTGCTGCCAAAGGGGTGGTGAAGGGGATAGAAAGAAAGTTATTATGGAGTGTGAAACAAGGCAAGTTGTCAAAGTCAGGTGGGTTTCCAGTCACCCCAAGGAATCAACTGCTTCCCCTCCTCAGGAGCGTCTGTTGATTTAGTTAGAGACTGCACCCGTCGCCCTACCGGCATCGTGGGGGTGTTCGAATTGACTGGGCGTCGTCTCCCTTGTGCTCAACCCTCAGACACAGAGGGTTAACTCCGAAGGAGCGAAAAATGCCTTCAGAGGGCGAGGAGAAAGGGGACCTAACTAACCGTAGGAAGTGACTCGCAGGGGTGGCAAGTAGGTGCATGCAATAGACACTGGAGCTGCCCTCCCTCACAAACACCTGCACTTTGTAACACCTTGTCAGGCGGAGAAGGTCAAGTTTTTATGACAAGTCGTAGGCGTTGTAAATCACGTATATTCATTAAAGGGACTTTCTACAATATTGTTTTATATTGAATACAATATTGAATCATGCCAATAAACGTTGTGTATTCTGTATTCAGTTTGTTTCGAGTAACAGCTACCGTCTGGTAATAGGTTGTGGTATTAGGTTACTGCCAGTATCTATATAACTAGATTTAGAGACGATTTTCGTGTTCCTTGGGTATTTTCGAAAAATTTTACTACAGTTATTCGTTTCGCGTGAAATGGAGTCGAACCATGCCGATTTTGAATTTGATGTATGTCTGTTTGTCTGTCTTTCAATCACGCAAAAACGGCTCAATGGATCGAACCCTTCTCCCGTATTTAAATGTTTCCGTGATCGGGGAAGGACATAGGGGGGTTCACTTCCGGATCCGATACATAGGGGTGAAGGTTTATAGGGAAGCCGAAATATAAAAATCTTAAATTCTTCCTCCCCGTGAGACAGATGAATATCATTTTTGGTATTTAAGATTATAAGGGTTTGTAAAGGGACATGTACGAGGTATAATCCGTAAAGCGACAGGTAACAGTGGCAGATGGATCCATCCCGAGTTCTGCCCGTCCGGGGCAGGTAACAGAGGTAGATGGACACACCCCGAGTTCTGCCCGTCAGCGACGGGACCGACAGCTAGTCGTCACTAATATTGTGATTACACTGGTGTTATTCTACCTGTAATATTCTTCATGCGGATTGAACGCGTTTTAGAAATAATGTAATTCAAGCAATCACATTGAAATTAGCCTTTTCTACTATTTTAACGACTGTTTCTTTGGGTTCTGTAACCAACGGTTGCAGGACAAAAATATATATATCGTCCACCGACTCGGCAGTATTTATTTTTACGGTGTTTAATCCGGAGTGTTCTGGAAGCGACAGCTGTTCTCAGCCCCTTAGCGGATAGGCTCTTTGTGAATAAAGGATTAACATTCAAGTTGAAGACGGGATAAGGAAAAGAACCCGGTCCCACCCCACCACCGACGGCCGAGTGAGGGGAGGTGGAAAAGGACGGTAGCCTCCTTTAAGCCCTCCGCAGCAGTACTTTCCGAGATTATAGGCCCCTGCCCTTTTCCCCCAGCCCCAGAAGTTCTCTTCCGGCTTTTCAGTGATTAATGAGCAATGTCGACTCTATTTCAATTAATTAATTAATTTTTAAACGTGGGAGTGGAAAAGGGAGGTTTGGGGAGCCCTTGATGAGTTGAGAAGCTTAAGGAAGCTGTTGAGATGAGCCGCTTGGCGTTGAGGGTTTAGTACCCTCGAAGTCGAATTTTCAAATGAAGATTTATAAGATTCTTTCTCTTTCACCCCTGATATACACAATACCTCATTATTTTACCAAGGTCTGACATCAAGTACGTGTTCACAGAATCGCAGGTAACCCGGTGGTTCTAAATATAGTTCAAAATACCATTTTGAACATTCAGTTTTAAGAATACCAACTAATGCTTATGCGTTCTCCACTAGGTCCCTGTACAAAACCTTCAACATTCTGACCCCCAGAATAACTTACGTCCATATTACGTATTGTATGTACATAAACATCTGAATTTATTTACCAAACAATCGGTGGTTAAGCCGACCTTTCTATAATTTAACTTTCATTACTTCCAAGTTTCAAAATATTCAAGAAGAAATTTTTTAAATTTCCCTGCTGATGATTCACTCTTAGTTAAGAGCGGTAACTGTTCAAATAGGGATGGAGCCAGCCACGGAATTTGTCGAGTGAAGAAATCATTCTGAGATTGTGGTATTTGGAGGACATATTAAATATTCTGATTAGACTCCAGTAATTTATCAAACTGACAGTTGATTAGAGTAGTGAAATGTTGAGTATTTAAACAAAATTTTTGTTGGTTTTTTTGCAAAAATAATAAGGATGGGATTTTGGATCATGAAAAAATCAAAACAATTTCAGTCGTCCTCCCACAACTCACTAAGGGGTATTTTATTCTCTTTAGACTACTGGTGGGTGTAGACTTCCTTGACTGTAATCCTAGGTACGCCGAAGGAGGTAACAGGGAGGAAGATGTAATTTATACTGTGTATACTTAATATCTTGCTTAATCGTTCGATTCAGAAATTATTGGATTAGATTATTAAATAATCTTGTTAAATCATATTAAATCATTCAAATTTGGTAGCTCTTTTGAGTCCATAGTATTCACTGAATAGTTGTAGCGTTCGTAGGTATTCAGTGGGTTTCCAAGTAAACATTTGGAGCAGAACGTCGATCTTGGAGGTTTTCCATTACGAAGCATACCATTACTAAGTATGTTATTTGTATGATGTGAAATATTTGTTGTTGGTCCGGTCCGATTGAATCCCGATGTCAAGGGAGATTCGACCCGTTCATTACTCGTCCGCCCCACGTACTGGAGGCGGGTGTCGAGGGCGGCAGAGGCTCATGCAAAGTAGGTGTGAGCGCTCTCTATATGAACTTGCGTGAACTCAACACGAGTTTTAACCGAATCCGATGAATGTAGAGCGCTCTGACCATCTTCCTAACCCCCCATTGGTCAGTTGGCCCTTTCGGTTTAACCCTCTCAACTTTGAATTTGGCGCACGTTGAAACGCACACGTGGCGTGTCATGGCGCGTATACGACTCCGGTTGTATATATACATTTTTATCCCCTTAAGCGATAGGGTATCGATTTGTACTGCTACAACGTAACGTATACGTAACGTATACGTAACGTATACGTTACGTTGTAGCAGTACAAATCGATACCCTATCGCTTAAGGGGATAAAAAGGGTTCATTCTTAGAGGCAATAGACGGAAAGCGATGTTCCAGCCCACGACATTAAACAAAATTTGTTTAAAAACAAACATTTAATGTCTTCCTACCGAGGGACGTCTTATGAAGTAACCGTCCTCACTACGCTCGTAACAATACAAGAAAATATGCAACGATTTAAGAAAACTTGTAATTTCTGATAGACAAAACTTAAGATGTTAATAATCGGCAAAGTTGGCTGGAGAATCTCAATTTCTGTCCTCTTCACTGAAAAATATTAATAAACCTAAACCTCCCACATAGAAATTGATGTCTTGGTTTGTTTATCGGTTTTGTCAAAATATCAAGTTGATTTTCAGTCTCATCTTTCCCACCGATATTTCCCCTTCTCCGGCAAGTTCTCGCACACAAAAATGGTGGGTTTTGGTATGGTTTATGGTTAGTACTTTATGGTACTCTTGGTGGTGAGTTGAGATATGTCAATTCATCGTAAAGCCTCTTCAACTATATCAGTTCGCAAGCACCTTCCCTGGCAGTGACAACCTCAACCTGCTCAAGAACAACGCTATTCTCACTTCACCATCGTGTTCAGTGTAGAAAAATCATTAAAATTATATGTCACTTGTATGACTGTTTCATTTTTGGAGTTTATGGGTAATTCCCCTCTTCACTAAAACTCCCCAAAATCCCCCTTAGACGGGCCCGATTATGTCAATCTACGAACTTAGCCTTTCGATTGCCAAGCCAGATTTTTTGTGCCAATTTGAAGTTTTCATCTCACTTCTATCAATGAATTCAGGATGGTCTGAAACGGATTTTGGTCGGGAAACGAATTTTTTCGGGAATTTTTTCAACACGAGTTTTAACCGAATCCGATGAATGTAGAGCGCTCTGACCATCTTCCTAACCCCCCATTGGTCAGTCGGCCCTTTCGGAACAATAGCTTCCTTTTCTTCAGTAGAGTAGTTTGCGGGTAAGGACTGACCAACACTAGTCGTTGTTATCATTTCTTTATTGCGACGTTTCAATCTTGGATCAAGATCCTAATCATGCATCCTACAAAACAGAAACATGGGAGAGTTGTTATGGTTAAGTTATAAATGGTGACTTACAAACTAGTTATGAAAGGAATAAAAGTATGAACTTACATGATAATTATCCGAATGGTACACATTTGGTGGCGTAAGGCACAGTAACGTTTGACAAGGAATGCAAGAGATGGATATTTTTGGGATGGGTATTATATAGTTACGGTGGTGGAGGTTGGTTGGATAATATTTGTTATACCTGTGTGTTATTGAGAACGGAGGATGATTTGGAGAGTGAATGGGATGGTTCATTTTAAAAGTCTATGGTATGTTGTGGCTAATATTGCTGTTGTTGTATTTCTATTGTTGTGGCTCCCATATTTCTGTTTTGTAGGATGCATGATTAGGATCTTGATCCAAGATTGAAACGTCGCAATAAACAAATGATAACAACGACTAGTGTTGGTCAATCCTCACCCGCAAACTACTATACCTATATATATACATTTTTTCTTTATCGCCAAGCTTTCATACGGAGCTGAAATAGAAAGTGGTCAATCTCAACCCGTTTATCGACATCCATAATTCTGAATGTAAGCTCCTTTTCTTCTGGTGAGCCAAAGTAGGTATAAACGAAGTAATTAGTAAAATGAAAAACCCCATCTGGGTGGGACTAATGGATTAATATAATTTAGGTGATAAAAGGGTGCAATCAGGAAAAGAAAATTAAGAGGAGGGGAAGGGAGGGTGTCTGTTCGCCTTAAGACCGTTTAAACACAATCTAATCGGCGGAAAAGGGGGATCCCAATCCTCAGTCTGAGGGCGGCTTTACTTGAATGCCTGGATGATTGCTGTTTTTGTTGTATTTTTCTCTGTGTAGGGTGCGTTTTTTTGTAAGGAGCGAAACGGGGAAGGGCTCTTACACGATAAGACGTAGTGTGATTTTGTTGTCGAAAGTAGGAGGAACGACAGGAACTGGCTGACTCGAAGAAAGTGGACGATGAGTACAATGCCACAAGTACCATCAATTACACCTCCTTTGAAGGTTTCCGTTTGCCATATCTAGCTTGCAGAATTGGCACAACTCCCTAATCAGATTGTATCTCATAGGTCCTGTGAATCCATGCACATCTGGTTCTATCTGTTTTCAATACGAGCTTTAATTCGTTTCATTGTTACCAAACTACTTCAACCACACTTGTGCAACATTGCATTGGCGGTCTATTAAGTGAGAACAGTTGATAAGATTACAACCAGGACACAACACGGGACGATTGATCACATACAATTATCCGTTTTCTTACCATAAATATCCTATCGATGGTTTGTTTAGGTTTATTATTATCAATAATGCACCACTGATGTCAACCAAGAAGAGAAAAATGTCAACTCCCACCCTCTCAAAATAGGAGGGTTTACGTTCCAAGACATGTCCAATCAGAAAATCGAATTAACGAAATTTGGGATGTAGCGTCAAGGATCAGCCTTGAAAATTTTCACAACCCTAAGTCAATAAAAATGGATGCGAACCAGAGTATAACATGAGAGGATAGGGCGCTTACCAATATCATTGTTTCTCAAGGAGATCGATAAAAAGGACTTACGGAAAATAATTGAAGAGGTTTTATCCGGAGATTTCAGGCAGTTAGAAGAGGAATATAGAACTGCTGGGAGAGATCGAATATGTCTAAATCCTTCCCCTTTTCTGATCTTCTTCTAGTGGTCGTGGAATAAAAATAAGCATGTGGTGTCATTCCATAAGGAGAAAAGCTGAGATTACGAAGGGCTGAAGGGCTTTTGCGCAATCATCCTAATGTGGACTTAAAAGGCTATTTATGGTTTATTCTCGTTATTATATGGGACTTTTTACAACCGTATGTCCGTCCCCCTCCACCCTTGCATCGTTTAGCTACGCATTTTTGTATTGTTCGGAATGAGACGCATAAAATGGAAGATTCTTCTCCAGAACTATATTGAGAGAGAGAGAAAACATGTTTTTATCTATGAATTAAATAAATTACAACGTGTAACAAATATAGCAATGAAATAATCATGGTCAAGACCAGACCGTCTGATGAGTTCGCCCATAATTCCAAAATAAATAAATTCCTCCATGCTCAAACAGTTGAACAATTCAAAAACTTCTCACTCTGCTTACATTATGTACAAAATATCAACAATTACTTAAAACAAACAAAACATTATAAATCATCATTCGGACCGTATTCAAGTATTTTTCTGAACCTTAAATCCCATGCTACCCTGCAAAATGGACCATACACACATTTCCAACACTAATTATATCCATATAACCATCCCAACCTACTTACAACCATACCTTCACGGGTGACTGCCAAGTACTGGGGATCTAGGATCAAAATCTAGGGTCTTTTTTTCGAAAATTATATCCCCCTATATTGAATCTTGGTATAAACTGAATGGTTTCATAAATTATAATCAGTAATCAATGATTATTAGTTATATATTTGTTCGTTTTCCCGTGTCGTTTTGTCGCATTGTTATTTAAAGTCCCGACTGGACTGCGATTCCCAAAAATTGGAGTTCTCATCTAATTGCAGAAAAAGAGAACAATTTGATTTGGTCAATATCGAATGTTGCTTCGTGAAATATTTATAACAAAAGAAGAATAGCAGGTCCAAAGAGAAACGGCCATAAAATCAATCTCGCTGGATTCATAATGGATTTGACTATTAACATTGAAAATTGGTGTGTAGAGTGTACAACTTACCCGTGTCCCTTGTGTAGTCGCTCCTTCTCTTACCAAAGTACATTTATTTGTAAGTAGCCAGATTGCCCGGGCGTCATAACTCAGTGTATTAATAAATTAACCTTGACAATTGACCAAATTCCAGCTCCGTAGAGTGAATAGCATAGAAATCAGCTTTTGGAGCTCTTGGGGCCTGGGCAGCGTCAAGTCTAACTCCTGAGGAGGCTACACACCAATCTACAGCTTCATAGAGTGAATAGCACAGACATTAGCTTTAGGAGCCACTCAGGTGATCCTGCCCTTATGCTGCTTAAAGTATCCGGGGCCTGGGCAGCGTCAAGTTTAAGTGCTAAAGAGGCTACACACCAAATTACCGCTTCATAGAGTGAATAGAAATCAGCTTTAGGAGGCACTCAGCAGATCCCGGCCTCATGCTGCTAGTTCAACGGAAATTGCTCAAAATATTGTCACATTTTTTATATCACGAAAATTTGAACCGTCTGCAAACGTGACGAAATTGTTAACCTGGGCCCGGAAGGAAAGGCCCGTTCTCGTCGAAATAGGACGTTTCGGAGATTCTACCATAACCATCCCTGGAACTTGCTCATCATAATGGACCAATCCTATCAAAATCGCCTCAGCGGTTCGGCTGTCTTTAGGAGACAGACAGACAATATGTAACAATGCAAAACCGCGTAAGTTGTAATTTTCCGAAAGTAAGGTTTTGGTTTTATCCGGTTAAGTATGGTCTTGAGCACAACTTGGGACACAGAAAACGGGGCTCCCACGTCTAGTACCTTCCTTGTGGTCAATCGTAATAATCCGTAAGTTTGCTACCTTCCCCAGGTGAGAGTAAAAACACGTATGTTAGTGTTAAGAAGTTGCCGGTTCGGGGTTCAACTTACGCGGTTTTGCCTCGGGTTTTGCATTGTTACTATAATATATACATTCGATTTTATAGTTATAGATTTAAATTAAATGTGTTTTTAGTGTGAATTTGTTAAATCTTACCGGATAGTTTGAAGGGCAACGAGTCGACTCTTTGAGGGTCTATCGAACCAGGGAAGGGAAACGGTCGGGGGCCGAAGTGGAACGGATGAAACGATTGGTGCCCTGAAAAAAGAAAACCTGTTTTACAGGAACGTAGTTAGGCATGTTGTGAAACGTGATTACCAATAACATTAGATAACTATTTTAATACTTTTGCTCGATTTTTGTCTCCTATTTTGTTATTTCTATTTCTTTGTATCGAGAAACTCTTGAAAGGTTTTAGAACGTATTGTACACTAGTCAGTCACTTCGTGACATATCCATATGAAATTTAAGGGAAAGCGTGGAAGTTGTAAACCACCAGATCAGCAAAACTTACTGATACATACGAAGATTTCGTATTGTCGCACTGATTTTGAAAAACTACAAAGCTTCACAGCTCGCTCTAGATTGTGCCTAGATAGTGCCCTAGAACTGCAAGGGTTTCTATGCAGATGACGAATACGTTTTGGTGCCAAAACGTTGGCCGATAGGTTGTTAAATAGATGACTGGCAAGGGTGAATCACGCAGGGTTCTGATGGAGCACTTATCATGTTGCACGACAATATCGCTTTAATAAGCACCTCACTTTCATATTCACTTACGCATTTTCTTATTACTTCAAGTCATTTGACATTTTTTAATATTTACTGAAGTAAACTTGTGTCCAGTATGTTTACAACAACTTTAAAACAACAAAAATGTACTCACTCGTTTTCGATCGAGGTTCCCTAGGTCCGTCCACGGTGACTTTGATCGCCTTATTGTACGTGGCGACCTGAGGAGGGCAGGAATTGACGATTATCGACAGCGTGAAACTTTTACCTGAAACAATAATTGAATAAATTATTTGAGCGTTGGTGTTTGAAACGAAAGAACAAGAAAAAAATGTTGAGTTCATCATAGAATAAGCTGACCGGCGCTGATCCAACCAGTTAGCACTGGAACTTGGTGAGTTGTCCCGTTTGCACTGGCGTCATACTCGTATTTTAGTTTCAAGATATGATTTACAATTATGATTGATTCAAGTTTAGATTATTTCCTGCCGTTCGTTCAAAATGAGGGCGAAGCTTGGAACGAAAATTCCCATCGCCATTGCGCCATGTTCACATGTCTCTTTCGACGGAGTCAACTTCCGTCCCAGTGGACAAAACACTGAGAAAAACATCTGATCAAGGATGTGTCTGTTTTTGGCAGTGTAAGAGAAATTAAATGATTTTCATAAAGTGACAGCCTTTGTCTATTTGGAGGGTTGTAGGAGGTTGTAAAGAAAACGGAGAAGTTTTTCCGAGCTTTCGGCTTTAATAAGCCATCTTCAGGGCTGTAACATATAACGACATTCTGCTAAACCTATAATAGGTTTGATTATTTGTTTATATGTTACAGCCCTGAAGATCGCTTATTAAAGCCGAAAGCTCGGAAATATGTATATTATACAATTGAAATTGTGTTGAAATCTAGGGATTTATTAAAACTGCACAAGTTTCATTTCCACAATTTAATAATAGCGTGGCGTGTTAAAATAAAATTACCGACAAGATGAAGGATTTTTCAACGTGAAGATGTAAATGAATGCAAAATGAAGGCGCGGAATTCCAGAGGCTTATTAAAACCCGATCACCTAGCCAGCCAGCCCTCTGACGTCATAGGCACTTACAGCATAGGCTGTGACGTACTAATTGGCCTCCTGCCAGCCGTCTGACGTCGTACGCTCGTGCGTCATAGGCTCTGACGTACTAGTTGGCCTCCGGCCAGCCGTCTGACGTCATACACTCGTGCGTCGTAAGCTCTGACGTACTAGTTGCCTCCGGCCATCCGTCTGACGTCATAGGCTCTTACGGCATAGGCTTTGACGTACTAGTTAGCCTTCTGCCAGTCGTCTGACGTCATACGCTCGTGCGTCATAGGCTTTGACGTATTCGTTGGGCTCCTGCCAGCCGTCTGACGTCATACGCTCGTGCGTCATAGGTGCGTCTGACGTAGTGGCCCGCCTGTCGCTTGTGTTCTGACGTGATCTGAGGGAAACGGTGAATCAAGGAAACAAATTTTTCCCGTTTCAGTTTATGTGCCAAAGCAAAGACATGAAAATGTCAAAAGAATGTCAACTCCATCCTGTTGTTGATACAGTCGAGAATTAAATGCTTGCATACGAGTCTGCAACACATTGGGACAGTTTATGTCTTTAAAGAAGTGATTCAAGAACCTTCGAACAATGCTACATCACCTACCCCAGTAGCGTAGTTGTTATACTTAATTGTAGGGTTCATCATAAATTATGAAGCTTGCATTCGTATAGACAATATAAATTATTGAGAATGATCACCTATGTGTAAACAATTATTTAAACAATCACGCTCATACCGCAGCTTGTCGGCCACGCACTCCGCAGTGGTTAACGTAATATGGTTAGGTAAATCGAGAGCTATCCAACGAGTGGTGAACGATTTTTGTACGATGATAACTGGCGAAGATAAAGTTCCGTAGCACCGAATCGGTTGTAAGCGAAAATCATCAGAAATTTTCGTGACGATTTCGTGTAACGCTTTTGTGTGACGTTTTTCGAGTTATGTGCCAGATAAAGACATAAAATGTCAAAACTTCTCCGTTTTCTTTACAACCTCCTACAACCCTCTAAATAGACAAAGGTTTTTCAACCAAGGAGGAAATGAACAAAACAACAAATAAAGTGACAGGTGATTCAAGTTGGGAAAAACATTAAACTGCTCTAACGAAATATTATTTGTATTTATTCTAACCAGGTAAACTACATGTAGGGAGTGATACATCAGTAATGCTCTAGTAGTACCTCTAAATTAGTAGCCTTCGAACTGTTTATTGTATCAGGCGGCTTCAGTGTGAATGAAAATTAGCTGTAGGAGCCACTCAATTTTTTTGTTGACTAATTTAAGTTAAATGAATAACCTAATCAACATGAAACATGGTGTGAGGCGGCAATCCAGTGATTCTCCTACATTACGGTATTACATGTTTCTGGTACACGCAAATATAACTTCAACGCAAGTCTTGAAAAACTACACTGAAGGAGGCTCTTAAAACAGTTTTAGCTTGTGTAATTCTCGCCATGGCGCCAATGGCGTACCGGATTTCAAACCGGTACGGTGCTTGTGAAGTGGTTACGACATCTCTTTAAATCACTCACTTATCCGTCATCATAACCTTTTCCAGTTGCTGTAGAATGATATTTGCGATTTTTACACGAAGTGTTTTTGAGGGCATATCACATCTTTTTGTTGTTGAAGTTGAAAAGACCTGTAGAGGCCATACGCAAGAATAAAAGAAGAATAAGTAGAAGAAGAGCCTTCACACAACTGGCTGAAACCGTCCGTTCGTGGTGGTAGAGATTTGAAATTTGACATGAAGCTTCTGAATGAGGCTAAATTTCAGTTTTTTGTTCCTAAAATTTTCTCGGGTTGAGATAATGGGTTAAATCCTTCAAATGGCACTGGGTCATGTTATAAAGAAGGTCTGTGCATAAGTCGATTGATCATGTTACCCAGGTTGTAGGCTCGTAATTATTAGACTTTATAGTCTAATATTGTCTACTATTATAGTAGACAATATTAGACTATAAAGTTTTTTTGGGTTGAGATAATGGTTTTAATCTTTTAAAAGGCTCTGTCTCAAGCTGAAGCGAAGCTCTGTGCAAAGTTTCAAGTCAATGTAGGATGAGAGGCCTTGCTTATCTGGACATGGAGAAGGAGGAGAAGAAGAGAATGGCGAAAAACAGGGTTTTTGAAGTTCAATAACTCGCTTTCCTTTAGACCTATCGACTTGAAACTTCTAGGGCCTTTTAATATCTACATCAAGGAGATCCACACCAAATTTCAAGTTGATTGCACAAAAATGCGTTACGTGACCTCCGTTAAAACATACACTTTGTATACCGTTCGTTTGTCTCAACTTTTTTGCTTGGCGGGGACAAGAATATCTACAATATGGTCCGATTCAAGATTGACCTCCAGTCTTTGACTTGTATTTTTGCTCTCACAAAACTCCGACTGTGATTTTATAGATTAACTTACATGAAAATAAAGATAAGAGTGTCAGTGAGGTACTCGTAGCCGACTACATAAAATGAAATGAAATGAAATTTTCATGATCGGCGAAGGCACAATATTTTACCTCATCATTCCAACGATTTAGCGCACTTATGGGACTGAAAATGGTAGTTTATACAGAAAATTGATCTGGACAGAAATGTTATCTATAGAATGATACACCGTTCGCGCCCATTTTCCTCCTCAGTGTTTCCAATTTTTTCTCGAAAATGAAATGTACCACCCCTCGTGACATGAGAGCCATATCCCCTCAATTTGCTATCAAACATAGTTTGAGTCCTTCCGGTAACTTAGCAATACGTCTAACAACATCTGGCCCTTACAAAAGCGGAGTAGACAGTTCGAGGGGCTGCCAGGGCCTCCGGCTAAGGGCTAATACAATCTGGAGACGGCGTAAGGATGCCTCTCGATCGATACCAGTGGCTGCTTGATCATTAGCTGATTTTCCGGTTCGCTTCACTGTTTGTGTTGAGATTGATACAGAAGCCTCTGTGTAGGTACCTAACAGCGGTCCAGGGATGGTGATGAGGAGGGTCTTCGTACCGTCTCCCTAATTATCCTCCGGTTACTGTTTGCCGTAGGGCGACCATCCACTTCCTACCGCCTGTTATCCAGTAGAACCCGCGAGCTTTCGACCCCTTGCAAAGATCACAGCTTGAACGCCATTTGCATAACAGCGATTAATATTTTAGTGCCTTCTTTTTTTCCCCCGGAAATCTCTCCCCTTTCTTGTCACATTTGCCTTTCAAAATAGTCCCGACCCTCCAATTCGTTGGCGTTTGGTGGCGATCGAGTGGAAATTCAACATCACGTTCACAGTATAAACCTCTACCAAGCACCACGATTTCTCTCCAGCTTTCGGACTTTGGACTAAAAAAAACAAACAAATGCGTATTGCAAAAGAAAAAGTTTAGAAATTCATTCTATGACTCTAACGGACGAAACTAAACCGACGATTGTGATATGTCACATTTTACTAAATTTTTCAGGAGAGCAATTTCAAAGTTCTCCCAGGCCCTCAAAAATCGAAAAATGCTTCAATATTATTTTTTCTTCGCTAGTTATGTTCAGTAACTAGCTGCGGTTGACATATGTGGAGGTTTTCAATTTTAGTTCATAAATTGGAACAAATTTGCTCAATTTTCATATAACATATTATGTGATTTTGCCATCTTCCAAATTACTCAATCACTCATTGCTGCAATTTGTTATTTTTGGATGGGCAGTAGGTAAAACAAGTAAAACAAGTAATGAAAATATTAATGGGTAATCAGATTGTAAAAGTGTTCGTCAAAATCGTCACTCAAGTTCTGATACGGCTCGATCCACATTTTTGCTGAAATGAGTTTTTCACATTTGCTGGTTCGAATCGAAACGCGAGAGTGAATGAATTCAGTTCAATTTAGGATGTAATATTGGCTAAAACTCAGCGAAATCCTGAAACTAGTTAGTTTAGAAAACTGTTAATTTCCAAAATTTTCACTATACCTACCTTCCAAAACGGGTTAACCTTTTTTGGAAGGTAGGTATAGTGAAAATTTTGGAAATTAATAGTTTTTCATGTCACGTGAAAAATGAGGACAAGTGGATTTGGCTGTATCAGAACTTAATTGACGAAATATTCGTTTATTTGCCATTGGGAAAGAAAAAAAGTAGTACATATTCAACTGAAGGAGATAAAAAAATGAATTATTATAAAATCGAACTGTTGAATTATGTGGTACTTTGGAAAATTCTACCGCCAACTCAATACGAAATGTCATTAAAAATCAACCTTCCTCATTGTCCAGACAGCTCGTCAAACTCTGGTGCTTCCTCTACTACTGGTAGCGTCAAAATTGGAAGATAACAATAAAAAATAACAGACATAATATTATTATACTCTGCCATCTTCCGATTTTCACTTTGTGGACATAATATAATATAGTAAAATGGAGTGAGTGGAAATACCGATTTCGAAAAATTTTTCATATCTCCTCGGGATCTTCTTAGCAGGAGTTCTTTGAACTACACCCCTTAGGTCCTTTGGACTAATCCCTGTTTCCGAATTTTTCTTTTTGAAGATTCCCCAAGAGTCATCATGAAAAATTTGCGGCGAACCCTGTTCACGTCCAATAAGTACAAGCAAGAAGTGGATAGTTGCCTTCTAACCTTCAGACTTTCAATCACGTTATCTACGATTTCACATTTTCAATCGAATCTTCCAGAGCGCAGTGGTCCAGGATGGTCGAAAAGCGCTTAAAACTCGGATTTTTCATCCATTTCATCCAGAGTTGCTGGCTGCAAATGTGTTTGTTACCTTCTGGGGATACCATCTCTTGAGTTGATGAGCAGTTTGTGATATAATGAAAGTTGACAATACCTACCGAGCCAGATATGTTCCAGCCAGTAAAATGTTTTGACCTTTGGATTCAATTGTTATTTTTTCTAAAATTAAATGCTCCTTTCATCTTAATTTGGCATCAAGAATCATCCCTGAATACTTTGTTGTATTTGAGTTGGGAATATGTTCGTTCCTCATAAAGAAATTCATTTCATCATGAATTCTTTGGGTATCGTTGTTATTTTCTTGTTCGTAAAATTAGTAAGAGTTTATTTTCGTTCATTAGGCTTGAGGTGCCATTTTTTCGGTCCGGGCTCTTACATAATCAAAAGAATGCTGTAGTTTCCTTTTTGCCTTCTCTACTGAGTGACCAACCGTATATTTTCGAGGTTTGTAACGTCGTACAGAAGGTGTAGTAAACGCCCGAATACGCTTCCTTGGGGGACACCTGCCCTTATTTTCTTGAGACTGGACTACTCTAACTGTACACGCACTGTGTGGCGAAAACTCACCTCTACTACTGTAACAGCACCCTGCAAAAATGAATTTGTGTGCAGTTTCTGCTATAATCTTCTCAAAGCTGTTATTATAATGAATGAAAGCTATCTATAACCGAAAAAGGGGCTTCATTTCGCTAATTAGCAATCACTGGTGAACAGTGAGCACTCCTGTCGACTGTTTTCCTTGTGAAGGTTATTGTGAAATATTGAAAATAATTTCGGATGGAATAACTCAATTAAAGGGGAGAGGTTTTCGTGGGGAATGCGGACTTTCACTGTGTTTGCAGACACTTTGTCGTTTTAAATTGTACAAATGTAATATCAACATAGTGAACGAACCGAACCGTAAATAACCACTACCTTCTAAACAACCTTCGACACAATTGGATAAGTCGCGTGTTGTATTTAAAACCGAAGAATACGATTATATGGACTTGATACAATACGAAATATGTGCGAGAAAATATCGACTTGAAGGGAATATGCTCGTTATTCTGTAGAGTCATCTACGTTCGCCTCGGGTCCGGTATTTCTGTTTGTATGTTTGGTAGTTATTTATTGCAAAACCCGTTTGAAGTCTCCCCTCAGATCTCTAAACAAGGTACGTTCTACACAATCTAGGAATATTTAAAGGTTATTTATATTCCACCACTTCTAACATATTAATAAATAATCATACCTTCCAGTTAATACGTATCATGTTTAATTGTTGTCTTATTTCTATATTGTCAATGTCCTCTTGGATAAAATTATTAATTACAATTAGTATTAATGATTATTAATTTTTTATCATTTATTAACTCGATATCGCAACACCAATGTGATATTTGAATCAGCCACTACAACAAATTTAAGGAAATTTTAGTGGTTATTACAAGAAAACTTGACAAAAAGCACTAAAATTCAATTCCGTTTCAAGAGGTAAGTATGGGATTTTCAATAATACTCGAGCAAATTCTCTCGACATCTCATCTTTACCTGCTGCAGCTATGCGTGTCAATATGAGGGGTTCCCACCTCGGTATGTACAACATTTCAGGGGTTTCCTAAAACACCATTACTGTCGAGCTCATTTGCCACTAAAGAAGGACATGGGAACGTTCAAATAATGTCCGGCGAATACTCAAAACTTTTGCCCAGGCGGGCCCATTTCTCCATCCAGTTACCTTAATGTTCAGTGTCATACTGTTGATGCGTCTGTTGTACGACTTCAGCAGTAGGTAACTGTTACTTCTATTACATCATCTTTTAACAACCCCAGCCGTTTCGTGTCTCGTTCAGAAGAGGCGTTCACATCAGGATCGTTGGAACCAACAACCCGAACACTTTGTTTTGAATGAGTTGTCTCAAACGGTTGGAAATGATCGTGTCAAGCTCTGGACGGTTGAGAGCAAACGACCTGAATGAAGCAGAAAACGTTTCGTTATTTTTCAACATTTCTGATTTGGCCCGGGAAGCCTCCGCACAGTGAGCCAAACCTCCTAAAACACGCTCAACTCCTGTTTTTTGTATACTCATTGATAAACTTTGATACTCACTTCTGTGTTCACGTAGATAAATTGCATCTAAAAACCAAGTTTTTGGTCATTGAAAAAGCATCTTGACGCTTCATTTTGTCATTATCCAGGAATAAATGCTGCCAGGCTACAAAACACACTAACTCACATACATTAGTGATTTCCACGTAAAGTGGCTTTTTCTTGTCCCAAGTCTGAAAACGGAAAAAATGACGAGTAGGGCATGTATTAGGGCCTGCTTATATCAGACAAGTACTCTCAGTATTTCATATTTAAATTTTTAATTCATCTGGATGTCCCATGACTGCAACTGCCACGTCTACTAGAACCAAGTTATTAAGGATGGCTATCGAATGCTCGATTTTTTCAAACATTCAATGTTTTTCTTTGAATATCGATATTTTTCTTTCGATGTTTATCACACATCGATGTTTTTTCCGGACATCGATGTTTTTGCTTATGTAATTACATTATTTCTGTACCTTA
Source organism: Stenodema calcarata (assembly GCA_963920205.1). Classification (NCBI taxonomy): domain Eukaryota; kingdom Metazoa; phylum Arthropoda; class Insecta; order Hemiptera; family Miridae; genus Stenodema; species Stenodema calcarata. The sequence continues at coordinate 19,727,165 of OY986051.1, forward strand.
TTATGAACTTTACTCTACTTTACTATCAAAACATCGATGTTTTTTAATGCGGGTTCGCATGGAGCGGTAAGTACGGATTGAGGATTGCGTATTGCTCTGTGATTGGTCTGCGTCGGAGGTTGGGGGTGTACTTCCATGGCCTTGACCAATCACAGAGCAATACGCAATCAGCAATCCGTACTTTCCGCTCCATGTGAACCAGCCTTTAGTCATCGATGTTTGCAGTAGAACAAAACATCGATCTGTAAACATCATAATTGATCGATGTTTTTCAACCCACACCCTTCCTTACTAGTTATATCAGACAAGTACTCTCAGTATGTCATATTCAAATTTTAAATTTAATAGCTAATTTGTCGTTCATCAGTCCCATGAGATCAACTGCCAAGTTTTCAAACATGTGGCCAAAACAGGTACTAAGTAGATGACATTTTTCAAATAATCTTTCTATATGACCACACACCCTACCCATCAATAGGGTTTACAAAGGTGTTGCGCAGTCGAGTTGTGCAAACAATATTGAAAGTACATATTGATCTTTAATCAGACACCACCACACCTGGTGTATTCCGAATTAACCAAGTAGATTCATACTTGAATACCTAACATTACCCAGTAAGTTTTAGATTGCCCATAATTTAATGACATGTTCCAAACATCACATATTACATAAAACCAGTTATTTCTTCGAAAATTGGCTCTTATGGCGATGCTGCATCACTGGAACTTTTTCTGATTCCTCTTCTCCACAAATGCTGTAAAAAAAGATTTACGTGCAGATGAAACACATTTCAACCGGTTACAGCATTTGTGGAGAAGAGGAATCAGAAAAAGTTCCAATGATGCAGCATCGCCATAAGAGCCAATTTTCGAAGAAATAACTGGTTTTATGTAATATGTGATGTTTGGAACATGTCGTTAAATTATGGGCAATCTCCAATTCTCCAATTAGTGGTCCATTTTATTCATTATTCATGTTATTCCGTTTTTCACTCCGCTGGGTGCTACAAAGTTCGATCGGATTCAGTGCCAAAAGTGATGGCAAAACTCTATGTACAGAGATGAGAAAGTCTGGAGAAAATTTTTTGTTAGAGTCAAATTTTATTTGTTTCAGAGGATGCAAAAAAGCCACTTTTCGTGGGATTATCCATATTATATATTAACTAACAATTTCGGTTATTGCTGTCACCAGAGTGTTGCTCGTTTGTGTGTATATACTGTACATATCCATGCATCGTAAGTTCGCAGTTGTTACCGTGTTTCCTTGTCAGTATTTACTAAGGAATCAAGTGCAAGAAATACGTTTCCAACGATGACGGCGTCTGGTCTTTCAAGAAATTTCGTGAGTTCTTGCAAATCATCCCATTTTGCCTTCTTGATGGGTTCTTGCGTGGAGTACTGCTTTTTTAACGTCACCTTTTTCTTCTTTGTTATTACTTGTTAGATTTGGTATTATTTGTTAGATTGTTGATAAATGCCCAAAAATGTCGTCTTGTGAAAAAACTTATTGGGTTTTTAATATCAAGTTTTAGCATCCTTACAGGCCGTAAATGGAAGGAACTTTTCACAGGGTACAATGAAGAAAAATAGGTGGTCCAATTCATAAAATCAAAATCATTACCACAGTCAATAATTTGAAAAGTAATGGGTTTCACTCTACAGTTTTTAAATTTCTCTCTCCAGTCATTTGGGGTCTCAGTATATGTTTTTTGATTAATCAGCCCCATATTCCTATAATAATTATACTCCATGTATGAATGCCCCGAACCGGATGATTAACGCATGTTATAGTACTCTCTGAATGCTACTAGGTGGCATTTCAAGTTCGTTTTGAGGTAAAACTGGACTGAGGTCGTTTTTCCCCTGAGCCCTCTATTTGTATACAGTGTTTTGCGGAGTATTCGGATACATGAAGTCCGCCGGCAATATGTAGACGTCCTTTTGACTCAAATCTTTCGCGTTCTCAGTCATCCCCAAGCGTCTCCACAAAAACATCTCCAAACCCATTGAAACTAACATATACTTGCTTTCAAGCTCGGCGGAGCTAAAGACCACGTTTTCAACACTGAAACCGACTGACCATTCAACTCCAGCGACCCGAAATGGTAAATTTCCCTCACCAAAAGGTACATTTCTGTTAAGTCATTCATCTTCAGCTGTTTGAAGGGGGTCAGAACCCCGTCGGTCAGGGGATCCCCGTGAGTGATAGACCCTCAAATCAAATACCGTAGATAATCTTGAGTGGCCAACTCGGCTTTTTCCTTCCCCCGTATTTCCCTCGGGGTAAAAAGGGAGCCCAGAGGGAGAGAAAAAAGTAATGAATTGCAAAGAAGGAAACTGCGCTGGTCGAAGCAATTACATGTTTTTTGAAAGGCGGGGGTAGCCAAGAGTTTACGAAGGGTCGGGGTTTATTTTTTTACAGTGGGATGAAGATTCGAGATCAGTGAAAAGGCGCTTCTGTCATCATACTAATGATCAATCTCTCCTCCCATCCGGTTCAACCAGTTCACCCCACTTTTTTCTTTCCGATTATGATGATTTGTGTATAAAGTTACCAGAAAAGAGCTCCCTCGTCTCAAATTGGATTGTTATTTTGGCGTTAGTTCAATGAGTTGTTTTTTGTTTGTTTATTTTTTTTTTTCTCTCTCCTCTTCAACTGCGCATTAAAAAGAAAGCAAATGCCTGACCTTGTCATGTTACATCGAAATTTATAACGTTATAAATACACGTATCAGCGTGATCTAATTGGCGGACATAATGAGTTTCTCTTGTACCGGTTGGCCTCCAACATAAAATAGATTAACCCTTTAAATGCCAACGGTGAGTACACATGTCACCTCCAGAGAGTACATCACATGCCAACAGTCAGACATCCAAAGTTCACTAGAGGAGACAGAGGGGGCCAAAAATTTATTCTTTTTTAATTGAAAATATAAAGAAAAAGAAGAAAAAAACTCTGCAAATTCTTGACACAACGGTTTATTATCTTCCTTGTGCAGATCACCCTTCTGTCTATACCAAACTCAACGCTAACTGGGCAAAGTGCCGCGGACGGCGTACGGCGGACGGCGTTTGGCGTACGGCGGACGGACGGATTTTAAGGGGAGGGGGGGGGGGTTAAAATTTTTTTTTTTCTTTGGGCGATTCCAATGGTTCATTATCGAAGATAATAAACCAAAATGAAGTACGAGGTACGCGGTGTGGGTGTGGGAGGGGGCGCAGAGACATAAAAGGTCTCGTCGTATGACGCACTAGTTGGCCTCCGGCCAGCCGTATTATGTCATACGCTCGTGCGTCATATGCTCTGACGTACTTGTTGGCCTCCTGCCAGCCGTCATACGTCATACGCTCGTGCGTCATAGGCTCTGAGGCGCTAGTTGGTCTCCTGCCAGCCGTCTTACGTCATACGCTCGTGCGTCATAGAATCTGACGTACTTGTTGGCCACCTGCCAGCCGTCTTACGTCATACGCTCGTGCGTCATAGGCTCTGACGCACTAGTTGGCCTCCCGCCAGCCGTCTTACGTCATACGCTCGTGCGTCATAGGCTCTGACGCACTTGATGGCCTCCTCCAGCCGTCTTACGTCATACACTCGTGCGTCATAGGCTCTGACGTACTTGTTGGCCTCCTGCCAGCCGTCTTACGTCATACGCTCGTGCGTCATAGGCTCTGACGTACTAGTTAGCCTCCTGCCAGCCGTCTTACGTCATACGCTCGTGCGTCATAGGCTCTGACGTACTTTTTGGCCTCCTGCCAGCCGTCTTACGTCATACGCTCGTGCGTCATAGGCTCTGACGTACTTGTTGGCCTCTTGCCAGCCGTCTTACGTCATACGCTCGTGCGTCATAGGCTCTGACGTAATGGCCCGCCGGTCGCTTGTGTTCTGACGTGATCTGAGGGAAAGGGTGAATCAAGAGAACAAATTTTTCCCGTTTCAGTTTATGTGCCAAAGCAAATACATGAAAATGTCAAAATGTCAAAAAATATGTAAATAGGTACCTAAGCCCAACTGTAATGTCAATTTTCTGACAATGAGTTTTCGACTATAGTTTTCATACCTTTTTACTCAAGTACTTATTGCAATTTGAGACTGATAATGAGCTGTTTGCAAATAAAAAGTCTGATAACTACTTTATTACATCTTATTAATCTATTTTCAAGTTCCGATTCACAGTTGAATGTATTTTATTTAGATGTCGTAAAATTCGAAAACGATGGAATGACGAAACCTGTCGACTACTGACTCAAGTGATACTGTCGACTTCTAACACATGTAGGTCGACTACTAGTGCAAAACCATGTCGACTACTGAAGAAAATGTTGGTCACTGGTATCGACTACTACCTAGAGCATTGGGATTTTCTACAAAACTTGTTTTTCCCTTTTCAAACCATGTTGAATAATATTTCCCGCTGCCAGGTCTTTTAGGGAAGGATCTTGGGTACACAATGAACAGGTTTGCAATGAGAAATAGTTGATAATAATAATTAATCTAACATTTAGGATCTAGACATTTAGACCTAGTGATCTAGACAGAAGGGTGATCTGTACAAAGAAGATAATGAACCGTTGTGTCAAGAATTTGCAGAGTTTTTTTTATTCGATTTTCTGAATCTACGTATCTTGAAACGTAAACCAACAAATTTTGAGGGGGGGTTAAAAAAATTTTTTCTTTGGGCGATTCCAATGGTTCATTATCGAAGATAATAAACCAAAATTAAAAATGTAAAACAATAATGTGATATACGTAGATCACATTATTGTTTTACATTTTCAATTATTCCATTACATTTTACTACTTCCAATTGCATTTAAATTTAGATTATAGATGCATTGGTTGGCCTAACGCTAATACTGTTGATCGTCTATGATCGTCACAGGGGTTGCTCGCTACTTCGATATAATCTTCGCAGATTCTCTATTCTGAGCCCTCATAGTTGAATTCTTTGACGAGAAGTTCACGATATCTGGTAGCCATGGCTGCAGCCTTATATACTTCGCTTTGTCTTCGTATCTCTCCCGCTCATCCTTCCCATCTAGTATTTGCACCAGCTCGTTATTGAACATTAAATGTTCAATCAAATTTTGATTACATACGTGATTTACAAAGTAGTTTCTCGATGAAGATTTCTGGGTTTACGTTTCATGTACTTAGAACCAGACAAAAACGAATAAAAAAGCAAATCCATCCATAAGCCGTACTTTGCCCACTTGAAATTCACCTAAAAATTTGATTCATTGAAACGTTTCATAGTCAATACTGCCCTGTTAAATAAAAACGCCTCATATTCAATGTTCACTGCAAATGGGGTTTTTACGGAACCCCTCTATTTTGGACCTGGCCTTTTTGATGGTGAAGTCCAAATTTCAAAATTCGAACCGGAAGTGGGGGAAATTCTGGCCATAAACATACGGACATTGGTCAATGTTAGGGTAAAACGCCTCAACGACACGCTGTTAAGGTAGAACGCCTCAACTCACCAAAATATTGAGATGAGGCGTTTTACCTACAAAAATTAAGGTGACTGCCAAAACGGAAGCTGGAAATTTTAAAATCGCCTTAGCTGCAAACTATAAATTTGTGAGTTTTCATTTTATTTTTTTTTATTTTTTTATTTTTTTTTTTCACCGTAGAATTAGTTGAAGTCATATCGATATCTCACCAAATAATGGGGTTTTTATAATGAGTTGCAGTCAACTTACATCAGTGAAAAACTTTGAGGCGAATTTCTGCAACGTTTTGAATTTTGAGTTGAGGCGTTTTACCGGGCAGAATAGACAGGGTTACCAATTAGGGGTTGGAATTATCGAAACGTCATATCTCGAATTTTTCTACAGAACTGTGTAATGTTTGTACAAGTTTGAATAAATTTTGGATCAACGAATTTTCAGGACCTCCTGCAGCGTTATACGACCAGCCGTTTGATCATAACGAGGGCTTGAAGGTAGAGCGGAGAAAAAATCTCAACATGAGCGTGCTTCGTTATTGCTAAACTCTGCATGTTTAACCCATTTGACGTAATATCTCGCATTTTTCTGCTGGTATGCAAGCTCGGTAGGTATATGAATGTAATAAATAATACAATGTTATGTGGTTGAATTTTATAAATGACTAGCCGTTGCCCGTACGTTGCACAGGTCCACATGCATTATCGCTCTCTCAGGTTTGCGACTTCCTCCTAATCACTCCCCCATGATCTTGTGAGTGAACAGGAAAGAACGCAGCTGTATCGCTCACAAAGCTGATCTTACATCGTCCTAATCACCCCCCGTGGTCACATGAGGCTGTGTACCAAATTGCATTGCCCTAAGTTGAACGGGAGAAAATACAGCTGTGTCGGTCACGAAGCTGGTCTTACATCGTCTCAATCACTCCCCGTGGTTTCATAAGGCTGTGTACTAAATTCCAACGCTCTTAGATGAACAGGATGGAACACGATGTGATGTTCAGAACCTTTGCTTGACAGTGGTTCGCTTCGACCGCGTGAGAAATTCCTTTAGATAGGTAGACGCATATTCATAGTAAATATTAAATTTTATTACTAAATCTCGTCGGAATGCTTTACAAGGGAGAGAAGTTATCTATATCGTCACTAAGGAAAGCCTCGGTCACGATGTAGGAAGAGGGCGAGTGAAATCTAATACCGACAGAAACCCTCCCTGGAACTTGTTGATAACAATGGAGCAATCCCTACCAAAATCGGTTCTATTGAGGACAAACAAACAGACAATCTATTCGCAAGAAAATAGGTACGAGTTTGGCTTCGAACTTGACCCACCGGTTCACTAATTTGGACAGACTATGGACCTACCCAGAAAATAATATGCCATTGTGGGAAAACTTGCAGCGTTTTTACTTCGAGTGAACAATAATGCAGAAATTGAGGAACACTCATCTTCAACAAAAGTTCTTTTGACATGAAAATGTCTTTGCTTCGACCGCTCGTTGGAATCGTCAGATTTTATAGGATAGTTTCATGATAAACAGACGCACGTAGCGTCAGTGGCAGAAGAGCTGTTCAGAATGAAAAAATGAGGGTAAAAAATGTTGTCAGCAACACAATTACAAGTTTCAGATTTGCCTTGGTTTTGTCTGACATGCCTATGCAACTGTAAGATACCTATGCATTGTCCAATCCTGTAAGATACCTATCAAATCTTGTAACAAACCTGGACTCTATACTGACTGCCTCTTCTGTCGTCAAAATCTCCCCATTAGTAATTCTCTGGGTTTCCTCGCCAAGATTGGTAATGGGCAATTACCAATCTTGGTGACGATCCCAAAGAAAGAATCTCGGACTTGCATAGTTTAGTGATCATGTCATCCACTATCACACTCAAGACGTCTGCTGCACGGGAACAAGAAGAAGCGGAAAACTTGAAAAATACACAAAAACCAGCATGTCAAGCAAAACCATTTTCATGTCAAGGTTCGAGACTCTCACGAGGGCCTTTCCGTTTTTTGCTTCTTGTTTTCTTTTTAAGGCATAAATCACTTGTCACGAATCACTTTGTAGATCACTGTTACGATCTAATCGGTGATTGCTTATCGTCCAATATTTATGAAACGTCCATAAAATAAGAAAGAATGATCGTCGAGCTCTGAAATATGGAGGGTACATGCGGGTTGGTCCCCAGACGAGAGACGGCCACATAAATTCCACCAGAATCCCAATGGAAGTTTTGTCTACCCATTCGCTCCTGTGTTTATCTCATTTGAGTAGAAATGTAGAGCATGAATTAGAACTAGCTCAGTGACGATCTCATCGATTTTCCAAAAAGGCCTATTACAATAGGCCTTTACAATACAAGTACCTATTACAATACAAGTACCTATTACAATACAAGTACCTATTACAATACAAGTATTGTTTTGGTTGTTGTGTGGTTATCCAACGATTTGAACAATTCTCATGTGCAATACACGAATTTTTTGTTTGTCTACTACTTTGTGAGTGTTTTCACCGTTTTCCAAAAGAAGAACTTATCCTAGTGACACATTAACAACAAGAGATTTGGATCCTATCTCAATTTCCCTAGGCGTGACGAAAAATTGGCTCTCCTGAAATATTTTCTGTTATGGAGATGACCGGTTTTGCAACCAGACGTTTCATACTATGTATCATGAGTTTCATACGTTTCATCTATACTGAACATAGTTTATGTTCAGTATAGATCATTGTTCGTATACAACGTCCTTATGATCAAATCCTGCTCGTCATTTTTCCAAGTGAATTCATGGGTTCGCTTGTGATTTGTCATGTATATTACATGATTGTACGTTGGTTCAAGCAGCATCTCATGAATTCAGTTGGTAAAATGACGAGCAGGATTTGATCACAAGGGCGCTGTATAGAAACAATGATCTATACTGAACATAATGAAACGCAAAAATTCACATACGATCAATCCGTACACTGGGTAATTGTAAGTAAATGTGCTGGGTAAATGTCGAGACAAACTGAACGGTAAGGCAGCGTGATCTAATGAGCGAATTTTCGAAGTAATGTATTCAAGCCACCTTCCATTCAGAGATACGATTTTACAACCATCATACAAAAACCCTCATTTAATCACTTCTTCGACCGCCCAATTCCTTACTATTCGAATTTATACCAAATTTCATATTTTTATAGAATGTACCTAATAAACAAGTTTTGATCATTTGTTGGGCAAGCATACTTATGGTTATTCAAACATTTTTTTGGTACCTAATTTATAGCTACAAGCACCTGCCTACAATTTGGTTTAAAATATGTTTCTGAATATTTCAGCGTTCTACACATTTATTTAAAACTTGCTAAAACCACTGGTGCGTAACAGGTACGTCTCTTGTGGTTGGGATCGGTTCGGTGGAATCTCACGCTGGTAAACTAAACAATTGCCTTTCGAAGAAGGTCTTTCTTGCACGATCAGAATAATTCTGATCGTACAAAAAATACCGTTTTTGTACGTTTTATACGGCCATCACAAATTATACGGATTTCGAGCTTCGAAGTTATGATTTCGAGGCTGATATTGAACAATTTGACTCTAAATATAAATAAAACGTTCTGGATTGAACGTTTGAATATTCGTTATGAGCACCGTTCCGAAACCTGAAACCGCTCCGGCCAGACATTTTTTGTAGTTATATTTGATTCGAACTTGAAACAGTACACCAAAAATCAAGTGTCAATAAAGTGCTTGAAAAGTGAATTGTTGTATTTTCAAGATTAAACCAAATTTCTAGTTGAAAAGTGTTCGGCTTCTCATTTGAACATTCAATAACAATTTACGGTCTACTCTCACATCAACCGTTGTGATACAACAAACTTTGATCCAAATAATATCGAGAAATATTTAGCACACACTCACCCGATTTATAACAAATCGTCGAAATTACCCCAACAAGGAATTAATGCCAGTTTTACAATATTCCGCCTTCCTTTATTTACGTAATAATGCACCACAAAAAAATTTACATGTGTACATAATATGTAAATGTAATAATTACATTTATTGTCTGTAGGTATACGTAAAGTATTTGTGTTCATTTTTTTTTGATCAATTGCCAATAAATTTATTTATCTTGCTCTCCGCCAAAAGTACGAGTATGTGCTTATAATTTACTACATTAATTTTGGTGTAATATAACATAATATGTTATATTACATAAGGCTATAAAAGCCTTTTTGGAAACAAACTATGAATACGGTTATGTCATTAACCGTATTATGTCATTAACCGTATTATGTCATTAACCGTATTATGTCATTAACCGTATTCATAGTTTGTTTCCAAAAACGCTTTTATAGCACTATTACCGCATTGATGACCAAAAACTGGATCTTCCCTCTAACACGGAGCGTTGCCCAAAATATTTTTAGTTCATCATATGAACTAAAAATATTATGCTTTTTACATTTTATTCTACATTTTTAAATTATTTTCTTCAGTCAATAATTAACCTTAGAATGTCAGAAGTAATTTATGGAATTGCACTAAAAACACAAATGATAGGTAATCAAGGACTTAAGTTTTCTCTCACAAAACAGACCATTTTCATGTAAACTAACAATGTGCACATGCCAAGTTATGTATTTGATATGATAATTTTTCCCTAAGCCGATTGTAGCGATTGGGGAAGACCGATTCATCAGCCACCGCATGTTGACCGAAAATGGTTCTTCCCTCCAACAAGAAAACTTGCTCAAAATATTTTTTGTTCATATGCTTTTTTACATTTATAAAGTATTTTCTTCCGTCAATAACTAGCCTTAGAAAGCCAGAAATAATTTACTAGAACAGCACTAAAATCCACAGTCAAGCAGCATGGCTATAAGGGCGAATTGTCGAAGAAATAACTGGTTTTATGTAAAATGTCTCTATTATACTGGTTTTATTACACAATGTTTTGCCGAGCAACACCTCAGTTCATAAATTTGTTTATCTCTGAAAATAAGCTCAACCAATTGAAGGCACAAAAGTAGAGTAGTTCACCCTGATGGTACCTACACTACTTTCCATTCCACGGTATAGCAGAGGGTGGGAACACAAATGTTCAATTTTGTTTCTTTTTTTGCTCATTTTTGCCGAATAACATCTCAGTTCATAGATTTTTCAACGCTGAACACGATGGTGAAGTCAGAATTGCGATAGCTCATTCCGTTATCAGAGCAGATGAACCCCGAAGAACACCTCAAGTTAACAACCACGTTCCTTCTTCTTCAAAGTGCTCCAGTTTGAGAACGGAATAAGATATCGCAATTTTGAGTTCACCATCGTGTTCAGCGTACAACAACCTTTAAAATGAGGTGTCCCTTGTCAGACTGTTAAATTTTGTTAAAATAAAGGTAATTTTCGTTTCATGTCCTTTGGATGCGGAGAGGAGTGTAGTAGTGTAAATGTGCGTTTTTATTGTGGGGAAAAAAGGCTTTTGATTTATTTATTTATTTAGAAAAACGGGATAAGATCCGAATTACACAAGAATTCAAAGTTACATAGGTACATTCCGGACCGCACAGAAAGACATAAACTAAAAACAAAGCCTATGAAAAATCAAAACACATATCTTGTGCACTTCTACAAAAACAAACAAAAAACAAGATACCTACTACAGAAAATTCAATAATTATCCACTTCTTATTAATTATTGCTATCATTAGTGGAAAAGTATTCATATAATTTCTTTTTTGTGTTTCAGAATGATTTGTGCGCTTATAGTCAGGCACAAATATGTACTTATTCCTAGTGATCATATGTCCAATGTCCTTATTTGTTGTGTTTTGTGGGTATTTGGTCAATGATTGAAAGTGAATGTGTTTGGTACGGGGGAAACCACGTGATTTTCAGTACTTACCGCGTCCACTTCTGCCGACGAATCTCAAGTCATTGAATTTGGCAACTTGGTTTTTCATAACTGCCGTACAGTTTCTGAGTTCGGCACAGTAATTTTCGTCGTTACCGGCCCGCACAGTGACAACTGTACCGTCCATCACTTCGCCCAAAGCGACCACTTTGAACCCGACGGGAAGAGTTTTGTTGGACCGCCAGTGCGTCGGAAGCACAGTGCACACGACGTGGGGCGAACCAGTTCGAACAAGCTCGCCCGGATGTTCGGAGAGCAAGGACTCGATCGTTCGCTCGGCGAGCAGCTCGGCGGTTATGTAACCCTCGGTGTTCATGTTTACGCATAACCCGCCCGGGTGTCACATGGCCAAAGAACTGAAGAGGGAAAAAACGGGTGTCGCGGTGGTGGGTGTGGTGGGGGTGGTTAGGTTTTTCACCGCGGTAGTGGGGGCGGCAGTGGGTTTTTGGGGGCGGGGCTCCGCAACATGTTGTGCCCACGCCACAAGACTACCCCCTCCCTGTTCTTCATCGAAAGAAGCCGAGAAAAGACGAGAGTTGGGAAAGAAAAGGAGCGAGGCAGGCGGCGGTCTTGCCGCCCCCCTCGCAGCCTCTTTACCCACTGCCTTCCCGCCTCCCCACGCAGACGCGACCGTCTTTCTCTCCTCTCAAGTTAATTACAACACGCTTGCCGCCCCCAACCGCCCCCCATCCCCCCCGTCTATCCAACCTAGTGGGGTCCGTGAGGTCTGTTGCTGTGGAGAGGGGGGGGGTCTTTCCCTCTGAATCTCTCTCTCTCTCAATACCGCACTTTTAGTTACCGCACTGGCTGCCCATAATTTCCTTAGCGTAACCGCTCTCGGTAACCTCCATCAAAATACAACTTCGAGCACAATCCTCTTCACCGCCGCCGCACACCGCCGTCTAACCACCGACGCCGCTGCCGCAACCGCAACTACACACAGCGCGTCACCAAAACTTTTTCCCTCCTCCATCACCAAATATTCAACACTATGATCATCACCTCATGATGAGATAATTAACGATGAAATAACCACGTTAATGGACTTGCAAAAAGGTACAAGCGCCAAAACCGAAAGAACCACAGTCATACAGCATGGCTATAAGAGCGAATTTTTGAAAAACAACAGTTGATACATTTTAACCATTTGCACATACATTAGAGCCTTTTGGCCCTGTCTACGATGATGGCAGCACACAAAATTACAAATTAATACCAACATATTTCTTCTTCCTTCTCAATTAGTGAAAAAATAATAAATAACTTCAATCTGTGTGAGCTTGCTATAAACAAAATTTCAATTTCCATGTGACTCAAATATAAGACCAAAAAACGAATCTCTAGTACCTACTTTGGTACATTTTCAATAGTTCTTCTTTAAACATTTTCTTAAACGATTGAACACTGATACCCTGCTGAAATATGTGCTTTTAGTCGTTGTACAGGCCATATGGAATGAATGACTTTTCATAAAATTGCCCTCTAAACCCTTCCCTCGACTCACGCTGATTGACTTCATAATTGTAAACAAATCCTTCTCTTAGGTACAATATACAAAGGATTTCCAAACTTCAAAATCTTGAATAGTGCAACCCCTAATTTAAACACACGCCACTCTTTGATCTTCAACCATCATATTCCTATGTTGAGGTGTTACTCGGCAAAAAAGGTGACCGAATTGGTTATAAAACCATTAAAATGGAGACATTTTAACATAAAACCAGTAACTGGTAGGTACCTATTTATGTGATAAACAATCAAACAGTCAGTATATGCATTTTTCAAATTTTTTCTTGAACATCTCATGTACCACGTTTCTTCATCTTCAAATTGCTCCAGTTTGAGAACTGAATAAAATATCGCAGTTCTGACTTCACCATCGTGTTTATCGTGAAATGAGGTGTCACTTGTCATACTGTTTTATTTTGGGATTTATGGGTAATTTTTCCCTCCTTAAAATTCCTCAAAACCCCCCTTAGAGTGGCCTGATTGTGCCCATGTACGAACTTAGCCTTTCGATTGCCAAGACAGATTTTTTTTGTTAATTTCAACACTTTTTAATAAAATAATATCTCAATTCTATCGAAAATTGACGTCCGGAATGACTCATGATTCGATTTTATCGAAATAATGGCCGAAATTTGGTTATTTTGCGTGAAAAACCCGTATTTTCAGGCGTGATTGCACATGGAATTTCGTAATTTTCCATTCCCTTTCCCTCCTTCTTTCTCAACCGGGCTGGGGACCGGCTACGGCGAAGTTAAAAGGAAATAAATACGAAAACTTCGTTTTAAAGCAATAAAAAAAGGTTGAAAAATGTGAAAATAGGAGGTGATAACCGACTTCAGGGATCAAGAGAAAAATCATCTTAATTCTGGGAGTTGAAAGTAGGCATAAACACTCTGATGTACACACGACCAAAGATCATCAGACCACAATATGATATTACCCCAGCCATAATATGGTATTATCATTATGATATTAACATGAAAGCGATAAACCACAACCTTGCCCACTCTTGCACTGGACTCAATTCAATCTTTCTAGTTCTGTCTGTGACATCACTTTCATTACGCCTCGTGCTCCTACTTCTCGTTACACAACGGATGAAAGGGTATTTATTTCCTATTAACTTCGCCGTAGCCGGTCCCCAGCCCGGTTGAGGAAAAAGGGAAAGGGAATGGAAAATTCAGAATAATAGAATTTCGGTCATTATTTCGATAACATCGAATCAAATCAAGAAACGGATAGCACCATGTGAATCAGCATTGAAAAACCATGTAAGATCATGCACTTACACTTGGAGTTTACCAGATCCATGTTTTTTGCAATTTTGGTAGTTGGGCAACTTTGCGCGCTCGCGGAACGGTTTGCGCGCGGTCAAATAATCGAGTGCAGAGTCATAAATTCATAAAATTCTTCGTAGAATCCAAGTCTACAATAAAAAAATATGGTTCTCATTTGAAAAAACAAAGGTGGTATTGGCGCTGAGTGCGAAAATAAGATTCCTTGGAAGATAAACAAAAAAAAATTCGTTTACTCACATCTTGGCAATTTCATGGGGGAGTTGATCTTCTCGTGGGACACCTTGTATCTTCCTTCTGAAATCTTCCTTTCATTGAAAATTCGCGAATTTTATCAGAGGTGTGGCAAGTTTCTGAGGTTCACAGACATTTTCAAATTTGGGTTTCTGTAGTAGGTACTTGAGCCGTGAAAGATTTCAATGAATACCTATTAGGTTGTGATCAATATTTGGAGTAAATCACAATTTGTTCATTTGGCCATGCATCATGACTGGGACAAAAACTCACCCAAATCGATTAAACCACACGTCATTTTGAGTGCGACCTTCCGAGTGGGTCTTGTGATTTGAAATGTTGAGGGTCTAAAACTTCCCAAAACATCAAAAATCGGTGTGTATGTTTTTGGTGTGACGACGGCGTCAAGGAGCGGCGCTGGCACAGGCGCCAACACAAACAATGCCTCATTATGTTTACAAGGTATCCAAGGTTTCAGTGTGAACAATTTGATCGAATACCCAAGATTAACGTTGATATTGACGTACCTATTGAAATTCTGTGCCACTCAGACTGTTACAGAGTGCAAAGTATGAAACTTGATTTTAACAACGAGAAGTAATAATGAACGTCGGAAGTCATCCCCACGTCCTTTCGAATTCTTAGGGCGTAAGGGATCGAACTTCAAGTTGAGTAGGCGTTCCGTGAAGGGGGAAATAGGGAAAAGGAGTTGTTAAGGAAAATTAAATCTCTAGTGGGAGAATAACGAGGGATAAAAAGGGAAGGGCGGTGCAGCATAGTTAGCTCCGACGGAACCTAACGCCAACAAGAGGGTGAAGTCAGTGTTCATGAGTTGACGGGGAAAAGGTTGAGGGGACGACTCCTGAGAAACTCCTCACCCTAAATGATTCATTCGTTTTCGTATAGTAACAAGGTGTCACAACGTTGTGATTGTTACCGTGTGCGCCGTTCCGTGATAGCGTTTGACGGTGAAGACGGTGGCGTTGGCCCAAAGAAACGTCAGGTCGTCACTAAAGTGAAATCCCACTTTTCGAGCCCCCACTTCCTCCAACCCCAATACTTCACACAACAAAGACACTTTGTACTCATGAAGAGATTGTTTTTCTTAATCAACGTATATTAATAATAATTATAATGTCTGATAATAGTCATACAGGTATGTATTCAAATCCCAGGTTAATTCTTTAATTTTGAAAATACAAAATCACGAATCACACCTTATTTGGAGCACACTGAGGCGCCGTGTGGAGGAGGGTCAGTGTAATTTCAACTCTATTTCAATACATACTGCTCTGATCAGTAGGTACTATTTATTTGAAAAGTACGGGCGAGCCCAATTACAAGCATATCATCAAAGGTACAATTAAATAGAGATTACGATAAAAGAACAGGTAAGTACTTGAAGAAACAAAGAATTCCTAGGACAGGTGAACGAGGACATAATCAAAGTGGTATGACAACGAAACGCAGGACAAGAATAACAATACCAGATAACAAGAAATAGAGAGCACAAGATAACTAGGGTGTGAAAAACCGAACGCAAATACAGGTTGTATCAAGTTAGAGAGACATGTAAAGAAGCTACAGAACATTTTAGCTGTGACAATGAGTGGGAGAATAAGTCAAATTCGGGGTGGACACTTAAAAAAGATTTGCGAAACGGGGAATTCTAACGAGTGGCCGGTTTTGCAAATAATTTGTTGGACTAAAAGGGATTTGGAAAAGATTAGATGACCGGGAGGATAGACGTGGCACCAGCAGATTGATTTTTGATAGCAGAGATGGGCAATCGATTTTGTTGTTGAGCAGCTTGAGTTCCGAATAATTTACGTCGCACTGAGGTATTCCAAGCTTAAAAGCGATGAACCGCAGAAACTTATTTTGGACTCGTTCCAAGCTGTATTTGTGGATCGCGTAAAAAGGGGACCAAACTGGGGAAGCATAATCCAACTTGGGAAGGACCAGTACCTTGTAGAGGAGAGTCAGGACACGGAAGTCAGTGAAATCCCTGGTGTGCCGCTTCAGGAACCCCAAAGCTCTCATGGCACTTCTCGAAATGTTGGCGATGTGGCCAGAGAAAGACAGCTGACCATCCAGGAGCACCCCCAAGTCTCTCGTCTCGTGCACCCTCCCCAAAGGGGCTCCGCAAAGAGTGTAGTCGTCCAGGTATGCATTCGATGACCGGCAGAGAGAGATTGAATTGAATTGAATAGCGTTTTATTTACAATCTCGCAAATTTTGGTCATAAATGACCACTCTTACAACCGAGCACTTAGAGGGATTTAGGAAAAGGCTATTCCCAAGACACCATTGCTCAAGGTCTTGCAGTGCGCTCTGCAGAAGATGACAGCTCAAATCAGATTCAATGTGGCAAAACACCTTCAGGTCATCAGCAACAGGAGACATCCAACGTTTGGCCCAAGCCGGCAAACCACGCTGTTGATCGCCAGCAGAAAGCATAGCGGACCAATGTGACTTCCCTGTGGCACCCCAGATGTAGCCGTAAAGGGCAAGGATAATGCACCCCTAACCCTGACTGTGAGTTTCCTTAGGCTGAGGTACGACGCCATCCAACGCAGAAACTGGCCGTGAACTCCCAATGATTCCAATAGGGACAAGAAGTGCTGGTGAGAGAGCTTGTCGAAAGCCTCTCAGTACATAATAATATGTCACTGATAAGGCGTAACGTTAGCTAATAATTCTGATCGTTCAACAAAATAATAAGAGCATTTTATTTTTAAACGGTATTTTTATAGATGAAGCCCTCTGCGGACTTCCCGGAAATTTCGATCCCAAAGACTAAAAAATATTTGAAAGTCTCCACATCAAGTCAATTAAAGAGAGAAACACAAAGGTTTTCAACTTTTCAACAAATGAAAATGTTGGTAGGTGAAGAAAAAACCCGAAGAGGCCAGTGTGATATTTTAATTAGGGGTCCAACTGGGTTGTTGGGATGTTGGGTGAAGGAAAAAAGCATAAATGGGTGGGAACGGCCAACTTGTGATAATGACGGTTAGTGAGAAAGATACATTCTTTAACTGGAAGCGTGATTTACAGAGGGGCGACTAACGTGATGTAAGTGGGTGGAGTGGAGGCTGTCCAATTAGGAATGGAGCAGGATGAGAATGAACCGTTAACAAGGAAGGCAAAAAAATACGGGATGAGAAAAAAAAATCCATCGGAGCGGAAAAAGGATTGTGAGAACAAGGTTTTTCAAGTTTGATGAGCGGTGTTGCCCTGGGTTCTGTTCCTGACCCGCGGAGTGGGGTCGGATTTGACCCCACACCGCTTTCCCCAAACTTTCTACCCTAATTTTCACCCTTGGAAAAGGCGGAAGGTTTCTCCATAATGCAATTAAAAGGCCTCCGTCCTGCGTGTAAAAACATGAACGGCTCTCCCGTACAAACACTCCTCCCTCCAGGCCGTCCTCCCACCGAAAACACGGGAATCTACTTCAAAATCTGTTGAATATTGTGTGATTTAACATCTCCTTTTTATCTATCAACAAGTCCCGCGTGAACCTGTTTTCCCGAGCTGTCGAGTCGTTTTCAGGTTTTCTATTGAAAGACCCAATTCGAACCCCTCGCTACATAACGTTTTCAGGGGGATGGGCTTGGAGTTGTCAACCCGCCTCTCACTATTCTTCTATCCCTGAATTTTTTAGCGCGCTACCAACATATCACATTAGAGGCTGCCGTCCTCCGCCCGTCCGTCCCTCAGTCAACTCTGATAAAACACAGTAAAACCGGTGTTTTCCGAAAACGCCCTCACCCCCTCCCTTCACCTGCCTAAATGAAGCAGCTGCTCTCGAGCTCGGGGACTGAACGATGTACTCATTTAGTATTCGCGTATTTCGAAGCTTTCCCTACAATTTCTGCTTCGCTGCGTCAAAACTAAACAAGATAAATGGCACAAATTGATGGACTGATGAGGAAAGAGCGTGAAACCCCACGATGAGCGAATGCAACAGCAGCTAGCGGGTGAAGGTGTAAATGAGCGTATCCTAACTGGGTAAAAACGGGAGTAGTGGTTCGCCCAACTGGGCAAAAAGTAACTGCCCAACTGGGTATGGGAATCCTGATGAGATACCGCCCAAGTGGGCTAAAAGTAAAAGCCCAACTGGGTACGGGAATACACTATTTTCGTCTTATTCTTTTTGTGAATCTTTGGATTTTATCACCAATCGTCCTCTAGAACACGGGAAAAATAACCAAAAATTCATTTTGTCAATTTTGTTCAAAATTTGGCATGTAGAAGAAGAAGAAGAAAGAAAGTTTTTATTTGTTGTCTAGAGGCTTATTATTATCATCATTACAAAAATTGAAATAAAATAAAGTAAAATGTAAAGGAACGCACTTCCATAGTACCTACGTAATAATATTACGTAGGTACTATGGAAGTGCGTATATATTATATAGCTTTCCCAAGTCGAATTGCGAATTTTCCAAGTCAAATTGAGAATTTTCCAAATCAAATTGAGAATTTTCCAAGTCAAAATGAGAAATTTCCAAATCAAATTGAGAATTTTCCAAATCAAATTGAGAATTTTCCAAATCAAATTGAGAATTTTTCAAAGGAGAATTTTCTTTAAAAAATAAAGACAGAGGAATTATCCAAACTAAAGTGACAAAAATTTTTAATTATGAATAAAATGGTAAAAGGTACCATTTAGCCATGGTATAGGTACCTAGTTGAAAGAAAGAAATCCGCATTTTTTAATTTGAAAAAAATCAATTTTCCATATTTTGAGTAAAATGAGGTAGGTAGGTATTTACGTAGGATAGTATACTTGAATAATCAATGTAGTGGGTTCCCAGCAGCTGCGTTTGTTAACTGTACGAACATGTCCATCATCCAATTGGTACAATCAGTTGATGAAATGGTAGGGATGCTTTGAGCTATCACTTCACTCAAAATGAGATTCTGCGCTAACTCAACCCACTCAACCCACTCAAATTCTCAATTTGACTTGGAAAATTCTCAATTTGACTTGGAAAAGCTATATAAAGGAACACACTTCCTAATACGTGGATATGTACACATTTATCGCCATTTTTTCAGTATATATTCAAAATACAATGATGTAGTCAGGCTGTGGTGGACCTGTGGGATCTAGTCAGCTTGTTACACCGGCGTTAATCATTTGTTCTTCTACAAAGGTTCAGATTTTTAGACTTAGCTCATTGAGAAATTAAATAGCATAAAATAGCATAATAATATAGCCTATAATAATATAGCATAGTAATAACATAATATGTATACAGGGTGTATTGCAAGTGGATGACAATACGCATGATGGAGAAACTAGATCGAAAATGTAGTTTAAAGCCGCAAACCGCATGTTTCTATCTCATTCCGTTCCACAGATTATTAAATAATAAATAGAAAACACGGTTTTAGATTATTAAATAAATAAATAGAAAACACGGTTTTCTCGAAATAACCTTTGAAAGGAAATTTTCCTCAATTTTCATTGGAAACCTCAATTTTCTCAGCTTTCTCGCATTGTTTTTCAACTTTCCATCCCAGTTTTGAAATCAGCATTAAATTTTCTTTAAGTCTAATGCACTTTAAAAGTTCACAAGTTTCTTTTTAAACCGTGATAACAGATCAAGAGATGAACATTAAAAAAAAAAAAAAAAAAAAAAAAAACGTAGTTTGCTACAAAGTTTCGAGGATCATTAATCTTTCAAACGAAACCCTGCAAGCTGCCGAATCTCACAAAAGTTGTGAAATTTAATTACCTTCCCAACGGTATACTCAAAATTGCAGTTATCTCTCCATTTCGGAATGCAATTAAAATAGGAAGGGGAAAAAACTGATGTCATGCTTATCCTGTTGGATCTTATTTCCAATAAATTTCATTTATTTTTTATGTAAATTACAAAGATACCTACTAGGGAGGTGATTGAAACCTAAAAGGACGTGAAGAACGTCAGGCATGATTTTTTGGATGAAGTTTTTTTTTTTTACTTAGTATGGGCTATGTTCGCATTACTGTTTGTTTACCTTATCTCTCTCATTCACCGTCTGCCAACTTTGTGTTATAAATAATAATAATTGTCAATATCCTGCAAATCTTTGCCGATTGGGGAACATACTGCGATATCCTGCAATGTGCTCGAAGACCATTGCATCTTGCACCATAATATAAGTTTCGATTCGAGTTCAAGAAGTACTATGCCAAATGTATACACATTGATACGATTTGTAACCAGGGCATTAGCACTGTCTTGTACAGGAGCACTTTATTATGGATATTGAGTTGTGAACATCGTCCCATGAGCCAGTACAGTTTCCTGAACTTGGTGGATCGTTCTCCCTTTTTTTCTTTACAACGTAAACTCGGCATCTAATGTCATGCCCAGGTATTTTTGCTGAATTTGCATATGGTATGGTATTCCGATTTGGTACCAGAGGGATTGGTAATATCTTTTTATTTCTTGAAGTTGACATGTGTTGATTTTTGTTTCATTGAGTTTTATCCGCCAGTTCTTCGTCCATTCGTTTTCAGCAACGGCAACGGCTTCTTGGAGTTTTTCTGTCGATTCCTCTACTGAATCTGCAACAGCTAAAATTGCAGTATCATCTACGAACGTGGCTACGGTTGTTTCTCCTGTTATTGGCAATGAGACGATCGTAAGCCGGGAATTTGGCATTTAGCCGATGACCCACGGACGAAAAGAAGTCATTATTGTGTTGGCTATACATTCAGGGTTCGTTACTACTTCGTTTTCGTTGGTTAATAATTTATCTATTTTTACTTACTGGTTGTTTAGTATTTGAACAGTTTTTTTTTTTTTTTCAGCTGGAGTTGGTTCATAAGAGAATACCTAATACACTCAATTTCTACTCGTGGTCCGTTAGTTAAGCGCTCTTTTCCCCTGCACGGTCACATTTTAGTGGCTCATAGCGACAGGTTAGCGTCGTTCTGAAAACACCGGGTAACGAATCCGTCAACGTTTGACTCAGCCTGGTTCGGCAATCAGTAACGTTAAGTCTGCTTAGTTTCTTCTCATTTGCTCAGGAGTCTGGAAGCGGGGGCTCCTCGTACTGTGATAAGGGAGACAGTTCTAATGAAGGAGAAGGAGGAAGAGGTTAGCGGAGGGGGGGGGGGGTGTTTGGAGGGGTGTAGGAGCGATGAGGGGTTTAGGGAGGGGTAAAGTCCCCTCAAGTTTAGGGAGCACACGAGGTGTCAACAGCAATTACCCTCCAAACCCCCACCACCCCGTCGGGCCTTGAAACTTTACAATGAGATTAATTCCACTCGCTAAGGAGGAACCGACTATGAGGGTGAACCCCCCCCCCCCCCCTCTCACTCCCTACACCTCCTCCTCATCATCACTGAGCTGCCTTCGTTTCCCTCTTCTTCCTTCTCCTTCTCCACAGACGAGCACATCACTTGTAAGTTAGAACAACTAAAGAGGATTTAAAGAAACTTCAAAATTTCGAAAAAAATGAATGCTTCAAATTTTTTGTGTGGAACATGGAGATATCTGAAAAATATGCCCATCTCAAGCTGCTAATTCCCTACTCCATGCACTCCTGACAAGCACTGCTATACCCTCGTTCTAATACCACGTATCATCAATTTTGGCCAAATTCTGTTTTTAATGGACCCTACAGTATTTCCTAAGCCTGATCGAATGGTGCTGTCGCCAAGTCTCTAGAAAAATTGTTTATTGGAGAAATAGCCAGTTTTCTAAAAACCCGTTAGTTTTATTTGTTTACTACTTCCAATACCTCGTATCACACCTCTCGTCAAGGGACCCTGCTGTTTCAAGGAAAAACCACTTATCTGCAAAGTTTTCGACTTCCAAAAAATGCCCCTAGGTTTTTCAGCAGGCCCCTTCATTGCTCGACTCCAGTTTAGAGTTACGAATCCGTATTGCCGCTCGATGTTAACGTTAGGTTCTATTGATCATGTTGATATCCATTAAATATTGAAAACATCGATTCGCTTAGATTAATCGTAGTTAAGTTGTTCTCACTCAGTTTGGAGATGTTTTGACTTTAAACACTCGCCATTTCTAAAGCATCGTTTTTTTTGGAAAAACCTCTTGAGCCAAACTGGATATCATAGAGTCAAAATCTGTTCACAAAACAGCTGGTCCCGAGTTTCAAATTAAGCAAGTTGCAGGAAAAACCACTCGAGGCGAAACCACTTATCACCAGATTTGGGTTGATGGGTGGATAAGTGGCTGAAATTGACAAACGCAAGTGGTTTTGCTTGCAAAGTACCTCAGATAAGTAGTTCTGCCTCCAAATCAGATGGAAAACCCAACAATTTTGTTAAAATGTATTAATTTTTCGGTTATTAACAGCTGATGTCCTCTTATTTTCTGGACATCCCTCGTACTCTAAACAAGGACCCATCTTCAGAAAGAATCATCCTCCAGTGAATCATGGGCTACTACCCCCAGAACCTAATGCCGGATCCAGGCTGCAGAAATGAGGTACCAGAGGTGAGTGGTCAGTATCATAAGGCAGGAGCTTTAACCCTCTGCCCGGAACACCCGTCATGTTGACGGGTGTGGTTCACAATGTTCCCTCTAGTGGCGCGACCGGCCGGAATAGAGGTCTGGCTTTCTATGACATCTTCAGTTGGACCAATGTGTACCCTGAGGAAGTACCGGCGTGTGTCTGTCGCTCGTTACTCATTTTCATTTCTTAGTAATGTTGGCAGTCATTATGACCGATCTTCCGCCTCGAGCGTGATTCTTATACCGGTCAAAATGACGGGTGTTCCTTCTGCACTTTGCTCCTCGTACCCCTCATCATGGCAGGTGTTCTGTCTGCACCATAATAATTATTATTGCTGAATGACGATAGCTGAAGACTTTAAATCCTGACTTTAAAGACTGAATCCACTTAGTGGACTGTATTGTGTGAATGAAAGTACTATTGTATGACAAACTGAATAACATATTATATTGATGGCAAAATTTATACCTAATAACAAGGTTAGAATTGAGTTTGCTATGAATGCTGGCTAGGGATACAGTGCAGGAGGTGTTTTCTAGTCAATCGGAGGGGGGTTGACGTCGGAACTGATAAGAAACAGAATGTTAATACGATAAGACTGCGATAATATTCTAGTCTTGGAGATTGAGAAATGCCTTTTTTTCTATGATTTGTTTGTATTGTTCAAGTTTGAAAAAATAAAATAAAACTTAGAGGTTATTTTAACTTTAAATGTGTTCTGGATAACCCCATGCAGTTGTTGAAGAGCATGAATAGACTGACAAGTATGAAAAATCTCAGAAACCGAGCGATATTAGTTTTTTCAGTCATTATGACCGGTGTTCCTTGTAATAGGGTATAAAGTCATGTTCCGGGCAGAGGGTTAAGAGTCCTTAGTGATCACGAGTTTCACGTCCACTCTATCGTACACAGAACTGTAAGACTAGGGGATATTTTCTTTAAA
Organism: Stenodema calcarata; assembly: GCA_963920205.1. NCBI lineage: Eukaryota > Metazoa > Arthropoda > Insecta > Hemiptera > Miridae > Stenodema > Stenodema calcarata. Next base: position 19,750,980 of record OY986051.1, read on the forward strand.
AAAAAATAATTGTTTATAGCAGCGTTTTTTGTACTGGGATCAGAAATCTGCGGGAGGCGAAAAAGATTATGAAACGTCCTGTTGGTAAGAAAGCGGCAGCGCTGTTGGAGTGTTGAACATACGATAGGTGGGGCATAGCAAATAACGCCTTAAGACAACAAGGGATGGACGAGTGGATACTGACAATGGGAAGGAAAACAGGTTATTGTCAGAGTCACAATGCCAACCGAGGGAACCAAAAGAACCCGTTCTTCTAGTAATGAGCTGCGGCCGCTTTGTTTTTCGCCCTTTTTGGGCCTAAAGCTTTCTTTGAAGAAGTAAAAAAATGAATTAATTATTAGGTAGGACGACCTTTTTCAAGTGGACAGTCGTAATACGAGTCTTGCGATGTCCGTTATATTCCCTCGACAGGGCGTTGTTGAGTGAGAAGGTTCTAAGTAGGCGCCAGGCAGCACACCTATGACCCCCTCGTGGAAATTTGGACCCCCCTCCCCCCTTATCCAAATTTTGCCTGTTTCGCTGCCCCGACAAGTACCCATGGCCTGTTTTAGGCAAATTGCTGGACCGTAACTAACAACAAGACCACCTCAACCTTATAGTAGTGACGAAGCCAGAATTTCGATAGGGGGGGAGGAGGAGGGGTCTTGGGCCTACCGCGAGAGGTATTGAATAGTCAACAGATTTGCACTCTTTTACCTCAAAAACCGGGTTTTTACATATTTCAAATTTTCAAAAATAGGTAATAATAATCATTTTTATTTTAATTGTTGTCCAAACGACGTCCGTCCATCCTCGGAAGAGGGGTTTGCCCCTATTCAATGAATTCAATTCAATTTATTGGGCGGTTAGAAAGTTGCGGAAGATAATATCTTATACATATTTATGCATAATATCTTATAGATATGATAATATATATAATAATATATTATATTACATAGAAAAAAATTCAAGTCGACTTTGGTCACCCTTGCTCCTCTACAGAATACCTTCATAAATCCTACGATCAGGTAGAAACTCGTACAGAGACACCCACTAAAATATCTGGGCGACGAGATTTTCACCAAACTTCGCCATTAATAACGCCGAGTCAATCGACTTTCACAACAAGAGAGCTCGTAAATATATATTTTGTAGTCAAATGACAAAAAAAAAATCAGAACAAACAGTTTTGGCAAAGTACTTATGCATAATTCATACCTTTGATATGTAATACGTTGTTTTTATTCAGTGAAGGAAAGCGAAGGAGTCCCGGAGAACGAAGGGCTTGTATAATGCAAGACAAGTCTTTTTATATTCCCCAAAGGGCTCCAGCGGCCCTTAATGGTCGAAATATGGAGTGGAAAAAAGCGAGGGTCGGCACTGCGGAAGGGCTGATGTGATGGATTCTGTAGGGAGCTCAAAGGGCGCACTTGCATACCTACCTATTGCTTTTTGTTGCGTGCTGTCTACTTCGTTTTTTTTTTCTGTTTTAAATGTGGAGAGGGGAGAAGGCCATCATCACAAGACTTTAGAATCGAGACTCAAATTGAAAGTTCTGATGAAAACTACAACGAATTTAATGTGAAAAAAAATCACCTGTATCGACGATTTTTCAACAACTACGCGCTACTCTCAATAGTAATCACATTCCCCCAAAAAACACTCCATGTATCATTCTACAGCTATGATTTCCACTTTCCCCGCCCGTCAAAAAGAGATGCCCTAACCACCTCACAAGCACTGTGCCTGTTTCGAAATCTCCCTTTGGTGCCATGGTGAGACGTTTTTATTACTCCACAAAGTAACTAACTTTCACAAGCATAACACATATTCTTGAGTTGAGATAATGAGTTAAATCTTCCAAACGGCACTAAGTCATGTTATAAAGGTCTGTGCAACATTTCAAGTCGACAGGGCCCATTACCCAGGCTGCAGACTCATATAAGTGGCCAAAATTAGCCTAAAATTTCGGGGTTTTTTCTACCCAAACTTTTTTGGGTAGATATAATGGAATTTAAAAAGTACTGCCTAAAGCCAAGAAGAAGCTCTCTGCAAAATTTCAAGTCAATCGGTGAAAGCGGAGAGGCTGTAGCCTTGCCCAACTGAATAAGAAGAACATGGTAAGGGTGAAGACCCAGGTTTTTGAAGTGAATAACTCATCTCCCTTTAGACCTATAGACTTGAAACTTCCAGGGCTTCCAATTATACAGGCTAAGAAGATCCACACCAAATTCCAAGTTGATCGGCCGTAGACCCGTTACAGTGGCCAAAATTAGTCTAAATTTCAGTTTTTTGTATCTAAAACTTTCTTGTTGTGATAATGGGTTAAATTGTTTAAAACCCACTGGCTAAAGTTGAAAGGAAGATCTTGCCAAATCGCAAGTCAATCGTTGAAAATGGAGAGCTGTCAAAGAAATGTCGACTAACGATACCTCACCATAAAGATAATCAAAACTGACCAGATATCGTTGTTGTATGAATTGAAATGAATATTTATGGAAGTGAAGTTATTCATAAATTACTCGTTTACTGACTGAAATTAGACGAATCAAACAAAGGAAAAAGTTCCATAAGAAATAGAGCCACATTTTAGGTGATAACAAATAACTTGTTCCAAACCCTCCAGAAGATATCAACTAAATTGCTACAGCTATCCCGTTCCGGGTTCAATATTATCTATCAGAGTAAGGCATACTTCCAACTAAGCTGATATGAGGCAACAGGGGAAAAGAAACGCCGTCATAAAAAATAACATATTAATTTATTCAAATAATACATGTTTCACTTGCAGCCCACAAATCATCAAGGTAACATACGAAATGTACAGCATCAAGTTATAATTTTATATTAAAGTTACTTTAAACCGTAAGTTTGTAAAAAGGAAACACGGTGAATATCTGGGACACTCGATAATCAAGCATTTTGTTTAATTGAATAGTTGCGAGCCAATCGATCGAATTCCGATTCTTTTGCAGCGTGCTCTGCAACGAAGTGGTGGTCGTCGTGAGAGTCGGCAAGTTGACTTCTGTACCGGTTGGCTACCTGAAAATATACAATTTGCAAGTTATTTATAAATTATTAAAGATTTGTATAAACTAAAAGTAGTTGTAAAAAGAAAATAAATACGTGCAAATTCCCCACCAGGGAATAAGTTGGGAGAAACTTGTGCTCTTCGAGAAGTTCATATAACGCAATACATATAGTAAAATAGTAAAACATTGAGTCCATCTGCTCGCAGTGGGTGCCCAATTCACGAGGTAAACGCGAATGAAAATTTGTTACCAGGGCGGTGTCGCGAAGGAAAGGCCCGTCCTCGTCGAAATAGGACGTTTCGGAGATTCTACCACAGCCTATAACCATCCCTGGAAGTTGCTCATCACAATGAAGCAATCCCTATCAATATCGGTTAAGCGGTTTGGCCGCCTATAGACGACAGACAGACATAAATCCATTCGATTTTACAGATATAGATACCTACCATGAATATAAAACATTGCTCAATAATCTCCTCAACCTTGCCAAACTACATACTGAAAAAGATATTTGTAACTCAGAGAAAAACTATTGTAGGATTTTCTCCTTGTAAAACGGGGTTCAGTTTAAGTAGGATAATACGCGAATAATAATTATCATTGTTCAAATTATGAGTGGGCGTAGATTTCGAATAAAGATCAGGACTTATGCCAGTTATGAACACAGGACATTGCACTCTATTCTAAACCGTTGTTGTCGCCAACGTGGAAGCAGAGGTAATTAGAGGACTTTGGTGGTTTTTTTAGCGATTTTGTTTTTTTTTTTTTTTTTTTTTATAAAACACTTTTTGCACGCCATTTTCATTACTAAATAATGTACGACGAAGCATTAATATTTGCAGGCTAGACAATACAGAAAGCTTAGCGCCAATTCCCTTAAAAATCCAGTAACCCGTTGTTTTTCTCGTTTTGTTTCAGAATGATGCGAAATTGACTGGGGAAAACAAGCAAAGGACTCCTTCTTGAATATTCATTAATTGGAGAAATTAAGTTTCATATTTTATTAAGGTGTTTTTTCCGTTGCTTCAAGGTGCACCTTTGTGCTATTTCATTGTGCTCCATGCCCGGGGCACAATGAAACAAAATTCATTTTTTGGACATTGGAAAATGGCCGTTTACGGTCACACACTTGATGTATAAACTAATGGTTGACGCATTTCTTTCATAGATTAGATCCTACAGTAACAGGATAAAGTAAAAAAGTTGAAAAAAGTCTCACGAGTGGAGTTGTAGGAAAACCCCATTGTGCCTCATAATAGAAAACTAAACGAACTTCGACGGGTTTGTTGAGATGTTGAGAAAGGACCATCATGTTCAAAAGCGTGTCAGGGTTGTTGGAATCCTTGTCCATGGCCTCCTGAAGAGCTGTCTCCGCCTCTTCGTACTTCGCCTGTCCAATGTACGTCACTGCCTGCCCATTGAGGAGGACTGCGCTGCTCCCGTACTTGTCGATCAACTCTTGGAAAATGTAGAAGGCATCTTGGAGCTTCTCCCCGCCCTGAAACAAAATTCAATGACTGAGATTAGGAAGGAATGAATGATTTTATTGTATAAAGCCTTAAGGCCATTACAAGGGTTGGTAGATTAGGATTTACAATAGGTATAAGAAATATAATAAGTGATTAAAGAAAATAGAACGCTTCCAAAAATCAATAGTTTTAAAAAAATTCAAAAAATTGAGCCATCATTTAACGCGCACATCCTTATGTGAAGGACACTTCCTAAAAAGCCCAGTAGCTTGAAGGGGGATGTCATGGAGCATATTTCGAGGCATTCTCCCGGTGTTATGGTTATCCGACCCAGGAACCTGCTGCGCTCAGCCCGAAACACAGCACACTCCTCAATCAAGTGGCAGAGCGTGTCTGGCGATCCAAGATTACACACTTGACATTGACGGGTATCAGAGAATGGGCTAGTCAGCCGGTCAACTGCTATATAGGCCAAACCAAATACGGCCAAACCTGTTGCCAACAGTGCGAATCTGTGCTAAAGAGCGCTTAACAGAGAGAGGGAGCTCTAGTTTGAGATAGTGGGCACATTCACCAGTAAGGGCTGTTGGGTCTGATATTAGGATGGAAGCATTGCCAAGCGATCGAAATGAGTCACAAAAAGCAATTGATAAACCCTTAAAATAACATGAATATCAGAACTTGGGGAACGTTTCTGCGATCGGCGATGTGTAATTACGACAATACATCGCCGATCGCAGAAACGTTCCCCAAGTTCTGATATTCATGTTATTTAAGGGAACAGAGGCCAATCGGCTATGTTCTGACCATTACATTTAGGTAAACTTAATTTCGATAGGTAAAGGTCGATTTTGTTAATTGATTCAGGGTCATGTTTCCTGACACCAAAGCCTCGGAATTCTTCACTTCACATCTTTCCTAACTCCTACGCACTCAAACGTAGATTTGAATTCAGGATGGTCTAAAACGGATTCGTTCATCTGCTCTTCCAACTTTGATTAAAAACATCCGGACACTCTCACTACTGAGTAGGGATGAGTATCGATGTTTCTTGTTCAAACATCGATGTTTTTCATCTCAGACATCGATGTTTTCTTCATCGACACCCATCGCTACTACTGAGAGACGTCTTAACAGCCAACAAACAATTGAGAGCCGACAGAGAGCGTTCAAAACTTGGATGAAACACAAAGCCAACAGTACAAATCGAACAACACTAACCATAGCAATGTTTAGCCACGCTTGAGCCAACTGTGTCAAGGTGTTATCTTCATCCTTGTCTTGCATCGCCTTCATTTCTTTCTTGGCGAGGTCCACACGGTCCATTCGAAGGTACACTTGCAACCTCAGCGCCATACTACAACAAATAATGTAAATGGTTTATTTGATAGAATACGGACTGTTGCCCAATACAAATGTTTATTACATTAAGTTACAACATATTCCATATATCCCAGGAGAAGAAACAATGACACGTATAATCGATATAATGAGGAAGAGATATAAAAGTGAAGGCTTGAGAACTAGAGGGGGAGCAGTTTTGTGGTTGATCCTGCTTGGGATCTGAAGGATTGGAGGGAGCTATGGAAAAAGTCCACCTCGGTTGATAAGGCAAGCAAGAGGTTCCCCAACCGTAGTACAAATAGTTAGTAGGGGCGAACTGAACGTGGAATAATGGGGAGTGACAGGAGTGTGTTGAGGGAGATGCAAGAAAGGAGTGATGGGCAGTCAATAATGTCTGCTCTGACCCTACGATCCTCCAAGCTCATAGGTGGCCGTCAGTGGACCCAGAAAGGCATAGCGAAGAAAGCACCTCTGTACTCTCTCCAGTTCAACTTTATGAACTGAGTAGAATGGGGACCACGTAGTGGACGAATACTCGACGATAGGACGGACAATTGACTTGTACAGTAGGGAGATGGCATTCACGTTAGTGAGGTCCCTGGTGGTACGCTTGGAGAAACCAAGGGCCCTCATAGAGCAGAAGGTGATAGTGTTTATGTGATGCTCGAAGGTAAGCTTTTGGTCGAATAAATATAACATTCCAACTTTTAGTAAAAGCGTAACAGTAGTTTACGTTCGTTGTGCAACACAGTGTAGAATTTCTCGTATCATAATTTAATCAACACTAATATCCTTGATATCTAGGAAGTGCTTCATACACACCCAAAAAGTACTTCAAATTCCACGACCAATTACAAGTATGTACCTCTCAATTGAATCGCTGAGGTGAAGGACGCGTAAGGCTCCTTCGTAATTTTTCTCTTGGCAATAGATAGACGATGCGACAATTATGAAAGTCGGGTTCGTAGCATCGTCTGAGGCTGAAGATAACGTTTTGTCTATGGATGAGATCACAGCTTCCCTGAAAAATCAACAATTGGTCAAAACCAGTCATAAAACAATAATCACGAGGATCAATTAAGCCTCCAAAAAATACTAAGGAAAATGATAAATCGAAAAAGACAAGATCTCACTCCATACTTTCGCCCTTGTTCACCACCAGTTCATACCGGATAATCAGTAACTTGCATCAGAATCGCCAAGTACATCAAGTACAAGCGATCGAATTACCTGCCCTATTGTGCAATAAGTTACTCTCATGAATTAAATACTCTTAAATCTCTTAAATACTCTCATGAATTAATTTCATTTTAATTTACAGGAGGAATTACACAATCTATTTCAAAGTTTGTTCAGTAATCCCATAATTGAATAAATAGCTTTTCCAACCACACAGGATTACGTTGGTCCTTCAATTTACAGGATTAAGTTAGTCCTGTAATGTACAGGATTACATTAGTCCCGTGTATCCGAACGGACACTATAATATTATTCGAACACAATTTACTCGCCAGACGTTTGAAACGGTGGAAACTCCCCGAAAACAGGGTACGCTAAAAAATTACGGACACGTAGACACCTATGCCATGCTATTCATGGTTTGAACTCTACATTTGAATGGCTTCATGCAAAAAGGGTCCTTATGCATTTTTCCGTTTCGAGATAATCGAAAAAAAGTGTTTACCTCCTTGAGATTTTGGGTTATTTCAATTTGGATATCGTGCAAGTTTTACTGCGCATTCCTCAAGGTAACCATTGTTAGAAACCAAATTGCTTTTGTTGGTTGAACGTATAGTTTGTAGGCCAAAAATGCAAACAGCTGTCGGAATAAGGTCCATTTCTGCATGAACCAGCTGTGGTGGTTCCAAATAACGCAAAAACAACTTTAGAACACTTTTTTATTGAGCAAATTATCGAATGGAAGATTAGGTATGTTTTTAAGTTTTCAAATGTCATAGCAGATTAGGTTTTATTGAATTGTTTTATTTTTCAATTTTCTTTTTTCAAGTCCACAGGTTGAGTGATGAAAATCAGTGTTACCTCTAGTTGGGTTCAAATCGAAGTAAGTTGCGGTATAGGAGGCACAGGGAAGAGCCTGCCACGATGGATATCATGCAAGAAGGGAAGAAAAAGAAGAAAAATTCGCCCTCCATTTTCTAGTTGAAATAGTGCCGAGAGAAGGGCCTGTCTTGTATGAATCGGTGGAACCGAAGACGTAAAAACCACCATCATCTCGATTTGGCCAAATGTGGCGATAAGGACCCTGCATGAGGCCATTAATTTACTATTGATGCATACATAGGGTCAGTCCCACACAATTATAGTATAGTAATTTCCTATCTGATCACTTTGTAGTGATGCGCCGATTACTGACGATTCCAAAATAGTTTTCAGTGAATAAAGTGTTGAAAAGGTTGAGAGTGAAAAGTAGTTCGTCACCCCAAAAATATTTTGTATGTCCCTCGTTTTAAGATAATCGAGTGTGTGCTGATAGATGTTCTATCACCACAGCCAGTATGACCAGAAAGTTCCTGTTTCCAGGGATAAAACGTACAGATTGAACAATCGAGCAGGCGATGTCAGTGACAAGCAAGTGCTATTTCTCTCTAAGATGTGGAGGTACCTTCGGTTTTTGTTGGATAAATAATCTGCCAAGATCCGAAGAGGTCGGACAAGAGTTGGGGCGGAACTTCCGATTTCATCGAGAACCACTCGGAACTTCTTCTGGGCGATGTAGGCCCTGAATAAGAACACATCCCTCTCCACTTGCTGTTCGGGGTCCTCGAGCTATCACAAACAAATGGCGTCTAATTAACCGAAGGAATACTGCCTACCTATTTGATAACAATGTCCATACCCTCAGGGATATGGCACATAATGAAATACGTATTAATTATTACACTTTTCCAATTGCTAGGGACATGTTGATTAAATTCAAGTTTTAGTAATTAGGAATGGAGTGCCGTTTTGGTAGTACTCCCAACATGTGATTGGTATTAGTAAAATCACCTTGACTTTCTGAGCTTCGTTGATACACTGCTGGTAGTTGCCGATATAATAGGCGTTTTTCGCGTCGAACAAAACATCAACATCTTGAGAAGGAGCCATTATGGACGAAAAACTGAAAAACATAAAGTCATCAGGACTGTAACCAGCTATGAATAAGCTAAGAGGGAAAAAACGAATCGTACATCAGAACAAGAGGCTTCGTAGAGTATACAAAAACTTCGTACCTACATAGAAGGTAGGTAGTTACATAAAATCAAACTTTCTGTAGTCTATGGGCCCATTGGCTCTAAACGGGATATTTCGTTGTTTAATAAAAACTATGTAAAGGACATCATTCCGGGAAATTCACAAAACCAAACTAATAAAAACAAACTTACGAGGTAGGTGAGTGTATGCCACACGAAAGGTAGTTAGTACAGGATTATTGTTGGATTTTAGGGTTTACCATTGCACCCCTACGATAGCATTTGTACTACTCATAACTATTTTAGGTCAAAATTAATTATTTATTTCAATAAAAGTTTGAAATAACTTACTCGAAAGACGGTCCACGTATACGAACTGCTTATCACTTATCTGGAATGAGCTCCTGGATACTACGCGAATATAGTATCCATGGCGCTTATCAGCATGGGCTATCAGGAGAGGGTGGATGGTTGAGTGGAGGAAGAAATACTATGGAATTACCTATGTGTATAAATTATACTGAATAATTTATTCATTAATTCACTTAGTATTATTAATTATATATCATTAATAATTAGGTATGTATTAATTCACTACTTATTAGCTACTCTGTCTAAAGTGGTCTATGGAAGTAATTGTTATAGGCTTGTTATCAGTCAAAATAAGAAAGTATATTTTTCATCCAACCATTCATACTAGCCTTCAATTAAAAGACAAATGATTATGCTACCTTTGTACAGTCAATATACTGCAGCCATTTAATAAATCATAGGGCAGGTCAGATTTTTTATATAAACAAAAAACCATGTTTTTGTTAAACAGGTGAAAATAATATTTGCCGAATTACTAATAATTATATATATATAATACTAATTTTACTATTTTTATGTTTGGAATATGGGCAGGTATATATATATTATATATATATAATACTAATTTTACTATTTTTATGTTTGGAATATGGGCAGGTATATTAGGTACCTCATTAAGATGAATTATTTGAATTGAATTAGGTATACCCGGATCTTTTATTGGAGATGATCAAACATATAATGTAGTAGTTACAGCACATGCTTTCATCATAATCTTTTTTATAGTTATACCTATTATAATTGGGGGGTTCGGAAATTGATTGGTACCTTTAATAATTGGGGCACCGGATATAGCATTCCCACGAATAAATAATATAAGATTTTGATTATTACCCCCATCAATTACATTATTAATGAGTTGAAAAATTCTGTCTTGCCAGTAATTGTTCTTTTAAAATCGTGTTATTTTCCTCCCATCAGCCAGCTAGTAATCTCACACTTGAGTCTCAACTGGCTGAAAAGCATCACTAACAGTTACTGAACTTTGGCAATAAACAGGGTTCCTCGAGTATCAACTTCGATGAAATACAATGTATGAATACAATTTCGATTAAACACCATGTCATGGTCTCGATGAAATCGAAATGTTACTGCAGCAGTTGTTAGCTGGTTACGCCAATGAGAATGCACAGAATGCAAGTACGCTGTATTCTTGACATTGGATATGCAAGATAATCTAGGTCCATGATTGTACCAACTTCAAACCCACAACTTGTGGGCCACAAGTAATTGCAACTAGATTTTCTCCTTTAAATTAAATACGAATCAGTTTGAATTTAAAGTTTTACTCTTGAATTGTCTGTATATCCTCTTGTATTCCAGATAGAATAAATCCAACGTTCCTAGTTAGCTATTTGGGATTTGTTTGGTATTTGGCTAATATACAGAAAGTACACTTGATTCAGGGAAATAAATTACGATAACAATCGAGATCATTGAAGCAACTGTAGACAAAATAATATTATAATTTCTGGTGAGAGGTGAGAATGAAGGACACAACTTATTCAGGACAATCGAAGACAGTAGTTTATTAACAAATTGGAATAATCAAAAGCGTGTCTATCAAGTTACACTAGAGACGATTAGAAAAGAGTTACGTACAATATTTACAGTTTTATTTAAAATTAGGTACGTTAGGCACTTATCAGTCAAAATTATATACTTCACAAAATATGGCGGGTTATTAAAAATAATTCCGTGGATACATCTGAACTCAAAATTCACAACCATGTCAAACGAACGTAAAAACTAACTAACTATTACGAAGATGGGATTTACAAGAAATTAAATACCCTAAGAGAAAAAAATAATAAGCTGAGAAACTTCTATACAAAACAGGGCATTCGAATATTTGAACAGGGCTTAGTTGTAGTCGAATATTTGGTGGGCATAGCGTCTTGGCGATGTGGAAGTGTTCATTTGATCTGAAAAGGATTTGGAGTTGATGAAATCTTCAAATAATCCACATAATGTATTTCAAAAAGATGACGTCTACTTCTAGATAGTTCGGGGTATAAATTGTTTATTTGTATGGTATCACTGTACACAAGCTTTGACATTACAACGAGTAACATTACATACAGAAAACATAAGTATGACGTTGAAAATGGCAATTCATTCACGAGAGAGAGCGAGAGAGGAAAAAATATACAGTTGGTACATGAGTAGATCTTCTGAGCAGAATCTGATATTCCCTCAGAAAATGAAATTTCAGCTGAGTGAAAAAAACCCCTTGGTATTTTGAATCTAATTAGACCTGGATGTTAACAAAACTGATAGAAGAAAATGGCGTCTTCAATCAGTGCACCCCAGAAGGCCATGGAACTTCCTAACACAGAGAAACTCTGTCCGAAGCCATTTGTACACTCGTTGTCTTGGTACATGTGCCCAAGGAAGAGCTTATTGGGCACTTCTTAGCACTTCTTATTAGCACTTCTCGGTCAGGTCAAGACACCACTATGCAGGGAGATGACCACTGAACAATTGGCACACGTAAGAGATAAGTTACCAGTGCAGACCCAATCCTTGAACCTTTATAATATAAAGGTTCATATTATGCAAACCTTTATATTGAACCTTTAGTATGCAAAATGGTATACTACAACAGCAAGACTCCTGAAATTGGAGGCCAAAACTCTCTGCAAGCCCCGAGCCCTAAACCTTTCTTTAAATTGGCTCATCATTTCTTGAGAAGATGATTACAGTGGCTTTGACACAACCAAAAACGGAAACCCTCCTCAATACAAGAAGATGATAACCGTTTAGAAATAAGTCAGAAACCACGTCTGCCAAGTATGCAACTATTGGAACCACCTCTGAACGTCATTTGAGCATGAAAACAAACGAATTGATTTCGAATTAGCTCTGGCGTTGTTGGTACCAATTATTACCAATTATTATTGACATTAATTGATTAAGCCGAACGAAACGTAAATGTTGAAAGGTAAATGGTCAATTCCAATGGACTAATATGGGAAATTACATTAAAAAAAATCGACGTGGTCCTCATTTACGAACGGTTGCGATTGTCAAAAGAGAATCCACGATACTCATAATTAAACTTATACTTTCATAGAATTAATTGATTGAATAATTTCATAAAGATTCAACTTACTTTTCATTTGCTGCTCGAGTATTCCCATCTCTCGGTACATGTCAGTGGTTGATGTATTTCCGAAACCAGAACTGACCACTGCAATAAAGATACAGTCGCGGTCAATCATAATAAAACTAGTAAGAATCACGAAATGTGTAGTTATGTAATTAGGGCATTTGATGCGGAAATTCTGGAGATAACCAATTATTTGGTGTGGAGATAACCAAAATTTGGTGTCTTAGTTTTGTTGCTTACTTCCTGGCGTCTATTATAGACGCCAGGAAGTAAGCAACAAAACTAAGACACCAACGACAAAAAAGAGCAGACTTACCATATTTCAGAGCGAATGCTACAGCGATGATACAAATGATAGCGCTGACGATAGTGGGGTTGTCAACAATACTCCAAAAGACTCCTAAGAAGAGGCGTTTCATGTTGAAGTGAAAAACTCTTTGACCTTCAGGCCCAATGATATTGTCTCCTTGAAGGAAGTCATATTCATCGATGAAGACGGGTACCTGAAAAGGTGACACAATAAGTATTGGTATCCGCTGGCTGTAGACGGGCATACAAAATTGGGCATATAAGTTATTGAGTGGCAACACCTAGTGATTTCAATATCTCACTATCTTTCCACACAAGGGGAGATCACTCAAATACTCCCATATTTCCAGCATCATTCTCGATTTACAGTTCGCATTAGTTCATTAGTTGCAGGTGCATCGATTTTATCATGATGGATTATATTATAACCCCTGTATCCCACAAGGCGACACTCAGTGCAGCAAGGCAGGTATTTTGACTACTGCTCAGACATGAAGCTCAATATGGCCAGGTAACCTTTCTTAGGATTGTACAGGAAGCATACCGGACTCACCGAATTACCTATGTTTGATAGAGGAATCGGATGAGCTGAACAAAAACTTACTACTTTTCATATTCTCACACTTCTACCCACCGCATTACGATGATGTTTTGTTTCCAAAATAAGCTGCGCATCCAAATGAACCACGGGATTTGGCCAATGAATTTAGTATTCATTTAGTTCCTCAAAAATCTACCAATATGTTTCATTGATGGTGTTGGGATTTTCAATAACGAAAATCCCACTTGTCCGAATGTTCAAAATGTAGTTCCGAATGTTGACTAAAAATTTGGCAGCCATCAAGTAGTAGAATAAGGCATAATAGGGGAAATGTATTTAAAAAAAAAAAAAAAAGAAAAAAACGTAGCATTAGGTAACAGAAAAGTGGATATGTAACGTGAACTTTCTTCAACTCTATGAACTTCAATACTACACCAATTCAATGTATTTTTCAAAAATCTCAGAGAAATTATAATCGTGAACATGAGTTGTGTACAACACTGTTTTGAGACAAGCCCACTCTGAAATGAACCCAACTGTAGCTCGATCTACTGAATGTAAGTAGGAGTTTTAAAAGGAAAAGATAATCACCTTGATAGTCTGTTGGATTACAGCAGAATGAACAGTGACGGAGTACTCGGTCCCCACAATTATTGCTGGGCTACGCGACCAGAAGTACTTGTCCAGAGTCACGATGTAGGTGTTGCTGTACAATCGTTCTTTGGAGATACCAATGTTAATCAATCCAGAGTTGGACTCAATCTGAAACCATCAACAAAACCACATGTTAGCAGCTCGAATGGTTGAAAAGTTCAATAATATTATGTTATGTTTTCTTCACAAGAACAATACATTACCTGGATGTTTTCCAAAACTTCTTGAACTCCAACGACCACCAGAAGGCAGCTTGTTTTGTCTTGATTGAAAAACAGCTTGGTTGACGTCACGTAGAAACCAGGTATGAAGTTGAGGACCTGCGTATCGTAAATGCCTGTTGGGGTTGAAATCCGGGATTGATGAAGGACCCTTAACGTGATGTTTGACTCGATAATGCTGGTGTTGACTGACGGTCCGGCCAGTGTAGTGATTTCACACGTGTAACTACCTAAAATTTGGGAATTATCAAATACAACGACAAATTCAGAGATTAACATTTCATGCTCATACAGTCCAGTCAAGATGTACTTCCGTGCTTGCAAGAAACACGGACGTTCTGATTTTTTGATATGTTGTTCGGACGTCACCCAATGGTAATAATCCAGATTTCCAACTTTCTAAGACCTCGAGAATTTGCCGTTATGGCCGAAAAACCTTGAAATTATCGCACTTTTTTCGGTTTTCGCTCCATATCTTCATGAAGAATTGGTCTGGTGGGTAAGGTCACCCTATTAACTTTGAAAGAATACTAAATTTGCTACGATTTAGTACCTGGGCGAGCTTTCTACGATTCTTCGTTCTCAAGATACATCCTTTAAAAAAGGCCATTTTTTCCAAATATTTAAAAATTCTCAAAATGGTCACTTATTTTGGGAAATATCTTCTAACATACTCATCCCCCGTCAAATATTATAAGGAATGAATTTGTAGTTAATTTAATTAGCTTTCATTTGAGACCAGGAGGGTACTTGTAGTCCTAGCCGTTCTCTGAAAAACGGGAGGTAACCAAAAACAGTCATTAATGGGTTTTGAGGGTAAATCCTTATACATGGTTCTCACTACTTTTTATAGATTTTATTCATGTGCATGTTATTCACGACCCCCTTCTTTTCATGTACATCTTGACTGGAATAATATTAACGAGCGACGCAACGAACTGCCTCTCAAAGCATTTCAAGTGAAATTCTTAATTGGACTGGTAAGTCCATATAACGAGGTAGTTTGATACGAAACTCGCCTCTCAGATAACAACAACCAACGCTAATCAAATTTATTTTTCGGTAAGAAAATAAATTATTTACACGCAGTTGGAAGTGGGGGAACATATGGAAGTACACCCGGTCTTCCATAAGTGAGATCTTTAAGTTTGTGTTAGGGTAGAATTTGACCCTGAAAATCCTGAAATCCTCAAAAGGGACTTCAGGAACTTACGAGGTTTACTACGCCCACGTTTACAAAAACTAATAAATGAAACAATTTTTCACACCTAGCAGGAACCCCACAATGTTCCATCCACATCAATAGTTTGCAGTACCTCCTGTAATTGTCGAATTTTCCCATCTTAGCTTTGGGAGAATCAGAGGCAAACGCGTTTTTAGCATACAATTGATGCAGAATTGAATTGTATGCAACTTTCTTTATATAGAATAATCACCAAAAAATCGTATTTTGGCTCATGAGTGTGGAATCATGTTTATGGTAATTATGGCGTAGTAACATGGGGCAGGAAGGTACATTCGGGATGAATGCCATTTTCGGTAAGAATCCGGCAAATCAGATGTTTGTTACCAACAAAATATTTTCCAACTTACCCAATGATTTATCGAACGACGCCTCAACAGTGAAAAGCGAATCTAAAGTCATGTAGGATTCAGTGGTGATGTACTGTATGTCACACTTGAACGGCGGCGTAATGGACAAAATGGACGCGTCGTCACAAGACTCGCAATACTTGCAGGGAAGAAGCTGCCCGAGATGCTGTTTTTCATTCAAAAGCTGAACCTGGATTGAGTACTTTGCCCCGACAACTTTATTGTTGAGAGGGAGATGATTCAAATTTTTCAATTGGATCTGAAATCACGATGTGAATACATAAAATTCCACAAATAATATAAATAAAGGTGAACATTTCGAGGACATTTTTTGAAAAACAAGAAATTCATTTCGCGTATCTGCAGATGCACTAAAACAGAAATTACCAAAAAAGGAGATTGGCGCTTTTGGCCTGGTGGTAACAATAATGTGCATATTGTCAACCTTTTAGTGAGCCAAGCGTACTTGCCAGTCAAGGACCTGTAAACGTATAATACGTATGTTTAAACCCACGTATTTCTGGTTTCTCTGCCCTCAACACGCATTCTAGTCACTGGTAAACCAAATTATAACTTATACTATGTGAATTGCAGTGCAAGATAGATAATCAATCCTCACAGAGCTGACGGGAAGAACTTCGAAGGTGGCGGAAGTAGAAATGGAGGAGAGGGGCGAATGCCTGGTGTAGGTGACAGTAGACACGCCAAGCTTGCTGGCGTGAGCCATTCCCCTATTGTCCACTACGACAGCGCTCTTTTCCGAGCTCCACACGCCTTCTTTGCCTCCCGTTATCACGGAAAAGCAAACGATTTCGTCTAAAGAGAGGTAAAACTGTGAAATAAAGAAACATAAACAGGATCAGATAGCACATTCTGGAGGAGGAAATAGTGTATTATGAGGGTACATCACCATGATGGATGTCCCACTCAGAGAATCAGAATAATGGTGGCCACTGAAGAGTGTAAACCCTATATGTACAGTAAAATACTCCTACTGCAGATCTTCTGGAACACGAATTAGTCGAAAGATGAGTTATGTACCTTGTTGGGAGTGATGTGGTTTTCAACAGGAAGTTTGATGACATCCTCTAAAGTAACTCCGGCCTTGTCCCGCACCCTCATAGAAATTGATCCAGACCGTTCGAGGTTTACACCGATCAAGTTGTTCAATTTTTCTGACTCGTGGATCTAGAACATTAGGATACAGGAAGTAACAGATTACAGATACTGAAGAGAGCATTTTTCATTTTCCATATGAGCAGTTTCGTATATGTACAATTATCCAAGTGCTGCTGCACCAACATGTATAGCAACCAAGTCAATCAAAACTCTGGCTAGACACGTCAATGTAATCACGTCAATGTATTTCATGATTGAAACGGGTTTCGGTATTTTTCCTACAGTCCACATACTACCAAGTATCGCTAACGATTTGAATACAACGGACAGTGGCTTAGCCAGGAATTTCATTGGAGGGGGGGGGGGGAGGGCACCATATCCATATACCATAATATATTATATTGTACCAAACAAATCAAACTAACTCACCTTGTCAAAAAGATTGGAATCAACACGTAACGATGAGGGAGCAGCGTAGAAAACGGATCCGTACTGGTCATGATATGTGACGTTCAATTTGAGAAGTAACCCTTGGGGGAGAGAGTGAATTACGTTTCTGACGTCTAAAACATTGATGACGTTCACCATGATGAAACGAACTTCTTTAACCTATAAACCAATTTAGTCGAACTGTTAACGGATGAAATATAACAGAGCAGACAGCTATAGAATACTTACACCAAGTACACATTCAAATTCATTCAATTCACAATACAAATGGTACGTACTATACGATGGATAGATACTGCTGTATATTCTTTACAATACTACTAAACTCCAACGCCTCACTGTTACATTATTCGTTCCAAGAGGACGCATGGGGGTTCACAATAATCGAACGTCTTTAGATTATATGAGGTACCGTAAGATTACATGAAGTACCTACCGCCACGTTCAAAACAATAGTCCGTTGGCCGTGAAGCTTGTCGAAGTGACGAGCCATGATGATGGCATCGCCCAGCCTGGTTCGAGTGCTGGCCACACCCAAAGCATTCACTTCCAGAATCGGGTCCTGAGCGTAGCCCACTTGATCAGAGTCTGGTATGGTGATAGCACTCAAGTGCACGCTCGATTCCTGCATTTGAAATAGAAATTAATTAAATCCCTCTATTTGTCACAAAAACTAGGAGTGGTATCTTATATTATTTGAGATAGTGTGTGGTTTTCAACAGATTCTTTGATAATAATGTGTACAAATCAAATTGAAGAGATTGAAATTTATTTTCTCGACCACTAAATCGGATTTAGTGCCCTTGCATATCCGCCACTAAGGAATGAAGATATTCTGCATTTTGAAAGAGACCAAAAATATGCTAGAAACAGTATTTTTTCTATCATAGTAAAGACTTTTCCACTAGCAATAGACAGTAGTGCAGCCAGGAATTTCGTTCGGGGGTCCAACAGCAGGAGGGTCCGAGGTACCCTCCCTGGGATTTTTCCTCAAACATGATACTAAATAGAGGGGTTTAAACTAATTTTAAGTTTTTCTCCTAATCGAAAAAACTTGATTTTTCAAAGAAATCTTTAAATCTACGATTCTTCAATATTTTATAGTATGTCTTAAGATTTCCTGGGCCTTAAAAGTAGAATTTTGAACAACTAGGACTGTCAAACCAAAATTTCCTAACTACATTATATTATAATCAATATTATTAATCAATATAGTCACAACTTAGTATCAAGTTGATACGCAACCACATGAATACATTTAGTTTGAAGTAACGACCCATAACCTGGGAGAATTGCTGTAAGTTTTCTGTAGGCGGATTGCAATACTTTTACCTAATGAGTTGGGTAAGTCGGTTAATGCAGGAGAATTCAGGGAAAATTCTATGAGGATAGATGTAAAATATTCTTGTACATCGACAAAACTGTATCAATACGTACCAACAGTTTATTGGTTTCGACTTGAAATTCACTTTCGGGGGCTACAATAAGAGGGAGAGATCCAGGCCAGGGTTTGGTCCACTGGAGGTGATCGAATACCTCGATGTCCAGAGAACTGTTGTGAACAAATACCGAACGGTCCTGGTTCCTTCCAGTTACACTGAGCAGGACTTGAGCGTGGCCAGATTTGAGTCCCTTCAACCGCATGGATAATCGATCTTCATTCCTCACCTGTGAAATTTAATTAATTAGGTATACCAAATCCGAGAAATAATGTTTGATCAATTGGAGCGAATGATAGATACGAGGTACTAACTTCAACATTAGCATCTTGTAAAACGTCTTTGAGCTGCGCCACGTTCGAAGGGGTAACACTCCATTTGAATATCAAAGACGGAGTTACTGATCCCAAAATGAAAGGTGTGAGTTGATTGGGGATGCCTGAGGCCCAGAGAGGCATCGTATTTCCAACACCAAGGCGGCTGATTGGTCCAGTTATCCGAACTCCTGTCAGGGGAACCACACGAACTTCGATGCTGTCCTTACTATAAACCTGGTCGTGGGGCCCAACCGCCATCGCGGTCAAAGTTGAGCGACCTGGAGAAACACACGAAGATACAAAGCTATTACTTTGACTTCTCAGAAATCAGCATTGGACCAAATTAATCGGTAGCATTGGATTCCTGACGATCTAGAGGGGAGGGAGATGTTCATGCAAGTTCATCCTTAGTCTACCCCATCCATCCGTCCCAGCCTTTCAAGTTTTCGGACTATTCACAACCGTCTTATTGCACCCATAATGTGTAAACTGGATAATCCTACACAACAAACATAATCCTTCAGAATATTGCCCACGTCAGACCCCTACCGGTCCCTCGAAGTTGAAACCCGCATCTCCCTACTCAATAGTGGTATCATCAAATCAGGAAACAGATCTAGGTGTAATCAGATTAGCTGCAGTTTCACATCATTATTGTTCACACTTCTGGTTTTCACTGGTTTGAAACTTGGTAGGGGGATTGAGGACCCAATGTATGGTTGATCTTTAAATTTCAGGAGTTCTTATTATGCTGGCTTGGCTTGCATTCCTACTCTTTGTTTTAAGAGCTGAGATGTACTCGTAATACATTGACACGAGTACTAGCATAAGTTACCGAGGATATGTTTGGATCACATTCATCCTAGGTATGTCAGTTACTATTAGGTATGTCAGTATGCAGTTAGGTACTGAGGGTTAGTTGAGAGGACAATTGTGTCGTCTGGTTGCAAATCCGGTCATCTCCACAACAGAAAATTTTTAAGGAGAGTCGATTTACTGTTACACCTAGAGAAATTGGGATACGACCCATATCTCTTGTTGTTAATGTGTCACTAGGATAGTAGGTTTTGAAGCACCATAAGACAGAGAGGGGGAAATTCAAAAGTTTAGATAGGGATTTGGCCGGTTTTGCAACCCATTTTAGAGTTGGCCGGTTTTGCAACTAACTAAAGCTGAAAAAAACGACAAAATTGACGTTAAATAGCCAAGAAAATCATTCACAATGTTTCATGGAACTGAACTCTATTTCCGGTTAGTAAAGTCGTGAAAAATATATATGTATCGTAGAAGAAACAACTTCACACTAAAGTGGCTAAATCATTTTCCTGCGGCTCGCACATAATGTCGTCATTATTCTCGAAGGATTCGTCATCTCTTTCCTCGTAGACGTCCTCTTTACCACCCTACTTAGTCAACCATAATGTTTTGGTAAAAAATCAATCGGTCGTCTTTGTCCCAATCTGGTCCATAGTGTTTCGTCAGTAAGTTTCTCGCATCACGAAGTTTTAGGGGCTTTACAAGCTTATCAAGCCTGCTGCTCATAATATTCCTCTTACTCTTCAACATCGACTTTCTGGCTCCCAACTCATTTCTGTAGAAGACCTCTTCTTGCACTAACGGTTCTCTTCGTCGGGGCGAATTGCTTGGTTTGCAGGCACTATATCAACAAATGTCTCTATTTCTAAGATATCAAATTACCTACCACATGCACTTCCTTTACTTCGATGTAAACAACACTATCGAAAAGACTTGATATAATATTTTGAAAAACACTAGCGAATGGATGTGGCCGATTTTGCAGCACATCGGAGTTTTCTAACCTCCAAAACGCACGGATTTGGCCGGTTTTGCTATAAAGTTTCTCGTTGCCAATGGATGGGAATGTTAGTAAAGGACTTGATACAATTAAAACAGCGATTTTCCGAAAATTGAGGAGTTGGTCGGTTCTGCAACCAGACGACACAATTGATGCGGTAAGTAAGTAAATACACAAGATTATTGTATACAACTCACCCTGGTGGAGGCCTTTGACAACACCGTTGGGAGCGACAGATATCGCCAGAGAGTCGCCAACTGAAAACTGGATACCTGGATCAGGATGTGGTCCTCCAATCACATCAACTTGCACTTCAGCTCCCACAGTGAGCGTAAGCACAGGAGGTATAATCTTGATCGCTTGGAATACCTAAAAAGCCATTATAAGCAACCGTAACATTGAATAACACAACGTTTAATTTATTAAATCAAGAAAAATGTACAAATAAAATGATTAGTTGGAGCTGAAAACTTACCTGCACAGTCAGAACTTGGCTCGAAATTTCTAGATATTTAAAAGCTACAGTCGTTTCACCAAGAGCAGCCGCCTGTAGTTTAAAGTAAACGATTCCTTTACTTCGAGAACTAAAGTCCCAAGATTCTACTTTGAGGATGTCACCACAGCCAAACGTTACAGGAACCTGCAGAATGCAAATAGCCAAAAAAATTAGAATACGAAATATATGAGACATACATCGGGAAATTGGATTCAATGTTGGAAATGATCAATTGGTACCTCGAGCTCAGAGTCATCTGCAGAGGAGAACGGTAAAGCTCGATCATTGCCATCCAGGAGTCTGACAGATGCCAAGAACGTTTCCCTCAATAAAACTTTTTCTGGAATCTCAACTTTGAGGAGACCCACTTTGAGCACCTACACCAAAAGTCAAAAGGTCAGTGATATGCAATGGACTGCAATACAATAAAGGCGTTCGATAACAAGTAATGCAGAGGTAAATGTAGTGTCTTACATTTATGACGGCAGTTGCTGGAACTCCTGGAGCGCACAAGTCCCTCACGGTCAAAATTCCTTGTCCTTCTAATTGAGGTATGACGAACAACCTTGGTTTTTCGTATTCGAAGGTCGCAACAGTGTGTGGTTTAATGTCAAACTCGTAGTGGCCTGATCCGTTCAATATCAAAAGAGGAATAATGTTGTTTGGATGGTTGATGACAGAAATGGTCTGAGGCTCTATGGTTGTTTGATTGACAACATTGATGAAATTGGATGCTTCGAGGAGCCACGCTAGTTCTGATGTTTTCTCTTTACTCTGTGATATAACTTTGATATTCAATTTATCCAAAACATCCTTTCTGTACCCAATAACCTTCCCACTCAATACAACGGTTCCTGATACGTTTTTCATGTGGATGTACTTGTAATGATCCAGAGGAAGGACGTATCCTTCATGTTCCTCTTGGTCCAAATGAACGATGGTGTTGTCGTCGAAATATGCCATTTCTTTCCTATCGACACTCCAATTGAACTGCAAACTGGTGGCGTTGTCAAAATGTCGCCCAATATGATCGGACAGAATTACTTTAATTTTGTGAACACCGAAAAACCGAGCGTATGTGCTTTCCATGTTTTTAGCGGGGCAGTTCGCATCCCTTTCGGATTCCAGAGTCATGTGACTGGGATACGCACAGTTTATGTCGACGCTCGAGTCGACACGGATACCCTTGCAGTTTGGTATGAGAGGATTTGTAGTCAACGAAAGCGTCAGTTTAGTTTCACCGTGTTTCATACACGTCACGGAGTAGATGTAGTACGATTGGCGGGTGATGTGTGATTCGTACTTGATGATTTTATCGTTCAGAGAAACGCTTGCGTGGACGTTTCCCAGGGTGTTCGTAGGTCCGTTAGTGAATACGATGTCACGAGAGGTGCCAAGAGCTAAGACCACAGCTTTCCCCTTCACTGGGTGCAAAGGCTCTAGAGGATCATAAGCTGCGACTGCTGTGGCCGCTTTAAGTTCGGAAACACTCGACTGATATGAGACCGTCACCTTAGACATCATAGCAACACTCCCAACAACCTCGAGAGTTGCGCAGGCAGGCCCCAGAGGTTGAGCGGTTGAATTCATTGTGAATGTGAAACTCTCGTGAATAACAATTTTGAACTTCAAATGCTGGCAGTCATTCATTCGGAATTTCTCAATTTTACCATCAGGACCGGTAATATGGCCTTGCAAAACAATGTACAAATTGATTGGAGCGCCAATAATTGCTTCATGGACGTTATGTTCAATTTCAATGGACGATGGCTCCAAAACGTAGAGCTCAGCCGATGCTTTAGCGTAACACTTGGCATCCCAAGAGGCGCATACAAAGATGGAGCACACACCGGGCCTATTGATGTGAACAAGACCGCTCGGTGTTACTTCTGCAATGGATTTATTTGAACTGTGCCAAACGTAAGAACCATCGCCTCCAACTGCGCGAAACTGTTTTGTATATCTGAAATAGTAACATTTAATAATGAACCCCAAATTGATGAACAAGATGTTGATTTTTTTTTTTTTTTTTTGTAAACCATGTAAGTATGCAACAAATCGGATTATTTAGAAGTACAGGGCTACATTCTCACCTGATCACCTCAGATTTCTCCCAGGGTAAAACAAGCCTTTTAGGGCTAATGTTAATCGCCGGGAAAACTTGGAGAGAAGCAGTGACAGTGAGATCGCTGTTTTTGAAACCAATCTCGATGTCACTCAAAGTTGAATAAACGTCACCAGTTCCTGGAGTCTGCCCATAGCCAAGGATCTCAGTACCTATAGCGAACAAACAATGATGACTTAAGCGCGAGGAGTACAAGACGTTATATATTTATGTACTCGTACATACACGTCGTAACGACGGAGGTGAACAGGTAAAATTATAAATATTCTCTCCCTCACCAACTTACCATTATTATTGGCGGTAGTCGTTTGAAATATGTTATTGCTGAAGGTCGTGCGGATTTTAGCGTTTTCCCCAACCAAAAATTTATTGTCCTCTCTGGAAAAGAAGATGCAAAGGTGATTCATATGCGGGCAAAACAAAAAGCCATTGCAAAATGCAATCCCTGGTTCCAATGTCAGAATAACCAACTTACTTATCAAAAACATCAATAGATATGACTGCTTGTTGATGACTGAGAAGCATCCAGTTGTTGTAAGGTGAAATCGTCAGTGTGAGGTAAAATGGAAGTGAGACGGTGATTGTGGACATTGAAAACTGTTCGGATGCTGCGTCAGGTGCATTCTTATCATGGAGGATGACTTTAACAGTACCAGGTGAAAGCCCAGTCACGTAGTTAGCCTCGGCTAAAGCCACAGCAGGGTTTTCTGAACTCAGTGAGAATCGGTAGCGGGACATCTCTACGTCTATAATACGCCCTTGTCTTTCCTAAGGTAAAATCAGAGTTATTAATCCTTCATTGTATAGTTTGGTGACGAAAACAATCAAAATGCGTCGTTAAATACATCACAGGTACCTGAGCTATATGTAGCTTGATTTTGTCACCCTTCATGATGAAGGCTTCATGAGGATGCAGAAGGAGGTTGTCGATAACATTCAGGGGAACTTCAACTTTGGGGACTTGACGGTATTCAGAATACGGCAATTGCACGGAAACCTTAAACACAACCATTACTCAACAATTTATCTTACATAAGAAAGTCATAATGTAAAATTGTCACACACGAATACATTTGATAGATGAATAGAAAATAGTAGGTAGTATTAACAATCTGAGAATACGTACTTTGGCTGAGCCTGTGCGGACACCTTCAAGAAGAACCATGTGCCCTCTCATCCCTTCTTTATCGAAAAGCGCAACGGAGTTGGGAACTTCGTAGGGTGAGTCACGGAAAGTGATGAATTTAAGGACTTGAGGACCCCCGTGAAGGAGCCATTGAAATTCCACCCCTTCGAGTGTAGTGAATTCATTTCCTGGGAAATTGAGAATAAGACGGTTATTAGGCTATTCATCAAACACATGAGATTAGATTTTCACAGGAACTCGGTTTGGGACTAATTGGGGGATCAGCCGCTCCGAAACCTAGGATTATTGTGCAGAGCGATCCAACACATTCACACCAGTCAGGACATTATCGAAGTCTCAGAATAAGAATCCTATTGCTAGGTATCACCAACTTGCTTGATGGAGCGAACTGAGAGCTACACTAAATACTTCCTCTCAATTTTTCTACTAACAAGGAGTCAAGGAGTTATCGGTGTATTAGTAGAACCATCACAAACAGCCTTACCAAGTTCATACCATAAAATTAGATACAATATTGTTTCGTCACCAGTAATTATAATACATAAACTAACGCTGATACCACTTTCAGATATCTAAAGCTTCAATGTTTGGAAATTTCATAACCGACGAGATTAGCTAAAGTTATAATATCATGATGAGTAGCGAACACAATAAATTTATACGAGGGACGTCCAGAAGTAAGGTTAAGAAGGGCTGTGTAGGCCAAAGGGAATTTTGTTTTTCAAAATTATCACCACTGGTAGTTAAAGAGGTTCCTAACAAATAATCAAACAAATATAGGTTCCTAACAAATAACGGTCAAAACAAATAATCAAACGCCTCAGTACGTTACGAAATGTCATCACAGCAGTCAAACGCGTCTAACAGGTCGTCCTCCAATCGCTCCACCTACAGCAGGTGTGAGAATTTCTTGAAAGCGAGGATGAAACTTTTCTTGACTCAATTGTGACTGGTGACGAAAGGTGGGTGTGTCACTTTAGTCAAAAAGTCTACAGTGGCGCCATACCCATTCACCATCAACCATTAACCCAAAAAGTTGAAAAACAAATCAAGGACAAAAGGAGAGGAATGCTGACTCGTGTTGTGTCACTCCTTCATGACAACGACTCCCTCATACCGCCTGTCTCACTCAGGACCTGCTTGTTTCATTAGAGTGGGATATTGTGACCCACCCACTCTACTCCTCGGACCTGGCACCATCGGATTATCATCTTTTCAATAAATTGACGGGTTGTAGGAGGTTCAGTGAGAAGAAAGAAGGAACGCTGTCTCAGAGCTTTCGGCTGTATTAAGCCATCTTCAGGGATTGGTAGATAAATGTTAGTCCGCTCGTCAGGTTTAGTCTAAACCTGACGAGTGGACTGACGGAGGTAGAGACTGGGACGAGGAGAAAATATCTACCAATCCCAGAGGATGGCTTAATACAGCCGAAAGCTCGGAAACAGCGTTTCTTCTTTCTTCTCACTGAATTAACAAACCCTCCAAATTAATTCATTTTCTCCTTGGCCAAGAAGCCAAGGAGAAAATGAACAAGACGTTAAAAATTAATAAATTGAAGGAGTTTTTAGGTGGACAACGATTTTCATATGACGACGAGGATGCTTCGAAAAATGGCTTCGGGAGGTGGAGCGGAAGGTATACGACGAGGGCATACAAAAAGGGGTCCCTAGGCTTCAAAAATGTAATGACTTCAATGGCGATTATGCAGAGAAATAATTTTTTGTCACTCATCTTGTAAATTTCATTTAAATATATTACAATTTTCAACACATGTTGTGCCCCTGGTAAAAGTATAGTGGAACGTACTCAGCCTCGATTTTTTCACTATTTTAGTATAATAGATGAACCATGAATATACTCATAATAGATTTGTATATAAACTCGTGGGTAACCATGATAAATTATTCTTGCCTTGATCATCGTAAGCTCTGACTTCAAAAAGCTCCGGACTATCCTCCAAGTACAACTGCCTTGTTGTAGTGACGATGTCCAGCGAGTGAATGGCAGCCAAGATTACATCTGCTCTGAAAACTGAACCTCCGGATGAATCTTTGGCGTGCACAACGGTGGCGCTTCGGACTCTCTCGTGGGTGAGGACAGTGACACGAACTTTCTTCGAGCAACCTTCATTGTCCGGGTCGGTGTTGAGCGAGATCAAGTCTGACCGAGGAGTAGACCTAATGAACAGTTTATTAAATAAATTTCCAAATTTTGGTAATCAGTGAAGGTATAAAAACAAACAGTATAGCACTTGAGTGGTTCCTCCAGCACAGTGCGAAAGAGTAACTTCCAACATTAAATGTTGTAAATTCATCCAACAATAAATTTAACAAAACATGAAATTTTCTTTCATTAAACATCAAAATCGTGTTAACGCCCTTGAAACCCCACCTGTGTGTTCTGGAGGCAGGTGGTTAGGGCCGAACTAAGCGATAAGCGTCGAGCCGCTACATCTGATTATTGGGGATTTTATGGTTGGAAAGAACAATCCAATTACTCTAGCAAGCCAAGCAATAAACGCAGTTGGTGGTACATTAATGGAAGTACCCCATGATCAAGCATTTTTCCTATCTAAAGTGTTGGACATTACTTTTCGATTGAAATTATCAAATCCGTTCAGCTACCTGTTATGTTAGTGAAGCGGCGTCACTATGTTAGACTGCCCTCGATAGTCATTTATTTACCTACGCGAATTCACTTACCATGTAAAACAACTGCCGGAGCCACCGGTCACTTCAAGGGTAAAATTTATCGATAGCGTCCGAAACACTGGGAGGAGTACACGAGGTAAATTTAATTTGGAAACCAAAGCATTACTTCCTATAACGCAAATTAAACACAGCCAGTAACTCAGTTTCACTTCCATTTCAAAAACAACGGCCAATCCACATGTCACGCGGAAGTCTTTAGTAATCAGTCATATAAACTTATCACTACAGAATCACGAAACTAATATGAAATATCGAAACCCATACGCAAAAGTGACAAAATGCTAATAATTCTGTTGTAATTTACGAACTACAGCACAATCAAATTGCTGGAGCTACCGGGTGAAGAAAGAAGCACTAGAAATGGATAAAAGAAACGAGAGCATCAGTGAAGCCTCCACATGGTTATCCGAAAGCGCTCAATAGGCTCAACGCGTTGGTCTCACGACATGCAGAAGTAATCAACTATTATTATAATTAATCTATAATTAATTAATCTATTATTATAATTAATCTATTATTAATCAATAATAATCAGCCGATAGAACTTTTGTAAAGATTTCAAATAATTTTTCAATCCCATTTGTGCTAGTAGACCGTCCCATTGAGGTAGACCATGGAAGAATTCCTTCTTCCATGGGCAGTTGCCTTGCAACTCGGGACGTTGCGGTACAAGAATCCTCTATTCCCGCCGAAATGTTTCAATTTCAAAAATGCCTCTTGAAACTTCCAAGTGCCAGGCTGTTATAGAAAGTTGTAGCAACAATTAAATGTGACCGTGCCTTAAATATTTCACCACTTACGTATTTTGAGCGGACAATTTGGTTCCCTCGGGCAGGTGCATCAGGCACAGCGTTGCAAAATGAATCAGTTTCTTCCATGACGGATTTCACCTTGGGCAATAGGTTTTCAAATCTACTGAGATTTGCGGTGAGATCTTTTCCTCTCAATCAAACAAAACATTTGGAATGATTTGCTTTTTATTCTGGATATTGGTTAGTAACACAGAATCAGGTGGAACCAGGGGCGGATCCAGACTTTGATTTGGGAGGAGGGAGTCTTGATGAGGTTCATAACTTGGAACGAAATATCCGCCTGTGAGGGAGATTCAAATCACCGATCTGTGACATGTGGAAGATATTGTTTATTGGCTAGTGTGGGCCCCCTGGTCAACTACCCTCCTGCCGTGGTACCATTTTGAGCAACCCGAGCCTGCAGGGGATCAGGCAATCTCTCACCCAGGCCCCCCCCCCACCACCATGTTCACAGGCCCGGCCCTCCCTCAGAACATCTGGGAGGACCTACCATGTCACCGATCTGTGTTAAATGGCTAGTGTGGGCCCCCTGGTCAACTGACTTTCGTCTTGTGCCAGGGGGTCCTGCCACACAGCAGGGTTTGGGGGTGAGGGAAAGCTACCTACTTTCTATCAAGTTGTCGACCACCACTAACCCAACCTCTGTTGGAGCTCTGCCCAGAGGGCGTTGCTCCGATGGCCTGGGGCTCCCTCCTCCCGTGGTACCATTTTGAGCAACCTGAGCCTGCAGGGGACCAGGCAATCTCTCACCCAGTCCCCCCCCCCCATCACGAGGACCTAACGCTTTCCACGTCTTCTCAGTGCTTTGCGGGATTGGACTTGCCCCACTCACACCAAGTCATGGGGGATACGGTGACGATCTGTGGCAGTCAGCACTACTGGTCTCATCACTGCCGTGGCCTCCAAGGAGAGTTTGGTTTGGCGCCAACGGTTCTGCTCATTCCAAGTCGGCGTTGGATATTCCAGGTATGTGCAAATACTTACCCGCCTCACAGGCGGATACACCTAAACTCGCTCTTATTTTCCTGAAGCTTATATGATATTATGTGTTATTAAATAAATTTTATCTCCGTGAAATACGCTCCACCTGTTTGACAACTGCCCTGTGAGTATGATAAAGCCAAAGTAAAATGTGACTCAATCGTTCCACCAGGTTTCCCCAATCCATTTCCATTTCCGGATTTCCAGTTAGTCAGCAGCTCTGCTAAACTCTTCATTTCAGATTATTTCAGGCTACCATATCCCTTCATTATCGTCGACGGCAGCAGATGTCTGCAGTATGACTAATGTAAGACTGTTTCAATTCAAAATGTGATTTGTGTTCAGGTCACTATTATAGATGAGTTCATGGACAAATTGAAACACAAAGCACTGCCTTCAGGGTACAAATCATTTATTGAATTACAAGAAACAAGCTGACTCAGGGTGAAACCTGGCTACTATTCTAAGGGTTAAGGGATTTAGCAATGCTAGACAACATTTTGAACTTATCGCCAATGATGTCAATTTGTACTTCAAACGGCTCACTCAGTATGGATTCATCCACTGCCCTCGAAGCTATCAGGGCCTCAAGTAGATTAGCCCTATACAGATTAATCCGAACTGCTTCTGTCTCATTAGCGAACCCAGCTATTTGCAAATCCTCCAATTCCCTTTCCACAGCAGCCGTTCGTTTAGCTTCCACCTCCAGTTGTTTGGCAGCTCTGGACAATTTGGACATCAGTTTGCCCAACTCGTCTTCCATCGTCGTCGACTTTCTCACGATTTCTGCTCTGGTCGTTAAAAGGCTTTCCATCATCCCGTCAAAGGCGTTTTTGTTCTTCCCGAAAACGCTCATGAGTGAATTGTACTTGTTGATGATATCTGAGAATGTGTCGAACTAGAATTACAAGTAAATTTTGTTTATGAACAAAGAATTTTGAACTAAAAACATTGTTTTTGTACATGATTCCAGTTTCAAGTAGATCATGAAATTCTCGATGTAATTAATAAAAGCAGTACATTAACAACGAACTTTTAGCTGTAAGTTGTGAAGTTGATAAATTTGAGGGGGCTAATTACCTTAAGGTACAAACCTGTTTGGTGGCTTTTGCAGCATCGTCGACGAAATTTTTGTACACCATCGACTTGAGTAAAAATTCGTCCATGATTTTAGCCACGTTAACCAAAGAACACATGCCCTTAACGACATTTTTATAGTTTTTCGTAAGTTCCTCCAGTTTGGTCGTTTCAATTTGAAGTTTGGCAAATGTCCTATTGAGTTTGTTCTGATTCTGTTCGTACAGATGTTGAACGTTGCACTGGTCATTGTATAAAATACCTCGGTTCCTCTCGAACTCTGCGAGGATTTCGTTCTGTTCGGATTTCAATTCAGCCAAACCACTCCTTCTCGTCTCAAGTTGCTCCCTCACATTCCTGTATTTCTGGGCCACTAAGTAGCTCTGATAGAGTTCTGAGAGCGGTGACGAAAACCTGTGAACGTTACGATCGTAGTCCACAGGAGTTTTCGATCTTGATCGTACTATCTTTTTAGACATACCGTTAGAAGTAGAACCAAACAATATGAAATAATAGTAGGAATAGCATGAACTATACGCGTTGTTTACTCGCGTTACTAAGGTGGCTCCAGTTAGCTTGAGTAGGACTTCAATCAATAGGCTGTACTCACCTATATTTCTCACACTTCCCACAGTTTTGTTAGAGTATGTTCAACTTAGTAATTATCCACTCCTACAAATAATTATTGGCTACTTAATTTCAGTTTAGCACATGACCAGGTGCACTTAGTGAACATTAAATTAAAAGATTTTGAAATGCATAAAGACCCCCCAGAAAAAAGTGAAGAACGGTTGGTGGAACATGTTTTAGAACTAACTTGATTGAAATGGGGGGGGGGGGGACCAAAGCTATAAACCTACGGTGGCATAGGCCACCAACAGACACCTTATTGGAAAATTGCCAACCAAGAGGTGATGCTCACCTCTCAACATTTCACTAGTACATCATCACCATGACGTGAGGTAATGAACACAAATGGTTTTCAACTTCATCGGAGCTGTTAGATATTTTGATAAAATGATCATTACAAAATTATTAATCCATCCCTGGTACCCAGATACGATAGTTTGTTATCAGATTGTTGTGAGCTGCAATTTACATCTTTTATCGATCTTTTCGGGGCTGCAGATGATTCAAATATTTAGTGCAGATTGACCATGTGCCGATATCTCCATACCTTTGGGCTGCTCCTTCAATGATTTCTATCTTCATCGTATGCAATATAATACTGGTACTGTATTGTTTGGTAGTTGTGGGATTTTATGCAGCGCTTGCCTTCGTACAGTGCAAGGGTGTTATTATTCACCTTATTCTGATCGTCACTTACATCGTTTCTGGTCTCCTTTGGGTGGTTCTGGCAGTTTTGGGGAAGTTGAAGAACTCGATCAGCCTCTACAAGTGAGTGTTTATCTGGTCATTACTTTACCACGTACGAAAATAATAAACTTGTGGAGTTTGGCTCCAGAAGTTTATCCAGGGGCAATACCTTGGCTACCGGTGGTAGGTAGTTTCACCATGTTGGAGCCTAGAATCAAGAGAAAATTGCAGATTATTATTTCCACAGGTGGGCGAATCCTCTACTGATTCCATTCAATGTCTTCCTACTTGCAATATTAGTGGTGAGCAACTCGACAAAGATATGCGGCCAACAAGTGGAATACTTGGCAATACGAATTATACTTGCAACCCTGATCGTTATTCAATTCCTATTCACTCTCGTGATGAGGCACTGGGCCAATTTCATGAGGCACGAGCTCGAGTTTGAGGCTAACATATTGAACGTGCCGTCGTACATGCAGAAGATCCGTGAAGCACATCATCGCGCTCCCTGACAACACGAAGTCGTCCTCAAGTGAGTGACGTTGGCATCGAGATAAGAATGAATTACACCCTAAACCCACCCCATGGCTATGTCCCTGCCCCAGTCATTCTTAACCTTTCCAAGCTCACCCTAAACAATATAGAACCTTTGTCAAGTATCCATACGCCACTACGCCCTTCCTTTGGCATCTCAAGGTTTTTTCTGCCTCACCGGGAGCGCCCTGGTCATTTGACACGGCCCAAAGCCACTCTTGAGCAGTCCTCAAAGATCCCCTGTCGTCCTTCACAATTCCAAGCCTTTCTTGAGCATCTCATGTACTCATCAGCCTCTAGTAGTTTAAAACATCGCTACACTTAAGCAGTCCTGCAACCATCCTCAGTGAGTACCCAGAATTGCGATAGGAGGGAGTAGGTAGCAGACTAGGACCTACTGCAAGTGGAATGGAATACTCCTCCAGAGGTATGAGAAAAACCCACAGGTTTGGACCCCTAAACCTACACAATCCCCAACCATTTTAGGTGTATCTATTGTAATAGGTACTGTATTATGTTCAGCCTAGTACAATCAGCCTACATGATACAATTCAGTATTTCCCAGTGACATGCATTTTCGGCTGGGAAGTTAATAATAGGTCTTCTACGTTGATGTTGAGATGGAATATATCAAGCTAGAATGCTGAAGTAATCTCCTTTAGTAAGGCGCTAGATACTGTATTGGAGCAACCTCCTGACGGCAATATCAATTATTATTTGTACGGATTCTCAAAGTGCACTGAAAACCCTAGGCTCCAATAAAATCAATAGAGCTTAACCCAATAGTAGCTCAAATACTGTCAAAGGTACACAACAGGGTAAAAAAATAACATTCATCTGGGTTAGAGCTCATGTTAACACCAAACGAAAGGTTAATAGCCTTGCGACAAGGGGAGTAGATAATGGTACATAATGGGGTAGAATTGAGAGCGCCCATACCTCGAGCAGATTTTCAACCCCAAATTAACAAAAAGGAATTGGCTTTTATGGCAAGAAGAATACACAAACTCTGAAAAGGGCCGATTCTATAAATTCTTGCAACTCAAACTCCAAAGAAATACTTGGTTATATTGTTCCCATAACATCACTTTAAGATATACCTACTTTTAACTTGATATACTACCTATGCAATTTGATTATTGTTACTATTAGCTAAATCTGTTGATTCACATGGCTAAATGACAGTGATAAAGCCGAAAATAAAGGGGGGACAAAAATCTATCACCTGAAACATCTTCCTTCATGCACTTTTTTGGTGGGAAATTTGCTGTGAATAACCAACTGTAATGGATATATACCTTAGGTTCACAAATAAACTGCTGAACCTGGAGAATAAATTCTTCTCGGATATAACTGAGATGTGACACAGATGTTAAGGCTTGTGTAGGATATTTTGAGCTCTCTCCGCGTCACCCCTCTTAATTCTTGGTGCCTCTCCAAAGTAGAGTCTCAAACAATACAACAGCTGTTGGTGAACAGTTGAAATAAACTACTAGATGAAATCAACAAGACAACAGTCTAGAGGGATCACAAAAAGCAATAAGACAACACTTTTGGGGTGAGATAACTTTACTTTCGACAATCTGCAGAGTGGAAAATTGAACAAGGTTTGATTTCAACATTACATTTAAGGCACATATCGTTAATAAAGCCAGATACAATATTGAATTTTGGAGAAAAAAAAAAAAAAAAAATCCAACGTTTCCGTGAAAGCAACACCCAAGCAGGTGAGCCCATGCAATTACATGACATCTGTATACAAATACATGAAAAGGCGATCCTTACATATTCACCGGTAATGTTATCCCACCAATTTTCAATAACGATTTTTATTACAAAAAGGTTTTTTTTTCTCTTTCAAATAGAAATAAAATAGCATGAGGTGCCATCAAAAAAACTTTTATCCTGAGGTATTTGAAAGTGGGTAAATAACGCGGGGCAAATGTCGAAACTTGGGGGGGGGGGGGGGTTGAACTAAATTTAGCTCGTTTGTTTAAATAAATCTTTCTTATTTGACGGAAAATTTTGTTTAGGCAGTATGGATTGAGAAATGACATCCCCAGTAAATCATAGTGATTCTTCTTCTTTTCCGTTTTTTTTTTAATTTTATAAGGTTTATGGTCATGTAGTTTGGAAAAGAAAGAAATAGAAATTTTCAAGAGTCAAGAAAAAAAGCAGAGGCAAGTACAACCACACGCTCAAGTTGTGAAATTGAGTTCATAATTGTCCATGAAATAACCGAAAATCAGTGAAAATTTATCTCTGGGGCGTCGGAAATGACGACAGCAACTGTTCAATAAACAAGGAACAGAAGAAAAGCTGATGAACTCAGTGTACGCCTCCAAAAATCAAGGTAGCACTACTTGAATTAGCGCTCTTTTCAAACATAAAAGTAACAGTATTTTTTTTTCTTTTCTTGTTACAGATTTACTATTAGAGACGTTTCGGATTATCGTAAACCGAAAGTCCCACAAACGCCACACAAATCATGCACGCAGAAGCAGCTCAATAAATTTGATAATTTGGAAATTGTTCCGAAACGTTGCTGCTCCTTTCAAAATTTTTCAAGCTCAAGCGATGAAATGAGCTTCAAAATTGTTTTTAGTTTTTCAAAAACTATAGTCGTAGATCTCTTGATGAAAATCAATAAATAAATAAACAAAAATAGCCGCTTCAAATAAAATAAAACCAAAAGTACAACATAGTAGAAATCAACAAAATTATCAATAGTTTCTTCTTTTACAAATTCGAATATGTACATATTATCAAAAAAAGTCGTATATCGGATCCCTACTGTTCAGGAATTGGAGCTCATTTCAAGGTTCAAGATATCTTTTTACGAAATGGAATACTTGTTATAGAATAACACTTGGAAAATAAAATTAATAAAATCCGTCAACTGCGCTGAAGGAGATCTACGAGATGGAGGGAACTTACAGCGCAATATGGACGAAAAAATGATGAAACGAAATAAGCGGCCCATGAAATCAAGTGGGAGAAAAAAAAACCAAAATAGCAGAAAGTCGCTCCAATACCCGATTCAAGTATATACAACGCTATTTCACAATTTATGGACGTCGACTAAATCTCAAGAATAATCACTATAATATAGTGATTATTTTACATAATATGTACAAATAGTATCAAAAACTGATTTACAACAGAAATTTGTTTTCTTCTTTGTACCTTCGTTTTGAGAAATAACCCAGAGCTCTTACTTTTATCAAGTCTGATTTTTAAAAAAATAAAAACGAATATTTTTTTTTTTGAAAATTCCTTTTTTCAAGTTTAGCCGTTTGCATTGTTTGTTTTCACAGTTCATTATTCACGAGTATGATCAAAAAAACACTATTTACAAGTAATTTCTTTCTTGATAAAGAAAATCGCGAAGACCGGCACTTTATTTGCTGTTGGCGTTGGCCTCTTCGATGCCGTCGTCGAGCTTGGCGACGTACAGTTCGGGGTCAATCACCTGGAGGGTAACGGAAGAAGCGTTAGAATGAATGAGTACATGTATACGACTACTAATCCGATCGATGGAATAATATATAAAATCTATCGGATAGAATCGGTGGATATAATAAATACACAGAATAATAACAGAGAAAGTCTGTGATTCAAAATAAATACAGACCCACACCTTTGCTTCTTTGACAGATTCCTCTAAGACTATTACCTACTACCTACGAGTATACTGATCAATAGGTGGTGGATTTTTAGGGAACATAAACATCTGTTTTATGCACCTAGATCAAGTAGATCAAACTTTCAAATATATCCCTGAAATCCTCAAAAGATACCCCTAGAATCCTCAAAATATGCTCCTAATGCCACTTATGATACCTCTTAATCTTGAAAAATATGCCCTAAAACCACGAAATATGCTCCTCAAACCTCAAAATATGCCCCTAAATCCTCGAAGTATCGTTGGTAATATGACAAAAGGCCGAATCCCCAGAAATTATATTTTGCAGGGGAGCCTTTCTTCAAAAATTTACCATGTGCGCTGAAAGTCTCAGTTACAAGAAATGTTTGCCACCCGTGGTTTTGTAACTCACACTATTTTAGTTCAATGACAAACTATAGACATCCTGGATACGGACCAATATAGTTTAAAAATTTGGTGAAAAAAGCTATTTTCCGAAAAATATGTACCTATGTCCTAGCCACAAAATATGCTCGGAAGGTCTCAAAATAAGATACCCTTAAATCCTCAAAAAATGCTCCTAAACCCTCAAAATCCTAAAAAAAAAATATGCTCCTGTAATGCACCCGCCTTAAGAAATCGTGCAGTGAGGTAAAATGTAGGGGGTTGTTGGGAACTAGTTCAATAATGGCCTCATAAAGCCTTGTTTGTGAGAGAAAACGAGTTCAGGACCGGAGTTTAACAGGATCCGTTGGAAAGAAGACCGGTTTTTGCTAAATATAATACGAGGTGGGTCCGATGAGAGTGAGAGATGTGTCGTCATGTTCATGAGAGGAGCTTTTTGTAAGGATATAAGCGACATTAGCGAATAATTAGGGAAATATCGACTATGAAGGAATGTGCACATACACATATGAGGAATGAAAATGAGGGAAACTTGTGATTTTCAAGTCAAAATCCAAGCGAGTACTTTTGTTCATACGAGCGATTTCAAAGGAAGAGGCCTGAAAATCTCACGAACAATAACTGAATCGGTTCACGCAGAAAGTCCAATTCCTGGACGACAAGAAATGTTTGTTTTGGTGTTTATGGGGGTCGTTTCATCGTTTTATGCAGAAAGGAACCGTCTACGGACACTACCTGAGTGAGAAAACGGTGAAAGTTTCATTCAGTAATTCCGTTTTCTCGGAAAGTTATTCAGTTTTTTCTTCTTTTTTTTTCGTTCTTCTCGAAACAGCTGTCAGTGGACTCAAGTCCCTTTCTGCATGAACTGATTCAATTATTACAATGAAGAATATCCTACCTTGGGGATGGGCTTAATTTCTGTGCCCAATTCCTGCTCGATTCTGTGGAGTGCAAAACGGTCTTCGTACGTGATTAGATTGATAGCGATACCAAGGTGACCGAAACGTCCTGATCTCCCGATACGATGGAGATAAGTTTCCGCCATTTTAGGGAAGTCGAAATTGATAACAACATTCACAGCCTGTACGTCAATACCTCGAGTAAACAAATCTGCGAAACAAACGGGTTGAACAGAATCGTTAAGAGAAAATGCAGAATTGAAGAAAAAAATGCAACATAGTACTTTCAAGAGTCAATAAACCAAGTTGAATAGAGTGACTCACCAGAACAGACTAGATTGCGGCAAAGACCAGAGCGAAAATCGTGGAAAACTCTGTTCCTGTGAGCTTGCGCCATCTTGGCGTGGATATAGTAACAGCAGTAGCCCAGTTCCGTTATTTTCTTAGCTAAAAGTTCAACTCTCTGAGTTGAGTTGCAGAATATAATGCTCTGTGTGATTTGTAACTGTAAAATAAAAAATGAATACAATTGCAACATTAAACGTGGGGGGTTATTTAAAACATGTATCATGATTATGAGCTCCACAGCCATTTTGTACTGATATTATGGTGGAAAAGCAGGTCAAAATTAACAGTTTTCGAACACAAGAATCTGGGTTGAATGAGACCAACCCACTCTACCTCAAATGTGCGAATTATTCGAATTTCTCCAAATTTGGTTCGTATTGACACCCTCAGTTATAAATTACGTCTTATGTCCCACGTCTGGCTGTTCCTGCACTCGGTTCCACAAACTTCCCTATCATCACCGACTAAAGGCGGGTTCACATGGAGCGGAACGTCCGGATTGCGGATTGCTCTGTGATTGGTCAAGGCCATGGAAGTACACTCCCAACCTTCGACGCTGACCAATCACAGAGCAATATGCAATCCGGACTTTCCGCTCCATGTGAACCCGCCTTAATGAGTTCAAGATGAGTGTCATACCTTTGAGAACAAAGTGTTCAGGCAATGGACCTTTTGCCGTTCTTGAACGAAAGCATAATACTGGGTAACTCCTTTCAACGTGAGCTCCTCCATCAAATTTATTTCGTAAGGTTCTTTCAAGTGTTTATCCTGGAATCAGAAAAAAAACGTTGTTGGATCTGAGAAATTAAACAACAACACATCGTTCTTTATAACACGAATATAATCGATCATCAAATTTTCATGAGTATGAATGTAATTACCATGAACTGTTTAACAGTCAAGGGGAACGTAGCGGAGTAGAGCAGGATTTGCCGATCCTGAGGGAGTTTACTAATGACCAGGTCAAGCATGCCTTTAAAGTCTTGGGACAACAGTTTATCTGCTTCATCGAGCACCAATATTTTGCAGCTGTCGACGACAGCGACTTTCTTGTCCATCAAGTCCAGGATACGGCCCGGGGTGGCGATCACAACTTGGACTAGAAAACAAAGTCGTTTAGCTCATTTGGTCTAAACCCTGATTCAATAAGTTTATTCCACGAAAACTACGATACCCTGAGGTAGAATACTTGGAAATTGATAGGGAAATCGATCATTCAGAAAACAAAAATTAGAAAGAAGGCTGATACAGAACTGAGAAGATCATTTACCTTTCTGGAAAAGTCTCATTATATCATCTCGGAGGTTGGTACCACCAGTGGTTACCATAACTTTGATCTGCATGTGTTTAGCGAGCTCGATGCAGATTTGTGAAGTTTGAAGAGCGAGTTCTCGAGTCGGAACGATTATCATTGCTAAAACATCAAACCGCAAATAAGGTGATTCGATTGTATTAGTTTTCAACCCTACAAACTGGAGGGCACATATATTATATGCAAAGATAAATTGACGAGTAATCAAGATTTTCACCTTGGATTTTATCGATGTTAATATCAACTTGTTCAAGGACCGGAATCGAGTAAGCTCCAGTTTTGCCTGTGCCGTTTTTGGCACGGGCGAGTATATTTCTGCCGGTCATGGCGATGGGGATGCTGGCTTCTTGTATGGGGGAGGGCTTCTCCCAGCCCTTCTCGAAGATCCCCATCAGCAGCTCTCGTTTGAGGCAGAACTCTTCGAATTCGTTTCCTTTCGTGTCAGTAACATCCTGGATATCGAGGCAAAATCATATCAGTAAAAGCGAAGTGATTCAAATATCGCGTTTTCCAGATGGTAGTGAGCGGGTATGGGAACTAATATTGTGGAGTAAGACCTCGATAATTCGGCAGACTCGATGGATTGCTATTGTTGAGTCATTTATGGGTACAGTAGTCGTAGTTCGGGAGAAATCAAACCATGTCAGGGGCGTTCTTTAATTTGCATAATAATTTAATATATACAAATTTATTATTATTAACGGAACTTCCTCTATTAATGACGTATGCCGGCCGGATTATCAAGGTCATCACATGTTTCCTTATAGGGATTATACTTAGCCCTGTACCGCTCACAAACTCCGAATGTACAGCTCACTAACTATAACATCCATGTTTCAACGCGAGACTGCCCAATACAGCTTGCAGGTACATTAAAATTTTTGCACCGTCCATGACACAGTACAATTTGAACGGACCCAAAATTCAAGAGTCGAGGGTGTTAAAAAAGTATGGTGTCACATAGAAAATACCTCTAACGCCACAGTGAGGCAAATCACTCCCCAGAACCGCCCATATGGAGTAAATTGAATAGATCGCTAAATGATAATTATCAACAGACTAAATGATGAATAAATTTTATTGATATGGAGAGATAATAAAATAACCTGACCACTAGCTGGACGAGCTGTGTGGAGGCTGGATATGATGAATTCGCTATTTGTGTAACTCAACGCTACTTCTTTTGTCTCAACAAGAAGCTACCCCCTTCAGACAAGAAAAATTTGAAAACCCCACGAAAAACGGGGAAGCCAGAAGATAGGGCTACAAGATAGTAGTAGAAATCGGTTCGTATGATATCTAATTAAACGTGGATACAGGATGGATACACATTGTGCAAGTGAACCAAAAAACGGTTTAAATTGAACCTTTGTGGCACATTTGGAAGGAAAAAGAAATCCCCAATCGGTCTACATCACCGGTGACGTTGGGTTTAGAAGCCATCTTCAACAAAACTCTTTTGCACGTGGTCCACTCCACAGGACCACCACTAATTAGTCGTTCGAGGTCAGAAGCTGGGGGTTGAAGGTAAGTGAGTTAAATACGCCCAAACCGATAAATCACCTTCATAGAGTGTAAATCTATGGTGATTAGTCACTGTGATACCCTGAGTGATATTCACTGATCAATTGGGAATGTTTGAAAAGGGTCAAATCGAATTGGGTTTGGACCCACTGAAAATAACAGCAACAAACCATGAAATAGACGGTGTCGACGTAAAGGATTCAATAACTTGAGTAAAGTCAATTTGGGTCTCCTATCGTGAATCAATTCAATTTAGCCCAAAAGCCCACTAAATAAGTTGAAAACTAAATACCAACGACGTGAGGGAGACTTGGGCAATCCGAAGAGAATTAAGGGAGCACAGGCACCCAGCCCAAATCCAAGACACTACGATCTATGCCCTAATTAAATA
The DNA here is from genome assembly GCA_963920205.1 of Stenodema calcarata. Taxonomy (NCBI): domain Eukaryota; kingdom Metazoa; phylum Arthropoda; class Insecta; order Hemiptera; family Miridae; genus Stenodema; species Stenodema calcarata. The sequence continues at coordinate 19,791,669 of OY986051.1, forward strand.
CATACCGTCGCTTAAGAACAGCAATGGACTATCTCAAAAACCATCACTTTTCAGGAACAACAAAAAACGGGGTTCCCTCTCTATTTGTCGAGGTGAATTCATTGTTTTTCAAGAATAGCCTCTCCATATCGCACATGTAGAATAAAGGGGGCACAAGTTGGCTAATCAGTGATTAGAAAGATGAATAAGTAAGATACATCCTAATTTTTCATGAAAAACCATTAAAAAGAACAATTTATAAAAATAATTGGAAAAAATCTCCGCATCTCAAAATGTTGTAAAGATAATTTTTCTACACTAAAGCTTTTCATTCTAGTTGTTAGGTACAGCCTTCATTAATAGAAGAAATGTTAATTAGAAATGTTAAATGTTAGAAATGGTAAGTTTTAATCTTCAATCACAAGCCTAACTTTCAGTGTAGAAACTCACGTTCAAGTAAAAAATATAAATAGGTAGAAAATTATGTTTGAAAACATCCTTAGACTTCAAGTCAAGAATTGGAGTACCCAGGAGTTGGGCAAAATCTCAATCAGAAATAAGATTAGGATTTTTAAATCATAGGAATGTTTTTCTGTGATTACGCTTACTCATGAGAATAAGATTAAAATACTAATCGCAGAGTATGATTAAGAATAAACTCTTAATCAAAGAGTATATTGGATAAATTCTTAAGCATACTCTGTGATTATGATTCAAATCTTATTCACAGAAAAATATTCCAATGATTAAAAATCTCAATCTTACTTCTGATTGAGATTTTGCCAAACTCTGGTATTACCTGAGGTATGTAAAAATCGAGGTATATTGGAAAACCTAATCACAAAGTTTCATAGAAAGGCCTGTAGGTATTGGGAATTGGTGACTGACCGACGACAGAGTTGAGCCCCTCTCACCCTCCATCCCCCCCACTCTAACAGGAGGTGTTGTAATAAAGACATAATATAGCGAAAATTCACCACTAGAGTACTGAACATTATTTTGCACTAGGACTAAACTCGTCAGCTCTGGCATGGAAAAAAATTCAATTTTCGAGTTGTGCCTCTTCTTTCTACAAGTGCGATATGTTCTCGTTCATAAATTTCACTAAAGTACCTCCTCAATAATGTTAGACTGCGTGGAGACATAGGCCATTATTGAATTATTACGGTCTGTCTCTTGAAAAAAATATGCTACTATGGCTCATCTGGAAAAACTACCTATTTGAAAAACATGGATGACATAAATTAAAACAGATAGTTTTCATTATTTTAGTGATCCCCACTCACTAAACTAAATTCCTAGGTAAAACTCCAACATTATTGATCAATGTTTTTGCAACACAGCAACATAATATAATAATACCTATATTATAGGTATTACTGGAAAGAAGGGGGAGTGGTGAGATAGGCCATAATCACTAATAAAACAAATGGAACTAGATAGGCTGTTATTGGAGGTTTTGTGGCAATGACAGACAAATTCCAGGAAGAATGAACAAGCAGTACCGAATACTCTTTTAGCTCTAAACCCATTTTTAAGACAGGCCATTATTGTTATATGATGACTTACGCTGGTTTTCTGTCTTTTGTCGGTAGGAGGAACTTTCAACTTCGATTTCCAACCATCTTCAGTATCACTGAAAGAAGAAGAAAATCAAAACACAAAATTAAGCCTTGAAATGCTAAATCATGAAATGAAACATTACAAAGGTTTTGAAGTTCCAAACCAAACGCGAGCGAAGAAGTAAAATTAATCCAAGTGCTCATGTCGAGATCAATAGGAACATAATTTGAACACAGTCTGTTAGGAGGAGGTTAATTAATACTGGAGATCAATCCACGGATTCGTGATATTTCCAAGGAACGAGAGTAAATAACAATACATAACAATGAACAATTGAACTCACGGCTTTTTGTTGTTTGGTAACCGGCTCACTATCCCGCTGTTGTGAGAGTTCAACATGTCTGCCATCATCATGACGTTGCCTCAGATGAATCGAGATAAAATTCGCACTAAAAGTCTCTTTATTTGGTGCAACTTTCGAAACGCGTGAACGCAATAATTCACTCCCGACACGAAGAAAACTTTTCCCGATTTTCAGGATATGCAATGTCCGAATTATTTAATCACGGTCGTTCAGAGTCTGAAATCATCCGATGACGGAATAATCATTCATTATGATGTCGAAATAGTGATACCTGGAACAAACGAGAAAACAAAGGGCATCAGGACGGAGGTCAATGTTCACTTGTAAAACTAAGGAGACAATAATTGTTATGTGCAATAAAATTCATATAAAAACGGTCCGTTTCAGTAAATCATGTGGAGAAATAAAACCTCTATCAAAACTTTCGTCTTTGTAATAGAACTAGGGTGGAATTCATATACTCGTAGTCCAGTAGGCAGAACAAAAAAAAGTGGGGTCTACTGTGGGATGACTCTGTTTCTAGTTATCAATTCGAGGATTTTGTGCTAACTTGGGGAGGGCCGAAAAACTTTTTTTCTGTTTTTCGCTCATACCTTCTAAACTAAGCGGTTTTTGATCAAAACGTTTATTTTTAAAGTTGTCGACCATTACATTTGCCACAACTTAGCATGTATAACCTTGTTTCCTAAACCTAATATTAATCGAGACACAGCCGATCAAAGTTAGAAGAATTTTCTCGAAATGGCAAAAGACGAAGGTTTTGGCCCTCTAACCATCAATTTTAATGTAAATATGGTAACCACTCATCAATATCGGCATGATGGAACATGGAAGGGGGATTCCCGCTGACCAAGTGCCTATATCTATGATGCGTTTTTGCCAATTTGAGAAAATTCCTCCTATTAGGTCTAGGATACAAGGTTGAACATGCAAATTGTAGCAAATTTAATGCTCTACAAATTTGAAATGTAACGATTTGCTCAAAAACAGCTTAGTTTAGAAGGTATGAGCGAAGTCCAAAAATGTCGAGGATTTTCGGAACTCCCCAAGTTAGCACGGGGTCCTCGAGTTGGATAACTGGACAGTCATCCCATAGCACCCCCAAACCGTGGAACAGGTAGGTAAATCTGTGAAAGTCCCATTAACTTCGAAATTGTTTTCCAGGTTTCGCATACCTACTGGACTAATCGTCACGACCAACTTCAGGGGCTACTCGCACTTGCAAGATGAGGCTGCCCTCAGCTCTGAAGTCGGATTGCAAGATTTTACGTTGATTTACAATGGAAAAGAAGAGAACGAGGAGGAGGAAATATGAAGACTTTGTACTTCAAGGGAGATATTTACATGAATTGAAAATTCATCAATTTTCACAGTTTTTTTCCCGTTGTAATTGTTGACATTACGGAAGCTTTTAGCGGATTTTACAAGACTAATACAAAATTTATATTAAATATAAATTTTATGTTTAATATAATGGTCTACTCAATTTACACGTGAATGGGGGGAGGGGGGCTTGCTTGCAAAATGTCCGGTCATTGTACATTGTTTATATGTTTTTTGAAGGAAAAAGGAAAACAAGAGTTTGTTTCAAAATTTTTCAAATGTTGAACTGTAACATGAGAACACTGTTAGACCGTTGCCGGTGTTTAAACCATCGTTAGTAACAAAACAATACTGTGACGATGGTTAAATCACTGAAATCGGTGTACTCATATTCCAGTGGAAATAGACGATTTTTCAAATACTCTTGTTTTCCTCAACATGGGTTTCCACGATTTCGTCGCGAGTTTTGAGAAATCCATTCGGTCTAGAAGCACCATACAGTGCGTCCATACTATGTCGAAACAGGCCGGTCGACACGTTCGATTCGACAAGTCGGTTCGACATGTCCGACATTCAACAAGATGTCCACACTGCTCTGGTAGTGTGTACGTGTCGAATTGCCGATCAGTATCGAATCATCTGGCGCGGAGTGAGGAACAGATTTGCGATTTCGGTAATTTCCAATGCCAATAATGTTGAGTGATGATGAAGAAGTTGTTTTAGCAGCTTCTGCTAGTTAACTTGCTCGACGCCCTCGGAGGTTTTGGATTCGCCCCAGCATCCTTCAGGGGAGAAAAAAAGTACAGGGCTCGCGAATTTATGAAAGATTTGTTGCTGGACGAGGTTGACGAATTAAATCTTGAGTACCGGAACGACGTGGGATTCTGCAACTTTTTCAGAATGAAAAGTTCTGATATCGAACATTTGTTGAACTTGGTTGGACCGAGAATCAGCAAAAAGAATACCAAGTTCAGAGAGGCTATTCCTCATTGCGAACGCCTAGCAGTGACCCTGCGCTTTCACGAAACGCAACAAGTTGTGCGAACAGGCTCCGAACGTCGATCGACGCGTCCTCACTACGAACTTTGATTCGGGTCGGGTCGACTTCCTTTGATCCGGACCGCCTCGAGAGCGATCGGATTCGACACGTTCGATTTGGCTTTCAACATGTTGCTGAGGTCGAACGGCACGTCCATACTTGTTCGACTTTGTCGATCGACTCAGGTCGAATGTCGAACGGCTTGATTCGACATAATGTGGACACACCTAAATTAAAGCATACCTATTAATTTGTCGTCCATTCTCCTCTCATAACCTTTTTGTAGGACCAGTAGTTTGGCCAGTACGAGAGTAGAAAAATTACCGCAACATAAAATTTGCACTTTTGCAGAGCTCTATCTCGGGTTCTACTTGGACTACGGAGTTCTACTACCACCGAACTTGTAGGGCATTTTATATACTTTAAAAAAAGGAACGAATAACCTTTTTCGCCAAGAGGTCGCGTAACTGCTTTTTTGGCCAAACATTTCAGCTAGTGCAAAAATGTCGCTGTTTCCGGAGCACTACGAAGTTAGCACTCAGTTTTCAGGGTTGCAAATTTAGGTAGGTAGATACTTCCTATAGGGGCCCTAACGAAATATAAAAAATCATAGATAAAAGCGCGTATGCAAAGTTTGATGTCATTATTGTATGGGCTACAAATATAGAATGTAAATAGAGCCCACTGGGCCCTATATGTATCGGCCCACTTACGGGCATAAGCACACGTGAGAGAGAACTATGAATTCCGCCCCTTATGCTATAATTTGAAAATTGGACTCCATAACTAGCAATATGCTAAGACAAGATATCAATAGGACAGACTGATGACGTCGCTGTTGGGGAAAGTACGAGATAAATCTACATATTCGAGTTGTAGATATCTCATTTTTTCAAGTGTTGAAGGAAAGAGCTGTTGTTCAAGCGGCCAAGATTCGTCGTTGTCGGCGAACTCATCACAAATATTATAGCAACGCTCATCATTTAACGGAATCCAAGCTGTGTGGTAGGCAAAGATAAAGGTCCATACAAAAAGGCCGGACTGAATCATTAGATTTTTTTCTAATATGCTCCACAGATAGAGGCGGGGAATATTTAACGTAGCCGCTTCAAATAACCTAATACTGTCCAGTAACCTAGTATAAGAAAAATCCTGGGTTTTTAGTCCGCGTTGGGCGCCGGAAAGGTTCCCGAATGGCCGGTAACCTATTACCAAAATAACATAATACGACAACCTATTACCAGACGGTCGCTGTTACTCGATAAACTATTACCAAGAAATAACCGTATTAGCAATAACCGTACTAGTTGCCTTTTCAACTTCGATAACAGAGAAAGAGGAAATACAACGTATTCATCGATGCTGGTTTGAAATCGACCACTCGACTTGGTAGACTAACGAGAGCTCGGGTGAAAATACTCGTAACTGTTCAAAAACTCGAGAACTGCATATTCAGCGAGGTTTTCTTCCCACAGGTAAATTGAACTTTTCAACTTGGCTGGGGTGAGTTTAAACACAAAAAACGAGCTATTCAACACAATACGGGGGTTCTGCAATAACTGAGATTTGTGCTTGTCATACCCATTTCCATTCCCCGATCGGCTCCATCCCGTCACTTCCAGCAGTTGTTTGAGATGCCATCCACCACCAGCTATCTATCAGGGCTGCCTCTCATCATAAAATGATTTAGCTACCAAACGTGCCCGGTTTCAAACGGGCGTTGGTCGTGCAACTAATAATCACAAAACTCGCCATATCCAGTCTAAGTTAGAATCGTTCGAAAAACGTGCCACAAAGACATTATCATGTCCCCGGTCTTGCTCGAATTTTTGACAGTTGAGTTATGGAAACGCCTAATGAATTTCATCACAACCTTTAAACATGGGCAAACACGAAATACCTCTACCGCTTATAACCTACCACAAGCCGCGAAAATTGCTATAAATAATTTATAAACCAATAACCCTATTCTGCATCAAAATACTCCCTTCAACAAAAATGTGGTTTTAAGAGGTTTTGAAGTGTGCTGAACATGAACCCGAAATCAAAACAATCTCAATCAGGAACCATTTTTGTCAAATTTGTGTCTTATCGAAAAATGAGGTGTTTTGAGCATTTTTCCTTTACATTGAAAACAAACTAAAAATTAATTAGCCTATTCAATTTTGAAACTTTTATAATGTATTACAAAATGAAAGTATGTATTAGGCATCAGGGAGTTTTGGTTAACAGTCTCAAAAGAATTGACTATTGTCTATTGTTGTCGTGGGTTTCCCCAGGCCCTCCTCCTAAACCCAACGGTTCCCCTACTCTCTATCTATTGTTCATCCGTCTATACACTTTAATTATGTTCAGTATTGAATATTATTATTTTAAGTGTACCTTATTAAATATTATTACTTCGCCCCTTTGGGATCGCCCAAGAAACAAAAATTAAACCAAATTGGGTGGTTTACGTTTCTATCTGCAAATTCTTGACAACTGCTTATTATCCTCATTGTGCAGATCACCCTTCTGTCTAGCTCACTAAATGATATATTAGTTTTTAGGATTATGATTTATAATTATTATCAAGTGATGCCAATAATTATAAATTAACTCGATTTATGAAAACTGCAGTTGGAGAGTATCACTGGTAAATAGCATTTTTTTCAACTTACGTGTTATCTTATCTACAGCTTATGCTATTCAAGTGCGGATCTATAATCTATAATCAAAATTTGATTATAGATCCGCAATTTAATTGTTCTTAACATCGATAGTTTTCAAAGTAGAACTTAGTCAACGTATAGAAATAAAGTGAACCCCTAAGAAAGCCCCAATATTTTAAATCTTGGCAAATGGCTCGAAAAAATCAAGACCTGAAATTTATTGAATAATTTGGCATTTGGTAAGTTTCTAAGGTTCATTCAAAATTTGGCAAACTTGACACTCTGAAAATTGACTTGTCGTGACTGTAGTAGTTTCAGCTTCAACTTATCCCTAGTTCCTTTTTCCTAATCATCACAATGTTGATCACATGTTGATTAATCTGATTATTATCATTCTTCAGAACATAATTATTAATATTGAGAGGAAACACAGATTAAGGCAAAACGCGTTCACACGAGGAAACACTTGTTGACAGTTAACACTAGTAAACTAGTTGGATAATGACATACGTGGTGGAGCTACAAAAGCTTTTAGAGGCTTCAGGAATTTTTTCACCGTTACGATATCTCATCAGATCGACGCAGCCAGTTTTTCTGAATCCAACGGTTCCGAAAACCCCCAAAACACGCGTTTTGATCACAGGCCGACGGTATACGAGGAAATAGGAACACAAACACCTACTAGATTGGGTACAATTAACGTCACGACTATGTAATATTGCCAATATGGTAACGTTATTCGTTCGATAGAGTTAATTTGAAGGTGAAATAACTCAAGGCTGCGAGTGAGATCGCTTCAACCTTCAACTTGAGAATATTGATTAATTTTATGGTTCAAGTTTTGTAGTAACGTAAAGCGGAACATTAATGGAAATTATAAAGGAAATTGGCTGACATTTCCAGAAAAGGGAAACAAAACGAGTACGTTAAAATAATTCCATTTTCCTTTCATGAAACTGGGGAAAGTTCCAGAGGTGGTTCAAGTTTTATTGGTGTTTGGTTTAGCATCATCGTTGATGGATAAGATCGCAAACGGGTCTGACGGATTGTAAACCCAAGAATAACGAACCATTGTGTAATAATGAGTAGAGGTTTATGGTTTCAATAATGATAATTTTAATGATCAAGGGAACCATTACACAACAATGAGCTTTTAAGCCCCTCTTCTACCCTGAACCCCTAAGGCTTTAGAATTTCTTCTTCCGTAATTTTATACGTTCAGAACACCAACTACACAAAGGCTGTTGAAAAACGAGAGATAGTAGGAGACGGTTACCCACACATAACACGAAAGTGAAAAAGATAACATAATTAAAACGTCGGAGGAATATAATTGCGGCTTCAAAGTTAGAAATTGAAATAAACCTCACCAATTACCCTGAAACTCAACCCGTAATGAACGATTAAGGAAATGAACACCTGCACGCTTTCAACGAAATAAAATCGTCAGTATTCACTGGATTTTCACAGCGCTATTACAGCGGAATTGCCTTCCAGAAGTGTAAAAACCAAGAGAGACTCAGAAATATTTTCTTTGTCGTAAGACGTTTCACAACTTCATGAGGCCAGGAATAGTGCGGTAACTTAGGAGTAGATCCGTTATTTTAAACTGACCCAGATGAGCATTAAACTGTGGTATGAAATCAAGTCGACAAGTTGAGATAATGCAAGGAAAACAAGGTCAATTGGTATGTTTCGAGTTACCCGATTCATGGGAAATGGATACAACCAATCGGATTTGAATATCGGGATCGGTGGACGCCAGTATAATACCAACCATGACATTGTGATGAAATGAAATGTCTAAAAACGATTCGTTTATGGTCAAACTTTGAATTGTCCTTTTTGGACCGACAGATAAAATAATGTGATGTGTATTCAGGATTTCGCACTCGTTTGTCACGACTTCTTAACCAATTTGGAAGTTGTAGGTTTCTATTGAGCTTCAGAATGCTTCGTGAAAATGTTAGGTGTGGTCCAAAATCCAATCTTTGGCTCAACGCCCGACGAGAAGGTATTGAAGGTACGCAAAGTTTCAAGTTGGAAAAGACGAATTTCAATTGCAACGACAAATAGGTATAGGTACTTAATTGCTACATGTTTAGCGTTCAACTGACATGGAAGGATCGTCTATCTGATGATTGAATTGATTATAGATGATTCAATTTCATGTTGACAGCCATACCTAATATAAAGAAATTCGGAATATGGGGACGGGACTGGTGGTTCGTTGTCGCTTCGAAATGTTCTACATCTTCACCTCATCAATCCGACCTCGCGGACCATTTTCTTGTCATTGATAGAACAGTAATTGTAAGTAAGAGAGAATTAAATAGGAGAGATTAATAGGACGATTGGTTACGAATTGGAGTTGAGCTTACCTGAGTATTGATGATTGTGACTGTTATAACAAGAGGTCTACTTTAGATATCTACCATTCGCCCGGCTCTCCAACGATAAGCAGGTTTTGAACTTCGATTGTTCACAGTTAATGGAAGTCCACTCGAACAAACTGCGTAGCGAAACCAATGACCAATCCAAACCAAACGAAGTAAGTAATGAAATGATTGCTCGTTGGACTCAGTAAGTATCAATGTTGTGATCCAAGTGACCAAAACTCGACGTGTAGAAACACGATTCCTAAATCAAGATCGTACATGAACGAAAGGACGAAGTGTAAAACGATAATTTGCAACAGCATTTTCATTACATACCAATTCTCTGGCGGATTTCAGAGATTAGGAAGGGAAAAGTGACATGCAAGTCGGTGGCCACGTAGGAGAAAACATCGTAAACGACAACAAACCAACCAGCACTGAACTGGTGAAGCTAAATTGAACAAAAATTGCGAAGAACAAAGATACACGAATGAAGAAATCGTTGGATTAATCTGCTGAAGGCGAAACACAAATGAGAAATAGGCCATCAATCTGAAGTGGGTGAAACCATACATTGCAGATGGACCGTTAGACCCGAAAAAAATTGCACACTCCAAGGGCGTAAACGATAGAAGTTAGTACCTAGGTAATTAATTGGATGAAACCGTAAACCCTGTAAACGTACCATTCCATATGGGTTTGGATGAAAGTGACATTGAGATTTCTAAACTGTGATAGGTGTACAGTTGTTGAGATTTTTTGTTCCATCTTTTATACGAACCTTCCACCTACGAAGAGCACGAGGTTGAAAATCAATAATTAAAAGATCGGCAAATGTAAATTATGAAACTAGAAATGAAAATATTGTAAACGTATTGAATACTTTGAATAACGAGAAACAACTATTTCACTTTGGAACGTCACATAAATTTGGTCAGGGAAATGAACATGGCGCACAACGGGGGACAAGCTTTCATGGCTGACGAATGTTTCACCCAAACCCCGATGGCAGTACGCGAAGTCGATAAGGGAAACCTGCGGGTGAACCGAAGAGGATGGATGTGGAAATTACACGAAACTGGAGTTGGAATGTTGATGAAGACAATGGTGATATTTAGGGACATACCTTCACAAGAAGAAGCTCCACAACAATCTCAATATAACAAAGTACGTCTCAAACAGTCAGATTCAGAATGTAAATGGACGTCTGGTCTGATGTCGTAGAAGAAGACTGCACCAGCGCTATGGTGATGCGGAACATTGCGGGGAAAGTTGGAAATCCGTAGCAGGTTGGCCAACTGCCATCGTCAACGCTGTAGAACCGTTCAGTTCCATCCCCCATCACAATTCCTTATCTGTGTTCTCTGCAGTATCCATATGACTTCAACCAGTACAAATTTATTGAAGTTCATTGTGCGTTTGAGTGTAGTGTGACCTGTCATTTGAGAGTTCATCGTGCATAGAAATTGAAAGAATTAAATTGAAAAAAATATTTAATACCACTCACTGAATTATTCGCTTCCTGCTGTAGAACAGATCGTTCCGAGTACCTAGGTAAGTCAGTACCTATTGATTACAATCGTGCTACTACGTTTCTTACAACTTAAGTACCTATTTATTAGTTGTATAATATACAACTTATTATATATCGTCGCTCCTCTGCCAGCCAAAACCACGAAACTTTAAAACTATCCACTGCCAAAACCGTGAAACTGCAAAAATTCGAAAATTGGTCTATGCGTCGCAAATTGGGCTATAGTGACATAGTGATCAATGTCACTATTTAAAGCGACGCCCAATTTTCGAATTTTTGCAGTTTCGCGGTTTTGGCACAATATTATAATATAATAGGGTTGCGATATTATCGCAACCCTAGAAGAAAAACGTCACAATTCGAAAAACTCTGCCAATTCTTGACACCACAGTTTATCTATTATCTTCTTCGTGCAGATCACCCTCTGGTGTAGATCACTTAACATAGATTATGAATTATCATTAATTATTATGAACTAGGTACCTAGTATAAATTATGATTAATAATTATTAATGAACCCAGGGTTCAAAAAACTTCTATTTTTAAAATCCCTTCGTCAACAGCTTTTATTTGAGCCTGTAGATTATAAACTTGTTAACAAGCGTGGAGAACATTCACAAGGGATCTAGTGGTCTGGTGGAGCACTGTTGTGGCAGCCAAAGTTCAAAACGGAATGCAGTGCCAAAAAAAAAAAAAAAAAAATGCTCACGTTAATTATTGTGGATATACCCAGCAGTCAAGTTTTTCCTTCGCATTTAATTTTCGAAATTAGTATTGTCAACTGACTGTTATGGAGATTGTCACACTCTGCTAGTTACCGGATTCAACAGTCGTCAGGTACTGAACTCGTTAGGTTTTTTCATTCATTTGAACTGTTACAGGCAGTATAAAACAATGATCGAAAACAACACCCCAGCCGTTGGCAGTTATCACTTGTGATCAACTTGTTGTAACATTTAGGTATCTTTAGGCCCATCCTTTTCCTGAGTAAATAGACGTAAGAAAAGTAGGGATAGAGACATGTTAACTCTTCAGTTCAGAGTCTCAAGCCAAAAATTGTTTTTATTGGAGTGTCAGAAGTTGTATGCGCAATGTTGAGAGGAGTAGGAGGATTTTAATGAAAATTGAACTTGCAGGTAACTTACATTCATATAATTTCATAACCAATTTACTGTACATTTTAGAACAAATAATTTCACTATACATACCAATTGAAATGCAATGATTATTTTGAAGAACATAGTAATCGAGGAAAATTAAAATAGCTGTAATAATTCGAGTTGAATGCTGAACATTGCAAATATCAGTTAATCGGAACAGTAATAACAGTTGAGTACATTTAATTGGGTTTTGACAGGTCAGTATTTTTTTAAATATCGTAAGAGAAGACCTCTTAGAGTGCATTCCTACAAGTAGGCACACGAACAACGTAATATCTAAAATTCAAATTTGGTTTCAAATCCGTAGATCTAAATATACCTAGGTAGGTACTCTCAAAAGAAGAGTCAGCAATGCGCTAGGTTCAAGGTTGGTTTGAAAGCTCTAAAAAACGATTTAATTGCACGAGAAAATGTTGGGTACTATGTCATTCTCAGGAGAGGGGAGAGACACTGATAGTAAGCTCAAAGACGCGAAACATACGAGATAGTTTTCTTCGAAAGGCGATTAACTATTATTATAAATATTTAATTTCTATGAAGACAAATGAAAATACGAACAGGTACAGATAGTAGCACGTGAACGAAACTACCATCCGATTTCAACTGAATTTCCCAATTCCCAGCCAAACCGAAAGCACTTCAATTTTCGTTGATGAACGCTCAACGGAATGAAGCCTTGAAAAAATAGGATGAAAAATTCTATCAAGTTATAATAACCCCTCTCTTAGATGAAATAAATACTTTGAAATACCACAACGAAATAAACAGTAATGACGAGAAAAACCGCTTGGTCTAATTTACCTTATAAATATTTATACATCAACCAAATAACTGCTTTTTCAAGCAGGAGGAATTACACAATCTATTTACAAAGAATAAAATGTAGGTACATACACAGTAAAAGTAGCTTCAATTATATAATTACAGTCTTTGAAGGTAAACCACGAAAATATACTTCTTCTGAGTATAGGGAGATTCTTTATTTAGGTCAGCCTATAGTTTTTCAACCAGCAAAATACTTTATTTCTTTTCAAATCCGACTTTTATAAACAAGAATACGATATCATTCTCCCAACTTCAGTATTGCAGCTCTCTGGGATGAGGCTTTTCCATTGACTAACGAAGTACCACGTACCGTTAAAAACAATGAAACTGTAGGGGAGTGTCTTTTTTTTCCGATTTAAAAAAGTGTGTTAAAGATGATTTAATACGTATTCATCCGACTAATCTCATGTTATCAAGTTTTAGTTTGTTCCGATAAACGAATTATCCAATCTCGTAATGAAGCTTAACAACGTAACATCGATTATTGCCCTTATCTACATTACGACGTACATGAATCGAAACGAAAGAAAATATTTGGGAGACACCAGGTCGACCGGAACATTCCTGAACAATGTTGAGGGAGACGATTGTAAGACGTCGAATGAAGCGAATTTGACTGGAAGTTGTACCCTTCCCCCTCCTGTGGCAATGGACATAACCAAAACGTCTGAGTGCCTACGTCTATTGCTCTGGTTTTACCATCACACGCTTTTTGAGAAGAAATGAAAATGATATTTTCCACATTCCGCCTTTAACAATCACAGAATTTGATGGGTGAGATATTGAGATGCTAGAGATGCGGTAATGAGCATCCAGGTCACTCAACTACTCTAGGGTTAAATAAGTCCACGGAATAGACATCTCAGCGAGCCTAGAGAGTTTTGAAAGAAACCAGTGGTAAAACCTGATATTCAAGTGCTGCTTACTTCAATCTACCCGCAGGGGCATTGTGATTGTCGAGTAGCAAAAATAATTTCAGGATTCCCCCAATCAAGCGAATAAGACTTACTCGCATTACAAACAAGTGATGAATTGAAAGGAGACTACTGACCTCTAGAGCTTCCCATATAATTGATTTTGTTCAGAGTCAAAGACGAATATCATTTGAGATTTGATATAATCTTCGTCAGCGTTGTTCAGGTTTCAAGAGAAAGCCAAATTAGGATACCCACGCCTAACATAGGTAGATATTGTGCCACTTAACAAATATATACCTCAATACTCAAGAATATTTCAAGAATTGAATATTCAATTTGTGGTGACAAAATTTTTGCCAATCGACCAGGATATCTCCTCACACAAATTCAACATAAATAATCAAACCAGCGAATTTGGTACAGCAATAAACGAATCAGTACCAATGCCTTCAACAGTGAAAGAAACCAATAAAACAACTTAAGCTACAGAATGTACATGTTACAGCTACTATCACAATAATTAACATAACGTAATATCTTGTTCTATAACAAAGCTATAATTTAAATAAAATTGAAATGAAACAAATAATATTTACAATGTGAGACACGGGTGGGGAGGAACGCTAAAAATATACTTGTATGGTAACATAATATTTGTCTCCCATGATATGATTTATGATTGGTGACTTTCCTATTAAAACAGCAACAATATTTTCTCAAGTATTGGCAACTAAAATACTCAATTTCTCTGATCAGCGTGGGGAAATCGGATCATCAACTTAGAATAGAAAAATATAACAATGCGCAGCAGAAGCAGAAGCGAGTTTCACAACCCCACAAGAACAACCATAAGGCTTGAATTCACCCTAAGGGGCACAAGTCACTAATAGTAATGAAGAATGCGTTTCAAGCAATGCAATATGATGGGTCACCTACAAGTTGTTTCGAAATTTCATCAGAACAGGAGCAGATGTGGATTCAAGATGTTGAAACAGACAAGGCAGGCGATCAAAGTAGGCTTTCTTTGAGGAGAATTGTATTGAAGATGGATGGTGTACGGCTTTTATTGCCTACGTTTTATTGTCAATGATTTGGGAGTACTTTTTTAAACGGCAAAAATTACGGGGTGAGTCGAAAAAAAAACGTAGAATGAAAAATATAGAAATTAAAAGGTGGGATCGATCCAGAATGACAGGGGAAAGTTATTTTATACAGTGACTTCAGATATTTGGGGAACTACCTACTGATACTCGCACTACGTTTGAAAATCTACCTACATGAATTTAATACAGCGTTGATCAAGTCAATCAAGACCTTACGTAACTTTACTCTAATTATTCCTCATTCGAAGCACAGTTGTATACAGACAGAAAACAAGTTTTAAAACAAATTGTAAAAAAAGGACGGCTTGTTAATAGTCCTTCTCAATTTTTGACGTCAGAACATTCTATTAGATTGTATCCAAAAATATCGTAATACTTTACTTCAAGCATACAAACCAAAAAAAGTCTAAAATGGAGAATTTAGTTCATGTTGAGTGGCTAAAAGGGAGAAAGAGAGTCTAAAGACCGGTCCATTCGAGGTTTTGAACGATAGTCAATACTGAAGTGGTGAGCATCACTATCGACCATATTGGGGGCTTTGGACTACAACTCTAAAAATTACACGTTTGGCAGCAGTGACGCCACTGACAATGCTGTAGCAGTGGTTAGAATCGTGATAGAAAACACCCTAAATGCCATACTACAATGTATAACACCACAAAGATAAAGAGTTAGGTCTTGAACGACCATTTGTTCTTTCAAAGGTGGAATGTAGTTTTGGGAGGTCACCCCATGAGTTAACTCAAGTTACAAAGAGTCGGATAAAATAAATTATAGGTCAGATTGATTGATATAAGACCATTGATTGATTGATATAAGACTTGGATTTCTTTCAATCTACAAGTAAGTAACTATCATACCTCGGGAGTATGGAAGGTGAGATATTGCGGCTTCTTGACTCCTTATTTTATCTCTTAGTGCTCTATCTCTTATTAGTGCTAGATAATAGATGCTCATCACACTTCGCCAGACCTTTAAATTCCAAAGATTTTTGTTGTCTACCCAACCTCCTAGTTCATGGAAAACCCTCTTTTTGACACAAAATTCCCAACATGATCAAGAAACCTCAACATTCAAAATAACAAATCTTGACATCATGTTTATCTTGAAACATTAAAACAAAAATAAAACAACTAAAATGACGTCTACTCTCAAACAAAAAAGAAGGGTCCAGAACTTGACAATAAAAAAGCGACATGCCTTTGAAAATGCCGTAAAATAGTATGCCCTATTATTTAAGTGTATGATACAGCAGAGGCCTTTCTTCTGGTAGGTGCCTACTTCCTTGGTGCTCCGTAGTATACAAATCCGTAAAAAATATAATGCCCTAATCCCAGTTTCTAGTTCCGAATTTGTAGGTTCTTCATTATTATTAATGAACACATTCCCCTGGAAAATCAATGTGCTGCTAGGTCTGCCTTCACAAGGATGCATGTTTAAGAATATACATTGCAAAGTAGGCAACATAAGAATATCAATTTTTCTTAATTCTTTGTTTACTGTTATTTTAATAACCATTATATTATTTATAATTATTTATATGATCTTAACAAAGTAAAACAATAACGAAGCTTTACTTAGCTGGTGTAGAAGAGCCAGTTGTGACAGGAGAAATGTTCAAGGGAGCTGTTCGTGCAAGTTTTGATCTGCAACATGCATATGAAACTCACAGATGAATTATTTCCAAATTGATCTCTAAATTTTGCAATAATAATATTAAAATATTAATATTATTAAATGCAGTTCACAGCATGTATATACAATACAAGCAATGGGTATGTAATTGTAAAAAATTCATCAAATGAATGATTTGATTTACAAATTTGAAAACGAACCTGATTTGTCCAGCGAGGAGTGGGTTAATAGCATAAAGCCAGTCGTGAACCTCTCTGTCACCCAGAGTCTGCATAAGGTAGCCTCGGTGCTTGGTAACAACACTGTAAAAACGATATCGCCATCAAAACACATTAAAAACGTCTATAAAGAAATTTTTAAGGAAAAACGGAAGTGAACATGGCTGACTCCACTTTAATTCAAGACATAACTAAGAGTTATTTTCATTAGATAACTATAATTGTAGCAAAAGCAGCGAGAAGGGTTTAATCTGCTATCCTACTAACCATTCCTGTTTTACTTCGAGTATTGAATGAATTGAGTCATTTTGGAATCACATACAGTTTTTTGACAATGAGGAGTACCCACACATTTTTTTTTTAATTTTTTTGTTCAAAAGTTCTCATTGTACCTACTTTGTGTTTGCACGAGACAAGCATAGTTTTTTTTTAAATAAATCGGTAAAGTTTTGGTAACGTCACAGGTAGCCGACGGAATGGGTGAAGGCAAGCTCCGTTGAGGCAGAGCTCTAGCGCGCCTTCGTCTCACCGTTCGTCCTCGGCAGTTACTAGTGCAGTGTAGTGATCTTACTCTATGTTGTGCTTCTTTTATCAATTCAACTCGTGAATCCCTGATTAACACTCTCAAACTGACTGGAGGGTCAGCTTTTTCAGTGCACCAGGGTAAATGCATTAAGTGTCAACGTTGAGATGGTGTTAGATTTTTATTTAAACAACCCGCACTACGTTTCCAGCAAACTAAGGGGAACGAAGATCTCATGTAAGAGCAGTTTAATTGTGGTTCGTCAGCTTTGGTACTTTGATATTTTTCTTTGGTAACATTTGCTGGTGTTGGAGCATCCCGGAAAAAACACACTTAACATTTGGATGCCATCTTTCAACAGGCACTAAGGAAACACAAATGATAAACGTTCGTGTTATCAAGTCGCAAGGAGGTGACTTTCACCGTGAAAGTTGTTGAGAGAACCTCTACGCCGCAAGAGCGCATCAGCGTCGGCAGAGGGTGTCAAGGCTTCTTTCCATGTCTCGACCCGTGCGGTCCGTCGGTAGAAGTGACTTCACAGATAACGTCCAGGATACATCGGTTTTAGCGGATAATTTAGCTTTTACTTCAAACCTTACCAGTTTTTCCCATCACTAAACTACTCTGAACACGATAATGAGCAAAAAAGAGCAGAATTCGGGCTCATGGGTACTCCTCATTGCTCAAATGTTTTCTTCTCTTTCAGTCGCAGACATGTTCGTTGGTTACTCCTACATGGTAATTTACCTGAAAGTGTTTGGCACTTTGACCATAGCTTGCTGGTCTTCTGAGTATTCAACTTGTGCAGTCGTAAGGTTGATTAATGCCCTCTCAACTGGGTCTCGTTCATCTCGGAAAATGAAGACGTAAGGCCTCCTGACAGCCTGCAAAATTGTTATAACAGAATTATGTCGTCGCGAAAAGAAATGAAAAGTTCATAATTAACAACTAATAGTTGAGAGTGCAGAATGAACTGTGAACATTTCTTACCACCCAGCGTTTCTTCCAGCCATTGGTCTTCTGTTCAAGAACATTGAGGTACCCCTTACGAGCGATAACAGGGCTTATCCTGATCTCTTCGACTTCTGGAACGTAGAGGATGAGAGTCTGGTCAACAGGCGTGGGCGTTACGGCGTCTACTCGACCGGAGTTTGTAAGGAAATTCATTTGCTCTGGCAAGATAGGTCTATTTAACCGTTCAGGAGATACAATGCTGAGGAGAAAAGAAATCAATCAATAAATACCTCATTATAACGGTGAATTACTGGAGCCTTTTGATTGAAAAATGCTTACTCATTAGCAGACGAAGGAGAAGTAATACTAGAACACATGCTGACAGACATCTCATTAACATCTTCAGCAGGAGACACATCTGCAAGTTTAGGTTGTTCCTGAAAAATGTGTATACAAATATCTAAGGCCGGATCCAAACCTAAATTCAGAATCGAATAAGAAAGGATTGAAGAATATATTTGGGTGAAAGAACTCTCTGCCTTGTATGGAATCCATTTATCATCATAACCCAATCAACAAGTTTAAGGGCTCTTTGGATGGGACGTTGAGGTGCGGGAAAATAGATAAAAAACCACATAGCAGAAGGTGTGTCCACTGGGTCAGTAGGTCCAGGGGACTTGTAATGGGTACATAAGGAAACTCCAGGCTTACTCGAAGTTTTTTTCCCACGTGAACGTCAATCAAGCAATAAATATCATAGGGACATGTAGGCTGGAGGCCCTAAAATGAACGTGTATGACCGATCTCACGCCGTTCGCTCTTACCTTGGAAGGTATTCTTCCTTGGATAAGTTTGAGGATTTTGGTGGACAACTCCCTTTCTCTGTCCGTCATCTCCCACGGCTCGTAACAGTCTTTGGGAACAGTCCTACGCACGGGGCTTCCTCTTCCGTCGGACCCAGTGGCTTTTGCCACCATGTTGCACACCTCCTGCGAATATGAGTGTTTGAGAACATGATAATGTGTCGAAAACAAAAGGTTCATCAAATTTTGATATCAGGTCACCAGGTGCGCCTTCAATATGGCAAAACTGAGGCTGTTCAAGCTCGAAACACTGCATCACAAAACTGACCAGAATAGTAGGGCGCTTCACAAAAAAATACTTCAATCAAATACCTAACCAAGTTCAAAAATGTTTCTAGCTGATACGCTAAGCAATTTACCTTTTCACTTTTTGTGATGGGCTGCTTGTCGATACCAAGGCGCTCTCTCAGCAGCAAAGTGTGCCGTACTCTTCCCACTTCCTCCAATCTTGTTAATTTCTCCAGCTCCCACTGGTGGTCAAATATAAGACTATCACCCCGAGGTCTCCAACCATCGAGGTTCTCTTCCCCTCGCACGTAGGTCGAACTCGTGTCCAAAACTCTCCTTTGACGTCTTTGGACTCCTACCGACACATTCAACCACAATAACTGTAGGTGAGGAAAGTACCAACAGATCCCGAACCGAGAAATAGTCGAAAGTTGATTGATTTTCACCAAAAAAGGTGTTGAACGTGAATTGTACGAGAAACGGTGCAAGAAAAGACTTGAGAAAAGATTTGAGGGACAAGGTTATTCACTCGTACTTCACAATGCCATAGAGACGCCTTTTCACCACTAATTCATTAATACCCCTATATTCCACAATATGACTTGAATTTATCAATGATAGGTAACAATGAAATCAAATTAACGACAAAGAACTTAAGTAACAATGCTTAGTTGTCAGAGAGGTAAAGCGCCCAGAAAGAGTTGAAGGGGTAGAGTGAAGGAGTGGAAATGAAGGTTATCGCTAAGATAATTAAGTAAGAGTAGACTATTGTTCAAGGCAAGACAAGTCAAAATTATTGGAACACCCACTGAATTTCAGGAAATTCTTTTGGAATATTTACGACTTGGGAGGTTTTAAGCATGCTGGAGGACAAGATGCAATGGAAATTCTTGCCAAAATGATTTTCGAAGTAGAAAAGTTTGATTTCTTGGCATGCGAATGAGAGAAAATATAATTAAATTGATCTCAACAATAATTGTTGTATAGTGATCTGTGTTTTGATTGATTTTCCACTATTCACATCAACTACAATGCACTAAAACAGAAGATGTTATAATACACTCAGGAAGAACTGACGGCACCTTAATGTAGGGTAATGGAGATCCATTTGTTTAAGACTCCCCACAGAGTAGTTTACAAAGAGAATAAGACTTCTATACTAGACTTATATTAGACTTCTACATGGGGGAAAATGTCTGCTTCGCATCTTGGCGAGTTTAAGGTAGGTAGTCCAGCAGATAAAAACATCCATTAGTGGAAATACTCTCAGGTGGGAGGACAGACAAAAATGGTAGTCAGCTAGGTAAATCAACATTCAAACTCCTTGTTAATGTTCCTTTTTCAACGAATTTCTGTTACGTATACATACCAGGTACACTGGTTAGTGTTTTTGATTCTACATCCCCCCAAAAATGCAGTATTTTCTCGAAGTCATGGTTTCTATACCAATAATGACGTTGATTTTTAAAAAAAACCTAATTATTTGTATAGTTGCAGTTCTATAGGGTTCTGGGGATTACACCTTCTACAGAATGCAGCAATCACTAATAAATAGGTACGTAACAATAATTTAGACTACAAACAACCAGACACGAATTGCGATGGACCTGAACTATGTGCTTGCGCTAATCATCATGCAAACTATCTGTAGCCTAACCAACCTGTCTGTCTCCCACTCTGTGATGTACGTTTCTCAAATGTACGAACACACAAAATACCTTATACACTGTACAACGTCTAAACATTTGATTAGATACGTAACTCTCAAGAGCAAATTCCATGAGAATCAATACGATATACGATGAATTACTTCAAAGAAAAGAAAGAAAAAACATTTTGAATCTACATGAAGAAGTACTGTTAGAAAGTCGCAAGGAAGAAATAAGCGGGGAAGTGGCGAGAAAATATATGGTGACAGGTTGGTTTCAAAAGCAACAGCTGAAAATCTACCTGGGCTACCTGCTTCAGATGCTCTCTTCAGTACCAGCTCGTACACACCGGAGAGCCTGTTGGCTTCAGCGTTCCTATAGGAGCCGGAAAACAAGTGCTTGAGGGAACGAGGGGCCGTTCGTGCGTCCCTCCCATAAATGACCATGCTCAGGTCTTTCGTGACTATGGCAAGTCGGCCACAGTTCTCCAACTGAGAACATCGTTCATTTCAATACAAAGGCACTCAACACCTTAGTTAACACAGGTAACTCAACTTGGAAGGTTCACGATTCGACTACACACGACTACCAAAACAGAAAATGACGGACATTTACCTCAAGATAAGCGGAAATGGTCATGAAAATTTGGTCCCCACTAGAGACCCTGTTTAGAAGTGGTGAGTTGTGGAGAGAGCTGTCCCAGGCGGCTTCAAATCTAAACATGCATCGATCATCTCCTGGTAGCTGAACGACTTCGCCTGGGAATAGACCCAGAGACAACACACAGCTGTCATTGTCCTCGTCTTCTGGTTCAGGAGTTGTCCTAATTCGTCCTACAAAGGAAGGAAGATGAGTGATAAGCAGTGTGTGCATTTTTCAGTGTGTGCAGAATTTTTCGCAACATTTACAGAGAAATTATATAAGTAGAAGTATGCAGTATGTAAAAAAATTATACTCACCGACGACTAATTCTTTGACGTCTTTCCATTTGAGTTCAGGGGCTTGTTCGTGGACCAGGGTTATTCTTATTCGCCTCTGGATGCCCTGGTGAAGAGAGAAAAGTCCTCGACAAGGCAGCTCGTCACTGTGTTCAACCACGGCAGGTACATACTCCCCATTGGGGGCTGAAAAATCCAACAAATTCCATTATTATCCTACAAATCCTTTTCTATACGGCAGGAATAAGTGAGTAAAAGTTCCAAACAAGCTTACCTAATTCGCAGATTTCGAACCAAACCAAAATATCGTATTTTGCGTGAACGTGAGAGGTGCAGGGTAGAGGAAGTTCTCCAAACTTGGGGGATCTGACCGGTTGACTTATGGGGATGGAGGGTGGTAGCATCCTCTTGGGTGGGTGCCTTATGCTGAAAATTACATAATATGAGTTTGAAAATTATATGAGAGTTTGAAAGATACAGAAGGTTTACAGGATCACAGTTTACCATCGGAAGGTTTCCGAAGCATGAACTTACCCATTCACATCCTGTTTTGCGTCTTTATGGAGTGGGTGCTGTTGATAGTGTCCGAATACTTCAAAGACAATGGGCTGGGTTTTCATGTATTCCAAGAATGATTTAGTAACAGTCACAGTAATCTGAAATATTAAAGATACCTTATTGCAGTTTTAAATTCACGTTGTTTGCAACTGGTCTGGAAATTAAAAACACAGAAGAATTGGTTGCTTCATGGAAGCAACATATCAAGGAACATCTTTCTTTGGAACGAGCGAGGGAATATGGTGTGGAGAAGGGAGTAACTAGGAAGAGTGTTGTACAGAATGGCTTGGAGATTTTCTCATCACCTGGAGAGAAGTTACAGCAAGAATAGAAAGTTGACATTTTGAGAGGCAAGTATCCGAAGCCAGGTACACATGGACAGATGAAATTTGATCTAGGGAAGTTTGGTTGGGATGAATTGAATTAAATCATAGCTTCGATTTTGATCTTGCAGACAGGCAATTTATTCAGTTCCTCCATTTTTGCCAGAAAGAGAGCATGTTGGATTTTTATAATTTTGTATGATAGGTTGACTCTCATGTGCCCCTCATAACACACCTCCCCTTCACTGCAAACAGCCAATCATAAGCGGTTTCCTTTCACTTAGTGACAACCAATCCCATTAAACCTTTCACTTTGAAGCCCCCCTCCGTCACCTCACGAGCCAATAGCAATCTGGTTCTCCTTGCACTTGTTTTTCTCTATGGGATGGAGTATCAGGAACGAAGAGCGATCCGAAACCATCTTCCATTGTCAACAGTTCGTGTTTTTACCTAACACCTTGTATTTAAAGGCACATGAGTCGCAAACAGCATCTAAGAGAAGAATCTTACGTTTTGCACATGGTAGAACTGCAAGGGGTTGTTCTTCCCAGTATTCTTCACAGGCTCCGTTGAAAACGCCTCGTCATGCCGATTCAAAAAGCTAACAAACAAAACAATTCGTTAGTGTAAAGGACATACAGAAATAAATAAATTCACCGATGTGTCAAGCTGATCGAATATAATTACTTGAATTGACAGAAGATATCAGAGTATTCAGACGGGATTCCGACAGCTTGGAGAACTGTGACGCGAAACGTGAAGTCCATGCCGATAGCCAAATGTGCGGGAGGCTCCTCTTCTCGCTCTTCGATATCGTTACAACTTTCCCCTTTGCCACTATCACCATCTTCAACATCTGCTCCTGAATATTGCAAATATAACAATTTCTCAATTTCGGTACGTACGTAAATGAAATTTAAATAAGGGTGTCACTTGATCATATTAACAGCACTTATATTCAGTTATAAGTTATGTCCAGCAGCTCACGATTCAACGTGCATACCTTCTGGTTTGTCGATCTGCCCCTCAACAACCCGCTCAGTAAGAGATTTCTTTCCACGAGGAGCTTCAAGCACCATCCGATCATTGAATGCAATTTTCGCAGATTGCCTCACACCACTGGAATGCTCATTTGCTTCCTCTTCTTCATAATTGAACAAAATCAAATGATGCTTAGGTTTTTAAGACTACCTATATGAAGTTTAAGGATCCAATCAATAAAATGTTAACGGAAAATAAGAAGAACCTTACCATTTATGGCTTGAACAGCTATTCTCAAGTATCCTTTTACGTCTCCTTTTTCATTGACAATAGCCACTTTGTGTACCAAGGGGACAGGGTACAAAAGATTACTCAGATACACGAACGATCTGAAATTCAATTCAAGAAAATTCAGTTTCAACGAAAAATCCAGCAACAACTTAAAGGCGTCAAGGTTAGCTTGATACTACACATATGAGTATAACTAACCTGCCGACCATCCTGAACCAAGGGAATCGATCATAGAAGGGATCGCCTCTCGTCAATGACTCGATGTTGAAATCCGGTGAAGTAGGCGACTGTTCAGCCTCATTGTGATACATTTCTCTGATCAACTCCAACCTTTGCCTGCGAAAGAAATGTTGGTTCAGACTTTTGATCAAGTTTTTTTATAATCTCTAATAAAATTATACTAATTTGTATGTGGGTGTGAATTTCAGTATTAAATTTTGGTTCTGTAATAGAATAGCCACGCCTCGTAATGCTAACTGGCCTCATATGAGGGGAAGACCGGCTACTTGCCAGTCATGAGTCAGATAACTCAGGTCATCTTTCAGGTATTTATATATTTAGTTTTTGTGACTAATAATTATTGACGGGTTTAAAACAGGGACTTTATTAATTATCAACGAATCGTATTATTTCAACAGGACTTTCAAACCGAAGTTGATTGTTATTTTTAGGCGAAACATCAATTAGGTATTAGGTTATGTAGTCAGAGCACACATATTATATACAAGGTTTCACAGTATAAACCAGTAGATTTGCCACAGTACTTCAAGCTTTTTTATGACATTGATGAGTTATCCAAAATAGTAGTCAGAAATGCTAACAGTATTTACATTCGTCCTTGTTGCTCGACTAAGGACAGTAGCTATATACAACAGCTATTGAGTGAGTTTTTCAATTTAGTATATTTATATTTTTATGTATTCATATTTTCCATAGGTATTTCAATTTGGGCTGGGGAAAAATTAATCCATGCTTTTGCGTTCATTTTGAAACTTAATTTACAATAGGTACTGTCACTCATTTTTCGACGACTCCTTGCCATTCAGAAGGCAACTTCATGATGCCACTTTCCCAAAAAGATTTTCCATGGTGGCAAAAAACTGAGCTAGCCAGTTTTCATCTGCCTCTCTAGTCAAATTTTAGACCACTAAGAGCGATTGCCATGGACAAAAAAAGATGGTAGTCGCTTAGTGCCAGGTTTGGACTATAAGGTGGGTGCATCACAACCTCCCAGCCTAGCTCCCTGAGGTTCATACGAGTGGTCATCGATGTTTGAGGCCTGACGTTGTTGTGGTGGAACATGACGCCTTCCTATTGACCGGTTCAGGCCTCTTCTGGTCGATCACCGCTTTTCAATCGGTTTAACTGCTGACAGTAGAGGGCCAAATTGAGGATTTGGCCATTCGGGAGCAGCCCATAATGAAGCCCTTCCGTTCCCACCAAACACCTAAGACCTTTCGGCCCGTCAATCCTGGTTTTGCTACCGTTTCGGGCTCTTCACCAGCCTTTGACCATGAGCGTTGCCGCTTGAAATTGTCATACGTGACCCACTTCTCATCGCCAGTTGCCAATCTTTTACGAAACGGTCTCCTTTTGGCTAAGGATGCGCAAATTGAAAGTGGCTCCTCCGGTTTTGGTACGTCTGCTCGTGAGGCACCAAAACATCAAGTGTTTTTAAGCCCAGCTTTACGTCAGTGGTTAAGCACAGTTTTGAGATCGATACTTAGTTCCTGGGCAATGCTGCGACAGCTCTCATGCCGATCCTTCCTAACGATTTCCGGAATTTCATCGATACCTTTGTCAAAAGAAAATTGTGAAACATACCGGATTTTCTACTTGTTAACCTCCATCTTCAAGGAGCCAACTCTCAGCTAAATCCTTCAACCACAACAATGGTCCAACGTCGTATGTTTTGAAAAGTAATTCCCATTTTCAACGAGTAAAGGTTAATTCAATAACATAAATTCACAACAAGATATTCGTCACTGACGCCTTCTAGCTGCAAAATAATGGATTACTTCTTCCCCAACCTTTTATATGTACCAGATAATGATAAACAAACTCTAAATCCAACATTACTTCTAACGAGTTATGTAATATTGACGTTTAAGACGAGAGCTAAAGCAATCATACAGATAAAATTTGACCAAACGCCATCACGAGAAATTATACGACAAATGCTGTCAGAGCTTCATACCGCTTTCATGACAATAATAAGTGGTAAAATGGTTGGTTTAGATTCATGCAAAACTCCGGTCACAGCAAATAAAGTAGGTAATTGTAAGAGGGGATGTTCAAATAGTTCCACCATCCCTCGTGCCAAGGGGTGCCTAACTACGTTGATTAAATAATGGTACACGAGTACTGAGCACTAGTTCATAAACACAATAAATAGATCAACTGTATGGTGAATTCGTAAATGTTCTTCTATGAAAGGAGACGTACTGGTAGCATCCTAATTGGTAGCACTATATTACACAACCAGTCAAAAATGAGTGTTGAGTTTTGAGTTCAGTTTGAGTTGAGAGTTTTGTACGAAAACGAATTATTTATTTTTATAATGTAAAATATATTATACAAAAATGTTGATTCAGATATTGGTATAGTTAAAATTGAAGGCTGTGAGAGCCCTTCGTCAATAGATCTGTCGTGTCTTTTGACTCTGATGTAATCACCAGTATACAGCTGACCCGTACTGAGAACGATGCCATGTGAAACTAACTTATGGGGAACAACAGGAGAGATCAGAAGAAGTGGGAGTTGTTATGGGAGTGCATCAACTATGGTAATAAAATATTTCAGTGGCAACCTGAAGTGGGTTCATTAGAAAGAATAGTGAGCAGCAATCGATAAAACTCTACAACCCACACTAACCACAAAGGTGCTTACAATGCGGATAAGTAATGCTTAATTATATTAGACGTAGAACTCCTAAACGTACTACTTACTTTGAAAAAAAAAAAAAAAAACCAGTACAATACTTGGATAGGACATTTTTACCACTCCACTAGAATCCCCAAGAGGGAACTCTGTTTGTATTACTGAGTAGTGAAGTGTTATAAACGATTCTTCAGTAGAAATAGCAAGTTCCTACGTATCAACTATATAATATATAGTTGATTAATATTAGCTTAATATTATTAAGCTTTGAGTTAACTATTCCTAAGCTGACACAGTGAGGGCGTTCTCTGTACCTCACATCATGGGCTCTTCCCGATTAGCACAGTGAGGACACATATCAACTCCATTCCAACCTGTTATTCCATGACGTCAACTCAAATATGGAATAATCAGACTCTAAGTCATTTTTGAGGCGAAGAGCGGGGTGTACATGGTGAGACGAAAGGAAAATGCCATTAAGAAACGTCATGTAGATTAGAAACTTCATTAGAAAGGTCATGTAGATGACGCTTGCTCTCCACCAAGGTGAGTGGTATCCAATCGTACCAACATAATCCATCCCCCTCCACCTTCACGTGTGTTGTGAGGCTGTTTCGGAGAGTTAGGCACCAGATCCACCTCAGGATAACAGGTGGTTTGCTCCCATGTCACCCCTCCTTCACCCCACCCTAGTACCACTTGAACATGAATTTCTGGCTAATTAGCCAACCTTGTAACCTAAAAAGAATTATCTGCATTTTCCCAGTTTTCTTGCTCACAGTGCAATCACGTCGACAGCTGACATTCCCACCAATATCATCACAGTGCGTGCGAGAGGAAGCAGGAAGCCTCCCAGGAAATAATTCGATAATTCGACGAACTGTAAGTCCACCACCATTTCCAACCTCCAATTCTACATCTACCTGACCACAATCAATTTAATTTCATATTTATGTACTCATACTTCATATTTTGGTTTATCATCTTCTATAATGAACCATTGGATTTTCAATTTCCTCCATTCCCTAACAGAGGCAGAAAACTGTGTCGCAATGAAAAAAATTGTGAATGACAATTACTGAAATCAGTTTGAACCAGAATCTGAATGAATATTAGGAATTTTATCATCCCCGGAATTCCAGGATGAGTTCTTCCCAAAATGACATTACTTTCTCTTGAGTTCTTAACGTTTGAAGTTTGAAGTCTTAATGACCATCCTCATGGTCACATTACAGTAATCATTTCACATGCTCATTCCACTCGAATATTGACGTCACAATAAGCCAACCAAGAGTTCAACCGTTAAATACCTCATTTTGAAAAATGCCCATTAAACCTGTAGAAATATGTGCCAATCACACGATTTTCGGAAAAAAATTAGATGACCATTAAGAACAACAATATGTGGGAATATGGTACCATGCATTCCCGAATAACAGTTTAAAACTAAAAACTAAAATCCCAAAGACAGATGAAAGTCGTAACTAAACAAGTACTATTTTGGTCCTCTAGAAATGTTTCTAGGAAAACAAAGAAGCTTATCAAGGGAAGACGGCAAAAAAATTATTTGAATCAACTAAAGAAGAAGAGGAAATTGGTGCATGTGAAATTTCATGTGACAAATTATAGCAAAAACTAAAGCGATCATGCCGCAATCTGAAGCGCGTAGCAAACGACAATCAATGGGACAAAACAGATAGGTAACAGTTTTTTTTACGGTTTGACCAATTTCAGCCACACCAACCTCGAAGGCAAAAGATTTGCAAGAGTGAACGGTTGGTTAAGGCAATGGAAAAAGTCCTCGGCGTTCTGATCCGGGGTAAGAGGACTTGTCACAAGATCCTCATTGTAAATGTGCCTCATCAGTTCCAAACGGGTTCTGGATACAAAACAAATAACCAAAAAGTCTGAGCAGGACGTCCTCCACGCAACAGGCAAACAGTTTCGGGGGAGGGAGGATGGCATAAAGGAAGTGACGCGGTGTGCTGGAGCGTTTTTTCGGTGGTGCTTCCTTGAAATCTAATTGACACTCGTCCAATCATTGTAACTTATTCAGTGAGGAAAACAATATCCCTTCATCAGACCAAAATACCAACGAGATAGAGGTGGCATGATTTTCTACCCTTTGAATAATGAAGGAATGAGGCAAGTTCGGATCTTGTGTTGTTACATAGTGCCGTGCTAAGCCAAAAAGCAGTCAGTTGAATTTTGTTTTGCAAGTGGACCTTTTGGTATCGTTGGATTCGTCTTGCTAACGACTGAAAACGTTACACTAATGAATTATTTAAAGAGAAAGAAGGGGAAATGTATGAAGTGCTTACAACACGTTGTGCAAGTGCTTCACATCAGTATAAAACAGTTGCATTTGCTAAAACATAAAAAATAAAACCGTACGTCTTCTTAGGCAGCTGTCTTTTCCATACCAGTATGGTTCGGGCTTCTCATTTTTCATGAAAAAGCTCCTCCGAAACTGATTGTTCTAGTTGTTCTATTTGATCGTTTGTTAACAGTGGATGGTAGCTGTCATCTTCTGTTGTGGCACTTTTCACTAAACCATATTTTCAAACACAGCTACTTCCTTTTCTTCACATCCTTCACGATTTTCGCTAGGTTTTCCATCGCTATCAGCTGGTATTGATGCGCCCCATCATGAAGTCAAGAGGACACCTAATCAATCAGCTCTGAGCGGGGAAATGGCATAAAAAACTCCATTCCAACGTCATTATCGGGGGACCGATAATCCACAGATTAAATTATGGAAGCATATGGATTCATGTCGTGACCTGGAAGAATCTTATATTAGAGTTCAATGTTTTTGGTGAGCCAGAGCCCAGCTCCATGTTTTTGATGAGGGAGCCTCAGCCCTGCTCCTATCCGCATGAAGCAATATAGAACTCATTTCACAATTTAAACACCTTCAATATAGAAACTTCCGGTCAGCCATTATGCCCTGATGGCTGCTTTTTGGCTTAGTACTGTAGTATACAAGCATTAAAATTTACCAGTGGTACCCACTGACTTGTACATGGCATCTACTTCAGAAAAGTAAAGTAGAACAAGGTTGTCTCTTATGTTTACTACGGCTTTTTTTGGTAACCCAAATGAAGCGTAAGCTTCCAGCCTTATAAGGGGTGTGATTTATGGTAAGTTTGAATCAACCTCTCCCTCGAGCTCAAATTCTATGTCAAATACGGTTAACTCTTCAACTTTAAAATTGAGTACATACAGCGCTCATGGGAATATGATCTGATTCTTGCATCGACTGTATTTTAACTGAAAGATTTGATGAAACATGAGCATCCCGACCAATGACCGACACACACGATTTCCAGACAGATGTTGATAAACTTTGAACAGGTGCACTAATATACGTTAATTTGGTTAAAAGTGAAAACATCATGAGTTGGGTTTAGTAGATCTTCATGCCACACCTCCAAAAATCCATTAATTCAGTAAATTAAAAATTGTTCTATTCTAATGCATTTTCGGTAAATTGATTGGACTTTACGTCAATTTGATTGAATCCACCAAAATCAACGCCACAGGGAAAAATCAGGACAGTCTACACCCACAAATCAAATGTGTTTTAAATGTCAATGTGTGGTCAAATGAGATGAATTCAATAACCATATGGGATTATTTGATGTTTTTAATTTAGCCAAATATTGATTTTTTGTACTAGTTAAATCTATGAATGTAAGAAACCGTTCATGGGGATAAATGACGAAAAATAATGCCTAATCATCTTAAATAAATTTAAAATTCTAATTTTTGATCATGGTACAAAATACCAATGCTCACATCCTTAGATTAAATTTAAATTGAAGGAATAATTGAGACTGGTAGAACATGTTGATGAGAAAGACTGAACTAAGAAGTGAAGGGACGAAAACAGCATCATTATTTCAAAAATAGAACTCTAATGGTTCATCAGTTTTAATTTTACTAGTTTTGATTCTCTAACTAAAGCTACGTTCACATGAAGACGCAATTCTGAACGGAAACCCAGTAGGGCAACGCATTTGCCAGAATCAGTTCTGCAGAAGCGTTTACATGGCTATGGAATACACCTGTTTTGCTTAATTGCATCATTGTAGAATTTCTTGTGACTATTAATAATCAATAATTCAAAAAAGCATCATTGTGAGAAAAAATTATTCAAAAAAACAAACATGGATTGCTTGAACTCCAATGAGATGCCGAATTCCAATATGGCTGAACAACCAAAGAGAAGAGATGTATTCTATAACCTCTGCACAGGTATGGCAATGGATCCGTCAGCGGAGAATATCCGAAGATTTTGATGTAGTATCCATGGTCTTGCGTTACATTAATCAATTTTGCATTGCCTTACCGGATTTCTGTCCATAATTGAGTCTTCCATGTGAACCTAACTTAACGTGTGTTCATAGTTGATGGTGAGGTTATTAATAATAGGTACTCATGGAGTACGTAGGTTGTGTGTTTCTAGGTAAAATTGTGCAGGAAGATAGTGAGGGGAGGGGGCACCACTCCAAAATTTCCCACTGCCTTTTCCTTTTAAAAGTGACACCTTGATGCTTCTTTAGTTTGGAGACAACATTGGAACCGGATTCGCCACAGCCAACGGGTGGTTTGGTGAACTTGGATTTTTGAATCCATAATCACAGAATCACAAAAATTCAGAGTACAAGTAAAAACCAAACAGACAAACTTCAAAGCGACAACTGTGCATTTGACGTACACTAGAATTGAAAAGTGACAAACATTGCACTAACACATTGCTTCATAAATCAACCATTGTGCATGATGTGCTGCTTATGAAATTGATGCATCAAATAGTCACACACAAATTTTTAGCTACCCAAATATGAATGTATAAGAAATATGGTCAAAGAAGCTGGCAATTGTTTGACCAGCCCAATAATGAACAGTGACTTCTGCACAGTACCAATGAAAAACATCAATTACGTAGATTTATATTTTCATTTTACGTTCATCTATTCGTATTTGAATACAAAAAGTCAAGGAAATCAAAATGTCAGCAGACAGGATTTTTTTAATATTTTAAATTGGCACATGGGAGCCTTTGTGCCCCTTCTATTGTCCTTGACAGATTAATGGTAATGTGTTGTTATCGACTGATTTCTATCACACCGTTGGTTAGTGGACAAAACAGGCACCAGGACAGATGTATGGCGAGCAAAGAGGTTCTGGAAATGAGGAAAAATAATGCCTCATATTTTTACTGGTCACTTTTTCACTGAATTTCGCGCTTCTCCATAACTGAAATGGGTGTTTTAAGGTAAAGATTCTACAAGTATGGTTTTTTAATCTTTTCTTATTTAAATTGACTAAGGCTATGACCTGGATTTGAATAATTAGAGCACAAAGATTGATTCCACCTTCTATTTAAGAAGACAATCATATGAATTAATAATGTACAATCTTTGGAGATGGATGTCACTTTCAAAAAGGAAAGGCCCGGGGAAATCATTAGTATCCATTAGAAACCACCCGAAAAATGGTTAGAACAAAATCAAAATAAACTAGCCATTGGATGGGGACCGGCAATAACAAGCAAAAGAGGATGTGACTAACAGGAAACGGGATCTTTCAACAAATGACATAGAAAACAAAACTCTCCAAAAAACTGTAATGCAAATAATAGATAACAAAGGACACACGATGTCATCATGCTCACATAGAGTAAGGATTCAAAAACGAATCCCATTTTAGTGAATAGTTTTTAGTGCCAATCGAACATTGCGGTGACTAAAATTTAGCAGGAAATTACTAAGTATGATTTGAAAATTCTCTTCAAAATGAAGTATAACATCTAAAACGAGATGAAGAAGTCACTAAAACCTAAAATGTGATGAGTTCTATTTAGAATACAGTAAGATGGATGATAAAATGTAGGGTTATATGATGATTTTGGATGAGCATTCACTACAAATGGTTGCGGCTAACCTGAGTTTTTCCAATGACCAGTAGTGGGTCGCGCCGTTTTTGGTATCCAGGACTTCAACAGCGACAATAGTGCGGGGGAAAGGGCGGTCCGAATCATCTTCGTTTTCTATGGGAGCGAGGTCAGGAGGAAGGGGCGAGTAGAGGGTGCCAGTGAGGAGAGTAAATTGGAATTGTACCTGGAACAGAAGAGCAACGAGAATGTTACTGCAAGCTGAGTTATTGTATGACCAATGCTGCGAGTGTCACAGGAAGGATGATCAACCATCAACTCTTCTTTCAACAACCTAGATCCATGTAACGCCCAATCCATCCAAACGCAAAATATGAATTGAAGTTTATTTCAGTTGAGTGCCCCTTCAGTGATTTCGAAGCTTCACATGATCTCTGAATTAAGCTCTGTAAAACTACTCTTCCAGCCTACCAGTTAATGAGCCCAGTGTTGAAGTAAAACACCTCTTTGAATGCATTATTAATGGTTGCGATAGGGAGAAGACTAGGTTTTTAATCGCTGATCAAATAAAAGATAAATAATACACATATAGATGTCAAAATAACATTGAGTCCGACAATATCAGTGGATAAGATTGATTCTAAGGACCCCGGAGCATGGACAGTTCCCAAATGCATTTATCTCACCAATCTTCCTAACAATGGAGAGATAGTTTCATATCGGACATATCAAAGGTATCAAACGAAGAACGACATGTTTTCACTTGCAGGCACTTTTCAGTAAGAACTGCAAAGTTGTCTTATTATACCTCGACGATTTTAAAGAACTCGCAGAAACAGAATTTAAGGCCGTTCAATATGGAAGGCCACAAAATGCATCAATCATCCATCATACCCTATCACATTTGACTTAGCATCTGTAAATGAGAACAATTTTGTCCTCTTTCTGCTCTGCAGTTAGCTCAGTGCGAACGACGAATTTCTCCCTGGTTGATTAACAGAGTTTTTGTCATTTTATGAGCTAAGGAGTATGTTACGAATCAAGATTTAGGCTACATATTTGTCTCCCATAGCGAGGAACACTATATGTCCAACGAGCTCAGAAACCAAACTCGACTGGTGATTTGAAGTCTGATTTGACTCTGGAGTGTGAACAGTTACAATCCTCCAGAAATCATAACCAACAAAGGTTTGGAACCAGCTCAACTAATTGAACTTACCCGCTTCTTAAGTTCAACTGAGATAGCGTTAGCTTCCTTCAAGAATATCGCGTTGCCCCAAAGGTCGTCTCGTAAAGAAGTGAACTGGTGGTATTTCCACTTCCTGAAACCCCAGTTGGCGAGCTGGTACTCCCTGTCGGTCCAATTGCAAGCTGCGTCGAACAAAGGATTCACTGAAACCGAATACAAAGAAATTGAGACCAAATGTTGACACAAAACTAACGATCCTCACATCCAAGAGTTAGAAACTCACCGAAAATATCCTCATCATTGTTGAAGTCCTCCGGTGTGTAGGAGCTGTACATCGACATGGTCATGCTCTGTTCTTCAACTTGTTTCTGAAGAGCATCAATCCTGGCTTCGTAGTTCTAAAAAAAACCAAACCTCATCATTAGAAATGCAGACTTCGTTGAATTCATTAGAACTCTTGTCGAGCTTGTGAAATGCAATTGAAGACCAAAGAAACGTTGACCTACCTTTCTCTGCTCTTCGAATTTCTGATCAGATTCTTCTTTTTCTTTTTTATGTTGTTCCTCCAAGGCGCAAAGCCGTTTGTTCATTTCCTGCTTCAAATCAATCCCTTGCTTCTCAAGAAGCTCAATCTGAGCGAAGTCCCAGTCCACGATTTCCAGATTGTTAGGAGTTTCTCCTGGTGATGACTTTTCAATAACTAATAACAAATTAAAGGTAAGTTTTATAGTGGAACTGAAACAGGGACATGCCTGTTGACGTCAGGTTAAGTGAAAATAACTCACCTTCAGGTTTGTCTTCCTTGATTTCTGAAATGATTTTCTCTCTTTGCTCTCGAGCTAAAAATATTATTTTAGTTAGTGCTTGTATTTCGGTATTGTGAAATAGACAATAGTATATTAACTGGTGAAATAGACAAACATTTCGAAAATTATAAAACGTATATACAGGGTGAGCCAAAACAAACAGTATAGTTTCAAAGGGGACTCAAGTACTGGCTCCGTTTTTGGAATTGACACCTTCAGACTACCAAAATCGATTGAATCTATGCCAAGAGATGAGCTGAGATGAGATAAACGCATTCCACCAACGATCACATAATTTTTAGAACCTAAGTAATAAAAGATTTTTTAAATCTCCATTTGAAACTGCACTGATTGTATTGGCTCACCCTGTACTATACGCATGTGTGTGTGTAACAACCTTGTCCAGGATGATTGAATCTAAAGACGTGATTTTTCCCCAGGATGACTCTAGAGCCGGTTCTGAGGACTTCAAGCTCGTTAGCTTTTCGACCGTTGACAAAACAATCGGCTCCAGGCATGGACTTGAGAGTGACGACGCCCTCCTTGTTCTCGAAGATGCAGTGCTCCCCGAGGATGTGACTACCGTTCAACTGGATGTCTTGAGGGACGTTGGAGTCACCTGAGCCGACTCGGGTTAGACCGTCCTTGATGTAGTAGAGCAAACACTCGGACATTGATGGATCCTCGTTCAGGTTCACGAGATGAGGCGTCTGAAGAGTACAATGACCAAATTTGTAAGTAGCAAATCAAGTAATTTTTTTCAATGATTGAAATCTTTGTTGTTTGATCCTTGAACACAAGGAGGCAATAATGCGTGGTAGGGTGTTTTCCGCCTCATATCACGTAATAATTAACAAGGACAAACCTTCTTTGGAGAGAAAACGCCAACTGTATCACCATCCTCTTTGACAGCAACACCCATTTCAGCAAAAACAGCCTCCCTTTGAATTCGAATCTCTTCCGTTCTCTTGAGTTTCTCTTCCCACGTTTCATTCAATTCTGTACCAAATCAAATCGACGAATTGATATTTCAAATAAGAACGAACCAATTAATTTCAAGAACAGTTTTCATTCCCACATAAATATTTAAAAAAAAGACAAAGTACCTGCGATAAGTTTTTCACTCGCTTGAAGCTGGTCAACGGCTTCTTCAGCGATGGCCGAAGACTGAGAAGGTTTCTTTACCTCGCACTCGTCCTCTTTTATAACTTTGACGACGCCATCATCTCCTGAAAATGATTCAATTTATGTAATTAATGTACGTACCAACTCAGGTAATCAGAACTAGGTACAACCTTCACTAACACTAAACTGATTTAAAAATTGTGGAATGGTTTCATTAAACTCAATTCAATAATATTCTATTTAATATACACAAATCATCTTTATTACTGTTTTTAGAATAGGTAATAAATATTCGAATGTGAATCAAGTGATACGAATCAAGTTGAATCTTAAGGATGCTCCTTATATGCCGGTTTTTACCTAACTTCAACACAATAAAGTTGTAGTTGAATACGAAAGCTGTACAGCTCAGATGAACGGACAAACTAACAACGAATTGAACAGAAAGAGCCAGTTTTGCTTCATCCACCACCACTTCTGCCACCTAATAACAAGTAGAACCCTTGGAACCAATAACTAGTAGAAACCTTGGAACAAAACAGGAGGCGTCATTTCGCGCAACATAACCTCAACATTTAGTTTATAAAACACAAAGAACTCGTAAACCAACAACTCGCACGCACAACTGGGCAGCTTCACATCTCAAAGATGAATATCTTGGCAGGATCCTCGTTATTCTTGAAATGTCAAGAAGAGTTTTTGAATGTTTGAAATTACTGTGTGTATTTGACAGAAGGAAACGTGAAACTTTGCCAGATTTTCAGTTTCAAGAGAATGTTAATGAGTGACTTCACTTTCAATAGTCAACATTCTCAAGAGTTTGAATCATCAAAACTGCCAAGTTGAGTAATACAAACCAAATACCAAATATGTTTATTACGATATCAAATTAATTGTTTTTAAATTAGATGATTTTTTACGCAATGGATATTAAAAATTTGGATTGATTGATTCGAGGTAATTTTGAGGTCGTTGGTGAACAAGAACGATATGCAACGTAATTAATGTCAAAAACGTACAATGCTGATTTGATTAAAATATATAATGAACAAACTTGGCATGCTTCATGGATTTGAAAAAAATAACCTACAACAGTCCAAATGAAATAATAATCACAGTTTTACAAAGTTATTCTCAAAGCTTCGCAGGATTCTCTAAATAAAAACAATGAAAAAACAAGAGGTCTTCATTTGAATCACCATAATAGTATGAAAGCTAATGAACAAGAAGCCAAAACAATTGACAGGAAGTAAGCGGATGATTGGTTAATGGACGAACAACAAGCAAATGCTTGTGTTACAGAGGAGGCTATTAGCAGTGCAAAGTCTATTACATTTACTTACTATTTGAGTCTCTATGTTTTTCGACAACCACTTTACCATCCGGTCCTTCCCAACGAACCAAGAAAAGGGAATAATTAGTTTACTCCAGTTAAGGTAGTTACAGAAAGGAATAACGTTAGAATTACTTCCATGTTTGAATGAGTGATCGAACAATTCAAAATTAAATGTTGTTCTTTATATAACTGAGGAGGAAATTTGTTAATTTAGAAAATAGTCATCGCGTTGACGTTTCAAACATATTAAAACTCGTTCACATTCTACTTGGATTGATCGATTTGAACACGGTATTGTTGGGGAAAGGTATAAAGTCACACATTTTCTTCAAAGGCCAAATTCTGCATGAAAGGTTGAGTTTTCGAGGAAGAAGAGTAAGTTCGATGCTCAATTTAGAATTAGTCAATGTTGAAATCGATTCAATTGTTGAGTGATTTGGATCTGTAACTGATATTTACAAATAGGTACTAGTTCTTGACCTAAGGTGTGAAGAGGCTCTCAGTGAAACATGGAAGTAACCGTTTAGTTAAAATTTAATAATTTACTGATCACAAAAATTAGAAATCATTAGATTCATTAGATATCTTTGAGGGAAATTTAACCGAAATTGTAGTGGAAGGAGTGGTCCAGATAACATAGCCCAATAGTCACTAGGCATTATGATTATTTGGTAAAACTTCTACTCGACGAATTTTAAAAATACGCTATCGAGAATGATAGGTGAAGGGGTACAAGGTGTTTCAATAACTAAAGGTAAATTTTCCAGTTTGAAATTCGTAGGGAGAACAGAAATTTACCTTCTTGCACTTCTATCCCTTCAGCCTTGAGGAGGTCTCGTAGTCGCTGTATCTCCTCTTTGAGCTCTCTGATGAGCTTGGCGTTTGCATCTTCGTTGACGATAGCGTTGCATCTGATGGCTTTAGCACGATCGGCGTATCTGTAATGAAGAAACCGTCCAGTTAAGAACCACGAGATGGACCTCACTGAATACTGAATATGGTGTATGGGAGTCCGATTCGGGCTATGAAATGGAAAACGTGGACAATCGATTTTGTTCCGCAATACTCTTCAGGAGTGATTCTAGTGAAAATTGACACATTGATGCCTTCTTCACTAGACTTACAATTCGCAAGAATTACCTCAATGTAGACAAGGTTTCGTCATAGTTTATATCAGCGGGGCTGATAGCAGCGATCATAGCAGTTTTCGAGTTGCCACCCAGGTTTTCTCTCAGCAACCAAGTCAGAACTGAGTCTCGGTAAGGGATGAAATTTTCCTTCTTTTTCTTTTTTGTAGCCTGAAATACGAGACAGAAAGTGTTCGGAGTTGATGGACACGTTCAGCTTATGCGTTCTATATTAGTCGTTATGGACGGTTGCGATTTCATCTGTTTACTTTCCTTTCCCAACCCAGTGGAAATATTGTGTGCATGTAAGAAGCTTTTGTTCATCTTAAACGAAGGTTTTCTCACAAGGATCAACATTTTTTCCCCCAAACAATTTTAATCTTCATGAAATTAACATGAGCCACTTTTGGGAAATACACAGTTGCAATAGATTCCAAAATTTGGAAACATTTAATATTTCCAAAGGTTTCTGTGGTACTTCATACCTAGTACTTGTTGACACGCTCACAGCCATAAAATCAATTGAACGGGAGAGGAAAGTAATGTGATGCGTAGCACCTGGTATTTATTGGGAGCATCGATACGTGGTATAAATATGGCGAAAAGTATGTGATTGGAACGTAGAAAACATGCATGGCTGAAGGAAAGGTACGAGTACATACCGACTAAGATGTCCAAGGAAGCCGAGGTGAATATGAATTCATACGTTAGTAACGTGGTTGAAGGCAAAGAGATAGTATGAAATAACATGTTCAAGAGTAAATGAGATGATAATAACTAGGAATGGAGAATAAGGGCGGAAATCATAGTTATCCCTCAAGTATGGGTGTACCCCTAAGTGTGCATGCTTACTCCTATTCGAGTGTATACTCAGCTCTTATTCATAAAGCCTACTTTGCTATAAGTTGAGTCTTCAATAGGCTCAGGGCCCATGCCCAAGGGCAGTCGGCAGACCCCTAAAGTGCCTGCTCAGGTCTCCTTGAGCGAGTTTGTGTTCAACAATTTCTTTTCGCGGTTCACGTTATTTCACGTATTCCCACTGACTCTCCAAATTCACCTGTACGTATGACTCTTCACCATGGAGTTTCGTGAGACTATGAAAGTGTAAGAGTGGGATGACGAAATGGACGAAGACAATGTAATGCATAATCCACGTGTGAGGACTCCTGAACGCTATATTGGGGACCAGGAAAACCCGATGGAATATTTCGATGACAGTTAAACTCCTCCCAAGCCCTCATCTTCTTCACTAAACTGGGCATGTCACTTCTCTTGCTCTCAATAATATTCTTTCTCTTCAGTACTAACCGTCTCGCTTTCGCCTTCCTCTCCTCACCAACCAACCCTCTTTTCTTTTCCATGGCAAATTAATTAATCCACGTAAACTCAGATTTTTAAGTGGGAAAAACTTTATTTAACAAACTGATTTCGCGCTGCAAGTGGGAAAACTATTGCTGGTAGACCTGCGTGAATCTTTCTGAATGCGCCCTTCTCTTGGTCTTGGTCTAGAACCCATGGCCATTCCGCATCCCCACAAGGAGACTCCTTCTCCTACAAGATGCTGCCATTGTCAACTTCCCGATCTCTTACCGAAACCCAAGGAGGATTTAACCTAGCATTTGGCTCTGGCCCCACAAATACTGTAGACGCCCCTTTTCTCACGAAGCCCTTTTGCTCGCTCGTTGCCCTCCCCTCCAGTGTGTCCACATCTGGGTGACTTTGTTCTTGGCCTCCCAACCTTCCTTTACCAGTCTTGCCTTAGGACTGATGATGATGTTGTGAGATAAGTCTCACCTCCCATTCCCCTTGTTTCCCGTCCAGTAGAATCTTTATTTATTTATTTATTTTTTAGAGTTATCTTTTTGTTTATGTATTTTCAAAAGTTTATTTATTTATTGTTATATTTTCCAGAATTGTTATATTACCAGAAATTGCATTTACTTCGTACAATCTTGGGATATAAAGGCGATTGGGGACACATTCCGATTTTCAGCATTCAATGTCCCTAATTAAGGGTCACTAATAACAAATCAAACCCTGGGAAAATGACAAACTATAACAAAAAAGTTGTGAATGCGTTTGAAGGTAGACATTTTTAGGGTACATAAATTGTCTAAACAAGTCTACAAACGTGCCGTGCAAGCAGGGCGGGTACTTACGACGTCAGCGAGAGCACTTATGACCTTCCCCAGAGTGGTGAGCGACTTATTGATGTTGGCTCCCTCTTTGAGCCGCGTACCTTTAGCCCCTGTGGAATCAGCCCTTTCCGATCCAGCCAGATCCACCAATGAGATCTTGCTCACTTTCTCACTCGTGAGTGAGGTGAGCTCGTCGAAGTTCTGCTGAGTGAAGAATATCGTGAACACGGCGTGAGATCTGTACGCAACAAAATTGAGTAATTCCGTCATTATTATGAAATATTTTTGTCCAAGTGTTTTCCTTCCCAAATTGATTGACGTCCCATGTAATGCCAGTATTACCCAACGATGTGTTTATTCATCAATGGGACACGGGAATTATTCTTAGTGCCTTCAACCATTAGGGTCGCTTTTATTTATTGAACTTGAAGAAACATCAGCAATATTTAATTGGTATGTCACCAATCTACAGCGTAATAAGCACCTGCTAGAAGTTTCGTTCATATTAGTAGCGGCCACCGTCCTGGCTTTGTTGCCTTCGTCAATTAGGTTGTGGATGTCTTCATAGCACGTCACAGCCAGTTTGGAAAGGTCTTCAACGTACGGCCCCAACAACGGGTGCTCTCGAACTCTCAAGTTGCCTTTGTTTTTCGGATTCAGCAGATCCCTCACTCTTTCGCAGTAGATCTCCATGTAGCTGACCTAAAACCGATTTGATAAATCGTAAATGGGCTCTACTAAACGGCAGTAATGAAAAATGAACAACAACGAAGTACTTGAACTAGTAGCTTCAACTGTTAATTCCCTAAGTGCAAAAAGTCCCCCAATTTTAGCATTCAGAACATTGAATGAGGTTACAAATAATTCATTCTCGATACGTATGCCAAGTTATATGCAATAAAAGGGAAACAACTTACCTCGACTGAATACCGAAGCTCGTCCGATGTGCTGCTTTTGATTCTTTCGAACAGGTCTTTGCAGAGTTGCGGTATGATGCCCTCCTGCCCCTCCTCATCCTGCCTCCCCATCATTGTGTACGATTTACCGGCACCCGTCTGGCCGTATGCGAATATACAGACGTTGTAACCTGACCAAAAATTCAAGGATATCTCATAACTGTTTGAAAAGAACCTAACCGAAATAATCCGTGTACAAATACAAGAAAACGATTTGTTATTGTTATACACACAGGAACACGCTCAAACTAAGTTGTTGCGTTTTTTCTAATCCGTACATATAAATTCGGGTTTTCGTCCATCACTTTCCTTCTATATTAACAACCGACTTACCATCGAAAGCGTGTTGTAACATTTCTTCGCCAATGTCTTTGTGTACCATTGTCTGCGTTGTGAAATTTGGATCGGTATTCTGAAAAAAATTGAATCAATATTCACTTCAATAACTGCACGAAATC
Organism: Stenodema calcarata; assembly: GCA_963920205.1. Lineage (NCBI taxonomy): Eukaryota > Metazoa > Arthropoda > Insecta > Hemiptera > Miridae > Stenodema > Stenodema calcarata. The sequence goes on from OY986051.1 coordinate 19,833,583, forward strand.
ACAGTGGACGAAATATACCAATATACATACAAATGTGTAATTGAAAAGATTAGTAACTATGTAACGATGTATTTCAAATTGGGACTTACATCATGTGATTGGTATGAGTAGTCAAAGTTGAAACTCTTGATTGCTTCTTTCGTTCCAGGAGGGGCCTTTGGATTTGTTATTGCTGCAATAATTACATCAACAGTTATTATATTGAAATTCGGACGAACTATTTGCTCCAAGAGAAAATGAAAGCTCTAAAATGCATTCTAAGATAAAATGCTGTATTCTCCAAGTTGGGTATGGAGGCGACCAATTCGTTTTTGAATGGTGAGCAACATTTATGAGCAAAGGTGCCTTAGATTTCTTTTATTGATGAAATGTTCAATTTTCTCACTTGTGGTGTACCCAGCCATTTCTATAATGCATTTGCAGTCCCTGGATGTTTCTCTGTTGTTAAAGGGACGAACCCTCACTGCTACTTTGACGGACGACATGTCGAATACTACGTTAGCCCTTTTTCAGTTCTGAAACAATAAGGAATACAAATACGTCAAAATGAATATCACATTGAAAGATTGGTCTAATGTTGAAGAAGTACACGACTGATGAGACTGTCAACTTGTCAATTTGATTCATGAGCAGTTCTTTGTATCGTGAAGTCGATACATGATTTGTATGGGACGGACCAATATCCACTTATTTACTTGTGTGTATTTGCATAATAAACTTCAACCATTTTTTGTAGTATTATGATCTTAGCGTTTGTTAACTGTATCTTTGTGTCGCTATGAGTCCATATCGATGGCTCAGCGCCATAAGGGCGAAACTGTCAATTCTACGATTTTCAATTATTTGTTGATTCAGATTTCTTACGACTTACACTAGGTATCTAATAAAATTAAAATTAAGAAAACTTGGAAACCCCGTTTAGAATCTGTCAGGTGTATGTGAAGCTGAAAGTGTCCTAAGAGAGCTAGAGAAAGGGAAATTGTTAATAACCTGCTATCGTTTGGTAATCTTAGCACCAAAAGGACGAATCTAGGATGAATCCCAGACTGCCGAGCAGACTGCAAATCCCTGACTCCAATGACATTTTTTAGAAAAAGATTCGGGCGAAACTACAAGCATTTATAAATTCTATAGAAAACCCTAACTAGAAACCTAACTACTCATCTGTTCACAGGAAAGAGGGGAATAGAATCAACGCCTTTCTCCACCATTCGATTAAAGATCGTGTGTGTTTCTTCGAAAAGCCTTTGGCTGTGTTTTCCCACCGAGGATTGAAAATATTGAGCCTTGTAAAAATCAAGTAAAAAAATTGAGGGTAGGCCCCAACGCAAGAAGAAGATGAACAGTCGTTTCTCCCTGTAGAACCAGAAAATGGTATTACACTATTCGGAGATAAGTTGATTAAGACCGATTTTTCATAATATTATTAAGTTATCTAGGTCTTAATTAGATTAGAGGTGGCGAAAACTGGAAGTTATGAGCAATTAATTAAGAGTAATTGAAAAACTGCAATAGTGTTTAGAAACCCAAAAAACTCTGCAAATTCTTGACACAACGGTTTATTATCTTCCTTGTGCAGATCACCCTTCTATCTATACCAGACTGTATTGCAAATCGGCACCATACCATATTCTCACCGTACTCATACCATACCATACGAATTTCTTTCCTATCATACCATACTGTATTATACCAAACCATACATACAATAATATACCATACCATACTCATACCATGTCATACAAACCGAGTGAATATTGAAATGTCATCCATTTCTGACCTATATTTAAAATTTTAAGTATCTAGCTCATCGTCAACATTTAATTTGTTTAAACAAATAGGTATTATTTAAACAATTTTACAGACAAGAAACCGAGTGAATATTGCATTGTGATCCAGTTCTGACCTATTTTTAAAATTTCAAGTCCATAGCTCATCATCAAAATTTAATTTGTATTATTACAAAAAGGTATTATTTAAACAATTTTACAGATGAGAAACCGAGTGAATATTGCAATGTGGTCTATCCCCGACTCACGGTTAAAATTTCTAGACTGTAGTTTACCGGGAAGATGAAAAACGTAGTTTTATTCTGGGCGTCTGGAGGTTGGGTCACATAACGGCCGTTTTCGACGCGAAAGTTTAGTGTTTTTCCTACAACTTTGCGCGGTCACTGTGAACGAACGGCTGGTCGCACAAAAATCCAATTGGTCTTAAAAGATTCGTAATTTTTCAGGTCATTCAAAGGTGAACTAAAATTTACACGGTTCTGTTAAATATTTGGAGATAAGACATCGTCGAAATTTTAAATTTCGTTTTGAACCCCTTCCCCTTGACCTAGGGTTATGAAAAGTTTCGAGGATCATTGTGGGGCTGGTCCAAACCCAGAAACCAAATTTTGTAATTTTAGCTCAACGCTAACTGGGCAAAACGGCGTGGACGGCGGACGGCGGACGGCGTACGGGGGACGGCGTACGGCGTACGGCGTACGGGGGACGGCGTACGGCGTACGGCGTACGGCGGACGGACGGATTTTTTTTTATTCGATTTTCTGAATCTACGTATCTTGAAACGTAAACCAACAAATTTTGAGGGGGGGTTAAAAAAATTTTTTCTTTGGGCGATTCCAATGGTTCATTATCGAAGATAATAAACCAAAAACCTCCTGAAGCAATACTGATTTTTTTTTGCCACATTTTCATTTGGATTTAATCTCAGAGGGCTCAAATGGCTTATTAAGAAAGCTGGAACACGTTTTACTCTCTTCAATTGGGCTTAGAATGAATGTATATGAGTTTGCGCCTTCGACACCCACGGCATTTTCAGACGTTTTTCAGTTTTTCGGTTGTAACTCAAAAACAGGTGATTTTTGGTGCAAGACCATTCAGACATAAATTAAAGAACGTCAAATTTTGTGTCGATTGCACTACTCAAACGTCCAATTTGGTTAAGTGGTGTTGCCGAAACCCACCACTCAGGGAAAATAAAGAAGCTTATTGGGAACCATTTTGTGCATTATTTGTCCTGGATTCCAATTTCACCATCCAAATATGTTGTAGGAAATATTTTTTAAAGTGTATATAGGCAATATATTTATGTCAGTGAGTGGTGCGCATGCATCCGAATTCAGATAACCAAATTTCAAGTGCTGATACATACAGACTATGACGCCCTACAACATGTTTTCAGTTATCATTAAACTGTTTATGGACGTTTGAACATGGGTACTTCACCCACCGATTTCGGCAAAACCACTTAACCTAATTGGCCGTTTGGGTAGTGCAATCGACGCCGAATTTGATGCTATTTAATTTATCTCTGAATGGTCATGTACCAAAAATCACCCGTTTTCGAGTAAAAACTGAAAAAAGTCTAAAAATGTCGTGGTTTTTCACCCCTCCCTTCTGAACTCGAAGGTCTCGAAGGCGTAAACTCATATAAGTACATTCATTCTAGGCCCAATAGAAGAGATTACTTGAAACGTTTTCCAGCTTTTCGGAAAGTATTTCTTATTGGATCCGTTCATTCAGTAGACTATTTCTGGCGCTGGTCAATCGATGTTAAAGCGCTCAATTCGATACTTCGGTATTTAAACAAGGCCATTCCAGTAAAGAATAATTCTTAATTTCCACGAAAAATTTGAGCGACTTTGAACGAAATCACGTGAGCTTCCACCATTCGCGTGATATCATGAAAGTACAAGAAGTTTTCGATACAACACGATATCAATACAGGGCCAAGTGTAGTGTATACAGGGTAGGAATTTGAGACAGGGTTGTTGTCTTGAAACTTTCCACAAATGAGGAGAAAGTCAAAATTTTACCAGAATATTTGTCTTCTAAAACGACATAACCGTTACGTACAGAGTAACATAAAGGACAGCTAACGTCATTTCAAAAAGTCATTTAAAATTTAAGCTCCTTAGTATTTACATCAGTAGATGTGGGAAATCAATAGAAACTAGGCGTAGCCAAGAATAGAAGGGTCAATAAGAGGAGAGTCAAGGTCGAAAAGAAAAACGATGAATGGAAGTGAGCGAAAGGAAAGGGAGATTTGCTCTAATACGATGAATACTAAAGGTCGCGACCAAAGCAATCAAATACTTGATCAAGTCTCAAAGTCTTTTGTAGGATGAAAAGCAATATAACGCTTTGTACTTTTAATAGTATAATATTATTTCACTACTAAAACCTACGAGTGCCCATATTGACAGAAAATTGGCGGATGTATCGGTGCCGGCTCGAATCGCCGGTAACCTATTACCCAAAATTTCACCTTTTTTCATTACCTTTTTTCCGTAACATATTGCCTGGTAATAGGTTATCGGGTATTAGTTTACAGGGTTATTTGAAACGGTTTCGTTAGATATTCCCCACCTCTAGATTCAAACCACACGTGGTTTTGTGATGTCGAGAGTACGTGAGTCAATGGATCAAAGTGCACAGTGCTTTACAAAGGCCGAATCGGAAAACAAGATTTAGCAGAGGCTAGATTGGACGAAAATGGCTCGTTATAAAAATTAGATTTATTCTACTTTATCTGTATAGAAACGCGATTTTCAATGAATAACGCTCTAAATATTTATTTTGGATGTAGGGGTACAAAGTGGGTGATACTAATTAGGAATCAGTCATTGATCGGTGTTACATTACTGAATAGTCACAACATTTCGATATGAGTAAACGATTTATTACATTTATCCACTTCAATGATTCCTTTTTGAGGGACTAAGGATGTTTCCTTTGGCAAAATTGTCGCTGAATAGAGACGCTCTGTATTCTCTTGCTTGGCATTCGTTGAGGCAAGAATATTGAATCACCATATCATCTGTATCGAATTCACCACCCGACCATTATCGGGAATTGGATTTGACCCGGAAGACCCGGATATCTACTGAAATACAAAAGAGCCACCCCCCATGAAAACACTGACGATGAAGGACGAGTTAACATAATCTTTTCCGGATTACCGCTGTTCACATTATGATGACCCGGTTTTCCTCTAATACTCCCTCTGACCTGGTTTTCAGAGGAAGGTCGTCGTTTTTTTCGGCGTTTTCCAAACGGAAAATCCTCCCCGATAAATTTTCCAAAGGAAGGTTTTTCCGGGCTAGATACCTGACGGTTATATCGTGAAGGGAAAAGAACTATCCCGTGGGTCCAGGTACCTAATAACCCAGCGCAGGCCCGAGGTGAGGGGTGATGGGTTTTTCTCTCACACCGTTCCCTCCTATTATATATCAGAAGACGGAAAACCGGGTCACGGCGGCTTTATTACGTTTCGTGGACCTCCCCAGCATTCTCGCGCCATTAAGGGTCTTGTATGGAAAAGCCGAGCATAGTTTCCTCCCTATGAAACCCTTATTGCCATCTCACTTAGGATCCAATTTGGTCCATGTTCGTACAAACGGACATAAACCACCCAACTTGATCCCCTTAGAACGTATCAATCATGACGCCACTATTATGTTATTTTAATTATGAAACGGGTTTCCACATTATTGGGTTATATTTTAGTCGATGAATTATTACGATACTAGGCAATTTTTGACAATTTATCTCTTTACTTTGGCACATGGACTCGAAAAGCGTTGCGTTATAAAAAGCGTTTAAGTTGATATTAGCATGATTTTCACGAAAACCAATCCGTAACTAAGTAATTGTAACTCCATCTATGTGCATCCAACGGTAATCGTTCACCGCTCGTGGGAATCGTCAGACGCACGTACCTTAACAGTTGATACAACATATCGTTTCTAAGCGTTTGTGTTGATTACTCGAAGTGATTTCTAACGTGGAAACTAATCGCATTAAAACTAAATATATGAAATCAACCTACACCGTTTTAGCCTATTTATAACAAGTTTCATTTGTCTGTATTTCATGAAACGAGAGGAGTATGTCGACGGGAGTCTTACTAGAAATCTGCTGCGTTTCCAATTTTAAAGTTCAAAACCGAGAGGAAGTAATGGAGGGGGAGTAGGGAGAGGAAGGAAATCAGGGTGGCCCGATGTGAACTTTGAGATAACGTGAAATGATCATTTTGAAAACTGGTGGGGGAAGGAAAACGGACGAATTGCAGTGACTTTTTTAGTTGGATAGATGTGTATGAAAAATATGGAATATTCATCAAGAATAGTAAGAGTAGACATCGAGAACATTCGAATATTGTAACGGAACTGATGGTTCAGATTTAGTACAACTAGGGGAAATTTAAATCTGGGATAGCTTCGATTTGCTTTATGGGTGGAATGCCAAAAAGCTAGATAGTTTAAGGAGGCACAACCCGTATTTTTTTAATGTTACCACTAAAACACAAACTAGATCTATCCTGTGGAACGAACGGGTCATTCAGTTTTGAGTAGAAGAGCCGGGTGATGATTTCATGGTAAGTAGAAAAACGTCTGGTAAATAAATTAGGGACAATGAACTTCTGGGGAAACTTGGACTGTATAGCTGAAGCAAGGGCAGATCGATACAAACCCCTCATTATAATTTTGTTCCATGTGATGGATCGAGTGATTTCTAGACTCCACATCCAATAAGTTCTAATGAAGTCTGGATCGATCTTTCTGAATAATAGTCAACCTTCGGTAAGTGTCAGTAAGGCTCTCATGTTTGAAAATATTCACGTTCACTAGAGTTTACAAGTGTGCTAGTTTCTAGGATTGGGAATATAATGCATGAAATGGAGTCAAGATTGATTGACGAACTTATCCGGGGGGAGAAGCTGACTGAGCGTGAAATAGTTACAGCAAATAACAGGCCAAATCATTAGATTCATGAGAATTCAAATTGGGGGCCGATTTCGACTGAGGATTCGAGAGAAAATTCACACACCATAACCTATCAGTAAATCCAAGAGAAGATCCTTATCATACAGATGGATATTTTGCCAGTTTCCGACTTCTTGGCTTGATAGGTACCTAGTTTGATAAGAATAAGTATTGTCACGAGACGGTCACTATGTAACTCTGGAATTCCGACTTCTTGGCTTGATAGGTACCTAGTTTGATAAGAATAAGTCACGAGACGGTCACTATGTAACTCTGGAATTCACCCTGTGTACTTCAGGCATTTGGGGCCTTTTCAGTGCAGGGAGGGAGGCTGATTCAACCAAATTACTTCGTCCAGAAAACTGAGAAGAAAAATTTAAAAAAAAATATATTGAAGAAAATCCACCGTCACGCAGCATGGCTATAAGAGCAAACTTTCGAAGAAATAACTGGTATTTTGGCAGTGAAATCAGAAGGTCTGGAACAGATTTTGGTATGACAATTTTCGGAAATTCGAGTTTAAAAAACTTTTGGACCGAGAACAATCGCTTCCTTGCTTCGAAAAATGGCATCGTTTTTTAATTCAACACCTCTTAAACTATAATTCTAGCTATCTTGAAAATCAGAGGTATTGGTACAGTAAAATTTTGTTTTCACCCCTCTTTATCACTGGGTATAGCAGGTGGATCAAATGTGGCCCGAAATCGAATTCACAAGTTTTCGAGTTAATGATCCGTTATCCCGAGCAATGTCAAACATTTCCCCGTCTCTTTGACATCCACGAGGCAGCAAGTGATATCGTGGGCGCCTGATGGGCTCATCTTCCCCGATCTCGCGCTCAAACATCCGAAAGAAAAACCGGATATCGTGTTCCACCGAGCTTCCGAATGTTGTGAGATCATTAGAGCGTATTGATCCCCTCTCGTCCCCACCGCCACCTACCACCATTTCCCGGCCGCCCACCTACTCCAAAGGCCATAGAACTCGAGTCTGTCTTGATCCGAGGCGGTGTTCAAGCACGTCAAAGATTGAACTAGATGGAGTTCGCTCGATAACAGTTCGGCGAACGAAAGAGTAAATACCGTCAAACCTCTATAAATATTTTCTCTATTGACGCCCGTTTCACCGATACATGAAAATTTTCCGTTGCACGAACGTGAGGAAATAAGTCAGATAATCTACTTTGGTTTACCTGGTCATCATAAATACATTGTCGTTATTTTGGCACGACCTTCCCTAGAATGCAAATTTAAACTCAGGACTCAGAACATGCAGTTTTCCGTGTGACATGAGCCGCTCAAAGCACATGCAGGCCTCCAATCGTTACTTTTCAAGGTTCCATAATTGTAAAGCTGTTTCATACATGTTTCCTACTAATGTACGTCCATTTCAATGAAGTACACGCAATGTTAAAAACGTTGTTAAAAAGTTGAAAAATACGTTGTTAACCGGCTAATTATTCGATTTTATCTTCCAACACCATCTTCTGAGCATGGATATCAACATTCCAGAACGTTGTCGCACAGATAAAACTTAGTCGACTTGAGCACCGTAAGCAACCAATACTCAATCCCTCCACACTTTCACCTAGGAATTTTGGAAAGACAAGAGGGTGCTCCCTGCCTTTATTATAAACCAAAATGAAAATATGAACTATAGAGGGATGTCACCGTGTCACAATCAGGGGCGAAGGGAATGTCGCGAAAGATCAAACGGTCGATGACCCGTCTAGGGAAAGATCATCTGGAATGGGAACAACGGAGAAGGAAATGGGAACAGGTGGGGCGAAGAAGGCAATCAAGTAATGCAGGAGCTACGTCCAACACAAGGCACGATTATATACCACGAACTCTTTAGAACGAACGTTACATAATTATCGTAATTTCGAGTTACTCAGCACATAATACTGAAATGAATAAATTAGAACTTTGACATGAAGGGAAAATTACAAGTTTGCCTAATACAAGAAGGAGGTCTTGAAAACCATCTTATTTTCCAGTGTGGAATTAACTATTAATTATCAGAATTTCCCTAGGGAACATTTTTAATTAATAACTTTGCTCTGCAATTTTTTTTACTCATTCCAGGTGACAATGGGACCATTTGGGGACCTTCTGGAGAATTTGTGTGGATGCTAGTTAGTGCCTTTTATTAGAACTATACGTTTGTTGGTATTGGTATTATTTCTGCACAAGTAGGCGTTATTGGAGCGCAGTCTTGAGCCTCTTCTTTCAGCATTCTCCGCATCCATCCCTTTAAGGTCATTACCCTTCTCCCAACAGGATACGAACTTCAAGTCATCTGAGGTAGGGGAGTTTACGATTGACCGAAGCGAATAGTAACAAGCAAAGTAATTTGAATCATGAATGGACCGTTTGGGTTTTCGATTATGAAGAGGGGCAACGAGATTCGGTAGCATATCGAAAGAGGATTGAAAGGGGTTGGGGATTTGAAGGGTCAAATTTGCAATTTCCGAGGACTCCCACGTCCCTTATCACAAGTCTTCTCAGATCTCTCTCTCTTTCCCTTCAACCCCACCAGTAGGAGATTCATGGAGCCGATATTGGACTCCCGGACAATTACAGAGTGTATTTAACGTAGAATTAGACGATAGAAGATCTAACAATAGAAAATAAAGTTCGGTTAGAGCTCGTAGGAGCAGGTACATTTAAAGTCAATCGAAGAATATACCGCCCATTGAAAAACACACTCATTCTTGTCGAATCGCACTAATTGCATTTTATGTCTTTACTTTGGCACATGGACTTGAAAAGCTTTGCGTTATAAAAAAGCGTTACACTTGATATTCTGATGATTTTCGCTTACAACCTATCGTTGCTAAGCATTTGTGTTGATTTCTGGAAACTAAAGACATGTGTTGCAGACTCGCATGCAAGCGTTTTAGCATGATTTTCAATCCATAAGGTACAACCAATCCGTAACTAAGTAAATGTAAATCCGTCTGTGTGCATCCCACGGTAATCTTTCATTAAATGGATTTTTACGTCAAATGTTTTTTCTAAATCGCAGAACGAGGTTTAACAACATTAAACAACAAACAATTGAATTGAACACATGAAGCAACTCATTTTTTGGGCGTATTGAGGTGGTTCTATCTAGATTCAAATTTCGCGCTGAATTGATTGGTGAGGTTAGTTAGGCCTTATCAACGACAAATGGACTTCTAGCAACACTGCTCATCTCAAACGTGACTACAAACTTGGCTGTGCCACGGGAAAAAATTTAGTAAACTATTTTACAATGATACCTGCCACGTAAAAGTCGACAATGCTACTTCAGCATCATTATGGTCAAATGCAACGAGGTCATGTTGCCACTTCACTCTCGTAAAACGATGTACGCGCGATAAGACCCCCCGTGACTCATCAGCAACTGACCTAAATCACAAATGCGCCGGTGGTTCCATTGCGCTTGGTATATTTAAGGTTCGTTGGGGCTCGAATGACAGTTTCAACCCTCCAGAGAACTCATTGCTAGCAGACCCTGTCACTTCCATACGGTCCTCGTAACGTCACCCGGTAAATTTATGGTGAACACCCGAGGACGACTTCCCAGCAACGCTAAGTATATCGTGGTCGCGTCAAAAACGAGTGCAATGAGAACATTTGTGGAGCTGAGCGTTTATACGAGTAACAGCCACGGCAGTAACAGCCGTAGTAACAGCCACGGCAGAATTGCAGTATGGTTGCATGACCTTACAAAGAATTACAACGATAATGAAGACAACAAAATTGAAGATGATTATTTTTAAGTAGCAATAACGATAAAATTGTAGAAATACATAAAACACCGTATGGTGGACAGAAGGTTTTTTTTTCAAAATCGATTTTTGGTTTGTACGTACCTTGAAACGTAAACCTACCAATTTTGAGGGGGCCTAAACATTGTATTTCACTTGGTCAACTTCAATAATAATTATATTATTATATAATGTATTTAATAATAAATTATTTGTTATTAAAAATAATAAAATAAAATGAGGAGTTGAAAACATCAACATGGACGTGAATCGAACGTAAAGCTGCAGGTCAATTTTCATACAATGAACAGGCGATACAAACCCCTTCTTCTTGTCTTGAAGAAAATACGTTTTGTCGGATATTTGTAGGTGGGATTTTCCCGAAATAAATTATTGCCACTGTGTTCGATAGTGAGTAGAACAATAGTACCTACTCATTTCCTCCTTGTAATGCTGTTCTGTGATCGTCTGGTACCTGAATGAATGATCTGGAAATTTTTAGCGAAGTTAGTAGAAATCGCCAATTTTTGACGGGTGATTGCGGCTGAACGGCTGGACCAGTGTAAAGCTCTTTAAAGAAGAAATGAGTGACATTTTCTGTAAGATTCGTACTGCTCGTACGCAAAAAACTAAAAAAAAAAAATTTGAAAATTTTGTGGTTTCTGAAGCACAGCCTAGAAACCGTCGAAAACTCATATAGGAACCCGTTACTCAGGACCCCCAGGAGGGCTTAAAACTATTTCCAGCTTTCGAGCAATTTTCGGCAGCACTAATTTGCCTGGGTTATGATATAATATTTCAATTATTATTATACTTATAATAATAATAATATTATGTTGGTCGTTACAGGGAATAACCAGGAATTTAGTAAGAACAGTAGCAAGACCATCACTGAGCTAGTTATGACTACCTACTCCCGACCAAGAAGACAATTGTCTGGCAAACACCTATTACAATATCCATTACCAAACCAAGCTTAGTTAAATAGTCATTACCCTAACAAAAGGAGTTAAAAGGTAGAAGTTGCGGTTCCCATAAAGTGTAGGTAAGAAATCCTAATTATTAGGTACGATATTCACGTAAGAGATCTTTGAAATGGTATAAGGTTTTTCTCTATTTGGGGAGGAAAGTTCGTAACGAAAGAAAGTAAAGTTGTGACAAAAGTGACGCAGAGGTACAACTACAGCAATTCGTAAAAGATCCCCTTGAGATTAGGGTAAAACGCAAAACCAGTCCTGCAGTTTTAATGGGGCCTGGAAGTAGACTCCTAGCAAGATACACCGGCCAAGTTTTGACAAGCTGTATCAGGCTGAAACCATCGCCGGGAGCTGGGGGCCTCACGAAAGTTGAAAACTCCGATTAGGGAACCAAAGTTTGGTAAGCTCGAAAAGAACGGCTATTTCCAGTTATAAGAGACTAGAGAGTTACTATCAAATGCAACGTTCACGATTATATAGCGCAACTTCAACATTGGAGGATTTTCTCGATAGCAGAACCCTCAAGTTTAGTCACTTCCACAATATTATCAGTCAGTTTCAACGGATGAGTTGGTTCAAGGCTTGAGTTGTATTCAGCGCTTAATGGTTGCATTGTGCTTCGTAACGTAGATATTGATTGGGAGAGGGATTGATTGTCCAGTAGCTTAACAATGGACATTTCCTTCCCTTGTTGAAGCAACCCTAAAGGCATACAATTGCTTACAAGTGGTTTATTGAAGATTTGTAAGGAGGATTGTAAGTTTTACACGAAAAGGAAAATAAAGAGTTTCCTCGTTAGTCATGAGTAATTGACCATAGAACTGGTCACAAGCGATATATTATATGTATATATTATACACATATAATATATTGAATATATTATATTCAACTGAAGTGGAATTAAGGATAACCATCACATAATATTATCATGTGATGTTTATTGCAGAAGCACCGACTGTGATAGATTGTATCGTTCAAGGTTAATAAAACGGCCGTTTCATACAATAAGACTTGGATACCGAACGAACTAAGTGACAACAACCATTCTTGTAGCGAACAAGTTGGTGGACTCCAAAAATTGGACGTATGACGTTCAAAAAACCCCAAATATAAAACTCTGCAAATTCTTGACACAACGGTTCATTATCTTCTTTGTACAGATCACCCTTCTGTCTAGATCACTAGGTCTAAATGTCAAGATCCTAAATGTTAGATTAATTATTATTATCAATTATCACTAATTATTAACAATTTTATCAAGTACCTACTGAAAATTATTATAATTTATTGTTAGGTATTAATAATTCGTATTTATTAATAATAATAATTATTATTAATTATGATTAATTAATACGATATAATTCTGGGGTTTTTAATTATTATTATCAATTATCACTAATTATTAACAATTTTATCAAGTACCTAGTGAAAATTATTATAATTTATTGTTAGGTATTAATAATTCGTATTTATTATTAATAATAATTATTATTAATTATGATCAATTAATACGATATAATTCTGGGGTTTTTAATACTACGTCGGTAATAATTTTTCTATAAAAGAAGTACCTACCAACAAACATTCGAAATTACCTTCATTTCAGTAGCACGAAACGCACCTCAGAACAACAAACTCGACATCACTTAAGCCATATGATGTTCCAAAGAGGTTGTTAGTATGAAAATGGACCTGTATTTCAACAGTTTGAGTCAAGATCGTGTTGTGAGGCACAATCTTTGAGCCGTCATTGTGAACGAACGGCTGGTCGTACAAAGCTGCGGATGGTCTTAAAAAATTCTACGGAACGAACTCTATCTAAACATGAAATAAAAAACATACCGTTCTATATGAATTTTTCGAGATATGGGATTTTCAAATTTTCAAAATTTGTTTTGAACCCCTTCCCCTTGACCTAGGGTTCTGAAAAGTTTCTAGGACCATTGTGGGGTTGGTCGAAACCCATAAAAAAAATTTCGTAATTTTAACTCAACGCTAACTGGGCAAAGTGGCGCGGACGGCGTACGGCGTACGGCGTACGGACGGATTTTTTTTTATTCGATTTTCTGAATCTACGTATCTTGAAACGTAAACCAACAAATTTTGAGGGGGGGGTTAAAAAAATTTTTTCTTTGGGCGATTCCAATGGTTCATTATCGAAGATAATAAACCAAAACTACGATATGTCCCTTCTCGACATTCTTAGTAATAATAGTAATAATAATATGTTACTCAGCACAGATACAAAATATTAAACATATGGCACTGAAGCTCTTTAGGATATGGATTTGTACAATATTATACCTACATTAAAATAATAAAATAAAAACACATGAAACGTATGAAAAGGTGCATTATGTTACGCGATGAAAAATTGTGAACGTCAAGACAAGTCAACTGTTTTTTTTTTTTTTCAGACTTGAAGATTATTTTGTTCCAATGGAAGTTCTGAAAACAGGAAAATTGTACAGCGGTCATGAATATTGAAAGTCACAGGGGTGAAATATGGAATCGGTATAATCGTAACTACGACGGCTCATAATGAACACTAGAGCAAATTATAGGGAGAGTTGTAACGGGAAGGGTGCTATTTCTAGGGGTTTAGAAGTAGCTGACGCCGAACAGATGAATAATTCATACTTGGAAAGAGACCTCATAAAGTGGGACGATAGTGAAAGCATTATCACGAGTCTTCATTTGAAATATGAGAAAGCCGAAGAGATTGATGGGTTGCACTGGTATACTGATGTTGCAGGGAGGATTTTTCATTATACGGAGTGGAAAAAATAAATAATGATACTGTGATGTAAGGAATAAGGATGAAGGAATGTAATGTGATTTAATCGTGATATTTACACAGGTGCCAGCTAATTTTACTGGTTCGTTTCTTCGAGTAGTACAGATTTTTACTAGTAGTGTTCATCTGTTATCGGCGATAGAGTTTGTGAATGTGAAAATATTGAAGTGGTTACTTCGTGGCCTTCACTAGAGTTAATGAAGAGTTACATCAATTGTAATAAGTAACTTTAAAAGGCGAATAATATTGTTCTGTTGAAAATCGTTTCTTCGTTTGCCAAAAGGGTGATAATAAGATAAATATTGATAGTGGTGTCCGCATATCAGATTGGGTGAAATGGTGAAAACAAGGTCAAACATCTTGGCTTAGCAAAGGACGTCTGGTGTAGTGATGAACGGTTTTGATGAGGTGACGAATCATGAAGCGACATAGATGAATAATTGTGCAGTTACCTGTAATCTCTAATAATCCTTGTTGGGAAAGACGATGAGGGAAACACAAAATAATATTAAAAACGACACACAGAAACAGAGCTTTGCCACATCTTGAACGGCGAATATGGCCAAGGTGGATCTGAGGAGTTTTCGGCTGGCGGTGACGTCATGGGTCTTGCGCCCTGCGGCGGCCAATAGGAGATCAGGATGCGGTGATCAATAGAAGCGGTAGACGTCACGAGGGAAGAGGGAGGGACCAATACCATCGCCTAGGACAACCCCTGGTCGATTCATAAGAAAATCCCCGAAAACCTTCGTCGTGCAAATATTGTGCAGTTTTACCCCCTCCCCTTAAACAATAATTTTTGGGTACGACAATAGAACCATTAGTAACTATTACTAGAATCACAGACAGAGAGATTCGCCCGATGTGAATTCGGCACCCAGACGCTGGAATTGTATCGTTTTAGATGAGTGGGTTCCAAAAACGGTTAAAATTAGTCTACGGATTAATCTGATAATCGGAACTACCTATAATATGAAATCATTTGGTGGGCAAACCTTTTAGGCGTCAAAACTTCTGTCTAACATGAAACGGTCGGATTGGGGTGTGAGGGGCAATGGCGTTTCGATTTTCAATCACCCTGGATACGATAAAAACACTTCTTTTGCTGTCCTCACTCGTTTTTTCCCAATACTCGTAAAAGACCCTACAAAACTATTGATTAGCTGATTAATTTTTTCACAGAATTTCATTTAGTGCATATAACCCTATCCTCGAAAGAAGAATTTTCTTTACCTAGATTTTTAGAACGCAAAATGCTAATATTTGCAATTTACGGACGGTTTAGCAATAATTGGAGCCCTTTCATATATCTTTATGTTAAATGTACCTACCATTCTATTTGAAATCTTCGAGATACCACGTTTTCAAAATTTCGAAACTCCATCGTTCATTTTTAACTTGTGAACCCGTGAAAAGTTCCATGGATCATCCTCAGGCTGGTCCGAGCACAAGGAATCAAATTCCATAATAGTAGGACAACTCTACTGACGGACGGATTGGTTTAAATTCGATTTTCTGATTCTATGTATCTTGAAACCTAAACCTCAAATTTCATAACCTCAGTTGTGGGGGGTGCGGTTACAAATTCTTTCTTGGTCGATTGCAATGGATTATCACATGCATCATCGCTCTCTCAGCTGATGCGACTTCATCCCAATCACTCCACCACGGTCTCAAGAGGATGTGTATCGAACTTTAGGGCCCTAGGGTGAACAGGAGAGAAGTTAGAATCGACGTGATGTTTAGAATCTTGGCTTAACGATGCTTGACAGTGGTTGTTCTTTTCGCTCTCGTGAGAAATTCCTGTAGATAGGTAGACGCATGTTCATAATTTTTGCTACCATCGCGTCAGAATGCTCGACAACGGAGAGAAGTTATCTGTATCGTCACTAAGGAAAGCTTCATTCACGATGTAGGAAGTGGGTATGTGAAATCTAATATCGACAGAAACCACCCCTTCAACTTGCTGATCACTATGGAGTAATCCCTATCAAAATCGGTTCAGCGGTTTTGCTGTCTATAGAACACAAACAAACAGACAAACTTAGAGTTTTATATAATAGATAATAAACTAAAACTTCTTTTGCAGTTCTTACTTTGTCAGTTCCTCCCTAATAATGGACCTTGAAACCCTATTCAGCCGCTATTAGTTTGCTTAGCTTAAAAATCATGCCCCAGGGTAGTTCATGAAAAGTTTTCTATAGGTCGAATGCGATATTTTGGGTAAGTAACCCAAGTATAGAAAAAATCCGACACCTAAAGACAGTTAAGCACACGTCCTTTTTCCTAGACTTCATAATATTATTATGAAGTCTCTGGTAGTTTTCTCATGGTTGGTCGTTATAATTTTCAAACTTTATACCTACGTCCGTTAGATTACTTTTTGATTAATTGAAGTTTTTGTGAATATCAGCTCCTTTGTGATACTGAAGCAATTTTTTTTGTCCTTTCACTGAAACTATATTCCCGAGCAAAGTAACAGCAGATATTAAATTTTGACACCAAAATACGTACAACGCTATTATATTTTCACTCCCCACGCTATTACGTTAAGGATCAAGAAGAACCCAACTTTTTTAAGGGGTCAGTCCTTGTCAGAGACAGTGACATTCAGTTCGCTGAAGGGGGTTTAATTGAACACGGAACAGGTTACCCTTTCCGTTGTGACAGTTCTCTCGTATTCTCTCGTTATCTTGCAACGTGAAACCGACAGGACTTATCTCGCTTCCAACATGGATGTATAATCTTCTTTTATACTCTTCCAGTTGATTGTGTACTTTTCTTTCGAGTTCGTTCGTCTCCTTAGTGCGTTTTCGAACAAAAACAGGTTTAACGTGATTTACAAACCATTATGGAAGAAATAACTTAAGAACATAAGAGATTTACCGAAACAATTTGTTTTTTGTTCTGAAATCATATCACCCTGAGCGACAATTTTAAGTGATATCGAATGACGTTCGAAGATGACACAAGCTAAATAAATATTTGGAATTTCAGAAATAATAAAATAAAAAAGCTACTTGGAACGAACTAAAGTTGTTGAGCTAAACAGCAGAGCAAGAAGAAAACAGATGAAGTGAATTTCATGTTGAAAACTGAGCTGATGGTTATTGTGAACGTTCCGTGTACATCAAGCTGCGTAAGTACCGACATACAAGCACCGAGGCTTGTAATATGGGGTTAATTGGTCGCACATGTGTTGTTATTAGTCAAAACTTTACAGATTACCACATTTTGAGATACCAAACTCCTGTTAGTTGAAAGTTAATGACGATATTTTAACTGTGTAACTGTAAATTAAATTATAAATTAAGTGTAATTACATTTATTAATAATGTTAATATTAGTGAGCTAAGTAAGTACTGTAATTGTATACATTTAAAAAAGCATGTTATTTTAGTGATTGACATTTAGAACGTTTACTTCAAGACTTTATTATTATTTCTACCTGTTCTCAGACAGAAGATTCAAGAAGGTTCAACTTGAGATACGCTTTACACTTGCGAGGATCAAAACTTAGTTCACTTTATTTTTGCGAGGCTCGAAAGAGGTTTATCTTCGCCTGTTCCCCATATCAAGTTACAACTCCGTTTTCCAAACAACAAATCTGATGTTATTAAAAAAAAATCGAATGTTATATTCTACCTTTATACGAATAAGAGTATATAATTATAATGTAATAACCTGTAACTAATCTTTATCGAACTCATTCTTTTTCTTGTCATCCAAATCTTCACGATTCCTGTTTAACGAGGCGTTTGGTATGGCCGCTTTCTTACATTTCTCACCAATTTTCGCCTATAAAATTTGTCTCTATGGAATGAATATAACCACGGCTATAATATAGATATAGGTAATATGCAGATAATATTATTATCTGCAGTGCACATTTTAAAACTAGGGTTCTATAGACAAATAAAAGGGAAACCAACTTATACAAATAAAAGGGAAACCAACTCGTACAACGTATGAACCTGACAAATAAATCATAACCCTCGTAACAACCTTCTAAAGACCCCGCCAAGGAAAAGCGGCTTGACAAGGTTGTGAACCGAGAAACCCCGGACGGAAATATTGAAACGTTCCGTTGGAATGTAACAAAACATTCGAATCACATGAAATGCTACAATGTGGGCGAACCAATGGAGCATGTTATTGTAGAATGCGCTGCATATAAAGCCCCAAGAAACGACCTCCTGCAGAAACTTTCGCCCCTTACAAAGCTCCTTTTCAATCTGAATACTCTTCCAATAGAAGAGAACGAAGACGTGCACGAAGTATGTGTCTACCTCAAACAAATCAAACATGAATTTTGAAACCCAGTAATACGAGAAAGGAATAAAATTGTAGTTATCACCCAGAGAGTAAGAAATTGTATATAATTTCGGGTGTATGTATTTTCGAAGAAAAGGAAGCTATTGCTCTCGGTCCATAATTTTCAATACTCGAATTTCCGAAAAAGTGTTATACCAAAATCCGTTTCAGACAAAAATCTATCTTGGCAATCGAAAGGCTAAGGGGGTTTTTGGGGAGATTTAGGGGAAACAATCGCCCACAAATTCCAAAAATGAAACAATTTGACAAGTGACACGTCATTTTAAAGGTTTTTTTTACGCTGAACACAATGGTGAACTTAGAATTGCTATAACTTATTCCGTTCCCAAACTGGAGCACATTGAAGATGAAGAAACGTCGATGTTATTCGATATGTTCTTCATGGTTCTTCTGCTCTAGTCTGTTAACGGAATGAGATGCCGCAATTCTGACTTCACCATCGAGTTCAGCGTTGAAAAATCTATAAACTGAGGTGTTACTCGGCAAAAAATGGAGACAAAATTGTTTATAAAACCAGTAAAATGGAAATATCTTACATAAAACCAGTAATTGCTTCGAAAATTTGGCCTTATAGCCATGCTGACTGGATTTTTCGTAACAAAGCCAATAAAAGTCGAAGGAAGAAAAAAAAGTAAATAATATTTGTACAGATTATCCGGACGTTGATCGGAAGTGGGTGTACGCCGTTTTTTTCCATTTGTAATGTAAGTGAAAACGTTATTGTTTATGTTTGAAGATTACATTTGGGATGAAGACTACATTTGGGATGGCGGAAGAACTATAAATTATAGTCTATAATATAGGAGTCCTCTAATTGTTAAGACTCCTATATTATATTAAGATGAGGGGTTAAAATCAATCAGCTCATCTGGTGCTGGTCTCTGGACGAAGTGCGGAAATAATGTAGTCTCATCATCAGTTGATGGTACAATTAGCATTGGGCATCGACTTTGAATTGATCTACTTACGAATCAAATGACGAAGGTGTTAGCGGTGATTGAGCTGGAAATCCGAGTGGAAGTCACAGTTGAGAGTTTCAAATTTGAAGTTCAATTGAGTTTCAAGTCAAAATGACATCTTCTGAAACAGTGTAATCAACGAAATTCTTGTATTCAAGACTGCAAAATAGTCTCTGGGGAATGTTGTTTCGAACAGGATTAAGTGTTTCGTTCATGGTGAAATGTAAACTCGCAATGACATTAAATTATCCCAGAAAACTTTGAAGTGACGTAGTACAAGGAGATTCTAATTAAATCGGGGCTCTGAGCCGTGACGGGGAAGCGTGGGCGGGCAAATTGGTTTCAGCGGGAACACGGGAGACCCATAAAAGGGGGAAAAACACCAGTGAAGGGTTCAATGACGTCATCAAACCCATCGTGGAAGGGAAGTCAAGTTGAACGAAAGTGTTCGCCGGCCGACGATGCGGTACATAATCATATATAATATATATTATAACTAAATTTAAATATTATAAACTATTATAAAAAACTACAGAAATTTTGTATAAAAACGCTTTTTGATTGAATAATTGGTTCCAGATATAAAACACCACAAATCAATGAGGCCTAAAACCTATACCGTGGTGTCACCCAGCAAAACCTTCAAGAATGTAGAGAAATATTGGAACTGTTCTCCTATTTCATCCGGTATAACTGTGAAATTATTCAAAAACATTGATGCATATAAAAATAAAATATCAGTACCTATAACAAGCCGTGAGGAGGACGTTCGTTGTTGTATAATTTGTTACTTCGAAATTCGCTATATATTAATGAAGGTGGTGTTTAAAAGCCAGATATTGATGATTGACGCCCCCAGAAACGGACCATTTCTGAAATGGTACTTAAGTGCGTGATTACAGACGAATCTACATCACGTTGTTCTTAAAATATCGAGTATTTTTGTACATTAACAACATTAAATGGTCGTCTACAGATTCTACAGAATAAGAGGATTTGGTCCGCATTTGTTCACCTGCCCATTGATGGGCACGATCCTTTCACCGCAGCCTTTTCACCGTTTGAAAACACGGGATTCCGCGACTGAATGGATTTTGAACAAGTCACTGACAGTCTGCGAACTGCGTTTTGTAAAGGTGCCGTAGAGGAAGAACAAATGATATTCAACGAAACAGTTCAAACACGTTGACGGTAGAAACACACCATTCAAAGACAAAAACAGACACTAGGTACATGTGTGTCTAGGCGTCAATAGCAGTTATGTTGAGGTGAATGCACTTCCGTTCTTCGTATCTAAACACTGGGTTACACATTTAAAATCCGTTATATAGAAGTAAAAAATACGTACGAGAGCGCAGGAATATTAAGAGACCGAGAAATGAGGGACAGCAAAACGTCCCAAGATTTTTTGTAAACATTACGCTGCTGTATTCATTAAACGCTAAGCGGATTCCAGTGTATGAATGAAACACAAGGAGAGCCATGATGAGTGGGTCCGTCCGCCCAACACTGACGCTTTCTATTCAGCGTATCTTCTCCATTTGTAATAGTTCCCTTGCCCATGACTTATTATGATTACGCGTCATATTTGGCAACACAGCTCAACCCAAATTTCCCAACGTTTCAGGAGAGACAAAATACTGTTTTATTCCAAAGTTACCAGTAAGTTTACAGTAAAATATCTACTTCTAGGTTACTGTAGGTTCCTCAGAAGTGCCCTACCATGATTCAAGATGCTCCTATCTAAAAATCCTGAGGGTTAGGTGACGTTGACTTATGAAATTGTGGGATCAGTGGAGTTGCTTCAGGGGTCTTTTCTTCATCTACAATTTTTCTGGTGAAGTTGATGTGAAATGATTATGATTTTTAGAATTTCTACCTGTGCCGGTACATACTTGAAATTTTAATCTAGAATATAGGTACTGCAGAATGGTTACAATGATCAAACACCATCTCATGAATCAACGAGAAAAGATAAACAATTTCTTAATAACATTTAATGTTATTTAGAACTATCAATCTCAAATTTTTACTAAACATCATAGTTGGGAAATTAAACATAGATTAGGAATTTAAGATTTTCGATGAGCCAAAACAATAGGTAAAAGTTTGAATAAACTTGGTACACTAGTATCACAGTCAATAGTATCAGCCTTTGAAGTATAATCCTGCTAATTTGAAGTTCCACCTCACAAAAAAGCACACATTTTTGTGATTTTTCTCCTTTTAGCGTCCGATTTTCGAAATTCTGACGACACCACGCTATCCAGCGCGAATTTCGGAATGGGAAAGAGCCTCAATTTCATTTTGTCCAAATTGTGGGTTAGCCTGTGTTGCTTCTGAAGCGGCGAAATGACGAATACCATCGATAATTGGCCGAAACAGTGTACACTACGGGCTTTCTGCCGAATAAACTGTTCTATCGATAGTAGGAACAGGGACAGCTGTTGTTGACAGACGTAAAGCCTGTTGCCAGCCCACCCATCAACTTGTTGTTCGGTTCTCTGTGTATTTAATATAATGGATCATTCCCCAAGAAAGGGTGAATCGCTGTCCAGCAATGCGACTCTGCATGAACAATTTTGTTTGCGTTAATAACGTAATAGTAGATAATATCTACTATTTTGATGTTTGATGTTATAACATCAAAACGTTCGCATACAGCACAGTGATTATTAATAATAATAATCACTTGACTCAATTAACTCGTTGACAATCTTGACCAATCATTGACTCAATTAACTCTTTTTTCCTGTTTATATAATGTATAAACAGGAAAAACGAGTTAATCGAGTCAACGAGCTGATGGAGCGGTGTTGTAGACAAATTTGTCCACTTGTGCATTTATGCGGTGGTAGAAAAACGGGATTGATTACATGCGGCTGGGACAAGGGGATTAGGGTTATGCTAAGACCCGCAAGAACGATCGGTCATGCGTTTCTTAGTATCCCCAGACCATCATCCCCCGTCTGCAGGATGCTCTCAAATTCAAGTCTCCTACGAACAGACTGTCATCCATTAGATAGATTTCTCTTTGTTGAACGTAGTTCCATGTTCTCTCCCAAGATCACTCAAAATTTTTACGAGCTCTGAGGTAACGCATGATGCAATAAAAATTCCCGCTGTAATACTGCACATTTCACTGATATTAATTCATTAATTTTCATTCAAAGGCCGTACGGCAACAAGTACTCATATTGATGGAATTCATTGTGTACCTCCAGTATCAACAATGAAGGTGACATAAGTACCTATGCAGCACTAACATAGCATTATTATGTACTGACTGCATGTAGACTTAAGACCTCTGATAAGGCCCGCTCAGGGCGAAAGAGCTAACAAAGGAGAAAATACAGGTGAGGTATACTCGTATATTGGTCTTTCCCTTCCCCTTAACAACAAAATTCCACGCAAATATATAAATATACGTAAAATATCTTCTGAAAAAAATTAGGTTCTTAAAATGTTAGGCACATCATTTCTTTTAAGAACCCTTGGTGATGCAGCAGTCGGTTTGGTGGCAGTGAAAAAATGATCCACTTAGAAAAAGTATTCAAATATTCGATAAAGGTTATTGATATGATTCGATGACGAATAAATAGTAGAGCATAAAGGACAATAAAGGACCTGTTTATCAAGAGAGGAACAACAACGTGAATTGGGTATGACCTATTTTTGTGCAACATGAAACAAACAAACACGACTAATGTAAGTGATATTGATTCTGAACTTGTCAGTAGTGGAAATGGGCCGCGAGACGTCATCACTGTCTGTCTGTTCATCCGCCCACATCCACCTATAAACGAGGCGAATGACGTGTGAGGAAGTCGACTGTTGACTGAACATGAAATATATATTAACCGCTGTGAAATGGATGTTGAAGTGTAAATACAGTGAAAGTGTCCAAAATTCTCCATATCAGTATCATGTATAGCAAACACTAGGGAACGTAGGATGAGAGGAAAAGTAAGAGTTACAAAACAGGAAAATGAACAACAATATCCATCTCGCCTACTAGAAGTGCGACAAACTAGATACAATCGATTACATGGAGGTACTCAAAGACAAAAGTCGAAAAAGGGGGTGAATCGGCAGAATTTCGATTCGAACTGATCTATTCATTTGGGATGAAAAAGACCTTCGACAAGACCAAGATTCGGCTTAAAAATAAATAAAATAAATATCGATCTGAGTTATTTATTTGGTATAAAACAGCTCTTCGTCTCGAAAAATACGAGAAAAATACGAGAAAAATTCACTTTGTTTCAAACAGATCTATTCAATTGGGAGGAAAGGAGACGTAATTATGGTGACAGTCAGATTGTTGATACTGACGCGATGAGATGTAATTTCTACCTTCTAATTTTATCTCAAGGTTTAGACTTACACTGACAACGTGGGTGGATGGATGGGAACAGGAGAGTTAATGAAACAAAACTAGTTTTCAGTAGAACGAAGTTCCTCGAGTTTTTAATAAAGCTTGTTTTTGGTTTTGAAGGGAAATGAAGGTGGAGTTTGATGAACAAAAAAAGAAGGGATTTGGAAAGAACTTTTAGTTCTATCCTAAAAGAGAAAGAGAAGAGAGGAATTGGTAGCTACCCATCTAGTTTGATGAGATGGGTAGCTGAGGTGAAGAACGGGCGAGTGAGGAAAGAAACAAGCTGTTGGGGTTTTCATTAGAAGGCGACTAGATTTCGACTTGAAAACAATGCAGGTCACCACCAATACCAATACCACCTTATCGACTATCTTCAGTTCGAAATAAGGAGCATATTATACGGCTTCAATTTGTTTTTACTACTAAGTGTCCGACTAGGGCCCGACACGCAAAATAATGCATAGTCCCGTGTATTTAGATGTGAACCCCCTAGGAATGACAATCATTTGGTTTCAAGCTCATTCAAATCGACCGGATTTCCATGAAATCGAGAGCCTTTTCAAGGCTCCTTCAGAGGACCTTTTCTTGAAACTTTGTGAACGGAAAAAACGTGCTGCATTCACATTTAGTTTTATAATTTGGGTGTCCCCGAGAAAGGATGCAGCGAAACTTCTTTCCTAATTCAACCATTCCCAACCATCCATGATAAGGAGGAGATTGCAAAGCGACACATCTTTACCTAGTACACTTTTCTCCCCGCTTTGGCTCAGTTCTTCCTACTTTGTTCGTTATAATTTTGGTTTTCTCCACGGACTTTTATGCAGATCTTCATTTAATTAACTTAGAGTTCATCATTGAGTCTCTATGTCTCAATAACTCGCGAAAATTCCACAAGATGCAAAAATAACAATATTCGGATGATACGATTCCCTGTGGTAGTTAGTGTGGAAGTATTTGCGTCAATTCATTAATCTTGATCCCACTTCATCTATTCTTTGTTTTCAGTTTCATCATTACCACCTAATATGAGTAGAACCTTCGTGTTTTATACTACCTACACATTCATACAAGGATAACTTCAAGAAGCTAAATATTCTGAACATGAGCCAGTAGAGAAAGATATAAAATAATAAAAATACACCACTGTAATTTGATGTCTCCATAATTTTCTCTATAATTTGATGAATCTATAATCTGTAGCAGTCAAGTTCCTAACCTGTTTGGCTTTTTTTAGGGGTGAAATTGCGAGAGTTGGTGTGCATTTTGGATTCTTAGTGTTCCCTTTTCAATTTGAGTTCACTTTGAACATCCGAACAATCACAATTTAAATATTGAATCTTGTTTCAACAAAATTTGATTGGATACATACACCGAGCAACATTCGACAGAACATGCAAAATTTCTATTTTCAAAAACCGGTGATCAGACAAACTACCCAAACTATAAATGTATACTCGTACAGATATATAATAAGGTTTATAAAAACCTAATTTTCTTCAATCTTTTAAAATGATAGAATCCGTACACAATAACAACAAAACTTAATCATCGGCATTGAGGGCGATGATAGCACAGCCGATGGTAAAACGGGAACTACTCGATAGTTAGTATCTTGAGTGCTATAAGTAGAGTGGAACACAATGGAATTCTCTCAGTATAATCGTGGAAGCAACAAAAAAGAAAAAAATACTTCCCTGAAACGGTAATGTAGTGGCGTAATTTATTCATGGCCAATAACCCGTAGATACGCCTTCCGTCCAATCCAGTTGCTCCCATTATCGTTCTATGTTTATTTCATGGCAGTTATACATTAGGTACAACAATACCTCCCTTCATTATGTAACGTCTCAAAAGACTGCAGACCACTTGAAACGATTCCCTTAATAGTCTCAACACCATCTTAATACAAACACAGGATTATTCCAACGTGAGTACCCCCGGATCATATCATATTCAAAACTAAGAAGAAAAAATGATAATGTCATGAACTCATTGAAGATGGAAGATAGGATACTGACGGCATGATGAAGACGTCCATGAAAGTTCTCAACCGTACCGAATGAATACTATACTGTATGGTGCACGTGAAAAATAACACAGCCACACACAAAAAATGTAAGTATGCCTTTTGTGTCAGTATGCCTTTTGTGCAATAGAATCTGAAGTCAGATTTTCAAAATTCAAAATAGCGGATTCTATATGGAGGAGAAAATTTTTGAAAGTCAATCGATTTGTGCCGAATTTGGTATAGAGGGGTTTTGTGTGCCATTGAACACGAACCCGAAGTCAAATTTTCAAAATTCAAGATGACGGACCGAAACCCAAAAAATCCCTTTATAATTAATATACCTACACATCCACTTTTTCCGGTAGAATGACCGATCTCTAAAACAACCACTGAGGCTAACTACACTCTAAGAACCTGTTGTGGGGACCTCTTTTCAGTTGATTTAAAAACTTAGGCCGAAAGTGAGGTCGGAATCGCATTAAACAGACACAAAAAGTATATTAGTCTACGACGAATACGAAGCCCCATCGATTATAGATCCCACTGAAAATAGTTTCAGCACACATCCGAAATATCGGGGGAGCTCACATCTGTAACTAAGTTTTGACTTGCTTTTCAGTGGATTTGGTCTTTTTCATTCACGGACCATAAATGGAAAACCACTTAGTTAACGTGATGAATTTATGGATTCACGGTAGAATTCAATTATTCATCTAATGGAGTGCCGGGGGGTCTCGTCGTTAGGCCAGCCCAATCCCTCTAAATCACATTTTGTAACGAACGATAAATTGAATTCGAGAGGAAGTTGGATAATTGTGGCACTTGGGCTCCTGGTTAATCGCTACTCCCGTTGGATCCTATTTGACCAGGAGTGGATCCGTTCGGGGTTTGATCCGTCATCAAGTTGCCGTTGATTACGCTGCACCTCCACGTCAAACCCTCAACAACCTGAAGTTAATTAGTAGTCCCGTCGACTTTGATCATTCGCCAATCGTGTGAGGTTGAAACAGTCAACTGTCCGAGTCTTCAAATGGGGAGTTTTGGATCCGTGTGGCCTGATCAAACACGAGTGAAGAGTGATGGTGGGTAGCGGGCAGAAAGAACAGTAATCCCGGGAATCCGGGTACATGGCCAGAACGTAGAGAATTTGATGTAGCCCTAAAAATAGCCGTAATAATGCATAAGTTCCTAAGCAGTGGCGAGCGTGAAAAGAGTCCTGAGGTTGCACGGGCAGGAGCCGAAACCTAAATCACCCAAACTTAAGATGTACACCCGTAAAAAATGTACTATTCCTTGCATTCAATTCAAAGGGTTATAAACGAGCACTGGAATGAGCTTGAAAATAAAGTGTCACAACTCGAAAATTCGAGTTTTGAGATTATTTTCATCAATTGGCTCACAAAAATCCGCTGTATCGGTTCGAAAAAACGGTTCTACCTTGATGAACACCAGTAGCCACTAGTTAGCAGTTGAATCAGTATCGAAATCCACGTCTAAAGTGGGAATTTGCAACAAAAAATCATTGATAAATGCCCATTGCATCCAAACACGTATTGTTTAGGCCAGGCTCAACAGCTAATTTCGATGTTTAAGAGCAGGTTCTCAAGATTTCAAGTCTCAAGATCTCGTATTCTTGTTTGGCGATTTACCAAAATGCCAGTGAATTGTAGGATTTTCATCACACGTCTCGTATGTAAATTGCATTCAAACCATAAATCAGCTGCAGTAGCAGCCGTAATATGGATTACTTAGAATACTACAGAGAGAAACTTCTAGGGGAAATATAGAGGTCGAAAGGACTCGACGCTCTGACCCCGATAGGCTGATAAATGTTTTTCAACAAAAACGTCGCGACACACAAATACTCCCACACAGATTCCCTCTTACCCTCCCGCGGGGCTACTTTCGGAGGCAATTGCTGACAACCCTTCTCCTACAAAGCCTTCCATTCCCTTGGTTTCAAATGTTATGGACCCCTATCACGATTCATCTGCAGTGTAAACAGGGCCAAATACCAGGACATAACAAACTGTTGGGAAACAAAAACTTCAGGGGATTGGATCGTGGGAGTAATGTTGTTGTGTTAAACGCACATTTGTGTAATGACGTCATCGAGTATTGAATTTTCTTTGTGAGGCAGCTTCAACCCTTGTGAGCAGCATTCACCTTAATGACATGGTGGATCTTCGAACATTCATGAAGAGAACGCAAAGCTGTGATCACAGCTTTGCGTTCTCATTATCTCGTGAGCTTAAGGTTTTGTTTTTTCATTTCACATTTGGATTAACTTGACAAACTTTTCTGTCACTATCAAATTTTGTATTATTTTAAATTTATTTTGTTAAAAATTGTATTTAAATTAATTAAATTGTAATTCCGCAGTTACCAAAGTGAAAATTAATGTAGATATCCCCAAACCAGTGGGGTCAATTTTGAATAAAATGGCCAACCGCTCAAATACCTCAAGAAATCCACAATTTTATGACAAAATCACCTTGGCAATATATAACAACAGTGAATTTACTGGTTCATTTGCTCACAAGATGAGCTTCAGGTTCGTTGTTATATAAATCCTCACCCCTCTCCATACATATATGCCTTTCCCTTTCATAACTACAAAAAAGTCTAAAGAGGGGTTTCTGCCATCAGTACATATTAGAAAGCCAATCTCTACAGGTTACGGAGGAAGTGAAATTAGGCACTTTCTCGTCGTTACAGAGCGCTATGCCATATCTTCGAGCAACGTTATTCACCCGAATTTAGGTGGGATGGGCACCCCAGAATCAAGGTCGCAGTCTTGTGAGCGAGTTACTAGCACTTAGTCTTATAAAGCTACCTCATTAGGGCGGAGGGTTAAGCCGTAAAAGAAAATGAAAAACTTGAGCCCAAAAGGACCCACTGGGTTCAGGGACGATTAAGTGGGCGGGTGAGAGATTACATAACGGACGAGATAAATGGAAAAAAAAAGAAAAAAATCTCAGTTGGGAACTCTAAGAATTCCCAATTATGTTCTCTCATACCATATCTTGCATATCAGGGTATATGAGGGCTGAAATAAGAATGTAACCAGTAAATAATAAAGGGTTCAGTCAACTCCATTTAGGTTAATACGAACCATCAAACCCACCTGATCACCAGCCTGCCACACGAAAAAACGCGCTATGTACGGGGAAACCCTGAGCCCTGCCTACTGAAGGTTACTTCTTTAAACACAATCAACGATGGAAATATATTTTTTTTAACGCATATATGTATATATATGCGCTCCGTGCTGAAGAAAATGGGCGTCGGTAAACGAAATCGCGCTGTTTGCGGACCAAAAGGCAAAAATTGAAATCGTCCCATCGTTCACGATCACAAGATAACCAAATTAGTTTGTCAGTGACGGAACTAACAACAATTTCTGGCGGGAAACAAGTTGTGTTGGCATACAATGTTAAATGTTAGCCGACTACATTTATGGCCAGACGAAGTGGTAGCGTGCAAGGTGCAGACGAGGAAGTTGCGGACAAGTTTGCAGACAATATGTGGTGGAGGGGCGAAATGGGGATTTATCAGAGTTGATTCGCTCGCTCGTTGGCCATTGCCAAGCACAGTGGATATCAATGGACTGGTAAAGGACAGAACTGGTGGCAGGACAGGAGGACCTGTACTCCTACCTCAAAACGTTGGCAAACGTCCACAACCTAGGCTGTCCTAAGACTGGAAAAAGTTAAAGTCCTGCAAGGGAAACGTGCGTTTTCTAATTCCCAATTTCGCTCACTCCACCACAAACTTTGTCTGCAAACCGCACGTCCGCAGCTCGCAGGCTACCACTTCGTCTGGCCATAATTGTAGTCACATAACATAAAACATATGCCCACACACATGACATGATTGTGGGCATATTCAATACATTGTATTGAAAGTTGCAAATACGCTGCATTACACTAAGAAGGTATATTTATGCGCTTTTCACAGTAGGTCATGCTGCATGTCTGAGCTTTTTACAACCGTGACGCTGGTGGTACCTGCACGAGCACCACGTCGAGGTCAAGGTTCAGGGTCGCCCCCCCCCCCTCCCCAAACTCCAGTAAAACCTCTCCGCAGGTGCTGGCAGCGCGAGAAATCGGGCATAGCATTGAAAACCTGCGTACCTTCGATAAAATCGGCTGGAGAAGCAGGTGGAATACTCAGGCGATCACAAGCGATCCGGAGTCGGAACACGAGAACTCATGCTGTACGCTGGAGCTTTCATCGTGATCAATACTCGACAACGGGGTTGGCCAAGGCCGGCGGGGCCCTTTCACGCCCCCATCACATAGCCCGCTGCGATCCGATCGGGTTTTCACGGGCGCGACGTTATCGCAACTTCCGACGTCGGAGTTGGCAAAGGAAGCTCCGCGTTCAGATAACCGAAACAACGAAAGTGTGGGTTGAACACAGAAAACTACGTATACGTGCAAGATAATACGTAGCGAGTGGGAAAATGAAAATACAAACCACCTCCCTACTCTAGACAGTGCGGAAGCAAGATTGACTCCGACCTTCAAAAACCAAAATGATTTCCCAGTCTTCCAGAATCCAATTGTTAGGGATGGATCGTGGTTTTGAAGATGGTTAAAAAGGTTAGGGATGGTTAGGGACGGATATACAAATAGGCACGCAAACACTTTTGGAAAAAGTTTGTTTCGACCCCCATCTTCAGTCGCTAGTGGGGGAAGCTTCACTCGACAACCAGATACCGGCATCGATAAGAGATAAGAGGGTTATTAGGACAGTAGGGATTCATACTACATCGCTGGGTGGTTGAGAGTGATTAAGGATGATTAGGGGTGGTTATGGATTGTTACGGCTGGATAAGGATGGTTAGGGGTTTTTGTGGATGCTTGGGAATTTTCAATAACGTTTGGTGATCGTTAGTGATGAAACAAGTTAATTTTGATACTCATCCCTCCACTTTCTTACTAAATAACCCGCACCACAGATAAGTGATAATTGGGTTAGTAGGAGAGTTGGGGCTCACTGTACACGGCCGGATGGTCAGGAATGGAGCCCTGATAACTCGGTATAGTAGCTAACTATAATACTCCCGAGCTTTAACCGGGGGGATTCGAATTAAACTTCGGGACCACGATATAATACGATATAAAAGATTACAAATTATACCTTAACAAATTACGTTGTACGTCACTATACTCATAGCCGAGTTGAAGGTATAATGCAAATTATTGTTAATGATTAATAAGTATTGTTAGTAAATAATAATTTTTATTAATTATTATTAATAACTATTAATTAACTCGATATCTGAAAACCATGGGAGAATATTCAAATTATTCAAATTTGTTTTGAGTCCCTTCCCATTGACCTAGGGTTGTGAAAAGTTCCAAGGATCGTTGCGGGGTTGGTCCGATCCGTAAACCCAATTTCGTAATTTTAGCACTAGGCTAACTGGGCAAAGTTTTTTTATTCGTCTTTCTGAATCTACGTCTCTTGAAAACGTGAACTCTCAAATTTTGAGGAGGTAACTTTTTTCTCTTGGGCGATTCCAATGGTTTGTCGAAAATTATTGAAAATAATAACCAAAAAGAGTTTGATTTCATCATAATAGGTATTACTTGGGTCAACAATTTTGAAGTCATAAACTCGTACAGTCAAGATAGTATGGAGCCTTAACAGCTCTTAACTATTAGAATCCATTATGAAAGCCCGACAAGTTTCAACACTTTAATGGAAGGTATTGAAAGAGCGAAGTTGAGAGCAGAAATAATTTGTTTGTGACCTGAATCCCCTCACTTCCATCGTCCACCGGGTTAGTACCTTTTCAATTCGGATAAGGATTTATGGAAGGTCAGCGTTTCAACCCGCGGTGAAGGGAGAAGGGGCTTTAAAATCGATTTCAGAACGCACGTGAACCTTTTGTTTACCATTCGGGGGCGTCGGGGAACGTAAGGTACAGAAGGAATGGGGTTCTTGAGGTCTCTAACTATGAAACTATTGAAGGAAACTTCTGTACGTACTTATTATAAATGTGTTCTCCAACAAAAGCACCAGATCTAATCGTCGAACTATTCAAAGGTCGCAGGTGAAGTAACTCAAGGTGGAAAAGACTGGAAAAGGAGAGCTGGGAGGCGCTGAACGGCATGGGGGCAGAAAACAAAGACACCCTAATGTGGGTACATGGACACACTTGGGTGGAAGGTAACATGCGAGCAGATGTCATAGCAAGGAGGAAGATGAGATGCTGACGGGCCACGGGTGCTTCCGGGAACATCCACTCAGAATCCGAGTACAAACGGGAGATCCGTCGTGAAGACTTCGCGGAGAGGAGGGCGAAATTTCCTCAGCGGTACAAAATCTTGAGGTCAATAGTACCAGAAGACATTGTACGAGTATCAGCAAACAACCTGGTTGTTCATCATCAGTCTGGTGAAGGGAGTGGACTACACCCAGAGCCTATAGGTTGGTATGCAGGGCAACGCTCTGCACAATAAGCTCAGCTTTCAGTGCGGCGGGTGGGTAAGGACTCACCCTGAATCCCTGCTTAAAATCTATATCTACTAAAACTAGTGGTTAGTTATGTTCACTGGTATTGTCATATGGGACTTTTCCCGCTGAATCACAGGTTCATTGGAGGTACCAATACTATAAGTTCTCGGGTGCTCGTCGTTCGGGTAAGGGGTCCCTTAAGGGGTAAGGGGCCCTCTCATCTCCTTTCTCAGCTTCCACCGGGGTCCCTCAGGGAAGCCACATTGGACCTCTCTGTTTCCTGCTGCTTATTAATAGTGTGGTGAGCTGTGTTTCGGCGGATGAGGTAAGGGCTTTGCTTTTCGCTGATTATCTCAAGCTTCTTCGTCGTTCTGGATCTTCATCGGATTTTGGTTTCCACAGTTGCACGCTTGGAGAGCTGGTGTAAAATGAACCATCCTTTTTTGAACCCTAAAAAATGTTCGGTTGTGCCATCAGATGCCACCTTGATACCCTGGAAAGAAGAAGATGTTCTTCGGACCTCGTTCTGCTGTTCAAATTACTCAACAGTCGATTAAATTGTCCCTCTTTGCTTTCTAAAATTAATTTCGTTGCCTACCAAACCCCCACTCGTTCATCAGTTTTATCCCCTTTTCCTCCACTAACAACGTTAGAAACCGTCCTCTTCATCGAATCCTCCGAAGTGCGAATCTCCTCCTGGCCTCTTACCCACAGTTTGACTTTTTCAACTCCTCCCTTTTAAAACTCAAATCATTGAGTTGGCCTAGCTGAGCTCACCGTTTATAGCATCAAATTGGAGGTTTTCCATTTCAAATTGGAGGTTTTACACATCAATTTGGAGGTTTTACACATCAATTTGGAGGTTTTACATTTCAAATTGGAGGTTGACGTAAATACATGATTTAAACGTAACATTCAACAAGTAAGAATGAACATAATGAATGGAAAAGAATGAACAAATTTTTCAACGTAAGTCTCTCCCTGCAGCATAATTTGTGCAGTCCGATGTGGTGACAGTTGCAACGCTTCGGGTTATCGTGTCACACAGGTCGTGGTTTGTTTGGGGCTGACTGAGGATTTGTCTTGCTGACAACTTGATTTTTGAAAAGCAGTGCTCCACTGGATTCAAGTTGGGTGAGTAAGGGGGCAGATATTTCACGTTAAACCCCAATTCGATCATGTTGTGTTGCACGGAGCACCTAGGTATTTTCAGAATCACCGGGTGTTTCCGCCTTCTACGCGGGCTAGCGTTGCGGCGTTTAAAACTACATAATGTGAAACGAACCATTTCCGTCAACCTCCAATTTGAAATGTAAAACGTCCAATTTGAAATGTAAAACCTCGAATTTGAAATGTAAAACCTCCAATTTGAAATGGAAAACCTCCAAATTGATGTGTAAAACCTCCAAATTGATGTGTAAAACCTCCAATTTGAAATGGAAAACCTCCAATTTGACGTGAAAATGCTATAGAATGGTACGTTATTTGTTGAATTACCAGGGCTTTTGAGCTCTTGTAATGGATTATCTCACCAATTTTTGAATCGAAGATGTCAACTCAAACATACAGCTCTAAACAGTAGACTACGCCTACAAACGGAATGAAAAACCAATTCCCATCAACAGGAAGCCAAGTTCAATAAGAGGAAGCATGCAATACCGCCCGTAATATCCCAAATAATATTATTCATATACTTGATGAGTTTTCGAATCGAATTATTGATGCAAATATTGAATAGAGTGTTAAATAACCTATTGAGCATTCGTCATAGCGAGCGATTTCACCGGGGGCTCATGTAGTCAAATGGACGATGACGCCAGCGGGGGCCGCAGAAGGCGCCGGGGGGCAGTACAAGAGGCAAGTAGGGCGCCGGGGGCGGTAAAGGGGGAGGCGAATCGTGCACCGGAGGCGGTAGAGGGCCGCTGCCCCCACGTGAGGATGACTCACCCGCGGCGCCGCCCCCATCGATCCCGCCAGCCAAACTTTGGCCGTTTCCTTTCATTCGGCCGTTCAGTTTCTTTCTCTTACTCACCTCCACTTTGTGGTCACTTCCTTTTTTTTCCTGTCCACTTAATCCCACTCCGACTTGTCGAGATTACATTGAGAGATTTCACTTCACGGACATGACATTTCCAGTGATTAATCCTATGAAATATGTCACAACTCGCAGAACACGGATCTCCAAAACAGATAGAGCCGACTTCGCTGTTCCAACAATTTTTCATTGCACACGCAACTTCCTCCCAAGGACGTCCTGAACGATAAATAAACATTGAATCCCCACAGCAGCCAGTGCACTAAGGGACACGTTTCAGTGTTCAAGGGATCACCTGTGACCCAGTTCCTAACTTCCTGAAGTTCTCCTGATGTTACGGACTGATTCGGACACTAACCCAATGTAGGACATGAGAATCAGAATACGTTTTTTGCTCGTAAGACGAAGCTTGAAGTATAGCAGGGCATTCTCGTTCCGATTTATAGTCTGACTAGGTATGACTATAAATCGGAACCTGAATGCCTTGCTGTACTTCAAGTGAAAACAATCGTGAAAACAGACTACAACTACAAGTGAGTGAAGTCGACTATTCTACTACTTAGTAGTCTATTTTCACGATTGTGTACGTCGCTCACGAGCCGAAAAATGGATCGAGTGTTGTTCGCGGAAAATATAATAGGGAAGAGAAAAATTGCAGCGTTAGCCTCATCATTATTAATATAATATTAAACTTTAAGTAATATAGTATACATATGTACATATACATACATTTTTTTGTAGCACACCTGTTCAATTGTTATATTTATGTCAATAAATCTCTCTCTCTCTCTCATTCGAAAAGAAAACGAAAGTGTTGGGTGAAGAAATCATTTGTTAATCACGTGAACTATAATAGTTGGGACAGTAAGTTGCTAAATATTATTGAGGAGGAAGATTATACAAAACTACCTCAGGACGGACAACTTCACTTCCACGCTTCTGCTGGAAAAAGTTGGTCCATTCATTGACAAAAAATATATCGTCATGCGTGGTTGTACAACCGCTGAACAACGCCTTGTAGCAAATTTACGGTTTTTCGCTACAGGAAGGACATAGGAGGATCTGAAATTCAGCTGTAAAATATCTCCACAACAACTCGGAAAAATGATACCGGAGACCTGCCATACTTGGTAATGATAATAATTATAAGAATTATTCTGATGGGTGATAGCAGCATAATAATAATTATTAGTAAAACATGAACGTGTGAACGTGTATGTACAATCAGGACACCTTAAATACGTACGAAAATGAGGACCTTCAACTGTTGACTTGATACTTCTGTAGCATCTCTTCGGAATTTTGTTGAGCCCTTACTATATTCGTAGTTTCAACTAGAGGGATAAGTCTAAAACAACTCGATAAATAATTTTTTTCATTTTGGTCGATTTCTCGAAAGCACCCTCTGATTTCCCCAATATGTGAAGGGGTACAGGGTCAGAACCATTTG
The DNA here is from genome assembly GCA_963920205.1 of Stenodema calcarata. NCBI lineage: Eukaryota > Metazoa > Arthropoda > Insecta > Hemiptera > Miridae > Stenodema > Stenodema calcarata. The sequence continues at coordinate 19,869,528 of OY986051.1, forward strand.
TTGCATGATATATTTTTGGGCTCATTGTTTGAGTTACTTACCGGTGGAAAATGTCGAAGGAGTTGGAAGGATGTGCAAATTAGCTGATATTGAAAACCTTTTATGTGTGTTTTATGGTACGTAGTTACTATCCCCCCAAAAAACAACTCCGTTGTAAAAACTGGCCCGCCAAAAAACCTCAGCCGCAAAAAGGAATGATATCCATTTTGCCCGCCAGCCACATATATAGCATGCTCAGTGCTTCGCACCTCGCTGTTGAGTGTGCATATAGAAACCTGATCCTCCTACCCCTAACCTCCACCGTCAATGTTTTCCTGTTCCCTGTCTCCTTCCCACAACCCCCTCTCACCCTTAGTCACCCTCGGTTTCACCTAATATGTTTCCTCTGTTACACCAGCAGGGAGCTTTACGCTTCTTTCAATGCTGTTGGCGGGAGCTTTTTGCCAGATGAACAAGCCTGAATTGAAGCATTACTTCATTACAGTTGTACCACCGCTGATTACTCGTGACCACCAGTAATACTTATGTTAGCTTGTTCATCTGGCAAAAAGCTCCCGCCAACAGCATTGAAAGAAGCGTAAAGCTCCCTGCTGGTGTAACAGAGGAAACATATTAGGTGAAACCGAGGGTGACTAAGGGTGAGAGGGGGTTGTGGGAAGGAGACAGGGAACAGGAAAACATTGACGGTGGAGGTTAGGGGTAGGAGGATCAGGTTTCTATATGCACACTCAACAGCGAGGTGCGAAGCACTGAGCATCCTATATATGTGGCTGGCGGGCATAATGGATATCATTCCTTTTTGCGGCTGAGGTTTTTTGGCGGGCCAGTTTTTACAACGGAGTTGTTTTTGGGGGGATATCACATCTTTTTGCATGGCTAGTTTTCGAGTGGTACTTATACAATACGGTTCAACAACTTATACAATACAAAAGTACCTACGAGGTAACTAGTAAATGTTTTCCTAAATGAAGTTTTATCCTAGTCAAAATTTAGTAAAAAATTAGTACGCCTACTAATTTGCCTTTTTGTTTCTTGTTTTTGTGACAAGAATAATTATTTTTTGGAAATTATTGTTTGATATCTGAAATGTGTTTGAAAAATAAGTACTTAGTTTTAAAATTTTTGCGAATTGGTTAAATATTAGTTTTAAAATTTTCGATTAATTAAAACAATCAACAATTTAAAAACAATTATTAAAATTTAATACAATTATTCTTATTATTAAATTTAAAAAAATAGAAAGAATTAGAAATTTGAATAAATTTGAATTAGAAATTTTTTGAAAATTGGTTGCATTTTTTCTTGGGGATTGTGCAAATTTTTGTTGTTGAGAATCATTACAATAATTGTAATTATTGGTGTCGAAGAGAAAGAGGAAAGAGAAAGTTTGCAACTGGTAAAACGCACGTTTTATACCAAAAATCGCGAATAACTCGTGAACCGTTGGGAAAAGTGCCAAAGTGCGCTACCCTCATTCGAAAGCCCATTAAATTTCCTATCGATCCTTACACAGGCGCCACTCTACGACAAGTTTTCTGACCACCGTTCAACTTTGATGTTTTCGGAAATTAGCCAAATCAGTAGATGTGGAATTTATTCACGTATTTTTGGCTGTGGATTAGTCAAATCGATTGAGATTTAGTTCAAAATTATTGAGCATATTCTAGACAACCTAGCGGACATTTTAAGACCAACCGCACCAATTTTCATCAATATTTGCGGCAGTTGTTGTTGAAAATAGAAAAATCACCATAACTCCTTTATTTTCCCCCTTAGGAAGCATTTTTTGATCTCAAATTAAACAGTTTGAAAAGCTGAACACAACTAAAAAAGAAAATCTGAAAAAGCTTCAATTTTGAAGGAGTTATGACCATTTGAAATTCCTAAAAAACACTATTTCCCCCCTAATTGGGGGGCAAATGGGGGGAGGGAGAAAAAATGGTCAAAAGGCACTCCCTTGGAGCATAACAAACGTGTGTGCAAAATTTCAGCTCGATCCGATTTGTCTGCTGGGCTGTAGCCCCGTCAATGAACAACAAGAAGAAGAAGAAGAAGAACACGAAAAACGTGAAAAATAGTGGTTTTAAAATTGTTATACCCCCGACACCTGATGTTCCCAAGAGCTGAAATTTGTTTTACGTCCTCACGTGCCCCTGGAGAGTTGGTGTACAAAAAATCAACTCTCGAGACACTCAAGGGACCGAGCTATGGTAGGGTGAAAACCCCAACTTGTTCCGTCGCGTAATCAGTGTCTCAGTCGCTTCGGTTTTCAGGGCTTCGGTTTTCTTGGCGGGCGGGACGCTCCCGCGTCCCTAGATTTCCACACGGGTAGTTGCATTTACTAGAAAAATTAAGAAGCATTAATTTTTACCAGAAGCATTAATTTTATTTATTTTATTTTTATTTTTTTGCTGATTTTGGTTTATTATTTTCCATAAAGAACCATTGGAATCGAACAAGAAAAAAATTGTAATCCCCCCTCAAAAATGGTTGGTTTATATTTTAATAGATATGTAGAATCAGAAAACCCAATTTTGTTTTAAAGCCTTCGATCATCGGCCGCTGCCCGCAGCACTTTGTCCATTTACAATTGTCCGCAGAGTTGTTGCTTAAAATGGTAGTTACAGGAAAATGTACGGTCGAAGTGTTCTAAACGGTACTCGTTCACACGGGTGCTCCTTAAAAGCCTTCATATTTGCTCCATTAGACTCTGGATACCTAATAAGTTGGTAAACTCCGGACGATCCCATCATTTCTAGGGTTAAGTGGTCTCACATCCCCCAGGGACCGATTTCCCTCAAACTAATTATACTCTTCCTCCGTTACTGACGAGTGAATCCGCAGACTGCGCGGGAAACTACACGGCCAGCGAGAATTCATTTCCCATGCATTATTCTCTTACCAACCGTTCCCTGTTCCCAGAACAATGCGAGGGTAAACCGAGAAACTCCCCTAACTCTCCCCGCCGCAGCAATTTCATTCGTCAATCCCGTCCAGAGTTCCGTTTAATTTAAACTGCAAAAGCGATGTAGATGATGAAAGCCGTTTCTTAGTGGGGCCACAAATGGTGAGGAAATTACGGGGCGTTTCACAAGAAACTGATTAATAGACAATTTCCGACAGCTTATATAAAACCACTATAAACATGAGATTTTAAATGAAACCTAAAGTTGCCCTTCATTTCGTTTCATTATTTATTCGCAACTAAGCGTAGAGCGCATTGGGAGGTACATAAGATGTCACCCAAACCTAGTCGATTTACTTAGTGGGTCTATTATTTTAACACTGACTTTCTGTAAAGTGTAAAATCATTGTGTGCATCGCCAGAACACAACTCAATCTAAAAGAATTTTATATGAATAGAAGGAGGAGATTTTAAAGAATTTAGTGCCTTTACCTAATGGTAGAGCCCAGGAAAACATTTTGGCAATTTTCAGATAGATGAGTTGAAGTACTCGTAATGTAGTACAGTGTACATTTAATTTGTGCAGCTTTAATAATTTTCAAGCCAATTATTCCATCCTATTTTTGGCTATCAAGCTAAGTCTTGTATTGACGTAGGTAGGTACTTCAAAACGGATTTAGGTGAATCAGAAAGTTGTTATAACTTTACATATGTAAAATGATTAATAGCATACGAGTAGGTATACTGACTTATTTCACCTTCTTCATCGGCAACTGTACAGTTATTTGTAACGGAAACTTACGACTAAGCAGTAGGTACGTCAAATTGTACAACAAAAAATAACTGTACCGCGTTCCTCTAACAGAAGAGACTGAAAGAATTTCAACAATTACCTTGATTAAAAAAAGAAAAAAAAAACACAGTAGCAATTTTACAGTTTTATCAAGCCCATACTACCCTACAGATCATGAAAAAATGTTGAAAAATGTCGATTTTAGAGCTTAAAAACGTTGCCTGCTTTTTTTGTTGTCAAAACTTGGTTTTTACGTTGTATGGTTTTTCTCCTTTTGACCGCAGTGTGGTAGGTTCAGGCAGAAACATGGGGGAGTTTCCGGGATTCTATCGATGAGATCCCAGGATTGAACTTTTCGTAAAGATTCCGGTGGAGAGAGCAGGAAAAGGGATTCGCGTGAACGGCGAGAAGGCCGGAGCTGTGGAACGCACGAGGTCGAGACAAAGTCACTTTTGAGCCCCAAGACGATAAATCCTCAGAAATTCAGCGGAGAGAATGATTGGTTTGTAAAGTGGGCTGCGAAACCAGTGGTATCGAGGGACTTATAAGTGGGGCCTTGCCCCGCATTGAATATTCATTAATGAATACAACGAATTGCCTGGATTACCCGTGCATTGCCCAGATAAATCAGTTTGGGCTTCCTACATAATAAGACTTCAACTGTCATATTCTAGGAAGCAGTTTACCTTACAGGTAATTAAGAAATTTAATTGTTGGGCTATCACAGTGTAACTTGAGAGTTTTGGTTTCTTTTAGTAGAATGTACCTTCCTTTTGTACAGTATGTTGTATAAACTATTTATTATCTTTCTAATTCGGTGGTTTATGAACTAATATACAAAACGGGCATACGCATAAGTAGATATTCTATTTGAGATGAGCTCTTAAGAATTTCCTCTCTCTCTCTCCTGACCATTTAGAGGCTAAAAAGTCCTCTCGGGCCAATAGGTTTTGAACAGATCGCCGAAAGATGAGATTGACCATCGTTGTGAAAGTCTATCCCCCATTTTTTCAGCGAAGAGAGAGATAAGAATGGAATTTTTGGGGGGTTTTCAAGGAGATCTTATCTTTAAGCTCTTTCGCAAAATACGAGATTTGGATCAACTTGAGCGTAAACATCGCTAGAATAAACATTGTTTTGAAAACAATATTTATTCTATTAAATAAATTTTATTCTCATCAAAACAATGTTTATTCTATTGAAAACAATAAACGATTACCCAAGCTACTGGTACGAACTCAGATACGTGTGAAGAGGATTAGATACCAATTTAACTTATGTCAAGTTCAATTCACCTAACTTATTTACAATAGTCAAACAGAGGACTTTAATCATTGGTTAGTGTAGATATAATCGGACTCTTCATATTGAACAACCCCACCACTATGTACTCTAATCATTGTATAATTGGTGTATATTCATCAACTAAAATATTCGGCGGCTGCTGAAGCTGCGTACTATTCACGATTGGCAGACACAAGCTTGATGAGGGCGGTGAGTCGAGTATTGACGTTTCAACCCGAGCCAGTTCTACCACACGGCCGAGGGATTTTTAGTATCCCACAAACTGATATGATTTGAAAGAAAATCGTAAAGTACAGGTGGTTTCAGAATATTATGTTGTCGCGTCGGAAAATCTACTTCAGAGTCTGCGTGAACAATCAGATTCTGGCGGAGAATGGTGATGTTTGCGTATTTTCCTGATAAGTTATTAACAGGCCCTGACTACAGGCTGAACCGACAAATGTTGATTTTCAATAATTCATACAACAGTTCACCAGTTTAACACTAGTTAACAGTTTATATTCACCGTAGGAACGTTGATAAACCTCAACCTTTCAACAATTTCCCGATACCCAATCCCCACAAATCGCTTTGACAGCTCAACTCCTTTGATAATAATTCGCGGTTCCTTTATTCGCTCGATTTCGTTAAAATATATTCACACCATTTAATCTAATTTAGCTATAAGGTTCGTAACGTCAAAATATAAACAAAGACGGAATATGACACATTGTATCAGTTGATTTCTGACACTTACATAAAACTTGGAAGGCTTCATGAATCATAGACTTCATACGTTTCAACTCAAGAATTTCGTACCACAAAACAATGCTGCGGTGAAAGATCAGAATTTGAAGGAAATTCTCATGCCGTCACGTTATTGGAGCTGATTGTGCAAACACAGTAATAACACGCAAAAGAGACGATGATTTAGTCGTAAGATAGTACTATGGGTTTATAATTAATAAAATGCACCGGTCATCAACTCAATTAGGAACAATTAGGTTATTAATCAACAAGGAGGTTATTTCACAGTCGAGGATTCAAACCGTGTCATAACGAGCAGTACCTACCGATACACACAATGAAGAGATGTCGAAAATGGCCGAGGAACCCTTCAACATGTCGAGCTCCATAAACCTTGTAGAAAATCAAGTTCGTAAACTGTAAAATCGAACTGATCATATCTGGACAATATCATGAGAATAAAGGGAAAATGTCAAGGAAGAGGGATACTTCAAATCATCGAGGGAATTCGGCGAGTTATGTTGGCTGCCCTGCATCCCCTTCACTCCCAGTCCGAAGGCCTCCGGTTTCCTATCATTTCGTTCCTCCGTTATCCTTATCAACAAAATTTCGTAGTACAGTAATAGTTCTTATGATTGTGTTCCGTTATTGATTATACAATAGCCGAGTTATTTTAAAGTATTAAGAGTTGATAAATGTGTTGGACAATTCAAAAAACCTGATCGACAATCCAATACGTCCGTGATCGACAACCGGTTGTTTCGCCTTGATTAAAACTGGGATCCCCACGTAAGATACACAGTTTGAATTCATAGAGACATAAACTGATTGTATTTCAGGATCTGATATTTCCATCTGAGACAACACCCTCTGTGGAAGTATATGATAAATGGTAAAGAACTTGAGCAGTTTTGAGACTTACCAAGACTCAACTTCCAACAGAAAGATCTGAAAAAACAGGAAGGATCAAATTTTGATTATATAATGTTGAGGATGACAACTAAAGTTTTGAGACTCGGTGCAAATGTCTGTAGACAAGAGCTTGGGAGACGAAACGTGTCTCTAAGCAATAAACATTTGCACCCATTGATTCCAATCGTAGTCGAGAATACTGGACGAGGGGAGAGGAGTTACGACATCTACTCCAGATTGTTGAGAGAACGCATCGTCTGCCTCATGGGTCCAGTTTCTGACGAAATGGCGTCCATAATCATCGCCCAATTGTTATTTCTGCAGTCTGAGAGCGGGAAAAAGCCCATTCACATGTACATCAACAGTCCGGGCGGAAGCGTGACGGCAGGTCTGGGGATATATGATACCATGCAGTTCGTTACGGCTCCGGTGGTGACATGGTGTATTGGACAAGCGAGTAGCATGGGCAGCCTCATTCTGACTGCTGGAACACAAGGGATGAGGAACTCCCTTCCCAACTCCAGGATTATGATACATCAGCCCTCAGGAGGTGCCAGGGGTCAGGCTTCGGACATCATCATACAGGTGATTACATGACTCATAAGACCAGGGTAATCAATCATATGCGTACCTACATCTAGGGATGAAACTGATCTACCCTTATGGAAACCATGCTCTCTTTCAACCCTTTGTAGCACACTCTGTCCCTATTGCCAATAATACTACTACTAGAATGATTCTTGTACTGGAATGATTCATGTGGAAATACAAGAGTGATACAAAGTTAGGTTGCGCCACTCGAATTCAACACTCATGTTATGATGAGCGATGTGAAAAACACCAAAGATATTAACTTTATGCGAAGTCTTTTTTCGATTAATACCAAAGAAAGTATTTCTAACGTGATTTATTTTCACAAATTTTGAACATGACCTTTTCTCCAATCAACGATTGATAATTGGCTCTCGAGTAATGCTCTAGTTCTTGACGGGAAATGAATGTTGGGTTCTTCATTAAACATTTATCTGGGCTCTTGTGACAGGACTGATTCATCATTCAACACTTTAGAGGTTCGACCATTCACTTTTTGAAGAACCCAATGGTTTTCACATTCGTACAACGACTCGCTCCAAAGCATTCGTATGTCCCCAAGAATTTGTATAAAAGCTGAGTAGGTGCTGAGAGAAAGTATTTCAGTAGCTTCTTTATGTTACAGGCTGAAGAGATCATCTACTTGAAAAAACAGATCAACGCTTTGTACGCCAAACATACTGGGAAGTCCATCGAGTTCATATCACAGCACATCGATCGAGACCATTTCATGTCCCCTACCGCCGCTAAAGAGTTTGGTCTGATAGATAACGTCCTCACAACTGAAAAAACTGAGAAAGATGAAGAAATATCCAGAGCTGTCAATTGTGAGAAGTAAACACCGCCACCAACAAATAGAGGTACTACTGCAATCAGCGCTGTGGATTCAAGCGTATTGAACAATAGTTAAGGCAGTTTAAACTTTGTTTTCATACTACTCATCATAATTTGATGTTTTAATAGAGATCGTTAGTCGATTTTGCACGGTATAGCTCCAGTTCGCCTTTCGTGCTGTTAAAATGTCAAATCTTATATTTCTGAAGAAAATTATGTATAAAGCTATGAGTTTAATAATAAATTTGTTTCTTAAGGCTGTTGAATTCTTCCCTGCCTCATGGCTTCTGAGGTTCACAAAGTTGAAATTCTGATGTATCTTGGTTTGCGGGTCATGACCATGTCAAATCAACACACTTCACCACTTCCCTTCACCATCTCAAATTTTGATGACATTTGATACATAGGTTTTCCTTCCAGAAACTAAAAAAAATGTTAAATTTCAGCTCAATGTCTCAAACGGTTTCCAATATATGACTGTGTAAAGTTTCCAAAACCCGCAAAAGGTTGACCTTCCACGTCATTTTCAAATGGACATAGCAGCTCTCTTAGACAAGACGAAGAGTTGAAAATTGTGTAATTTTAAAACCATTTAAGTATAGGGGTTAAAAGACCTTTTTTTCCAAACTTTAACTGTCATATTCAAAATCGTTCAGAATTTTAAGTCAATGCTACATTTTCGGTAGACCTCACAGCAGATTGTCGTTCTGTGTTACAGCCCTGAAGATAGCTTAATAAAGCCGAAAGCTTGGAAACAACGTTCCTTCTTTCATACTGAACCTCCTACAACCCTCCAAAAGAAAAATAAATAAATAGAATGAAAAACTTTAAATTTGAATTACACAAAAAGCGCACTTTCAAATAAATTAAAAAAAAAAAAACATTAGCATTGGCTAGGTTGTTGCCAATAGGTGTCATAAAAATTATGATGGGAGAGCAATGGGTTAGTACTTAAGGAAATTGTTGGAAAATGTCTGTTATTCTCGTGGATGAACTAACTAGCTTCGTTTCTCTAACATTGATGTAAAGAGATTATGTAAGAGAACACATAATATGTGGATCTTTAAATTCCTTTTCTTATATAAATCAAAGTTAACTCAGACAAAATGTTATCCTTATTGTGAAAGGCTAGATGATGTGAAGTTCAATTTGAACACGAAATGTTCACATGAATACTCAATGTGAAGAGCAAAGAATTAGACCTACGTACATTATTTTTTAACATTATTAGCAACCGAAATCAGAATTTTTCTCGCAATATTCATTGAGGCAGCTGTGTCGCACACAAGCAACACACTTACATGTAATTGAATGAATCCAATAGACCTAGTCCACAGACTTAAGGTAGGTACAGAATTCTTTCTTAGTATCACAGCGATTGGAACATAAGTATAAGAGTTCTGTGACGAATACTAAGAATTAATGGAGACGGGAAGGATTGTTATTTGGTGTATGTCGTGAAAACATCTACAGTAAGGATGTGACTAAATGTGTGTCACTTGTTGGTGTGAACGAGCTAGATACTTTGCAAAGTCATTTCATGTACCTACCCAATAAGGATTTGCCAGAAAATTATGAATAATATGAATCTAATAGTATGATGGACGCAGCAAACGTATTGCTAGGTAGTTGAGCAAGCACATTAACCAAAAAACTTTTACAACAGTTGAAGCAAAAAAAAACCTAGGACATATTTCTGATCATTCTGGTCGGAATGAATGCTTTTTGAACTAAGAGGGGAACCATCGCTTAACTCGAATTCTGATGTTGATGCATCCTAATCAACTAGCATATTGTCCGGCCTAGTTCTAGAGAAATGATTAATTGCAGATAGGTAATTGACTAGGAGTCCCGTGCTGGTCCTGTTGGAAATTTAATTTTACGTTGGGTTGTCTTATGACTCATACAGTAATGGTGACAGCTTCACAAAATGACAATTCTGTACAGTGTAAGTGTATTTGGTCGAAGCAAGATATTTGGTGGTAATGCAATTCACTACCAACGGGCTGTTGTGGTTTACGACGAAGTCCGTTATTTCCAATTCAACATGAGGAACACAATGACTCAACGACGAAAGAGACTCGATCATTTGAAGTAGAAAACGGGACAGCGAAAAAAATGAGTAAGTAACTCACCATAACAGCAACAATTATACGACGATCCGATAACTAATTCGGGAGTTTATCTCCAACAAAACAGCAGTGGGTGTAGGGCAGATCGCAACACAGTACAGCGGAAAAGGGAAACCCTACGATCAATAATCTCGAGCAGCACTTGGTAAGTGAACACAACAAAGAACAACACAGGAGAATCCACACAGGGGATCCACAACAGTACAGCTGTTAACTATTATCATATCAAACGTTATCAGTAACACAACGTAGGAATACGACGGGGGTTGTCCGACAAAATAAAAGTAGGACATATAAAACATAGGCCCCATATACTTACTACCAACTGTTGTGGTTCCAGAAAGAAACTTCTCTTTTACCAAGTTCTCAATTTTCTTTTCATTAGCAGTATGATACCACCTGGAATAGTTCGTACCTAAGTACTAGCGAAGTACATGACATAAGTACTAGCGAAACTTTGTCAAGTCACGGCTACAGAACAGGCAGTGTTTCACTTACAGCTCAAAAAATCCCGTAAAAAGGGAATGTTTCAGAATCTTTCTGGCAGCATTGTTACTGATAACAGTGATTACCTCATCGCTCTTCAAGACTTCTTTCTGAATTTTGTGAACGACGTCAAATATCAACTTCACGATAAACGTTACACTGGAAAATACTCTAGTGCATATCGCTATCAAGATTCAATTCACGTTATTCTGCTAATTAGTTCATCTTTGAATATTTGAAATGTTGTGCATCAAGCGTGGACTACTCTCTGTACCGAGGTTGGTGGATTACAATTAATGTGCCTATATGAAGAAAAAAAAATTTACCAGCCGGGTAGGTACCGGCTTCTACTGGTTCGGTACTGTAGTTTTAGGATAACTGAAAAGAAATAGATATCACACGCCTTAACGGATCGATTTTATTTAATATCCTTTGCATTTCTTTGAATAATTGATTCGGGTACATACTCAGATGATATATTGAAAACTCGTGAATTATCGAAGTGGTAGGTCGACCTTCAAGTGGGAAAATTTGAGAGTTATTTAGAGACATGAGCCCCCACGGTTCTCACGTAGGACATTATTCTCCCTTGACAGGCATCCTTAGATTATCGAAGTACTGTCTTGCTGGTTTCAAGATACACTTTCTCAATACTTTGACGTGACGTGTTTCATTTTATTTGGTGTGGAAGGGTTCCCATTGGTGTTCAACCTTGGAACGACATAAGTCCTGGGGCTGTCCCAACGATTCCATAATTTACCTAGTAGCTTGTGGCAGGAATGCTGCCGGGTGCGTTGTGTGGGAAAAACCTACTTACTAGTCAAGGACTGGGTCAACTCATTTTATTATACAGTTACAATTATGCGAAATACAAATTTGCGTGATACTCATGAGTGGGTACTAAAGCTAATAGAGAGTTCCTAAGGGATAAGTTATAGAAGATAGGTTCGAACTAATCTCAACTGCGCCTCGTACATAACGCCTTATCTCTCTAGGCACAAACTTACGAATCGTATTTTACCTTCCATGCTATACTGAATTCATATTATCATATCATGAGGCTGTAATTTGGAATTAAATGTAAATTTTAGCCTCCTTAGGACTTGCATTTTGAGCAGAATACGCCCAGGATCAGCTGAGTTGCTCCTAAAGCTGATTTCTATGCTATTGGTGTTTCTACCCTATGTAATTTGGTATCCCCCAAAAATACACTTCGTGTAAAAATCGCAAATATCATTCTACAGCAGCCGGAAAAAGGTTTAATATCCACTTTGAAGGGAAATGTCTCCGCATTGGTGCGATTCTTTGTCATCCGGGCCTTGGCATCCTTCGAAGCAGTCCCCATTTGATTGAACTACAAGCTTCCAGCTGTGCTACCACATCTTAAAGCAGTCCGCGAACGCAGATTTAGTCATGGGCCTGAGCTCGCGGTCTCATTACTCGTAATCGTCTTGATGTCGTTGAACCGCTTTCCTTTGAGCGCCATATCCTAGCCCAAATGTTCTTGAGAAGACTTTTGATGAATCGGGGGTTTATGGTTACGATCCAGAAATTGAATTCCTTGAGCAATTTTTGGCAAAACTGCGATTGTGCAGCTTCGACAGTCTCCGTACAGTCCCGACATAGCTCCCTGTGACTTTTGGATGTGGTTCAATCAAATGGGGACTATGTACTTCGAAGGATGCGAAGGCCTGGATGACGGAGAATAGCACCACTACGGAGATATGAACGCAGGTCGGATACTTCTTAGACATGCCTCTTATGTAACGAGGTTTTTTTGGTTTTTGTCTGTGCTCAGGATGGCATCGTCCGTCAGGTTTGAACACAAGCTCCCGCCGCTCCCTTACAAATCTAACGCTCTCGAGCCAGTGATTAGCAGTGAAATCATGGAGCTGCACCATCAAAAACACCACAACGCTTACGTCACTAATTTGAATGCTGCAGAGGCGAAACTCAAGGAAGCTGTGCAAAAAGGTTAGATTTTCTGCGCATATTAACCGAGTAATTTGGTTCTGAGTATAGTGTTGTTACATTCGGATGACTGACTGTATTCACCTTTAGGAGACATCAGTGCAGTTATTGCGCTTCAGCCTGCTCTTAAATTCAACGGCGGAGGACACTTGAACCACTCAATTTTCTGGCAAAACCTTTCTCCTAATGGAGGGCAACCTGAAGGTTAGTTTTTCTAGAAATTAAAGAAAAACCAGAGTAAATTACCTTCTGTGATGAGTTTTTATAATCGTATCATTGTTCTAAAAGTAACATTCCAAATTACAGGCCGACTCCTGGAAGCCATCTGCAGAGATTTCGGGTCTTTGGATAACTTGAAAAACAAGATGATGGCCATTTCAAACGGAGTCCAAGGGTCCGGCTGGGGGTGGTTGGGCTTCAACAAGGAAACAAAGAGGCTGCAACTTGCTGCTTGCGCCAACCAAGATCCGCTCGAACCAACTACAGGTGAGATATGGATTGGTTCTATACACATCAGTCCCGCTCTTACGTCGCTCTCGACTCCTGAGGGAGAAATCTGGTCTTCTTATGCTGATATGATTAGCCCGCTGTTGCCCCTGCGTATAGCGAACCTGACTATTGCTCGTCCTTTCTGGAAACAGACTCAATCAAAGTGATTTCTCCCCCTGCACAGGCGACATTCTTGTCTCTGTGCTCTGCATTCCTCATCCCCTCGAAGCTTTTTTTCCGCAGCACGACAAACTGTACTTCCCATGAATCAGTATGACCATTGTTCAATTCCCGACTCCATCTGGGTTCTTTGCTCCAGCCACTCTGTTGACAGAACATCCCGCCATTTTTTCAATTACTTCTGTGCTTTTAAGTCATGTTCTAATTGCAACACCAGCGCTACGACACCTACCAAGGAATGAGTATTGTTCGGAAACCTCTTTAGAAGCTCATATTGCCATTTTGATCAACGGACGACGGCTCAAACATACAGCGGCCTGCTAGCGTTTTCAGGTCACTGGCGAAACGTTTGACTGTTTCTCCTTCTTCCCTCTTCCGATTTGCAAAGGCTACGCGTTCCGTGGTAATGCTCCACACCACGGAATGAAACCCATCAAGAACATTCGCTAATCCCCCAAACGAGTATTCCCCAACTCGCCTCGATCGGACGCCTGACCCGGTTCTCTTCTAACGTTATTCATCTCTAATTCCAAATATTGCAGGTAGTGCTCCCAGACTGCTCCATCTGTATCAAAAGTTCGGACCTTCTGCCTGGATGGACGAGGTCTAATAACGTCCAATGGATGTCTCCTGATGAATTCTGCCTGTAAATAGTTCAATGAGATTCACTAATTTCAAAAACGTGAAATTTAAGGTCTGTGCATAGTGATGTGGGGGTCTCTCTGAAATAGAGATTAGTCCTTCGTTTTCGTTCATATTGCATTAGTGAAAGTACTCTGATTTTATTGGGACAGTCCCAATTTTGGAGTCCCAGTGGAAAAGCGTCCAGATTCAACTGAATCCCACTACGTTTCTAAAATACGGAGGTTGTCCGATGAGATAGCAGTTAGGGGAAGGATTTAGCCCTGGAGCGAAGGACCGAGATGCTGAGCCACCTGACCACAAATTTTCAGTGCGGTTGCTAGACTAATCCTCGAGTGGAACCCCAAACTGAATGAAAGGTGTCGGCTTTACTAGGTAGGATTAGCACTGTGAACAGATTTCAAATTAGTAAGAATGTATTTGGATCGATATTTCAGTCTCACCATTAGGACTTTGTATTTCTAAATTAATATTCTATTAAGTTTTTATATGAATAGTTCGTATATTTGCTATACAAGATTTGTCAAGGACCTTATGGTACCAAAAGCACACCATCTTGTTATTATAGTACTGGCAATCAACATGTCTATTGTTTCCTATGCCTGCAGGTTTGGTACCTCTCCTTGGAATCGACGTCTGGGAGCACGCGTACTACCTCCAATACAAAAACGTTCGGGCCGACTACACCAAGAAAATTTTCGAAATCATCAACTGGGCAGACGTTGGCGAGCGACTCTGCAAGGCTCAGAACTAAGAAAACCTCAGAATCTCCTACAAGCCATGCACATTCCCCGACTACACGTTCATTGTAACATCTAGAAATATTATAGGGGATTTAGGTCCAACTGCAATTACTTGTACTGAAACTTCACTTTATGAAACTTTTAATACTCTAATAACGACGTTGGTACCTTCATAACCGTACGAAGATCCAACACTCCACAGCCTACTATTGTTACAAGTAAATTTGTTTTAGTTGTCAAGAGACTTAGTTGATTTACACATCCTTTGGTCCAAACAATGAATCAAATTATTGGCCACAAGTATGTAGACAGCAGATGCAAAGCTTTGTATAACACTGTTTTGAAACACTGGGTATTACTACAACACACGACTCAAATCCTTGCAGTATGGTGAAAGTTGAGTAACAGGATTCGACAAATTGATTTAAACCACTTCGCAGGCCATTTGGAACAACGCATTAAACATTGTTGAACAAACGTTGATCAAACTAAAACATTCCTTTGGACTGTTTGAACTGAGCTGCTTTCTTCCTGTTGGCTGATTTGTGCGCAGTTTTCTGTTGCCTGTTTCGGAGAACCTTCGCATCTTGTCCTTGGCCTTTGGCGTTTCCTGAGAAAAACGATAAATTTTAATAAAATGAGAATTTTCAATCCGAAATGGTTGATTTCCAGTGATTCTTCGTCTACTGAGCGGTTATTACTTTCCTTACCAACATTCAAAATAAATGTCTGGATCTAACAGGATGTGAATCTCCAAACCTGATACCATGTCAACGATTTTATTCCCTTGTAAAAAGTTGCGACCTCAACTAACATTGGTCCTTGGTCTGTAAAATAATTGGTCGTTATGGAAGAAACTGAGTGAGAAAAGCCGTTCAACACACTTTGGGTAGTTTTACCCAACTAATTTGAAAATTAAGATGAAATTCAACGAGTTGTTATTTCTAAATAAATAGCCAATTAATTCCCCAATGTAACTCAGAGCAAATCCATTGAAATCCACTACTATTGGTTTCTCAACGGCACCACCAAATGTGCACCACATAAATGAGCAATTTGGGTTCAAGCTAGTTGGGACTTTCGAGATTAGTGACATTATGCTATTAACCATATCAGCTGATTACAGGCGAGGAAAGGATAGTGATGACAAAAGGTGAGTCAATTCGCAGGAAATTAATATTTTTTACTCATTCTGATTCAATAAGTCCCACGATTCTCTTATGAGGGCTTCAGCAGTATATTTCTTACTACTGAAATGCCATTAACGACCCAAAAAAGTGAAACAACTCACCTACTACATCCTTCTTGGGGCCTGGCGGGTGTTTCATGGTCGACAAACGTTTCTGTGCATAGCGTGCTCTCACATCTTCAGGGTTTTCACAGAAATTATTATAGGACCTTTGGCGCTTCTGCTCCTCGCTCTCTTCTTCCTCTTCTTCTTCGCCGGAGTCTTCTTCTTGAGTCCTCATGCTCCTTTGCAGGACACGCGGCACGACGAATTTCCTGTTCGTGGGTGAAGTTGAATGATTACTGTTCACTCTGAGCAAATCACTCAAGTATATCACAATGATCCGATATGATTTCATAGTTTACAGGTACCAGCAAAGTACTCAATCATTAACACTCACATAATTTCTTTATTTTGTTACCAGTTCTCGTTTGAAAGAGCAGATTTAGTGCGTCCAAAACATTAAGGAGTGCATTGAAGAATTTTATGTGCCAATAATAAACAGAATGTTGGCTACCCTTCAGCCTATGATGTGTAATAATGAGCATGATCTAAATCCCAATCGTAATAGATACCTGTCAGGCTCCTCCACTTCTGGAACAGGTAACTCGCTATCGTCATACGTGTCGTCGTATTCATCGTCGTAGACGTCATCTAAACTCTCGATGATGCCGAGTTGAGAAAATCTATTTCCACAATCCTTGCGGAACGATTTATCATTCAGAATCTCCTTCAAATCCTTTTCTCGTGCCTGCCTAAGTAGCATACAATCAGTTATAATCACATCTTCAATCCAATAGGGACAAAAGCCTTTAAATATTCAGTCACGTAATCCACCAATGACCTGCATAACGCTATAAATTCCACCAAGTTGATATCACTATTTCAACACAACACTTAACTTCTATTACCCACTCCCAACATTATAATATAATATATATTATAGGGGGCAAACTCGACTCTCATTATCTCAAGTTTAGCTCCATCCAACAAGCCATTTTTTAATAAACATTTAAACTAACTTTTTCCCTTTGTGAACCTGGTACTGTTGCTCGAAATCCTTACACATTTCCGGGAATTCATGTTCTCCATAAACTTTCCCAAGTGGCGCAGGGTCCTGTGAAAATAACGAATTCGTACTCCACGGCTATACCAATCATATTTATCTCAAGAAAATTTCGATCAATTTTCATTAACTGACCTCTTCAGGTGGTATAAATGGCAGTTCGTGGTCTAATTTGTTTATTTCATCAGGAAGAGCGTGTTCCAATATGGCGTTGATGGCATCACTTGCAGACATATTGAAGTGTTCTAGACATTTCTAAGAGGAAAACAATGCAAAAGACAATTAGAAGAAAAAAAGCATACAACAATCAACCATGGACCTCATGCCATGTAGGGTCAGAGCCCTAGCTGATACGAGCAGACCCAATTTTGACCACACAAAGTCTCTTGCAGAAGGTGGATGGGAAACCAGTTAATTTTGATTGGGGTTTAATTCACTAAATTAAATCCATGAATTTTTATCGACGAGTATTATCGATTTGTTTTGTCATTCGAATTGGAGTAAGCCCCTAAGTAAAAAGCAATAATTGCTTACCTGGATGAATCCATCTCCTAAATGAGGCAGACAATCTTTAACTTCGGAAATCTTCAAGTGAATGTCTTCTACACGTGGAACTTCACTTCTTCCTGCCTCACCGGGTTCCTAAATAAACATTGCAACCGAAAATTTAGAATGTGAATAGACAATTGATTTGCATGAAACAGATCTGATAATGTGGATATAATAATTAACATTTTTTATGAAGCCTGTGATGTTGTCATGTTTTTTAATGTATCGATGAGTGGAGGATGGGAGAATTTCGTGGAAATGAAACATCCAGTTACTACATTTTACACAATCCTGGCCTCAACTATCAGAAACACCTGTTGAATAAATCTATTTTATTTCGTTCGACTTAATGACGATGAATAAATAAAAAAACTTTTATTAGTAAAACTTACCGCAAAGGCAGTTTGCGTTGGGATATTCTTCTGTTTGGGTGGTCTAGGTGGTTCTCCATTGTTCTGTTTCACAGGCTTGTCGAAACACGCCATTAGTGATTCCAGGAGGAAATTGTACTTGATGTTGTCACTGAGAATTTGATAAGGTAAATTGTTCTTTATATCTGTACATACAGCAAGATCCGTTTAACAGGAGTGGAACTTTGAGCGCTAAACGGAAGCGTCCTTCAGCAGGAAGTCAAAGGAATACATTTGGACAAACGTGGGCAAAATGGCGGCAGCAAGTTGGAGAAGGGCAACATACACATTTCAACGTCAATCAAATGAAAGGATACAAATCAGGGCAGTTCTGAACAATGGCGTCGAGATCATGGTCTATTGGGAATTTGGAATGGTAGTCCCTCATGAACACATTGCACGTTAGGCATTCAGAAATAACGTCCAGGTAAGCAAGACTGTTGGATCCCTCAGTTCTGTAATAAATAATCATATTTTGTATAGAAATTGAAAATTTAAAAAAAAGGCAATTTAAGGCGATAGTTGGTTAATATTACCATGCTAGAAGGACAAGCGTCGTTCAAACAAAAGATTTCAAGTGAGATGTTTTATACAAGTAAGCTAAATTTCTGTAAGTACTCAGTGACGTGCCCAGGATTTTGATCTATTGTTCTATGTATTTTTACTATAGAAAATATTTTAAGAATAGTAACCAATAGAAATCACTCATATCGTTAGAAAAAAAATGGTCTAGGAGAAAACTTCACTTTTTGGCGTACGACACAAGTTCAGCTCTACAGACTGGACCACGGTATCTAGAATACTAAGGTACACGGAAGAATTCCCCCCCCCCCCCCCCCCGTCGGCACGCCCCTGGTGGTACTGGGGTGAAAGGAAGAAAGGTACTTACTGTTTCTCGAACATGTCCTTCAGAGCCTCCTGGATGCAAAGGCGGTACAATTTGATGAAGTAAAAACGGGCGTGATTGAGTTTGAACATGAGAGTGAAATACAAGCTCATAGTTTCCTCATTGTCACAACATTCCTGGACTTGCTGAACCGCAGACGGGAAGGCGAATTCGTATAAACTTGCGATACTGTACAGAAAAATTATATCTACCACATCCACAGATGGAACATCGTATTGTGTAACAAATAAAATAACAAACTGAATCTGGGAACTTACTTAAATTCAAACTTGTGATTGTGGAAAACAGCAGCTGCCGGTTTGTACGTTTCCAAAAACACAGTTAAGCTTCCGGAAATATCTAGGAGGTAATATACTACATCTTGAAGGTCTTGGATACCAAGTCGCTTGGCTACTCTTATCCCATCTGTAAGTTTTGTCACCTCGCCGGCAGCCGCTTGGCGACCCGTGAATTTTTCTTCCACTAAAGAAATCGCCTGTAAATATACACACGTAATGCTTCATCTCGCTACTAAAAAATATTAATCAAGTATATAATATATACTTGAAAGAATACATTTGGACATAATATTCGGCTCTGAAACTCGATCCAGTTCAAAACTTACTGAAAACCGCAACTCAATATCGAAGGTCTCTCAGCAACACCCCATATCTTCATTTTCGCAACTTTTCAGGAGGGCTGGAAACCCGCCTTCCAATGATTTTCTCCACTCATATTCAATATTTCTTTTAATTGTGGTGCTTTTCACATAAAAAAAAATGCCAACCTTTATGAACTTAATGAAAAAAATTTCAGACAAAATCATTGTTCTAAAAAAAGTGATGATGAAGGGTGTTGACCCTCAGAGCGGTGACAATGTGGGGAATTGATTAATGAAGCATGGCTCCATTAATTGCACGCTGTAATTGCTGGACTTGTTTTAAATGCATATTATATACTATATTACTCCCTTTTCAGCGTATTAATTGGAACCATTTCTATGTTTCCAAAAATGCCCAATTCCAATCCCAGAACCATCTTTGACTCTTGCTGTGCTAATCCATCATCAAATTCTACAAATTTCAGGTTGATTTCGAAGTGGGCGAAGCCTGGGAATGGATCCTTTTTATTTAAGCAACACCTAATGTGCAACACTCCACATCATCACTATAAACGTCTTCATTCGAAAACCAGTCTAAAACAAGAAACATTTTCCCAACCCTTGAGCTGAATTATTGAATAAACCTCCTAGGTTGCTTTAGAAACAATAATACTCCCAATAATTGCACTTCAAACCGTGTAAAACTTACTTTCTTGCTCCGGTCACTCTTTATCAGAAAACACCTTATCAAACTGATGATATGGGGTATTCTGTGAAGGGTTAACAATACGGGGTGTACACTTAAAGTCGATTAACGCGCTCCCTAAGGATTTCTAGTAACATCTACTTAGTTAGTTCGATGCACAACGAAACGGCGCATCCATCGATATGCATAACTCATTTTCGTCATAAATGATGATATGGGGTGTTGCTGTGAGATCGTCGATATAACACTGCCAGTCAACAGGGGTATTGCTGTGAGATCGTCGATATAACACTTCCAGTCAACAGAAGTACATTCAAGAATCTTGGAGACAAGATAGAAGCTAGGATAGATAGGTTTAGAAGCTTGTTTATCAACGAAGGGGGAGCAGGACGAACAATGACAAGAGATCCTAGACACACACGCCAATGGCACGTTTAACAGTACCGCCAACAGAACAACAGTGACACTTGGCCTGATCCGAAATTTTATGGGACCACTATTAGCCCTGACCCAACAGCACTCAATATAATTGCCAATATGATATTAAATTCAAACCTAGGTTGGCAATATGTCAAAAAAGGGTTTCCACCAAAGGTTAAAACTACATTAAATGTAACTAATGATGATGATAATACAAATTAAAAGATTTGTTGAGTCAATACACATGCCTGTAACTAATGATGATGATAATACAAATTAAAAGATTTGTTGAGTCAATACCCAGATGGTATTATCAGAGAATCTTCAAATTTCAAAAGATTTCTTCAAATTTTGAAGATTCTCTGATAATACCATCTGGGTATTGACTCACCAAATCTTTTAATTTGTATTATCATCAACATTAGTTACAGGCATGTGAATGGCCAAATGAAAGTTACTGCCCAAATCTGATGAAATTCGTATGGAAATGTTTGCGGATACACCGAATTGCCTCGTTTCAAGTCAAACACGTTTACTCATATGAAGGCAAAAAAAGGGGACATTTTGGCGGGGCCTTTTGGGGGTTAACTCGTTCACACCATCCACAATTTAGGTCAGAACTACGATTTTATGGGGGTTGATATGTGCACTTCAGACCAAAGACTAAAGGTAAAGAAAGTTGTAAAGAGAATCCAGTTAGCAGTGTCAATTTATAGCCTGTGTCCAACGACACTCAGTGTTCATAATAACTTTTTTCGTGCACCAACGTCTACGAGTAGAACTATTAGGTAACATACCATTTTTACGGATTGTACTGCGTTTTCAAGATCTTTCTCATAAAGCGGTTGAGCGGTAAATACATTGGATATGATTTCGACGGTTTCACGTTGAAAACGCTCGCCATACAGTGCGCTGATGTCGATCATCATGGGCACAGAGATGATGGTGTAATTGTAGAGGAGGCTTCCATATTTTTTCCCAATGAAGTTTGTCTGTGAATATGAAGGGACACATAAAAATCAGTCGAAAAATTTCACCCGTGCCTACCGTTATAAAATCTTTCTCCGCTAAATTAAGAGGAAAAACGGTCATTAAATCTTGCAGAAGTTCTTTCTAAGCAGTGCCTTGATCATAGCAAATAAATGCGTGTCGAATGAGCCAAAGTACTCACCTCACTTTCCTTCTTGGTCATAGCCCTTTTGACGACGTAGAAAACAAGATAGTAAATTTGATGATAGATTGCCACAATTTCTTCATCTTCTGGAAGCCCGTCAGCAGCATAGAATGGGTAACCTTCTTGTAGGAATGAAACGACAGAATCCCAAGTGTCGACACCGTACACAATTTGGGACCAAAACCTGGAATAAACAAGAAGAACAACATTTTCGATAGGGGTGAAGAATTACCACGCGTTCTGATGATTGTGAAAACACCATTGAGGCCTTGAGCAGCAACGCCAAGCAGCTCTCTAAACTAGTACCTACAACGTGCATAGAAAATAAATACCTATAAGAACCATCTCTTTTTTTTCGAAGACCAACAATCTGGTCATCGATAGCCACTCCGTGAACAGGAATGCTACCTACTCAAAGGACTACATGTCCTTAGCATCAGCCTACGAAGAACGTCCAGAAAGTAAGGTTACAACAGTTGTTGTAAAAATGAAATTTACAAAATAAGTGCCAAAACATAATAGCCAGTGAGGTCAATACATTTCTGAAGCCTAAGGACCAATGATCTTCCTCACTGAAAATTGGACTTTGAACTTTTTGGTGAATGGGTATGGCGCCACTGCCTTTTTGACTCAGGAGTATAGTGACACACCCACGTTTCGTCACCGGTCACAATTGAGTCAAGAAAAGTTTCATCCTCGCTTTTACACCGTTAAAGAAATTCGCGTGCGTATCTCACACCTGCGGTAGGGGTGGTGCGATTGGAGGACGAACTGTTTAACGCTTTTGGCTGCTGTGACGACATTTCGTAACGGACTGAACCTCTTTACCTACCAGTAGTTACAACTTTAAAAAACAAAATTTACTTCATCCTACACAGCCCTTGTAACCTTACTTTCTGGACGTCCCTCGTAGTTCCGGGATAATGATGTCACAATAACGCTGAGATCGCACTCATGAAATGTCTCATAGGACTGAAGAAAATAGATATTAAATAAAATTTCAACGCCTACATTTAGAAGTTTAGCTTCTGAGGTGTGTCCCCAAATATATAAATTTTAAATGGATAAAAAATTTATATCAGAAAACGATTGCACATCTCTGAATAGTTTCCAAGGTAAATTACTTATGATGGCTAAGCCCTAGCAGCCATTCCATATTGGCTCTGTACACGTCCATCTTGTGGAACCAGCTGTCTTTGGCTCCGAGAGTAAACGCTCCATTTTTATTTGGTTTCGGTGGAGCGACGTAGGGGACCATAGGTCGAGCTTCCACGAAAAATGAACTCTGTAACGAATTTCAACAGACGACAATCAGTAACAATCACTAAGATTCGGCGATAAAATTAATAGGTATTAAGAAAGATAGAAACATACCAGAGCCGGTACAGGATTCCCATTTAAGTCAATTGTGAGAGTTTCCAGGGGTTTGGGGGTCTTGCCAATCTGTAACGAAGTCATTTATATGAACTATGAGTGTTTTGAAACTGGAGAAAAGTAATAATAATAATAAAACCATTTATTGTACAAAGGCCGATTGGCCCATTTGGTACACATGAATTACATGAAAGTAATTAAAGTATCACATAAAAGTAAATTAATCCTGTTAAATAGGATCCTCGTTTGATGAAAGCTGAGCTGTTAGTTTCTAAAAACCATTTCTCAATAGCCATATAATGTAAATATATTATAATATTATTACTCAATATGAACTCACAGCTTTAGTAGTCATAACTCTAGTACGTTGTGTACCAAAGTTACACGAACCTAATAAATCCTAGAACACGCCTAATATAACTTGTCTCACAACTCCGCAAGCTGAGATAGATAAAGCACCAAGTACGACGATAATTCACTATTACAAACGACAACTTGATCAAAAGTTCAAGATTTTGCGAACATACTGATAACTATTGAATGTTTAGAAGTAAAAGAATGTGATACACAACGACAAGGTTATTTGTATGTTTCTGGCCAAGTGTGTACGTGCTTCTCAGTTTAGATGCCTTCGGCTTATTCTTTCGTGTCCTGGAGGAACCTCCTCTTGCAGATTCTCACTGATTGGTGGATCAACGAATACTTTATTTCAGAATAATAACATTGTACATAACATGTAACATGTACATAACATGTAAAACTTGTTCCTGCCTAGCTCGGAAAATTTAGATTTATTATTTTAGTGTATTCTAGTTCCATGTAGGAAGGTTTCCTTCTTCCATGGGTGAAACATCGTCATTCAACATCATGGAAAAGAACATAAAAATATTACATTGAGAAGGTATTACATCTCGGGAAACTTCAGTTAATTTATTTTGTACCATTTTTTCTGTAAAATGAGCTATCATGCAGGATGGAACATTTAAATTAATAGACATTTCTAGGCAAATTAATTAATTAATTAAAACCAATTACACTACTCAACATCGTAGTTAGCAACACTGTAGTTCGGAGAGTTTTCATCCGCCATCACACTTCGTTGAGACGCACAACTTTCGTTTCCCTATTTTCTTCATAGTGTAAATAACTTCTAACGCTCATTTCAGTTCATTAACGCGATTTTCAAGTTCCAGAGGTGTTTTTATTCAATTCAGCCACCAAAACGGAGGAACTCGTGCACACTTCATACATGTAAGTTATCGATTACTTAGCCGATTTCTCCTTTTATTATTTTTCTGCATCCACCCAACTCCCCTCCGTCATTTCAGTGCGCCATTGACGTTTGAGCTTTCGCCACCGTCCTCTCGACAGCCTGCCCTAATTTTCTAATTTGGGACGGTTTTTCAAGGAACATTCAGTCCCCGTTCAGTCTCGGTTTCGCTGTCTATTCTAAGTTAAAATCGTTTGATTCTGCGTTCAATACCGCAGCCGTGTTCCCAAAGAATTGTCAGTACAAATCGAAATGCCTGGACCCAAGGGCGTTTAGCTTGTAAGTTCTTCTGCGTTCTACTTATTCCTTGTTTTGAAACGATCTATGGTTATTGCTAATTCACTTACGTGTCTGCTTCGTAAACTTATTCAAGCGTACAGATATGTTATAATAACGTGTAATAGTACATACAGGCTTATATTTGGTTTTCATTCGCCTTACTACGTCCATTATCCACATCTCATTGTATCGGAAACATTTCATTATGTAGCTCATTCCATTTTCTTCTTACTTGGGCCCTTCTCCCTTACAATTCAAGTGCTGATATTCTGAAACCCGTCATTTCGTAAATAAATGTTACATAAATATTTATTATAATTCTCTCATAAAAAACTATAGTTGGTATATTCCTGACTTTGGTGTACTTTGTCGTAATTGTATGAGTGACAGCTGTTATTTCCCTTTTATGCGTATTCTTGGTTGTGGGGTAATTTCACCATTCAACTTGTATGTGTAGGAGGGATGTCATCTCGACGAAGAGATAGATCACGATCTCCTCGTTCCCGATTGCGAATGGATTCGTACTCAACCAGAACCAGCCGAAGCAAAGGTTTGTTTTTCCATGGAATACAATTCAACGGTTTTCGTGTATTATGTTTACCGTGGTGACGTACTCCACACCCTAGTACATCATTCTAGCCTCTTATGAGGCTGGATCTAGGCGTGAACATTATCAATTAGGTGAGAATTAAGTAGCATTCATTTGACAATTCTTAAGGCGGGTTCACATGGAGCGGAAAGTGCGGATTGCTTCCATGCCCTTGACCAATCACTGAGCAATACGCAATCCGCACTTTCCGCTCCATGTGAACCCGCCTTTACCTATAGCCTGCTAGTGTTCTCTGTAACGTGCGTGGGCAACTTCTTCCAAAGATGAAATACGGGAATCTTGTCACAATACTGAACATTGTACTTGTGTTTTCCAGTTTCCCCTCCCAGATCTCGCGAAATCGACAGCGTTATGAAGAGAGCACGTCGCAGTGACAGCCAGAGCACTTACTGGAACAAGAAGCTTTTGGAAGCGGAAGAAAAAGATCCCAACAGGTACCTGAGATTCTGATGCTTTCTCTGTGGTTCTACTCCATTAGGCAACACCTATTGATATTTTGTTCTTACTCCACTCTTGTTGAAAGTGGTAAAGAAATGTCATGATATTGGATCCTGTGAAGAGTTCTTATGTGATCTCTTAAGAGGTATCTAGTTGGCGAATTTGATGGCATAGACGCCAGTGTAAGGGGTTATAAGAGTAATTGGAAGCCAGAGGACAATTCTATGAGCATATTGACTTCAACAATCCTCAGTATTCGGATGGAAACTCTTATATGCTGACAAGATTGTTGGAATTGCGATGCAGGTGGAGGCACAGTGGGTACAAAGAGCTGTATCACCACACGGGGTCTTCGAGATCCAACTCTGAGTCTGGCTCCCGCTCCAAATCCCGGAGCAGGTCTGGGTCTGCTTCCAAGAGTTCGTCACCTAAAAGAGGCCGTTCCAAGTCCTCCGCCCGCTCCCCGAGGTATCTACTCATCTCATAAACATTTCTGTAATCATTGCTGTTGTTTTTCCTGAAAGGTTGGAGTGGGACGGGGTAGACGGGAAAGGATGAAGCCGATTAAAGACCCTGTATTCATTTGAATCACTAATAAAATGTGACTCGGTAGTTGGTGTCACTCGTATATTTTGTTACTTGAATCAAGTCATTCTTACTTTAATGCTATTGTTAACTTCATTTCTCACCACTCTAACGGCTGAACCCACTCATTCATTTTCAATTTTACTTGACCCCCACTCTCCGGATAGTTTAATGTGAGATTTGGTATTACACGAATCCTAGCCCGCCCTGCCTCTGCCTGCACTGCAATCATTTGCTCCTTTCATGATTGAAAGATATGAATATAATATTCAACATGGAAATGTAGTAGATGCGGTATTGATCGAAGGCACTGATCAATCCTCCTTTGTAATTTACCTTAAACGGTATTCCATTCCTCAACAAAAATTGTGTAACGTTCTCTCTATCTATAAGTTTTCTGTAGTTTTTATTAGTATGTCTACTCTTCACTTGTCGTCCTCAGATACACCTTTGGTATGATACCTGGGTTCACTAGAATAGGCGGAAATCAGCGGAATACAGAAAAAACGCTACTCTCCTGCATAGGCGGAAATCAGCGGAATACAGAAAAATTCCCTGCTATCATCTGCGGGAGAGTAAGCTTTCTTGCAGCCTCTACTCATCTACAATATACAACTACAATAGAATGGACAGAGGCAATTACAAATATACCGGCAGCAGATATAGAAAAGCACAGAAATTATAAGATACCAATTGGTACATGCTACTTATCAGTGTTGCTATCACTTATCGCTATCAACCAACTAAACATTTTATTTTTTTATAACTTTATCTAGTTTGGGACGTATCTCGAAGATGTACAGGCATATTGTCATAAAGGATTGAGATAGCGTAAACAGTGCTCCTAGTAGTTGATATTAGTCTAGGTGTAGGGTTCACGACTCTACCTGTTAGCTGAAACCTAGTAGGGTAGTCGTGATTATGGACAGCTGCAGTAGGCTAGTAGATCAGGAGCAGACCTTTGCCTTGGTTGTGGTGGGTTAAATGCCTTCTCTGGGATACATATCAGTTGACATATCCCCGAATGGGGCCTGCCCTAATATATTCTTCCAGAATGAGGACCTTGACCACTCTACAGAACGGTGTCTTGATATCTCCAATCACCGATGTTTAATAAGTCCTCTAAATCAATAACTCATGAGCAGTGAAGAACCCTATCACCATTTTATCCCGCTGGCTATTGGTCCCACTTGCAATTATTTGCTTCCTCAAAGGGACACTCTTGGTCATTTTTAGGTATGAAGTAGCTTCCCTTGGATCCTCATACACTGTAGGACTTCGTTGGAGACAAAAATAACCCAAGGAATCCCAAACGTCAATCTCCAAGACCGCACACTTTATTAAATTCGAGTTGTTGGATTGAAGAACCCCCCGTATCTTCATGTATTCATGTTTGTTGTTCTTATTTGTCTCTCAGGTCGCCCAGGAGGAACTCCAGGGCTCGTTCCCCGAGGAAGGCTCGGAGCCCCCGTTCGCCGCGGAAGGAGTCAAGAGGCCGTTCACCGCGTGACTCCCGTGCTCGCTCACCTCGTCGAGACTCGAGAGGGCGCTCGCCTCGTGCCCGATCACCGCGACGTGATTCCACACTCCGGGCGGTCCGGAGGGACTCGCGCGGGCGGTCCCCCGGCCGGAGTCGGTCGCTTGTCATGCGGGCTCGAACTCCCAGAGCCCGCACTCCGCGATCCCCGAGGAGCCGCTCCCCGCGCGTTCGCCGTCGTTCCCCTCCTAGACAAGTTCACCACAGACAGGTCAGCTCCCGACCCCGGGTAAATATCCCTCCTTCCCTGATGTTCAATCAATAGGTTGCACTCATATACATAATAGACAACCCCCCGATCCTATGGAACTGAGAATTGTAAGGTCTTTGTCATATTTTACAGGGTCGGTCGGCCGACAGCAATTCTTCAGACACCAGCAGCAGCTGCTCAGACGAATCTTGCTCTGTCTGCTCCCCTAAGCGGAAGAATTCCAAAGAACGTCCAAGGCCGAAAGAGCCACCACCAGAGAGGAAGAGAGAAGTCGTTCATTATCGTCCTCCACCTTTTATCGAGCGGTCCAGGTAAATTTATTCATCTCTTTCCTTATTTATTTAAAATAAATGTATCAAATATACCATAAACGGGCATTAATACAGAAATTGAAAATAAATTAATAAATAAACTACAATCTGTGCTCTGCTTCGAAAGAATTTCAGGAGGGGAAAAAATAGAAAAAACACCCAGAAATTGAAGATTTACGTTCACTGTTATGGGAAAACCATTTTAAGACATTTCAAATCTTCGCGCTGACCCGCATGGGGAACAATATGTGTAGTAACTCTTCGTGTATAGTAACTATTATTTATTTATTAATGCTTGCAGGTCCAGATCATTCTCGGTACCGCGCTCTAAGCCTCCTGTTGTTGAGAAAGTGAAGACTAAGAAATCGAAGAAGGCCGACAAATCCGCTCTCAAAGTAATTTTTTGTTTTATATTTAATCGTCTGAATTAATACTTGTCAAGGCCGAATCACACTCAGCCGTAACGTGACAGTGATTCTCGTTGACGTGAGCTCAGTATTTTCCATTCACACCGGTCAGTGACAGTTGTGCTCACGTGAGGCTAAAATGGCGAAATTTTCGATGATGAAATTGCAGTTAATTCATTGATTTTGGGTGGAGAAGAAGAAGAAACGAGAACAAAACGGAAGTGGGGCGATTGGGAATCGCCAAGAAAAAAAAATCATTATAGTTTTCACATTTAAATATAGTTTGACTTTCAAAGTTGTTTATGAATAGTTAACAATAATTTACACTACTTGATAATAATTATTAACAATAATTTACACTACTGCGTAATAATTATTTGTAAGGGATGATAATTCATAATAATAATTAATCTATCATTTATTTAGTGACCTAGGTTGAAGGGTGATCTGCAAAAAGAAGATTGTAAA
The DNA here is from genome assembly GCA_963920205.1 of Stenodema calcarata. Classification (NCBI taxonomy): domain Eukaryota; kingdom Metazoa; phylum Arthropoda; class Insecta; order Hemiptera; family Miridae; genus Stenodema; species Stenodema calcarata. The sequence continues at coordinate 19,898,767 of OY986051.1, forward strand.
CTGTGTCAAGAATTTGCAATGTTTTTTCTTTGTCAAATAACTTTGGAACGGTTCCCCAACGTGTTTATACATTTCTGAAACAACAAAAAACAAATTGGTCATCGTATCAAACAATGAGAGTTAGTTGTTTGTTAGTGAGTTACTAATTTGTTAGTGAGTTACATTTTCGGTCTTATTCAGCAACCACTGTTTTGTAGGGCACGAACAAGACATGAATGCCATGTCGGTATCACCTTTGTTTGAGGAGGTTTCCCCTGTTCTTATCCACTCGATAACGGAGAGATGGGCGTGAACAGTGCACCACGTCATGGTCTTATCATGTTTTCATGCTTGAAGTGGGAAACGAAATTCTAATTGAATTTTTCTTTGTTTCGCAGGTGAACCGGGCTCACATCAAACGAGAAAAACACGATTCGGATTCGGAAAGCAGTAGCGGACGCGGTAGTACAGTTGACATAGTGAGCAGCATGGGAGGTCCTAAACTGAGTTTGTCCGAGAGGTTCGGCCGTATGGCACAGTGGTCGGTTGACCGCGATCTTGAACACCGCAATCTGAGGATCACCTCAGGCGATAGATTAACCGTTGAAATGGATAGCCCCCCGTCACCGTTGTATCCTCCGTACGTAATCCTCATTTCCTTTGTATTTTCTCTTCTGAAGCTTTTCACCGGGAGGAGGAAGCCCTCTTCAGTTTTCCGACGTTTCTTATTGTGGAGGTTTATGGTTCCGTGAGACGGTTCTGCCAAATTTCAACAGAAATTAGTGCAGTGAAATATCGTTAATTCCTCTTCATCATTGAAAGATGAATTCCGAGAACCGCTTGTTTTGTCCGGGCGACTGCGAATTTCTCAGTGGTGAGTTGTCACACAGAGCTCGAGGTTCTTCAAAAATAACAAGGTTGTACGGCTGATCGTCTCTACTGACTGTAACCAACTGGTCGTTATGATAATCGATATCGGAATTGTGCATTTTTGCCCCAACTCCCTATACTAAATAAAAAATTGAAAGACAACACAAATCTCCACATCTCAATAACGATAATTTACTTGTTGAATTGTTGAAATTTCGAATAGCTTGTCCCACACATTTCATTTCGGCGACGAATACGCTATGAAGAGCACAAGGCCCATAACCTACTAGTTTTCTCGTCTATTGTGATTACGAACGATCTCTCCTACGATTCAATAACAACCAGGTTGTTCCAGTTTCTTTCTATGTTTCTACCTCAGTATCGACTGTTTATTGTTTCTTATTTGTCCTAATGAACTGTTACTATTTAATACGCTTATGTAGTTCATTATGGGGTTGCATCATGATGAAGTAAATTTACGTGCGATTATAGCTATAGCTAATGATGGTTGTGATAACTATGTACGCCTCGTAGAACCTTATACTGGTCGATGACTTTTGAAGTCTTTAAGGATATTTTACGCTGATCTAAAAACTTGGGAAGATGTAGAGAACAACTAGAACTAATGCTGATTTACAGTTGAAAAATTGATCGTCGAACCCTTGTGGTCCGCGCAAAGTGTCTTATAAGATCTCAAATGATTGATTTTCACTGTCTTTTCTGTTCGTAGTTATACAAGTTTGTTATTTTTTTCAAGTGTGTTAGTGTACCATTATGATGACCGTGTACTCACAGAAAACTGCTGAAACCAAGATTCACCTGATCACCCAAGAAACGCTCCTGAGTCCTTCATTCAAGAAACGCCATCCAGCTTGTGAAGTGAAATTCCTCGTGCGTGGTAGTTGAAGTTCTTAAAAACGCAAAAGTCAAAGGTGTAGGTGGTGTATTTAGGATTTCTTTGTTGCAGTTTTATTTAATTATATAGTCAGAATCTCAATTTCAAATGTTGCACCCCATATTAGGATAATTGAAACCAAATGTTTAGTACCAAATTTACTGTTTACTTCTAAGCGATTTAAATTCTATATAGTACCTGACGGTTCTATTACTGTATTTATTGTCTGTAAGTGTTTGCTATTAATTTCTTCACTCTAACTCAAAATGCACGCCAAGAGCTCTGTGTGATCCCACTCGATGCGGTCGTGACGTTGTCGTTTCGTACGGTCGGTCGCCTTCAGATAATCTCGTACCACATGTACATGCTGGTGGTTCACTCGGTATTTCTATTGATACGACGGTTCGATCGGTGAGTGTCGTAGTAGTCGGTTACGGTTTACCATTAAATAGCGGTGTACAGTGAGCTAGTTCAGATGTCAGGGTTGCCCCTGAGCGGAGTAAGTTGTCCGTGTTCGTCCGTCGGGGCGAGGAGTGTAAACTCTTCTGTTTGAGACACTTCTTACTCCGCTGCGCTTGTGGGGGGCAAATTGAATAAGCTCCGAGTCACAGCACGAAGGTACTTAGTGAGTATTTCTTTCACACTATGTTTTGTGCTGTCGATCTGTAGGCTCGTTGCTACCCGTTGAGAAGTAAGATGTCTACCTCAGTACATGTACCAGTTAATTATGTACTCATTTACCAATTAGATCTATTGGATCTACTTGTTGGATTGAACCCCAAGTACACTTAACTGTCAATTGAGGCGTATAGAATCACAACCAGCTCATTCCATTTTTGACAATTTCACAGGAGAGACGAAAAACGTTTGACGTTTATGCATCTTAATTTAGATTTACGGATTAGGCATTTTTCAAAGATTGGAGGTCTAAAATTGCTATACACTAGTGTTACTTAGAAATGAGGCTTTGTACATATTTTTACTCTCAAATTGAATCTTGGAACGAGCTGGTTTTGTTGTGATGTGGATGGGTTTTTTTTCAAATCTCGACCTTGAAATCAGTGTTTTCAGGTGAAGAACTGCTATTTGAGCAGTGTGTTGCTTCCAAGAAGTATCCATTGGCTTCTAAAGATTTTGAATTCCAATATTTGGTTCATAGGAACCAAGATCACGTTAGATGATGGAAGTGTTCCTGTGTAAGGTGAATATCTCCTGAGACTTTGGGAAAGTCTGGAAGGATAGTTTGGTCCACTAGCAGTTCCAACTGGTAGTATACAATTGGATCCAAATTATGAATTATATCTAAATGTTTAGATCTCATTTATTTTTTCCGTCCCCTTAGAAATATCAGTGAATTCATGCTTAGGTGAATGTATACACCTTGAAAACTCGGATGCCTCTCAAACCTTATACTAATAATCACGAACCTCCCAGGCCTTCCTGAACTCTCAGGGGACATTCACCATACATAGATACAATGCCATCATCTGGACCAAAGATTGGAGTGCAGAATTCACATTCAAGGGCACATGGTGATACGACGGGTTCAATCCAAATTTGATTCTGCCACCATCAACCAAGTATGAATTAATTGACTAATAAAACCCCAAAACAGTCCAAACAACCATTCAACAAACGTAGGTTCAATAATTAATATATTGGTACATTAATTTAAACATGATAAGTACATTCAATAATTGATAATTACTAAGTACATTGATTTAAAACAGTACAGTACATTAAATTGTTAATTCAAACATTCAACATCTTCCAGAGTGCCGTCCAATTTTCACTGGTGTATCCCAATTACCCAACTCGAAGTTAAATTTTATTTCATTTCCAGGAGTTTGTCCTCAATAGCAGAGATGGGCGGGTCCTGGGATGACGTTCGCGTGCGCTACGCCTACTACAAAGAGCGCGGTTACCTCCGCGACCTCACGCTCTCAGACTACATCAAATGGGAGCAATGGTGGTACAAATATCAAGACTGGCTCGATGCTGACAGGTAGGTGATGATCGATATCGTAGAATAGCATTGTTCCTTTCTGTTACTACAGTAGTACTTAGAAGTAACTTCTAAGTTAGTTCCGAGGTTTTTACCTTCTGCCTGATGCAGTTGTAATGTCTTTACAATCGCTCTCAGCCGCTGTAATCAGTTTTTTTTTCCTCAAGTCTGACGATATTGTCCTAATTTTGTCCATCGTCCAGATAAATTGAGTGCGTTGCTTCCCCTTGCTGTTTGCTGCACAGATATTACTGTTTGCTGCACCCCCTTGTCTTTGATCTGAACAAAGAAGGACAATTCCTCATTACTTAGTGTCCCCAATGCGTTTGATTCATTTCATTTATTCTTTGCTATGTTCAAGGTCGAGATCAAGGTACCACTAGAATTGAGTGCAAGCAGTCTTCTACGAGGGTAAGCCAAACGAATTCTCATTGCTTGTATGATAGAGATGTGGTGTTGGAAGCATGTTAACCCTGTTTCCTTCCTCTTAACTTCCTTGAAACCTTCCCAACTGATTTCTTCGCCTGCTGCTGTTACTGTCATAACTTGAACTTGTAAATGTCGACAACATATGTCACCCTCACAACGATTTCTATTCATCGTCGTCGCTCTATCTATGGGCTGGTCGTATCGGCACTTCACGTTTTTCCAATCATTAGTCGCCGCCCAATTTGTCAATTCCCAGTTGGTGCATCTGCGTTACTAGTGATTGCTTATCTATTACATGTTGCTTTTTATACCCACGAATGAGTATAATTTGACGATTTTCTCTCTTGAATCCTTGGCTTTCTGAAACATTTGAAGACTGGTTAATTTGTTTGTGTTTGATTCCTTCGTGGAGCTGTCTAATTTGAGAGTTCATGAAAATTAACACATGTTTGAAGCTGAGTTGAACACGATAAGTCTTATTTACTTGGACCATGAAAGGAATGAACGGAAACACTCATTCAAAAGAAAGATGTGGTTTATAGTGTGGTCTATATCCCGCACCTGCACGTTTTCAAACACGCTTGCCTAACACTAATAAACTACTAGAATCATAAAAACTTATCTGTTGAACGTAATCATAAGTTTGAGGCCATTCATGCCTTCAGACGCCACAGTGACAGTGAACGTCCTGATCCCTCTCAATCAAGTTAACTACCTATTCTTTTCGTCTCTTTCTTTAAGATGCTCCAATACAACAAACTACTGTTCTTGAGAGAATGCTTCAATCTCACACATCCAACATCTTGTCGATCCATTTTTGACTTATGGCTGTCTGGCAAGCCTGATTTTATTCCTTTCACGTGAATAACCTACTCCTTGCACTTCCTGAAGATAATCTTGAATGATAATGGACCTTGTGTTTGAATTTTCTTGAGACTCATACAGAGACAGTTTGTCTCCGAGCTAGGACCTGAATTAAATTATAGCCAGCGATCGAATTCAATTAGTAATCGATGATCTAACTTTGTTAATTGTTCTTAGTAACGAAAGTCCTAATTGAGTAGGTACTTTGATCAAATGACCCCACGTAACATATCATGGTAACCTATCAGGAAGTGGACCTGGCGTATATATTTCCAGATTCTTCACAACGTACTATGGTCGTTTCAGCATACCATTGACTTTCTAACATACCATGGTTTCTTTTCAGGTACTTCAGCCGAAGAAGAATGTAACTATATACCTATTAATTAAGGTTATCTCTAAGTTTACATAGTTGTATGTATTGATCTATTACTCATTGAACGTGTCGATTACATTTTTGGAAGCGTCCAATTATCAGTTTTAAACAGCTTTTCTGTGTTTGACGTCTAATTGGTCTTTGTTTTGTAATAGGTACCCACAAAGTAAAATTGAAGTAAACCTCATTCGAAAATTTATCTTTCTATGTTTGCGTTATCGAATCGAATTTTTATTTTATGTTTTTTTTTTTTTGTTAAATGTTCTCTGATGTATACTATCGTGTAATAAATAGTATTTTAACCATGTGAATGAACACTCTTTTCCTATTGCAACCTTCTAGATAATTTTTCCTCCATCAATTGAAATCGATTTTCGTTTTTTTATCAATTCTGCATCCTTTCACAAGTTTTTTTTTTAAATTGCTCATTTATACATTTCTTTCATGCCAAAACTATGTGCATTGGAAAATCTCAAATCTATGTCAGGTGGGCGACGTCAGCAGTTTTTCGCGTTTCTTGGTAACTTGGTAATTCGAGAACGGTTCCTGGTAAATCGAGAACAAGAACGTCAAAGGAGCCTAATTTTGTGGGAATCACATCACTTCTAAATGGCTCAGTAATGTCTTGTCTGATATAATTTACGTCAACACTTGCAATAAGGAATTCCACTCTAATAAAAAACCTTAAATACCTCTCCCCAACTGATCTAGCTGTGCAGTGGTGGGGTTTTCCGCGTTCTCATCATAATGTTTTATCTTCATCCGAGAGGAGACCAACAGATTGACTGGATTTGCGAGGTTCTTCGTTTGTGAACCAATTTCAGACCTGGAACAATGGTAAGGTTTATTTCCTCTATACGTAGATTTAGTGGCCCTTGTTTGCCTAAACATCTATAGCTTCGGAATAGGTAGTAGGTACGCCATTTTCGTGGATCATGATGGGACTAGATTGAAACTGACGATTTACCTCACAAACCTCCCTTCCAACCTAACCATGATTAAATGCTGGAGAGCATTTCAAAATACATATTTGGCTGCAAATTAGTTGAGGTGAAAGATGCTTCTAGGGGTTACCTGCTCAAAAAATTATATTACACTGGCCAACAAAAAAAGGTGTTGGGGTTTTCAGTGTGCTGCATTCAAATCTGAAACCCATTTTGGTTTATTATCTTCGATAATGAACCATTGGAATCGCCCAAAGAAAAAAATTTTTTAACCCCCCTCAAAATTTGTTGGTTTACGTTTCAAGATACGTAGATTCAGAAAATCGAATAAAAAAACTGCAAATTCTTGACACAACGGTTTATTATCTTCCTTGTGCAGATCACCCTTCTGTCTATGCCAGACTGTATTGCAAATCGGCACCATACCATATTCTCACCGTACTCATACCATACCATACGAATTTCTTTCCTATCATACCATACTGTATTGTACCAAATCATACATACAATAATATACCATACCATACTCATACCATATCATACAAACTGAGTGAATATTGAAATGTCATCCATTTCTGACCTATATTTAAAATTTCAAGTATCTAGCTCATCATCAAAATTTGATTTGCTTAAACAAATAGGTATTATTTAAACAATTTTACAGACAAGAAACCGAGTGAATATTGCATTGTGATCCAGTTCTGACCTATTTTTGGTTTATTATCTTCGATAATGAACCATTGTTAAAATTTCAAGTCAATAGCTCATCATCAAAATTTAATTTGTATTATTACAAAAAGGTATTATTTAAACAATTTTACAGATGAGAAACCGAGTGAATATTGCAATGTGATCTATCCCCGACTCACGGTTAAAATTTCTAGACTGTAGTTTACCGGGAAGATGAAAAAAGGTAGTTTTATTTAGGGCGTCTGGGGGTTGGGTCACATAACGGCCGTTTTCGACGCGAAAGTTTAGTGTTTTTCCTAAACCTTTGCGCGGTCACTGTGAACGAACGGCTGGTCGCAAAAAAATCCAATTGGTCTTAAAAGATTCGTAATTTTTCAGGTTATTCAAAAGTGAACTAAAAATTACACCGTTTCATGAGAATTTTTAGAGATATGACATTGTCGAAATTTCAAAGTTCGTTTTGAGTTTCGAGGATCATTGTGGGGCTGGTCCAAACCCAGAAACCAAATTTTGTAATTTTAGCTCAACGCTAACTGGGCAAAGTGGCACGGACGGGGGACGGCGTACGGGTGACGGACGGATTTTTTTTAATTCGATTTTCTGAATCTGCGTATCTTGAAACGTAAACCAACAAATTTTGAGGGGGGGTTAAAATTTTTTTTTCTTTGGGCGATTCCAATGGTTCATTATCGAAGATAATAAACCAAAATCCGTCCGTCACCCGTCCGCCGTCCGTGGCACTTTGCCCAGTTAGCGTTGGGCTAAAATTACGAAATTTGGTTTCTGGGTTTGGACCAACCCCACAATGATCCTCGAAACTTTTCATAACCCTAGGTCAAGGGGAAGGGGTTCAAAACGAACTTTGAAATTTCGACAATGTCATATCTCTAAAAATTCTCATGAAACGGTGTAATTTTTAGTTCACTTTTGAATGACCTGAAAAATTACGAATCTTTTAAGACCAATTGGATTTTTGTGCGATCAGCCGTTCGTTCACAGTGAGCGCGAAAAGGTTTAGGAAAAACACTAAACTTCGCGTCGAAAACGTTCGTCACGTGGGTCAACCCCCAGACGCCCAGAATAAAACTGCCTTTTTTCATCTTCCCGGTAAACTACAGTCTAGAAATTTTAACCGTGAGTCGGGGATAGACCACATTGCAATATTCACTCGGTTTCTCATCTGTAAAATTGTTTAAATAATACCTTTTTGTAATAATACAAATTAAATTTTGATGATGAGCTATTGACTTGAAATTTTAAAAATAGTTCAGAACTGGATCACAATGCAATATTCACTCGGTTTCTTGTCTGTAAAATTGTTTAAATAATACCTATTTGTTTAAACAAATTAAATTTTGATGAGCTAGATACTTGAAATTTTAAATATAGGTCAGAAATGGATGACATTTCAATATTCACTCGGTTTTTTTCTCATTGCAAACCTGTTCATTGTGTACCCAAGATCCTTCCCTAAAAGACCTGGCAGAGGGAAGTATTATTCAACATGGTTTGAAAAGGGAAAAACAATTTTTGTAAAAAATCCCAATGCTCTAGGTAGTAGTCGATACCAGTGACCAACATTTTCTTCAGTAGTCGACATGGTTTTGCACTAGTAGTTGACCTACATGTGTTAGAAGTCGACAGTATCACTTGAGTCAGTAGTCGACAGGTTTCGTCATTCCATCGTTTTCGAATTTTACGACATCTAACTGTGAAAATAGATTAATTCACATTCAACTGTGAATCGGAACTTGAAAATAGATTAATAAGATGTAATAAAGTAGTTATCAGACTTTTTATTTGCAAACAGCTCATTATCAGTCTCAAATTGCAATAAGTACTTAAGTAAAAAGGTATGAAAACTATAGTCGAAAACTCATTGTCAGAAAATTGACATTACAGTTGGGCTTAGGTACCTATTTACACATTTTTTTGACATTTTCATGTCTTTGCTTTGGCACATAAACTGAAACGGGAAAAATTTGTTCCCTTGATTCACCCTTTCCCTCAGAACACAAGCGACCGGCGGGCCATTACGTCAGAGCCTATGACGCACGAGCGTAAGACGGCTGGCAGGACGCCAACTAGTACGTCAGAGCCTATGACGCACGAGCGTATGACGTAAGACGGCTGGCAGGAGGCCAACAAGTACGTCAGAGCCTATGACGCACGAGCGTATGAAGTAAGACGGCTGGCAGGAGGCCAACAAGTACGTCAGAGCCTATGACGCACGAGCGTATGACGTAAGACGGCTGGCAGAAGGCCAACAAGTACGTCAGAGCCTATGACGCACGAGCGTAAGACGGCTGGCAGGAGGCTAACTAGTGCGTCAGAGCGTATGACGTAAGTTGGCTGGCAGGAGGCTAACTAGTGCGTCAGAGCCTATGACGCACGAGCGTATGACGTAAGACGGCTGGCATGGGACCAACAAGTACGTCAGAGCCTATGACGCACGAGCGTATGACGTAAGACGGCTGGCAGGAGGCCAACAAGTACGTCAGAGCCTATGACGCACGAGCTTATGACGTAATACGGCTGGCAGGAGGCTAACTAGTGCGTCATACCACGAGACCTTTTATGTCTCTGCGCCCCCTCCCACACCCACACCGCGTACCTCGTACTTCATTTTGGTTTATTATCTTCGATAATGAACCATTGGAATCGCCCAAAGAAAAAAAAATTTTAACCCCCCCTCAAAATTTGTTGGTTTACGTTTCAAGATACGTAGATTCAGAAAATCGAATAAAAAAAAAAATCCGTCCGTACGCCGTCCGCGGCACTTTGCCCAGTTAGCGTTGAGTTAACTGGTTTTTTTTTATGGGTTTCGACCAACCCCACAATGGTCCTCGAAACTTTTCATAACCCTAGGTCAAGGGGAAGGGGTTCAAAACGAATTTTGGTACGACATGGTATGAGTATGGTATGGTATATTATTGTATGTATGATTTAGTATAGTACAGTACGGTATGATAGGAAAGAAATGGTATGAGTACGGTGAGAATATGGTATGGTGCCGATTTGCAACACAGTCTGGTATAGACAGAAGGGTGATCTGCACAAGGAAGATAATAAACCGTTGTGTCAAGAATTTGCTGAGTTTTTCGGTATCAGGCCTAGTTTTCGAGTTACAGCTCATAAACCTATATCGTCGGTTACACGGCATCATGACAAGTCCATTTTTGCAATTTTTCGGGGAGACAATTTAACTGTTTCCTAGCAGACCAATAACTAATTTGTGGTGATTTCGAATGTTTTTTATTCCACGTGAAGGCCGGTCACGTTGAATAAAAAACATTCGAAATCACCACAAATTAGTTATTGGTCTGCTAGCAAACAGTTGAATTGTCTTCCTGAAAAATTGCAAAAATGGACTTATGTCATGATGCCGTGTAACCGACGATATTCTAGCTACTTTTGAATGTTGAAAAAAGCACTTCAAAAAATCCCAATCACCGTAAAATAGGGCCAATTTTCAGGAAAATCGTAAAAATAAAAAAAATATGGCCAATGAACAGAGATAAACAGCTGATTCGAACTGGAATCGATTGGGTAGATATCGATGTCTGAAGTTATCGACCTACAGTTGTTTTGTTGGCAGACATTGTTTTTTATATTAGCACGAAGCCAAAATCCGGTCAAAGTCCTCTTCCAATGTTGTTTGTGAAAATCTCTGTCACGTTTCCCGAAGGTTTCAGTTCGATTTGTGTGCCCGTGCCTTGGCAATTTTGAGTTTTCTCATTTTTGCATTCTGTTTGAGAAAAGTGGGGTGAAGTCATCTTGGTCTTTCCTCTTTTTTCCATTGGAAATGATCCGTCCCCCCCCCCCCTCCCTCTTTTCTGTCGGTTCTGCTATTTTGGGATGTTTTACCTTTTTCCTTCATTAATTTTCCTTTAGGGCTTCTCGTTGTTATACTTTCTAACCAACTACAACAAAAAATAGGAGTTTCTCGGTTGCACCTATATAAAAACTACTTTTCAATCCATTTTGAATAATGAACCTTTGTAATTCAAATTTCAAGTGAACCTTTGTTACCAACCAGAACTAATTTTCTTTTCTAGTCTCCGTAATATTGTAAAATATTTAATTTTTCTGGTCAAAAACTATGAGTTGCTATACCTTTTGTGCCTTGGTTTTCAAAACTTTGTCGGTACCTACCTGAGTAGTACTTTCCTACATACCTATTTATTTTAAAGGATTCGAGATCCTATTGCTCCACGCTCATGGTGAATCGGTGATAATACCGATTATCTTATGGAAAACCATGCGTGATTCTATTCATCCCTCCTTATGGACCAATCGGGTTAGGACAGTTTTTGCGTTACTGCGTTCTCCACAGTAAATTGTTATTATTCCTCACGTGGGTAATCTAAAATATAGGCCAAGAAACACGAAATGCCGTTGGTATCAGGACGCTATCTTGCCTAGGTGAAAAGTTACACCTTGAAGAAGTTGAAAAGTGAACCTATTCACCCCTATTCATCCTACAGTAATTTTTCACTTTTAACCACTCAGTTTTTTTGAGGTGCTGACTCCGAATTTGATACCTCAAAAATTAGCCCTGATAGCGAAAAAAATTCAGCACACTGAAAAACACCAACCCTCATCCCCTCTGCACCAAACACTATCTTTTTTGTTGGCCAGTGTTATAGAAGATATGTTATAATAACAAGAATTCAATCAGAAAAGGTTGGAGTTGAGCGTAGGAGTGTATCTATACACTCCTACGCTCAACTCCCACCTTGCTATAGACAACTCTTGCTTGCAAGATTGACAGTTTCCTTTGACATGGCTAATATAAGGCAGGGTCGATTATATTAACTACATTATGGAAAAACGAAACTAATCGGAGGTACTGGTTCATTACCTCATATAAATGTAATTGTATCGGTTCTCGGCAGATTTTCCTCCGCGCTTTGTCCGCAATCGTTGCCGCCCTGCTGATGGTTGCTGTTGCTGCTGAACACGAAGATATTCATGTGATCACCCGCCCGCTCACAAGGCATGAGCTCAAGTCCTCATTGTTCCTTTTCCACGAACAGAGGATTCACGATGAAAATCAGGAGACCGACGTCCCGGCGACCACAAGCCGAACTTGGCGAGGTCTGTTAACTGGTTGAGGATATTCTGAATCTTGTAGGAGTATTTAATAGCAATCTGTAGGGTTTGGTCTGGTGGTTAGATATTTATCCGAAACGCCGATCATTATGATTTGTTCGTTCATGTGATAATGAAATATTGGGCTCTACGTACAATAAAGGTTTTTTCATTTCTACCTCGACGAATTTTTTTCCACCGGAAACCTACGACAGCTCTTGAACATCAACAAGCCATGGTTATGTCCTACCAACACGTTTATTGGATTTTTTGTAATTCGCTAAGGACGTTCGAGAACGTTTATTATGCACAAGCCAAGCAAGTATCTATGGGTTTAAATAGATTTTCTTGGGATTCCAAAGTTAAGAGGTGTGATCAAAAAGTTCAGGACTTTCTCAAAAACGCTGTCTATTTTGCCAACTTGACGAAGCCAAGAAAAAGTTGAAAAAAAACTTCAAATTAATCTCCTTGGAAGTGTACACACTTCTCCCAACGGTGTTTCCATGCGTCGGAAAAACTTATCTTACAGGATGCTTTACAGCTGCTCCTACTTTTTTTCCTTTATATCCTCGATCGATTTAAAACGATGTCCTTTCATCGGGAATTTGAGTTTGGAGAATTGCGGAAAGTCGCAGGGTAAGGGGAGTTCTGAGGCTGGGGAAGGGTTGAAATCCCGTTTTCGGCAACAACAAAAATCACTTTTGAGGAGCGCTGTCGTGATGAAGGACCCGTTCTCCTGTCGCCCACAGTTTTGGTCTTTTCTGCCGACTTTTTTGACTCAAATTTCCTAGGGTTTCAAGGTAGTGAGAACGACTGATTGTTTCAACTTGTGGGAGGAACTCGTTGTCGTTCGAGTGTCTTCCGTCGATGTTGAGGGCTTCCCTGAACGATCATCTTCACACGATGTTATGCCTTCCTTAAAGCTCTTGAACCACTCGACACATCGCTTCCATAGGCCTGTTAAAGAAGTGAAAAAGTTACCGCAGAACACGAAAGTCACCTCACGGAAACAGCTGTAAGTTCGTTCTGGAAAGAGCTAGTAAACCCAAATAAAGAGCTTACTCGGGAGGGTTGTGGTTACAAAATGAGCGCAACCGCAGCCTTCAACGTGGAGCCACGCAATTCACAAAGTCCTTTGTGATCACACTTCGTATTCGGGCTCAGACTCTTGAAGTTATAATCGCTTAACGAACGTATTAGAGGTGTTAGTGAGATGTAGGGAAGGTTCAGGAAGCCGTTTTTTTTGTGCTTCCAAGTTCCAAAAATACGATTCTCTAGTTGGGATTACCGGCCTCTCCAAACGAGATACTCATTTACACGAGCTATTCCCGTTCGTGTTACCAACTAATTTTTATGGTTAGATTTAATCATGAGCGTTATATGTACGGATGGCGATATCTAGTTTGAATCAGCTGTCAATTACAGATTCGTCCATTGGGACCTTTTGGTTTATTATCTTAAAATCACCCTAGGAAAAAAAAAATATCCCCCTCAAAATTTGATCTGTAGATTCAGAAAATCCAGTAAAAAAAAAAAAAAAAAAAATCGGTTCGTCCGCGGCACTTTGCCCAGTTAATAAAAAATTACGAACTTTGGTTTCCTGGTTCGGACAACACCCACGATGTTCTTTGAAACTTTTCATAACCCTAGGTCATCAAATTTCAAAGTTTTAGTTAAAATAAATTTTTTTGCAGCCTGACAGGTCATGTTCATACTGACCCGCCGGATTCAAATAGTACATTGGTGTTGAGACATCGAGTTGATAAATAATAATTATTTAATCATTGCCGAAGTAGGTAGGCAATCATAATTGGTACACAGTTTTTATAATCAATAATTGATTATAAAAAATGATGAATTATTCATCATCTCTACAAGCGTTTCATCTATCATTTGGTGATTTCGACAGAAAGTTGATCTGCGCAAAGAAGATGATGGACCGTTGTGGTAAGAATTTGCAGCACTTTTTCTTACCAAACGAAACTATGGCACAGTACCTAGTACCTGTTGCATAGCTTTTGAAAATCAACTTCAACATGGCAGAGTTAAGAAGCCTTCGAACATCCAATCACCTAAATCTCGTATTAGGAAGAGTTTCCGCATACTCCAAGCTATAGTTTTGTTGAATCCATCAAACTGAGATGAAAGTGTGTCTAGCACCCATATCTTCCAAGAAAATATTATGATCGGATAGTTTGACCATGACTTCGAACATTTGTTCATGGTACCGACAGATCGCGGACAATTGAAATGTCAACAAGCGGGAGAGAAACCAATTTTTATCACCCAATAATTACTGGAAATGTATGACTCATTACATTGTAAATCAAGGCAAAATTTGGTTGCCGGGTCTCGAATTCTGAGTACTTTGCTGTCCTCTTATTCGAGCGATCTAAGGAGGTCGACGCCCTCCCTGAAGAAGGTTTCGGGACTCTGCGGAAAGGGAGAGTCATTTTTCCGAGTCCACCGACCCTCAGCTTCCAAAGGAGATCTCCGGGAGAACGGGAATGCCCTCGAAAAAGGAGGAATCGGCGTGGCAGAGGTTCTTCAACCCGTCAGCTGGTCCCGGACTCGCCGCCGAACTCTGTTTAGTACCAGGTACTGGGTCAGCCACCCCGAAGATCGTTGAACTTGGCGTATCAGATTTAACGGTGCTACCTCAACGATCCTTTTCTGCTCGCTGATGCTGCCAACGAAAGTGAAAACCCCCGCAAGGCCTTCCGGGCCGCTCGGATTTGGCGGGTTGAACGACCCAATCGAGGAAAAAAAAATTCTTTGTACGCGGGAGGACTCGGGGTGTCGACCTCTGTGGATCATTCTCACGTTGAGTCGCCTCGAGCTGAGGTTTTCCTGAAACCTTGGAGATCTTTGGGTGCTTTTGTACCTTACGTACGTTCCTAAAACCATTCAAATTCTTGTTTCAAAGAAATATTAACCGACATTTGATATTCTAGGATATTGTATCCCGCGATAACCCCAATATTTATTTATTTAATATTCTTTTTACACGGGCACAGGTCCAATTATAATGAGCAATAATAACAGAATGAAACAGCAAAATGAAAACAGAATATCTTAAACTTATTACATGAGACAAATCTATTGAAATGCATCCCAATGTGATACTCAACAGTCCTCACGCCGAAGCATGCAGCGCAGCAGACACGCGTCTCCGAAAACGCCGTCAGTCACAGTCAAAAAGGTCGACCTCTAGTGGTTGATGACCCGCTGCATACGAATCAAGGGCTGATTGCAGAGGTACTTGGCGCTGGAGGTGCGTGTATAAAAAGTGGGTGTACGTCGGGTTGGGTATGTGGGAACGTGAAAGTCAAGTGCCTGAAGCAGATGAGGCACATCAATGAGGTTGTGGGTCTACTTGAAAATGAAAACCGCATCAGCAAATCGTCGGTGAAACAGCAACATGCTATAACATGGAGAGACAAAAAACTGTGTACAAAACTTTCGTCATCTTCCATGCTGAGTCGTTGCCTCGCCACAACTGCACTGTAAAACAACTGACTTGTAGCATCTTGGATTCAAACTGAATTATTGCTTGTTGGCCACACTATAAATGACTTCCCAGGGGCTCGTTTTTTCGAGAAACTGACTTCTCCAGTCGATCCGGCGCAAAAATTTGAATAAGGAATGATGTCTAACTCATTTTGGCGAAAAATTGACTTATAGCATGTTGATGTTTCAGCGACGAAATATTCTTCTGTTAAGCGACATCATCCCACTACCCCTTGAAGCTTCCTCAGCGTCGAAATCAGACCAGGGTACACTAGATTTGTAGGCGAAAAAATGTATGAATTTACTTTGAATCCTCTCGACAGCGTTTTTCCCGTTGGGGTAAGGGGACCATATCGACGAGCAGTATTCCAACTTTGATAGCACCAGCGCCTTATACACAGTGGCGGCTCGTCCATAAGGCCACCTTGGCCCTCGCCCCACCCAAAAATTTGCAAAGGAAAACAGAAAAAACATAGAACAAGGAGAAAAAAATCTTACCTACTACTACCCACCATGGAAGAAGGGAGATCTCCCTTCCTCCATGACTACCCACTTCCACTGAGTCGCATTTTGTTTCGATTTATCGATTAAAAAAGTCGATTATCGGATCGACCAGAAGTGCCCCAGTCTCAATGTTGAAGGTATAGGCGCTTCCTGGGGTGGGGGAAGGCACTCTGTGTTCCGAGATAGGAGGCGTTCCGGGCGGTGGCCAAAATATCGTATCAAGTTGAACGCCGAAAACAATCGATCGTTGAATCGTTCCTTGTCAAGGAAGAACGGAGATTCATTCTTCCATGCTTTCTTCCATGTTTGATAAGAATGATATCAAAACGTTGCCTGACATTATAATATTATTTTGTATGCATTGACTGGTGGTTTTTAGCTTCGTATTTACTCATCATAGTAAAAGTGAATTATTGTCTCCATAATATTAATCAACTAAACATTGAAATTTAATATCTCACGTGCAACGCGTGAACGCTTTGCTAGTCGTCAAAACTGAAGTGGATCCACAGAAAACCCTACTATACTACGTGGATCACTATTCGCCCAAGGGAATCTCATTTGTTGATTTCTACATTCTGTAAGTTAATAACAGTTAATAACCGTTAATAACAGTAATATACATAATATTATTATGTAGCTCAGCCAACCGTTGAGAATACTGTTTTATTTGTTATCCCTGGAACTGATGGTGACTTCGTTGACTCGAGCTTTGTTTGAGCTAACCAACGAACTCTAAAAGCTAGTTGAAATCAATCTTGCTGTTCTGTGATCGCTCAAAATGTTTTGATACGATTGGATAAGAAAACGTATGTGCAATCTGGGCATAAGAGGACATTTTTAGAGGGGGTTTTCAAGGTACCACTCGGCTAGGAAGCAGATGGTCGCGATTGCTAATTTTTAAAAACCCCAGTAATAGAAACTCCAATAATATAATTTTTTGACTACCTTTATAATGTACTCTTTGAATAGTACTCGTACAGTCACAATTTCTCTTTTATTCTTCCTATCATTTTGAAGATAATTATTTGGGTGGGTAGGTGGGATTGCCTTGCAGCCACCTCCTCGTCGGTAATCCTGGATACTAATCTTCCCTCTCCTCAAGAGAACTCTTTGGAGAACGATGTTTCCTGACTTGCTAAGAGCTGCATACCATTAATTATGAAGCAGTTTAGCTGTAAGGGTAGTTTGAGTTTAGTTCCTATAGTGAGTACCTAATAGGTAGGTATGCACCTAAATATTGCCCTGGTGCCCCACCAGTTTCTGAGCCCACGAGCCGTTTGTATAAGTTATACAAAACCAGTAAGGTACTGGCATCTGAGAACTCGCGAGCTGTCCGCTTGACATACCCAAGAGACGTGCACGCCATTTCTAAAATAAGTACAATAATAATTATTGTTCTTCGTTGTAAAGGAACTAAGCTTGCAAACCTCTTTCTTAGGCAATTAAGTATCTCACTGCTAGAATATCGGGCCAGCCGCAGGATTTGACAGATGTAGGGTAAAGTATAGCTACCTATAGGGCTTATTTTCATTCGATTAGTCAAGATAATTCAACGTTGTAAAATAACTCGCTCTGAAGCAAAAAGACAAGAGTAGGTAGTTGAAAAAACTGTATATTTCCATTCAAAATATGAGCACGATGCCAGACCGGTTGCGGTATAACCATCATCAGTGAATTTATTAGGCGCCAAAAGTGGAAGGTCGAATGGGATTGGCTGATACAAGTGAAAGGAAAAATATTGCTATTGGCTAAAAAGGTGAGGGCTACAGAGTGAAAGGGTGGTGGAAATTGATTATTCTTAGTGGAAATAGACAATTTTGGTTCATTATCGAAGAACCTTTGCAATCGCCCAAGAAAGAAAAAAACCATAATGATTATGTCGGTTTGATTAATCCAACTTGCCTCTACAATTAGGTACCTACTGTTACCAATATCAAAAGACTCATCTGCTCATGTCCATTCGTCGTTAGCGTTACAGTGAGCCGGAAGGGGCAGTGTCCAGAATCTACTCAATGCATATTCTTGGGATCG
Organism: Stenodema calcarata; assembly: GCA_963920205.1. Taxonomy (NCBI): domain Eukaryota; kingdom Metazoa; phylum Arthropoda; class Insecta; order Hemiptera; family Miridae; genus Stenodema; species Stenodema calcarata. The sequence continues at coordinate 19,916,961 of OY986051.1, forward strand.
GACGGCGAGGGTGGATGACGGGTCCGAGCTTTTTCTCCCACCCAAGGATGTCTGGGACTGAGCAGGAACGAGGGTGATGTCCTTGGGAACTCGGAGTCTTGAGACGTTCACGCAAAAAGAAGGAAAGCTGAAACCTAAAAAAAAAGGTAAAAATAACTTGTCCATCGCCGACACCACTCCACAACATCCCTGAACAGGAAACACTTTATACCATCCATTTTAGGTATAACATTATTGTTGATGATATTTATTTCAATCTAGACACAATGTCTATCATTGTAGATTCTAGAATGTACTTAAATAAAACTACTGTGAAGCAACGAATAAGCAAGTGTACATTAAAAAAAAACCCAGACGATAATGTAATATAGTCAAAAACCCATCTAAGACTTCGTATTAAACCAGGTAAACATACTACCTATGTTTCTTCCGTTCGCGACCGTGTCCAAAACCTTTGGACACTTCTGAATCAGCAATAGCACACTTCGTCGTTGTAGGAGCAACATGGCGTAACTCAATTTTTTGAGGTTTTGAGCTTCCTACATTCAAATTTTGGTCTATTATATAATATGGCAGCGTCTTTTCACCTGCAAGCACAATTTTGAGGAATTATTTTTCATCCAAAATGGGTAGGCTGTACCTAACCCATACAATTACAACTACTTATCATTTATTTCAATCGAAATTTGACTAAAACCCACCGGTATTCATCGAAGTTCCAAACCATCTGACAGAATTATTGAAATGGCATAATCTTAAATGAGTTACTAAAAATAGTTGAACTTAGGCTCTCAATACAAGTTTGTTCGTACACTTGACATCTCAAAATTCGCACAGAGAGAAAGAAAAGGATTTTATCTTGCTGAAACGAGACATCATTTCAACGAGCGGGAACGAGATCAGTAGTTAGTGAATTGCTTGTCTATTTTTCATTATATCAATGCCAAATTAAATCGAATTTACCTCGACGATGCTTGAAAACATCGGTAATACTAAACCCATCCATCGATGTTGCCATCATTAATAAAAGAGTGGGCGAACAAGCCAACGTCGCAGGCTCTATTCATCACCTTGAATGAACGTGGTTGTTCAGGTATCAATTTAGAAGTCTTTCATATTTATATCTTGATTATATTTCATGAGTGTGGTAGTAATATCCGTAATTATTACCAACCACATCCTGCCTCGGCAAGGCGCTTTACAGATTACGTAGGAATCCCTTGAAAGTGGTCTAACAATGGGGAACCAAAGCGTCCAACTAAGTTGTGAGGGATCGAGGAAGTTTATTACACAACGAAATCCCTTGCTCCCTCCGAAGTGCACCTACTCAAGTCTACGCACCCAAGTTCACGCGTCGCGTCGCCACGGACTCCAAGCCATCGGCCCAGCAAAGAGCAATGACCTGCCCTCCTTCCCGCCTAGGGGCAACTTTATCAAGGACAAGGACTTGAGGCCTTCGACCTTTCCATTCTAGCTAACAACCAGCTCTTCCTTTCTTCCAAGTTTTGCCTTTACCATTCCAGAATAATCCATTCCCAAGTGATGCTGCGACCATAAGAAACAGCTGTATTGGATTCCGCGATCTGCAACATTAAATCAAGCATACAATTGAATACTTCGTTCAGTCGTTATCATATTATACAACAGTAGATACTACCTAATTCAGTCGTCTAATTTGTCGTCTCGCTTGTCTAATTTGTTTGCCTCGCTGGAGGCCTTAGATAAACCGACACAGAAGCAAGGTTGAACGGTGAACATGAATAGTGGACGCCTATAATCACCCAAAAATGCGTATACATTGATCTTAGAACGCCCATGAAGGTACTTACTCAAGACCCGTTATGACAGGTACTGCGAGATACAACCTTTGACCTAGATAAACGTTTTTGACTGTAGCTTGCAGGTTAGGGAAACACATACGTACATAAAATAACATTATGGTTATTAAGAATGACAAAAACTCAGTTCTCAACTTTTAGTTTAGATTAGGAATGGCACATAGGAAGAGTACAATGAGTAAGCTACTCAGGTCTCCATTAGCCACTTTATTGGCAGACAGCCATTATCAGTGAGTTGTATCTAATCTTTTCAATCAGATGGTTCTTTAAAGGACGCCTATTCAATCACTATAGACATGTCTACAAATCAGAACATGATAAAACGAAAAACACTCACAATTCATTGAAATTCTCAAGTATGAAAGAAGTTGAGAGTTGACATCTGAGTAACTATTGATGAGGCACTGGAATTTGACAAGTTGCAGAAAATTCTTTAATTTCTATTTGGAGACAAAATAGTTGTGGAAGATAACTTACCAGGGAGAAATATCGCAACCTTGGCAAAAACGTGGAAGGTTGTAAAATTGTGCAAAAAGAAGTATTCCTAGTTAACCCTCCGAATGTCTTCACTGTGGCGGTCGACTCTTGGCTTGCTGGGGATTTGTGATATCAGCTTCGTAGAGATAAGAACTTGAAGTTCGTTCGTTCGTGCTTACTGGTTCCGGAAATCTAGTTTTAGTTGAACCATTTCAATACACATACCTACTGGTTCAATCCCGAACTTATCATCGGAGTCCAACCAGGTTTAATCAGTGTCACAGATCCGCAGTTGAACAGTTCAAACCGCGAAGCCATCTGGGCTACCGACTCACGGATTCCCCCTCTTAAAGAGAAAGTTGTTAGAGAGGTTTTGGCGAACTTTAATAGGTATCAGAAGACCCCTTTCACTTTGCTAACTTTCGAACTCCGACTGAATTGCGACCGCTCTATATTTACTGTGACGACTGCGTGTCTATTCTTTTGTATTAAGTATCAAACAATATTTTTATGTTTTATTCGATAGCCATAAGAAAATCCAGTTGATTGGACATCCTATATGTAAGAGTTGAGTGTGTGTACACCCGCGTTGAGATCAGTGTACGTCCGTCAATGATTACCTATTCAATAATTTACATGAAATCCTTGGGGTTTGTGGGATGTCGGGAGTCTCATCGCAGTAGTGGCAACCTACTAACATTTCATATTGTTCTACTCGTCCCGACATGCTCAAAATTTTCAAATTCAAGGCTTAGAAGATTTATTGTGTGGCCACTGTCAATAAAATCAAATAGGTAGGATACTAGTAAGGAGATACCGGTCTGTTGCCAGTTTTACATAGACAGTAAAAATGCAGTGGTCACTTAAACGCAAGATTTTCTGGAGAGAACATTGTAGCCTGGTCTATTAATAACATTGATTTCGATACGAGAGTTATCATATTGAATATGATAACTCTCGTATTGAAATCAATGTTATTTATAGACCAGGCTACATAGACCTATTAGGTTTATAGACCTATTCTCTCAAATTTTGTACCTGTGTTACTTGTACAAATACCAAATTCGTTGGTTCTTTGTCATTGCTGACGACGTGATTGATTTCGTCGTACCTCCTCAATTGGAGACGGTATCTAAATGGACATGCGCAACTATAGAATCCTAGGTACAGGTACGTAGAATTATATACCTAAAAACTTACTCAATTCTACTTCTAGCCATCGGTTTCGAAGATCTAGTGTGGTATGGAAGGAAAGAAGTTCTACGCTCGTTGGAAGACTTGTTTTCTATCTAAGTATATTTTACGTTATGTATTGAGAAAAAAGTAGGCACCTACTTTTATTGGCAGTTTGAGAATTTCTGAATGTTTCAAAATGTTGTACTCTTTCCTATTGAGCCAGGGTAATGAATAGGTACAAGAAATCATCCTTAATTTCAAAGTTCCTAGTGAATTCTAACTGGGTTAAGTTTATTCCAAATTCTATGTACTCGTATCTTGAAATGTAAAAAACCCAAAATTTTGGGGGAGGGTTGAAATTTGGGTTTTCTTGGTCGACTCCAATAGAATGATAACAGATAGCAAATTTGTAACATAATATGTTACAAATTTGTCGTTTTTGTGAAGGTAACACATGGTAAGTGTTACCTTCACAAAAACGACGAATATGACCGCCATGTTGAAAATTTCAAAAATCGAAAAGATCTTCATCCTAGAGAATTAAATTACGGTTCAGAATCAACAATAACATATAAGTCTTGGTAAATAGGCGTGTACTCGGGGCAAAGTCGAGGAAAGCGGTGACTCCACCTGTTTTCCACAAATTTCCGTTATGAAAATGACCGTTATGTACCAATTTCAAAAATCGGAAAGAACATCATCCTGGAGAATTTGACCGCCATGTTCGAAATTTCAAAAATCGAGGAGAACTTGTTCCGAATCCGACTCAAAGCCGTCACAAAAAGAAATGTATTTGGATTTTTCACACCATGGCAACCAAACCAGGGAAAGTCTTAATTCTCATTAAATTCCAAAATTGAAATTTTGAAAATTTGCGACATCCTCCGAGCTTTTGCTCACCGTAAACGATTCCCCTTTGATGATTTCAAGGCGTGATTTGATGAGATCCAGAGGCGTGACAATGGGGCAAAGTTTCGATTATGAATTCGTACACAACTTCAGGGTTATTATTCTATACCTATGAAATGACTATGTCCGGTTAGGGAGTGGTCATCACCACATGTTGTCCCATACCGGCAGTTATTCTGTTCCCTTGGGGTTTTAATTCATTATCTAGTTGTGGTTGAACTCTGCTATTAGCAAGCGACGTATCGATTCAACATATCAATGAGATCAGTTTTGGTAAGGCTACACGCAACCAGGTATGTTCTCCTGTTGTATACTAATATTGAACCAAAACATGCTCAGTGCCTTCAATCTCTCTGCAGTCGTATAAAGCTACCTTCGGTCTCAATCTTCTATCCGTGAGGTTTAGTTCAAGTGGAGCAGCTCTCCACGCCACTAAGATACGAGTACATTCTTCAGGACAGACGATACACATTCCAAGCGCCAGGACATTGACGTTGTGTCTCAACTGTTTCTCAGCTTCTTATACAGAATGTATGCCCACTCGGCTTTGAAACTCGGGGTCGACTTCTTTGGGGAAACAGGCAGTGGAAGGCCGTTTTGCAATTCCAATCGTTCATTATCGAAGATACTCGTGTGGAGGTACCTAATGGTAGACTGTTACCAGTACGTTGACTCGCCGCACGCGCCACCATCGGAATCGGCTACAACTGAACCTCGACACCTACCAACACTTGAGCATCCATGTGTGTCTTATCATGTTATCTTTTCCCTCCGATTACTTTTTCTGACATCTGACATCTGATAGTCAATTGTACTCGTTATTCTTTCAGCGTTATTCTTTTCACTTAAGTTATAATAATCCGTCTGTAGTTATTCAATACAACGTGTGTTCCGTATATTCGCTTACTGTTCTTACAAACCTTCGATATAAGTACAACTGATGACACAACTTTTACAACTGGTGACCCCGACGTGATCATCCGCAAGGTTCTTCAATTGGTAAGCCATATACTTCAACAACTTCGATTGTGATTACTTACTAGTACCTACACCGTCTCATCTTCAATAGCAGTACACGATATTACGACAATGGACGAAGCCAGTAACAACTTTCCCACTGAAAACCATCTTCAACCAGATGTAAATTTTCCTAACCCCAATCCGCCAACTGATGTCGCACGTGTTAGTATCAAGATACCACCGTTTTGGCGTAGGAGCGTTCGTGTGTGGAGAATGCAAGTTGACGCGCAGTTTTTCAACAGCCCAGTCACTTCTGAAATAACAAAATACAACTATGTGCTAGCTTCTCTTGACTCTGACGTAGCCGAAATGATTTCTGATTTTCTTTGCAAACCAAAATCAGCCACCCCATACAAAGATCTCATGGACAGGTTGCAATCGGAATTTGAAGAATCATCTGGTCGTAAAGTAAACAAATTACTGACGGAACTTGATTTAGGTGATCGAAAACCATCTCAGCTGTTACGAGAAATGCGTTCATTGGCAGGTACACAAGTGCAGGATGATTTTCTCCGTACTATGTTTCTTCAACGCCTACCTATCAACATTCGATCTATTTTAGCTTCCAGTTCCGACACCCTGGACAATTTGGCAAATATGGCGGACAAGATTCTAGAAATTACTCCATCTCAATTCTCTGTACAAGCAGTTTCATCTCAGCCTGTCCCATCAACTGACCGACTATCCAGATTGGAGGCTCAGATTGCTGAACTTTCAAGTCAGATTGAGGTTCTGAGTTCGCGAGGACGTTCACATTCAAATTCACGTCACAACAACCGTCATTTCAACTACTCCCGTTCACAATCACCTCGTACTACCAATAATAATCAGAATGAGAACCCAAAAATTTGCCACTACCACCGCAAATATGGCACTAAGGCTAGGAGATGTCTTACACCTTGTGGGTATGTTGCTGATAAATCGGAAAACTTCCAGCCCACTCCGTAAACGCGACGGATAGGAGCGCGGGCATACTTTCACGTCGCCTTTTTGTCCAAGATCGTCTCTCAAATGTGAAGTATTTGATCGATTCTGGAGCCGACATTTCGGTTGTTCCGCCCAATCCATCACAACGTAATATAAGATCAAAACATAACCTTTTTGCTGCAAATGGCTCAAGTATTGCTACTTTTGGAGAACGCCTTGTCAATCTTGACCTAGGACTTAGACGCAAATTTTGTTGGCCATTTGTAATAGCAGATGTCAAATGTTCTATTATTGGTGCAGATTTTTTAAGCAAATTTGGACTCCTGATTGACATCAAGCATCAACGTCTTATTGATACCACTACCAATCTGTCCAGACTTGGCGCAGCACGTTCAATTGAAAACCCTCCATCAGTTTACCTTGTAGACCCTGCACATAAATTTGCAAAACTTCTTCAAGACTTTCCTAATCTTCTCAAAGCAAACCCAGCATACTTTGATCCTGATGTGGAATACTCCCATGTAATTGTCACAAATGGTCCTCCAATTTCTGCTCGAGCTCGCAGGCTTCCACCAGATAAACTGGCACAGGCTCAGCTTGAGTTCCAGTACATGGTAGATATGGGCATCTGTCGTCCATCAAAAAGTGCATGGGCAAGTCCTTTGCATATGGTGCAAAAGAAGGATGGGTCATGGAGGCCATGTGGCGACTACCGAGCTCTGAATTCGGTAACAGTGCCAGATCGTTATCCCATTCCACACTTACAAGATTTCAATTCCCAATTGGAAGGCAAGATAATATTTTCAAAAGTTGATTTGGTTCGCGCCTTCCATCACGTTCCTGTTGCACCACCTGACATACCAAAGACTGCAGTAATCACGCCATTTGGACTTTTTGAGTTTGTACGTCTTCCATTTGGACTTAAAAACGCTGCTCAATCTTTCCAACGATATCTTCATGCTATTCTCCGTCATCTTCCTTTTGTATATTCATACATGGATGACATTTTGGTTGCATCATCATCCAGTGAAGAGCACAGTCATCATTTGCATAAGCTATTTTCGTGTCTTAACTCGCATGGACTTTGCATCAATGTATCCAAGTGTGAGTTTGGCGTCAGTGAACTATCGTTTCTAGGATATCACATCACATCTGCTGGCATCGCTCCTCTTCCCCAGCGGGTCCAAGCAATCCTTGATTTCCCACAACCCAACACAGTAGAAGAACTTCGACGTTTTCTAGGCTTGGTGAATTTTTATCGCCGTTCCTTGCCTAGGTCAGCCGTTACTCAGCAGCCACTTTTTGATCTCTGTGGAAACCCCAAAAAGAGAGACAAGCGCAGTATCGAATGGACTGATGTTACCAAAGAGGCATTTTTGCAACTGAAGTCTGAACTTTCAAACGCCTGTTTACTGGCTCACCCATCTTGTGATCTACCACTCATACTTATGGTGGATGCATCGGATTATGCAGTTGGAGCTTCTCTTCAGCAACGACGTGACACCATCCTGGAACCTCTTGGATTTTACTCAAAAAAATTGTCCACAGCCCAACAGTCTTACAGTACATATGACCGGGAACTGTTGGCTGCTTACTTGGGTGTCAAACATTTTCGTCACATGTTGGAAGGTCGCCAATTCACGATCTACACGGATCATAAGCCGCTAATATACGCTTTTGAACAGCGTCCAGACAAGGCTTCGCCACGCCAGTTGCGCCAGTTAGATTTCATAGGGCAATTCAGCACAGATATACGTCATGTTCCTGGTGCATCCAATATCCCTGCTGATGTCTGTTCCCGCATATCATCCATTGCCATTCCATCAGCCATTTCACTTGAGGATATTGCACAACGTCAAGCAACATGTTCTGAGCTTCGTTACCTACGTGAATCAGAATCCACATCCATGAGATTCCAAGACATGACTCTTGAAAGTGGTTCTACACTTGTAGTCGAGTCATCTACTGGGAAATTGAGACCATTCATTCCAACCGAGTTCCGACGTAACATTTTTGAAGTGCTACACAATCTTGCTCACCCTGGCATCTCCTCTTCAATAAATCTTGTTCAGAGCAGATTCTGTTGGCCATCCTTGAAACGTGATGTCACCCTTTGGGCAAAAACGTGCATTGGTTGCCAGAGAGCCAAGACATGGCGCCATACAACAAGTGCAATTGGAGCATATCCCCCAGCTGAGAAGAGGTTCTCTGATATTAACGTGGACATAGTCGGGCCCCTACCAATCTCAAATGGATACCGATACTTGCTGACAGTGATTGATAGATTTTCCAGGTGGCCAGAAGCGATACCCCTAACGGAAATTTCGGCAGAAACTGTCGCCTCCGCTCTCTTGCATTTCTGGATAGCCCGCTTTGGAATCCCTCGACGTCTCACCACAGATCGTGGTCGACAATTCGATTGTCAACTCTTTGAAAACCTTGCCAAGATTCTCGGAATTCAGCATAATAAAACAACAGCTTACCATCCTGCTGCCAATGGAGCTGTAGAACGATGGCACAGACGCCTGAAATCAGCTCTCAAGGCCCAGCTCACTGAAGATTGGTATCCCAAGCTGCCAATGGTCCTTCTTGGTCTTCGTTCCTACATCATACCGGAATTCAAGGTCACACCTGCAGAAATGTTGTATGGTGAGTCTTTGAGTCTTCCAACAGATTTCTTTGAGGAACCCCAAATCACTTCTGATGTGCCAGCCTTCTTACAGAAACTCCAAGAGCACGTTCGCACACTTCGTCCCATTGCATTCCAGCATCACACAACCAAGTCAGTCTATGTACCCCAAAGCTTGACAACAGCTTCCCACGTATTTGTTCGACAAGATGCTATACGTCGCCCGCTCCAACCTACTTATGATGGACCATACCAGGTGATATCCAGGACTGACAAAGTCTTCAGAATCAGCACTCCTAGGGGTGAGCAGTCGATTTCCATTGATCGGATTAAGCCAGCCTTCCTGCTCTCCCAGGAAGCTTCTGACCCCTCGCCTGATTCAACATCCAGCAGTACTGGCACTCGTCAAGGTGGTCAGGTAATTGCTCCACCTACACCCACTCCAACACCCGTTCCAGCAACAGCCTCAACAACTGGTCCCCCACTGGCAAGAACTACCACCAAGAGCGGACGTCAAGTACATTTTCCATCAAAGTACTTGTGCTCATCTCGTTATCACTGGGAGGGGAGTACTGTGGAGGTACCTAATGGTAGACTGTTACCAGTACGTTGACTCGCCGCACGCGCCACCATCGGAATCGGCTACAACTGAACCTCGACACCTACCAACACTTGAGCATCCATGTGTGTCTTATCATGTTATCTTTTCCCTCCGATTACTTTTTCTGACATCTGACATCTGATAGTCAATTGTACTCGTTATTCTTTCAGCGTTATTCTTTTCACTTAAGTTATAATAATCCGTCTGTAGTTATTCAATACAACGTGTGTTCCGTATATTCGCTTACTGTTCTTACAAACCTTCGATATAAGTACAACTGATGACACAACTTTTACACTCGTAATAAACCAAAACAAGTCAAACTCGTAGAAGTGTAAGCAAAAGTCAAGTCAGTCTTGGATTTGAGGTACCAACGTACATAAATTAGTCTTCTTTTATTCTATTGAAATAATAAATAAATAAAGGAATAAAAAAGCGCAAAAAGTCTTTAGCAAGCGCTTGCATGACTTCAAAAAAATTGTTGTGGCAAGTCTATTCATTCTACTAATGGAAAATGTAGAGACTTCAGACAACAAGGCAATAAAGGTACCAACCTACCAGCTCTACCGTTTCTTGTAAGTAATTTTAAACTATAATCATATTTCGATGATAGTCGGGGGAGGTAATCTTTAGTATTGTGTGGCGATTTGTATCGAGCGGTCTCTGGCAGGCACGACGGTGGTTATGTAGCCGTGATACGAGGGAGAGAAGGGGGACCTTGAATAAGAGTTATTTATACGCTAGTAATGACGTTGTTTTCTGATGAGTTGAGAAAAGACGATTGTTCTGAATCATCTCGCTCAGGTAGATATTCAGAGTTGACGTCAATTAAATCGGGTTCAACTCTTGTAAGGCGATCATGTAATAGCTTCCATTATACTCATTTCGAGAGAGAGGATTTGTTGAGGAGGGGGGGCCTTCGAAGTGATCAATCAATTATCGGATTCCATTCAATGTTTTCGGAGAATCTATCGCCCATGTCAGCCTAATCGTGCTTGATGATGAGATTATGAAGGAGTTACAATGCCGCGATGTGAAGGTCAGGGATTTAGTTTCTGAACATACGTAGTTGATGACAATTTATCAGGGAATTGATAATTGAGCATTCGAGTGTTCAAAATATGGTACCTACTATATTGCAAACAGGAGTAGATTAGGTCAGTTAATAAATTGCTGTGAAAATTCTTGTACCCTTGTATTAGGTCATCCCGGTTAGAACATCGCACGTAATATCTGGTGTATTTACTTTGCTCCTGCAACGACTTCATACCATCGATTGAATGAGGTACGTCATCTAGTTACAGAGTTTCATAAGAGTTGACGCCGTAACTCGTCGGTCGTCATACACAAGAACATCAACTCGGGAAGGGTCTACTACGTAGGTAAGTACGTACTTTGAAGCTCTCCCTCATCCCATCCCTTCTGTTTGGATTTATTGTAACTATGGTGTTTGCGCAACATTGTGACATCATCAGTGACGTAACTGCCGTAGTTAGAAAGATGAAGGGTCCAATAAGGGCTTCTTCATCATCTTGTTAGATTCCCTTTGTTTTGGGTAGCACGTACAAAACTTCCCTCTCTACCAATAAGGTCTTTCGTCAATTAGTTGTTTTCTCATAGTTGGTTTGAAACGTTAAGTTTGTTAGGAAAAACGATGCGAATTCCTAAACAATAGTTTATTATCTTCTGTCTAGATCACTGTTCTGTATAAGGCTTCTGTTGAATGAACGGCTAGTCATAAAAAGCTCCGGAAGGTCTTAAACATTTTTCTGAATTGAACTATATTTAAATTTGAACTACAAATTATACCGTTCATTTTCGAGATAAAAGGTTTTAAAAATGTCAAAATTCATTTTCAACCACTTCCCGTTTATTGAGGGTTATGAAAAGTTTCAAGCATCATCTTAGGACTGGCTCAAGCCCGAAAAAAATTTAAAAAATAATTTAAAACATGAAAAAAATCTTATTTTTTTTCAAATTTTATTGACTTTGGAATTGAGTCCAGCTCACCCCGATTGTTTTTACAAGGCTCCTGGACTAAAGCGGAAATTTGGTGCTAAGACCTTTTCTGGTTTATAATCCTTATCTCAGCACTAGAGTGAGCGAATTTCAAATTTCAAGACGCATCTGATACAGAATCAGATATCTTACAACTTTGGTCCTGTGAAATGTTACAATCCGAACAGTCATTATCGACCTACTGGCGTTAGAAGTTGAGGGTTATCAAATCTTTAGCAAAGCTTTTCTTTAAAAAAAACGAGTGACATTTTCAGTAGGATGCGTACTTTTCGAGTTATACGCAGAAAATGGAAAAACGTGCCAACATTTCGCTGCCCCGTAAAGAGCCCAAGGTCCTCGTATTCGAAAACTCAGCAGACATACCCTCTACCATCACAAAATAATCCTTCAAAGTATCCATACTCTGGAATTGATTACAGGTACTTTACTCCTGGACTATGAGGTATTTACATAAATGCATTTGCGATCACATGGCAGGTTGGTACAGTGCGGCACGCCCACCACACATTACGAGAATCGAATCATCAGAGCTGAACGTAGTCCCATTCCACGAACGCGATAACTCGAAACGTCAATAGTGTTTCCTATTCCATTTTAGATAGTTGCGTGTTTATTTGCACTAACGAGTATTTAGTGACGCTAACTATCATGAAACGGCCCAACCGTGGCTCAGCTCGGACTGGAGTTTACTGAACTGAGTTTTGCAGAAGAAACTCTTGCCTCTCCGCCAACTGCCTCGGATGATTTTGAATACGTAATTATGGTCAGGATTGTTGATTAGAGTACACTTAATTCGAGGTTAATCGAGATGGTCGTCAACAGCACCTACAATTTTCGTTCATCGATCGTTTCTTTTGAAATTACCCTTGTCAACTGCACCTTTCGTTTAATGATCATGAGCATCACTCCCTCCTGTGAATATTCTCATCGAATTCTGTCGGGAGATCGATTCATCGATCATGCGATTAGCCGTAGATACATGATGATAGATATTTACATCCACAAGTTGTTATGAAAACAAACTCGCAACTTGTACAAATTGCTCTCATTTGAATCGCAATGCATTGAAATGGCTTGATCTTCAATATTTTCATATAATTTATACACTATCCACGGAGCTTCGATACCTTCACTGCAGCAATTCCTTCAGCCCTACGTCTATAGTACACCAATTTATTGTTTAAAATCTCTCTTCTGCAGGCATACGTCCAGAAGATGTAGCGAATGGGTTTCAGATTTGAAATTTTGTACATTTACCTACTATTCTGCGATATAATTATTATTTTTATTCATGAATATTTTAATTAATATTAGAATTCAGTCAGTTGAAAGAACACATTTTTGGATTTCCAACAATTGGAATCATTTAGTCAATAAATTACAGTTAATTATTACTGTAAATTGTTGAATAAATGATTGCAGAATGAAGTGCTTACAAGCGCCTAGTTCGAAGCAAAAGAGCGGACGAGGAAAGTGGATATATCCAAGTATGAAAGTATGATATATCATAACTTTTTCCGACTGCTGTAGAATGATGTTTGCACGTAGTGCTATTTGGGGTATACCACATCTTTTTGTTGTTGAAGTTGAAAAGACCTGTAGAGGCTATATGCATGAAACATTTTGAGGAAATTAATAAAATTATAAATAAATTATTTATTTATTGATAACATAAATAAATCAAGCACGAATAAAGGAGAGGCTTGGCAAACTATACAGGAAGGATAACATAATAAGAGGTTTTTGGGTTGATAAATGGGTTAAATCTTTCAAATGACACTGTTTCATGTTGTAAAGAAGGTCTGTGCTACATTCCAAGTCGATTGGTCCTGTTACCCAGCCTAAAATTTCTGTTTTTTTTTGTTTCTAAAACTTTTTTTGGTTGAGATAATGGGTTAAATCTTTTAAAAGGCTTTATCTCAAGCTAAAACGAACATTCTGTCCAACATTTCAAAAAATAAATAAATAACATTTCAAGTCAATCGGCGAAATTGGAGAGGCTGTAGCCTCGCCTGTCTGAACAAGATGGAGTGGAGAAGGAGGAGAACAAGGTATACCTTGAAGGTATAACTTCAAACACTTGAAGTTATATAACTAGCGGTTTCAAAATTTTCAGGACATTCAATTATCAAGAAGCAATCTTGCTGTATGGAGGGGAGGTACGGGCTGGGGCCCTCCAAATGATAAACTATCGAGACCACCTGCGGTCGGTGCTGATGAAGGGAGCCTTGCGAATAGCATGTGCTTATCGTTCGGTCTCCTTGCCTATTGTAGGGTTCCTTCATCGCTGCCACTATTCCGATCGACCTTCTTGCAATGGAAAGGGAGCGAATCTACCTCCGGCGATCCTCAGAAGAGTCACTATCCCATATCAGGAAAGAATACAGAGACAGCACTGCAGCATTGGCAGAATGAGTGGGAACCTAGAATCAGCTGATGTAAGGGGGGGGGGGGGGCTGGACCCACGTGCTCATCCCACAGGTTCCCTCATGGCTCGACTTCTACACTACAATTTGCTGTCGGGCAATTTGAAAGATTTAACCCATTCTCGCAACCCAAATTTCAGTTTTTTATTCCTAAAATTCTCTTGGGTTGGGATAATAGGTTAAATCTTTCAAATTACACTGGGTCGTGATATAAAGGTCTGTGCAAAATTTCAAGTAGGTTGATCCTGTTACGAGCTGTAGACTCGTCAAAGTGGCCAAAATTAGCCTAAAACGTTTGATTTTTGTTTCTAAAATGTTTTTTGGTTGGGGTAATGGGTTAAATCTTTTAAATGTCACTGTTTGAACCTGATACAAAGCTCTGAGTGAAATTTCAAGTTAATAGGTGAAGGTGGGGAGGCTACAGCATCGCCTAACTGAATAAGGAAAAGAACAAAATAAGGGTGAAAAACCGCGTTTTTTAACTTATACAATTCAGCTCCCTTTAGACCTAGCGACTTGAAACTTTATAGCTTTCTACGAGTATTATCCACACCAAGAAGATTCACACCAAATTTCAAGTTTATCGGTCAATTAGGAGCCGAGATATGGATACTTGGAAAACGCGTTTTGTGACGTCCGGTAAACATACACTCCTGTGCAAACAGGTTTCACGCTGTGGGATGATTTGTGGGTATTCACTTATTAATATTTATATGAGATCCAAGAAGTGTTGTATCTCGTAACCCACAGGAGACAGACAGACGGATCGTGTCTGTCGGGACGACGTGGTAGGGATGGGCTTAGAAGGTCGTTGAACTCGAAATTTTTTTTAAACCACCGAGGGTGACGATGGATCGGACGGGAAGGGCTATGGTGGGAGGGGAATGTGTTGCTTTACTTCTATTGAGAAAGGACGAGACGGCAAGCAGCATCTTGGCTTCCCCTCATCGCTTCCCAAACCACGGCCTCCTATACCAGGCCACACAAACCTTTTTATAGAACCTTTGTTTCATTGAGTCAGCCGGTGTTCGGGCTCAGTGTGGCAACTGCATCCACCGATCGCGCGAGCCCCCGTTTTTCCACGAAAACTTGGGAAACGTTTTCCTTCGGATTCAACACGCGAAAGTTTCCGCGGAGGTCGAGATCGCTCTTCCTAGAGACGTCACTGCTTAGCTCCATAAGATCCCTGCGTTTGACGACACTGAAACCAAGGAAACCGCTTTCTCGGTTCCACGGGCTTCCCTCACGTTTCTTCTCTCGTTGTCGTCTGACCTCCGGCCTTCGCCAGTTACGTCCGTAAATTTGACCGTAAAAATCGCTCACCGACCTTCCATAAACCTCCAATAGCGCTCGAGTGAACCCCAGGCAAACTCGTTCATTGCTGCAGAACTACCAATTGAAACAATACAACCACCAAACTGTGAGTACTCAGTCAAAATTAACAAAAATAAATAGGCATTACAAATATCACGACCCTTCAATATTTTTGAATGAGCATAACCACATGGTAGTTATCCCACAATAGTATCGTGGGCCACAGTGCAAAAGCCTGTATGAACAAAAATCAAAAATGTTCAGGAAACGATAAAAACTGTTTTCCAACAGTAACTAACTTCATATTTTTGACAGGGTACTTCAAACATCCATTGAGGAGAAATGGAGCGCTGTAGCTTGATTCTGCCCCTATCAGCGTGTGCACAACGCCCAAATTCACCAGTGAAGCCAGAAACCTCATTTTTGGACAAAATAGTTCTTACAAGCTTTTGCACTTTGGCTGCCGATATATTAATTGTGTTAAATATCTTGTGATACGCTGAATATTTTGTGTTAAAGACATATATTTTAAACCGCTGTAACTATGCAACGCTCCAAAATTCCACATCCGTTTGTTTTCCGTATAGAGCACCCGTTCTGTTTACAATATCCCTGTAAGCCCTCACAAGGACTCCTGAACTACACGAGATCGTAGGAGTAATGAGGCAAAATATGGTGTGTCCGTTCTAGTAGGTGACCAGATCGTGAGGGTAGACGGTGGATGTGGAACTACATGGATGTGGCTTTGTCAATATCCGATATGATTCTTTTGAATCAATGTTCGAAATTACCAGATTACCAAATTACCGAAATTACTCCTCTTTCTTGAATAAAAAAATCAATACCAAAATTGTTATAACGCAAATTTCTCATCGTCTTGCAGACATACACCAATTTACGGAGCATGTGGACGTGACTTGTCCAGAGCAATCCGAGCCATGTCATATCCGGAGAACTTTCCGTCTCTGAACCCGAAGGCAATGAAGTTGGTTTTACTAAGGTTGACCATCATTCCCATATTTCCAGGGCAGTAAGTGGTTTGCCCCAGGCATATCAGCTTTTCTCACTACCATTTCCCATGTTTGACCCGTGACTTTGATTGCCCTGTCATCCGCAAAAGAGAAGGCCACCTCACCTAGGTCGGTCTTGAGCAGTTGATCCTGAAACACGCTGAAATGAATAGGCCCCAAGATGATTCCCTGGGAGTTCCACACTATACAGGCGAAATAAAAAATAAAAAAATAAAAATAATTTAAACTCCACGAGTTAACAAAAAGGAGATTTGGACTACCTAAGTTACTTCCTACCTATTTAGTTCAGTAGGTACGTGATTATCATAACAGCCATCTGACTATGTATTCAGGTTTATTCTATTTAAGTACCTAGGTAACAAATCCACGTTTCATCAAAACCGCCGTATCTATGAAGTTTTGATCAAGTTTGAACAATAATTGTTTTCTATACCGTGTTTGGAAAGTTTCATCAAAACCGCCGTATCTATGAATTTTTGATCAAGTTTGAACAATAATTATTTTCCATACCGTGTTTGGAAAGTTCGTTTAAATGTTTCGACACATGCGTGACGAACGTCGAGAGCTCTCGAGTGATATTTTCGGTCTAAATAAGCCAATGAGCGGAACCATGTGCTTATTGGTTTGACATTGTTTTGATTGAAACGACCCAGATAAAACCACGCTGATAAATAACGGAGGCTTTATTTCCAGGGGCGATGCAAGAATTGAAGAATTTAAATTGTTTCATAGCGCCGAGGGGATAAGTCCTGAATTTATAACGGCGATCAGAGGCAGTTTGACAAGGTCGGCATCCATCAAAAAGACCTAAAGCCTATACTCGGATAAAAGTAATTTATTTTCCGATAAGGTAGCAGCAGAGGCGTTTTATGACGTAAATAATCCAGATGGAGGAGAAAAAAAATGGAATTTTGATTCCCTTTTTCATCCACTGATCAGAAACACGGTGGTTCATCTCGTCAACTTGGAAAACGACAAGAGCTTCTCCTACATAACTCTTGATACAAATTAGTTATATTTATACAACAATTGGACGAGTCATTCGCATTCACACTGAATGATTATACCAAACTAGGTTCAAAGAATGCAATAAATATGTGTATGAGTAAACTTGAATCGAAGTGAGATCAAAGGAATCACAATAATGAAACCATGAATGAAATTTTTATCGTAAGGAGATCTGGGATGGAGATTATATGAATTAATTCATTTATGTGAATATCAATTGCACAGCTATGGTGAATGCGGCTATGTGAAACGAAGTTGTGGCCTTTGTGACGCATTGGGAAGACCTCTGGTCTACTTACCCATATTTTGACGGGAGCATTTATGAATTATCTGTTTCTCGTTGATTTCTCTCAAGTGACAGGACCCATTTTCGTCTGAAACATCAAGACAACATCTCTAGAAGGAAATAGTGTAGAAATATTACAATAGGGTAATATTAAAGAAGAACAACAATTTAATGTCGATCTAAATTTCAACTCAAAATTCCCTAATGTTATTCTACATTCCTAAAATACCAGAGCCAGCATGAGCATTACTTATAAGGAATCTTGTTGTTTACAGAAAGAACATCTTCTCATCAGTCACTTTTTAAGTGAACTTCAAAAGAGTGTTTGAGCTGATTGCGTTTGGCACAATTTCGAGCGGATTCGCCGACGTCTGTTTGTTTAGGTCCGCCAACCCTTGCGGGCGTTTTCCGCAAATCAACGCTAATTTGTTTAGACGTGGAAAGACGTGTTTATTTTTTTGGCGTCGCTTCGCCAAAATCTTATTAAGCCGTTTAGCATCTTATGGGTTGTAGAAAAACATTGTGAACCAAACGTTAAGCGAACGAGAAGGTTGAACAGATCGAGGCATTTGGCTCAATTGGTAGGTATCTAACGAATGCGATTTATGGAACATGAAGGTTCTTTTGACATGGAATAACCAGATGTTTGGAATTACTACCTCATATTTGATCGTTACACCAATCGCATAAACTGGCGAAATGTTATTTACATTAACATGATATGCGGAAGAATACACAATATGGCAAGTTATAATTATATTTGGGGTTATGTTAGGTATTGCCGTCAGTCACCAGTATTTCAGATGAAACGTACTACAACTGGGCGAATGAACCAGAAAAGAGGAGCCACCATGGTGGGTTGAGTCGGGTTCGAGCGTTCAATACGGAGAACAATCATAAATAAGTGCAATGAACCTCTTAACAGTGAACTAAGCTTGTGCAATTTCACAAAACTAAGCTTTACTTCCTCCAAATAGTACTATTTACCTTGCCATAGTAGCTCTTCTTTAAAACGGCACCCAATTCCAGATTGTCTCACATAAATAGGTATTGTCCAAGTCCATAAGGCCAGCTGCTCCAAATTTAAAAGAAAAACAGCAAAAGAGTGGCAGGTGGTAACAATTATGGAACATCCATTTTGTGGGCAGGACTGTTGTCATGCAGATAATCTGACCCAGGAGCCCACTCTCACGGTCGTTCAGGGCTTCCATGACAAAGTACAGGTGTGGAAAGTCGCAAAGGTTTGCTCTTTTTGTCGGCTTCTCAATGCAGCAGCCTGTTAAAGTAAGAACAGCTGATGCCACGAAAGCTACCGCCGAAAACCCACTGAGTCAACTCATGAAACCAGCTTCAATTGATCTTGACTGAAGTTAGTAAGCAGAGTTTCCTTGAAGTTGATTGTCAAAATAATCATGAATCGGCCCCAACAAAGCAACCAAATTTTATCAAGCGATTCAAGAGTCACTGCTCCTATTGCCAGATTATGGACCTACGATTTAACAATAATAATCCCACGGCTGACTTGACTCATCCCTAACGTTAGTTGTTTCCTGTTGGAATCGAACGTCTTCATGTCAGACGTTCTTAGATATCAGGTATACATACACCTACTCCATTGTTCTATTTGAACAATGGCTCAGTTGGGGAGCAGTTTTGCTTAATTGAGTAACTGACAAGAACTTGTACCAATTACAATGCAAGAAATTGAAGAGTCTCCATTCGGCAACCATCTACTACGTAGCTGTAAAAAATCACCGTGTATGGAGACACGTAGGGAAATATACCACCTCAAAAATATCGATTACATCGTTAGACGATATCTAACAACATAATATTCATAATTAGCAATTTTATTTTTGGCTCAACATTTCGCAACAGACGAGAGTCAAAAGGACGGTACATCATTTTGAAAGTTGGCAAACTGGTTGCGGGGGCAGATTGTTATTGGTCTTTCGCAATTGATTGTTTTGGCCAAAGTTTTGGCAAGTGGTGGACAATATGACGAAACTTCACTCTTGACCCACCCATTTATCAATCAATGTCCATTTTTTTCATTTTGATATTATTGAATTTTTATATGATTTTATTAATTATCAAGGTCTGTAGGTGTACATTGAACGAGAAAGCAAACAGGCAAGTTGTATTGTGCCTCATGGTCCATAAATGAATAACGCGTATGCCTATAAGCAGTAGGTATACTCACGTTGTCAACTTAGTCAAAATTTTTGAAATCTAACAGACTAAAATCGTACGACTTCTATTCTCCCTTAGAACGAAATCAAAACCAGCTGAAAAAGCTATAAAACGTGGTAGAGAATGATGAGATTGTTTAAGACCTCGCATTACCTGGCAGCATTGATTATTTCAATTGGGCAGATAATTCTTTCCTGTCCACGTCTCAATTTCATCTTTTCCAGAGGCCTTTTGGTTTCTAGAGTGTTGTGATGGACTCAAGTTTCATCCCCGGTGACGAACATAAAGATCTTCTCTTTTAGTCAATATACTGAAGAGCTCCACATACATAACCAAAGGAACAGTGTGAAATTCAAGAAGAAATGGTGTAAATTATTCTTGAAATGAAAATACCTAGTTCGGACAAGGCAGGATTAAAAGCAATTAACTAGAAAAATGATGAAAAGCCATGGAGATATCTGTTTTGTGGTTGACTCAAAATCGAATGTTATCTGGAATGAGCGGGTATTCTTTTCCTTCTGACCCATATATTCAGTTATTCATCCAAATGATTTAAATATTACTCATAGCCAAGTCTTGTGGCCTACTAGCGTAATCGTCTAAGCAAGATAAGTAGGTAGGTGAGTGAGTAAACATACGTTAATGAGTTGTTAATGAACCAACAGGTAACTGACTGTGTTTATATCTTACGTTTATCTAATTCATTCCATTACAGTTAATAACATGACGTTTGAGTTCACAGTGTGATAATGAGCTCTCATTAAGCTAATAACCTAATAAATATGAAAATTACATACCAGGAAAGTTGCCATTATTCACCGTTCCCAATTGAATTGGCCTGTGAACATTCAACATTATCTGAATTTTTCAGCTGAGATATGGTAGAATGCTTAGGACTAGACTTCATAATAACACCAAATTTAGTCGATAATTGAGCTTCTCACTGATTCGTCGACATTTTGAAAGGACATACTTGCAATCAAAAGGCTAAGTTCGTAGATTGGCAGAATCTGGCCACTCTAAGGGGGGTTTTGGGGATGTCGCTTTAATAGTGGATGAATTGTGTGGAATTCAGAACCACCGAAACTGAACATGTTTTTCAATATCCCTAATTTTCTTTCATTTGTAATGATTCTAATTTGTAATGAGTTAGCTGAATTCCCAACCCAACACCCATTCACGAGTTCTAATCAGCTGTTAGCAGCAGGCCTCTGTTTCGTAATATATTTCATGTTAATTTAGAAATCCATCTCTGGTAACGACCTCACCCATTACATTAATCTGACAATTAATGTACATAAGCCGTAATCTGATATTTTTCCTTACAAAGGGTTACTCTTGGATTTTCAAAAATGCACACATTTGTCATATTGCTAGTCGTTTTTAGGTGTATTTTGTGTAGAGAATGGATAATGTAGTGAATACCTACCTACCTACACCCCATACCGTTTAGGAGGGTCTCGTTGAGTTGGAAACTCAAAATATTGAGTACTCGGCATACTTTTTGAAAACCTACTACACCCACCGTTATGTACACGGACATCTCAATAAAAGCCGATCAATTGCCGCCTAAAGCATTTTTAAAAGGCAGAATGTTTTGCATAGTAGCAACGCGAATGTCTGCCCTTGACACGAGGTTTGTGATGATGGGGATATTCGTCGGCTGCGGTCGGTGTATTCTTCGCTACTGAATGTCTATAAATAGTTGGGTCATATCGACTGAGTCTTTTCTCCTCATCCTCTAACCACCGGCCGCCTCGAGGACTGTATTTTCGTTCCCCTTTGACGGCTGCCAGTTCTGGGAACGACAACAATTGAAGCGGTAAAAGTACACACTCCCTCATCACTCTTCGCAGAGCTCTACTGTTTCAGCAGCCTACACTGCTGATAACTCGTTGCGGCTCTATCAAGGATGTAGTAATACATGTCACCAAACGGTGCGCCATGAAAGATTGTGTTAGGCAATAGTAACATGACATGCATGCACCAAAGAGGCGGGAGCTATGGCTCGTTGTATCATAAGGCGGAAAAACCAATAAGAACATGCAATTTACATCACCTTCAAAATTATACAGCTTTGGGTTATATAATATATCGAGGGTCTCACGGCAACTTCCAACATCGTCATTTCGGCAACTTTTCAGCAGAGCCAAAAAACCATCTGCCAATGACTATGTGTACTGAGTAATTCAGTAAAATAAATCGTGAAATTTAGTGTTACCTAACTTAAGTACCTAACTTATACTTAGTTAGGTCGATCCGCCGGGAGAAGACGCTTCAAATGGTATGCATAACTCATTTTGGCCAAAAATGACGATGTGGGAAGTTGCCGTGAGACCCTCGATATAACATACTATGTGCCATATAGAGAGCTTAGAAAATGCTCGTACTCATTGAATTCATCTGCCATTCTGTCTAGAACATTCGCATCAAAATGACAACATTGTGGATGTCATCAATTAAATCAATATTACATCAGAATCTACTGAGGATTAAAATTGATCGGGGTTAAGAGCAAGGAAAAAGTTGCCTGAAGTTGTTAACAGATTACGTTCATGTGAGTCTTGAGTAGATGGGGATATTATAAAATGGCGTATGATGCAAGGGCGTAGCCAGACTAATTTTTGTACTGGGGCAAATAATTTATTATATGCATATAACTGCCCCAATCGCCCCCCGCCCTCCCCGCTAAAACCATGGTATGTTGGGTTCATTCGGATAAAACGTTTTTTCATTTTAATAATTTATGCTTGTCCTCAATCTGTGTGCTGAGGTAATTTCAAGGGTACCTAGTCACAACATTATAGATAAAGAAGAGGGCGTCTCGAAGAAGTTAATTAGATGAGAGACAACTAAATATACCAAAATTGAATAAACATAACGGACCATCAGCTTCACTACAACTAATTCTATAAGTTTCAATCTAGTGGGCCCCAAGTGGGGTGAAACATTTTGGACCATGAGTTCTTACTGGTCAACATGACCAATGGCCTGGAATTCGCTTGCAATCTTATGAGGTTATTTCTACCCATTTCATTGATCAACATTTAAAAGTTGATCTTATAAATGCAAAATCGAGAACTTGAAACGTTGGCTGGTTCTGAAGGAATGAGCCTAAAATTAATAGTATGCTGAGTTGCGCCCTATTTTATAATTGTGGTTTGGCTAGAAAACTGCAAAATAGGTGTAGGCACTCACAATGATAACGATCACATTACATTGTCGTTCAGATTACATCGTCATTTAGTGTTATACTAAGGCCGACCAATGAAAATCCTCCAAAATATTTTTCAATAGGTACAATTAATTTCTTATCTAAAAAGAAGATTATCACCCCCAAATCCCAGCTGAATAACCTATTTCGAATAATAAACGTATTCCAGGGCTGAAGTGACAAGATCCGCTTGGAACTCGTGGAGCAAAACATTTCTGAGGTCGGCGCGTGCGAGATGAGTGATTCGTCAAATCGCTTGGGAACTGAAACACTCGTTAGTACCTTTTCAAAGTCTTTTGATTGGATGATCACGATCTTCGCCGAAGAGATTATTATAATCGTTTTGAAACTACCAGCATAGCCTCGTTTGATAAAAATTGGAGTGATTTAAAAAGAAATGGCTTGACTGCCCTACAAATTGTCGATGCGCTCCTCACATTATTATAACCAGTCCTGACGTCGTGTCTACCGTGGATTTCTTGCGTTAATTTAGTCAATGAAGTTAACGTACTAGAAGTAGCCTAGTCAACAACAGATTATATTACAGAGGAACGGCTTCGGCGATGACGGGTAGTTCGATTACGTGGGAGTTAACAGCAACCTCTAAAAGGAGGCCGAATACGAGATACCGTTCACGGGAAACGGGCACTTCAACTTATATTTTGACAGGACAAAGATTTCAGTATTTTCTAAAAGCTGAAACGATGCTGAAATCGCTGGTTTTTAAGTACAGAATGTTTCTACGGCGTTTTCTCGGAAAGTTAAATATGTTTAAAGCTGGAGAAAAGCGGATTCCGGCAAAAGATTATTTAGAGTAAATCGCGCTGAAAGTGGAAGTATTCAAGTAGTTCACGTTTCTCTTGTGATTCTGGTTCAATTTGTTATTCTCCAAGTTATGCGAACAATATGGAAATAATGGATAACGTTTTTCAGGTAGTGGAAATGTAATTTGGGCATGTGGCAACTTTTAGACAAAAATTGAAATACAAAGAAATGTATAGTTTGTTAAGGATTAAGTAGAAGGTGAAGTTATAATCAATGGTGCACCCTTCCTTATTGATTTATTTAATCGATTAATTTACAAATGCAGGTGGAAACGAACTTGACCGAAGGAAAACACTGTTGTTTGAAAAAGGACCCTTAACCTATTCCACGGCTGACTGGGCGAAGGAGAGTCATGAGGGGTAGAAATGTAATAAAGACCTTTTCTTGAATCGGACCTCGATTGATTGATGAAAACATACTTCATCAGCGGAAAGAACAGTTTTTGGTGCATCAAAATCGAGAAAAAATACAAAAATCTATACCTATTACCTCCCACTCTGTTGTAAACCAACTTAAAAATATGCACAAACAATACACAGCGTAGCTGTTTTCTCCTTCAGAGAATTACCTGCTCCTATGTAGAAGTGTAGCGGTCTTTTTCCTGAAGAAGTACTGGCGCCTTCACCATACACAGCGTAGCTGTCTTCTCCTTCGGGAAAGTACTTGCTCCTGTGTAGAAGTGTCGCGGTTTCCTTCATGAGGAAGTACTCGCTCCTTCCCCCTTCAGGGAACTTTCAAATAAATCAAAATTTAACAATTTAGTTAAGTCAGACCTTAACACACTCTAAGGGAGGTTTTGGGGAGTTTTAGGGGGAAAAAATTACGCATCAATTCCAAAAATGAAACAGTATGGCAATTGATACCTCATTTTGAAGAGTTTTCACGGAATTCAAACCGAATTTTCAAATTTTGAAAAATTCATATCTCGAGAAATTCAAATAGAATGGTAAGTATAGTTTTCAGTTCGCATTTAGAAAGAGTTAATTTTTTTTTACAATTTTTCAAGACCATCCGCAGCTTTGTGCTGATTCGAACAGCACATGGTTTAATTAATAATAATGATTACCACTTATTAACAACTAAGTAACAATAATTAATACAAATTATTAATAATTAATCTCTCAGTAAGTTATCCAGACAGAAGGGTGATCTGTACAAATAAAATAATAAACCGTTGTGTCAAGAATCTCTTGAATTTGGAAACTGGGACGTCCAATTGGAGTGGCGTTGGTCCCGAGGCAACCAAAGTGTTGAACCAAACTGATTGAAAATCTGATGCACCGTTATGGTTTATCAACCATACAGAAATGCGGCAGGCGTTCATTCGTGAAGCGACTCTTAACAAAATGGTGAAGGCCGAATACAACTGAATCCATGGCCGCACATTTCCTAACGCAAGTCCTCTCCTTATACGACACCGGACATGCTCCAGTCGTTCGCTCTAGGGGGCTGAAGTCAAGCCTCAGGCTTGATTTCCACCACAATTTCTAATGCCATGAAAGCAACCTGTTGCTGTGGTAAATTCTGGCCTTGCAAATATAAATATCGTCATTCGTAAATATTCCAGCAACCTGCTAGTTGTTACGACCAAGTATTTCATAATACCAGGTACTCACAAGATTGCTACGGTTTTCAAGTCACTTCATAAATTCGCTCTTTAGGTCACGCTGCATGGCTCGAAATGTTTTGTGAGCGTTTGGAACTATTTTCATAAACTTCAAATTGTAGCTTTTCATGAACAAGCACGTTGACACCTCATCATGTTTCCCTATGTGGAACGGAAACAAAAGATAGTGAGTAAATGGGCGATAAATTTGAAGTAAATATATGCGGTTATCTCCAGTGAAGGGAAGAAAATTACGTGAATTTGTTTGCGTTCCCTAACCACCCAACTCTGCTGCAGATTAAACATTCTCTTGATTTATGGATTATAAACTGGGTGCTTTCGAACGGGCAGAGATAATTTTATATACCGCCTCCCATATAACCAACGGAACCTTGTACCCATGTCAACTTGCCTTGTTAATGATGAGTACTTGGCCATTTTATTGCACCAAATATTTTAAAATTCGTAAAACAGACGTTCTATATTTTCTCAACTTGTAAACAACGTCAATGGCGTTGAAACATTTTGAACGGATCACAAATCATCGCCGTTGTACTACCTAACCAAAACCTTGTTATCTATTCGCATAGAAGTGAATTACTTGAACGTGAATCCCAGCCTTGAGTAAATATTACAACAGCGACTTTACGTTGGTCGCTCAACATGGTTAATCCCACTAGCCCTTAGATGCGTCAGCGAATCATTTACCACGCACGTTTGTGCAAAACTGGGATATTCTATTATTCTCCTTGAAACAGGCTAATTCGTGTTCGATTATTTACCGGCCGTACTTCAGCGCTCACTGCAACGCTAAAATTCAATATAAATTAATGATTCATGAAAGAACTTCAACATGCATCTCTCAAGGAGGTTAAGTTAGTGACGCTACGATACTGTTATCGATTTTGGTATCTAATAGCAGGGTCGTTTCAAAAATCGAGTGCAAAATGTGGATATCCGTACCATGTTTTTTGTCTCACGGTCATCCATTCCCTCGCTCACTCTAGTGCTCGACCAAATACAGCCAAATACGATCACTCTCGATAGAAGTGAGATAAAAAGTTCAAATTTGCACAAAAAATCGTTCCTGGCGATGAAAGGCTAAGTTCGTAGATGGGCGCTCTAAGGGGGGGCTCCCATAAATTCCCAAAATGAAACATTCTGACAAGTGATCCCTCATTTCAAAGGTTTTTTTATGTTGAACACACGTAACAACCACCTTTCTTCATCTTCAAAGTGCTACTGTAACAGTTTTAGTACACAATGAGATATCGCAATTTTGACTTCACCATCGTGTTTAGCGTTTAAAAAAAACCCTTTAAAATGAGGTATCACTTGTAATTTTTGCCCCTAAAACTCCCCAAAACCCGATTCTGCCAATCGACGGATTTAGCCTTTCGATTGTCAAGACAGATTTTTTTTGCTAACTTGAACTTTTTATCACAATTCTATCGAGAGTTATCGTCTGGTATGACACATACATGAATATTATATATAATTAAGTGTAGTATGTGTTGTCGATGTTACTTACCTCACATGTTAAGTGTACAGACCATATCAAAGGTTAATTCTGCCATTTCAACCATATTCCTCTTGTAAATAGATTATGTCTTCTTTTGTCAATGATTTTCTTATCTTCAGTGACTTGGATTTGTTTTAGGACGCTCACAAAAAGTCATTGTATCTGAATAACAGGCACATATGTCAATATTACTGAGAGTGATACTATAGAGTGGGTAGGTGAACAACAACACGCCGTATACATGGTCGAGCCAAAGCCACGTAGAATGAGCCCCTGCTCTCAGACAAACCCTCTTCGGTGGGACGCTGGAGTCATCCCCGCCAGCGTCTGCGGATTTGCCGTTTACTGTAGGCAGAAAAAAATCAGTACTTTGTTCGGGTAAATTTGGGGAATCAGTTCTTTGTTATTCACGTATCAAATGATTTGATACTGTTTCGATATCAAATGTCGCATCGATGGGTTCATCGCAT
Source organism: Stenodema calcarata (assembly GCA_963920205.1). NCBI lineage: Eukaryota > Metazoa > Arthropoda > Insecta > Hemiptera > Miridae > Stenodema > Stenodema calcarata. The sequence continues at coordinate 19,944,452 of OY986051.1, forward strand.
CGTCACTAGGTAAAGTAATATAACCGCGCCATCTTGCATTGGAAAACCGATACAACACAACGTGTACTCACAGATAGTTGATCGAGCCAGTTACGCAATATCCGCTCGTCGACGGCGACGGATGGGCGCAGCAGAAGAGGACCACACCCTAGTCCAGACGTCACTCTGAGCTGCTGTTATCGAAGATAAAACTGACCTAGAACACAGTAACAAATCGAAATTGGTCTGACCTACCTACGGCCGTCACATGGCTGTACCTGATAACAGTGATAACGTTGTAGGCATCGAAATTCATAAGTTCTTAATGGCTGATTTCATAATTTTGTAAGATAACGACAAATTATCCCAACATTACCTGCACTCTCTCTCTACAGCAGGTACTTGGATTTCAAGCGAACTTCAGCATGCAGAAGGAATAGATGACATTGTATTTCTAATCGCTGCGGTTTTACCTCCAAAACTTAGGTTACGGTTCATAATTTCGTAAGATGACCAATTAGGTATCTTAAAATTACCCTTTCTCTCTCTCTATCTTCAGCATGTAGGTAATTAGGGTTACAACGAACTTCAACATGCAGAAGGAATACATGTATTCCTAATCGCTGCTGGTCTACTCCGTATTTCATAACTTCTGCAGGTGACAAAAAGTGTCAATTATTGTGATATAATAAATACATAACAATAAATACAAGCAGAATTCGGCAGCCGGAATTTTCATAATCAAATCGATTCTCTATATTTAGAAAGTATAGTTTTAGGTTATCCCTTATCACCGCTATCTGTGGGGTGATTTCGTGTGATGTAAGCCTCTGGCTATAACAACTCTCACCCAATTGATTTTGGTCAGATTACTGTCGCCGGCATATCAACAGCATCCATAAGCCTTCAGTTGTTTGAACTAATATTCGGATTAATGCTGGTTTGGAAGATCGCGAAAGAATCTCGGTACGTTTACTTTCACTAATTTGGTCGGTAGTTGCTGACATCAAAAAATGGTGAGACCTCAACTAAACTGGATTATTCCAAGTATGTATATTCGTTGTGTATGACTATTCAACAGCCTTGATTTTATTACAAAGATGACGAATGGAATAAGTAATTTCACTTTTGTGGTCGGTGTCCATAAACGGATCATAGTTAACTAACCGTTACTGTCACTTCGTCACTTGTCTATTTCTGTTGTCTGCGTCAAAAGATTTTCCTCGTAGTAGTCGCATAACATTCGTTATTAAAATGTAGTATTAACAAACGAGACGGTTTTTGGTTTTCTGCAGCTCCTTTGTTTGATATTGCAAAATAATTGTTCGCCATTCGTTGAAAACCTGGCGATTTACCGCACGTCCCGATATTTGCTATATGCACGGGGGACAGGTGACATTATGCAGCGAATCATATAAAGTAGAACGATACAAGGTGACATCACTTGAACGAGTTATTTATCGGTTTTTATTTGTCAAGTTTGCAACGCGAATTTTTTTATCAACCCCAACACGTGAAGTGTCCATGTCAAAACAATGCTATTGATTTCTCTAGACGTCTCCAGTAGAAAATTATATTTATTGAATTACCAACTGAGCCCCTCCGGCCGTGTATGACGTCAGCCTGTTTTGCCGTAGGTGCGTCATCCCCCCCACCAACCCATCAGATCTACAGCTCAGTCGTTTTATTAGACGGTTGACTCAGACGACTCCCTCGTTCATTCAGTTCGGATTGTTATTGGCTGGATTCGCTTTGGATGAACCAATTTCCCGAATCTATCGATTCCATCTCGATCGATTGTCCGCCTCCGCTATTATCTTCGTGTGATTGCAAGGCTTTGCGAAACTCGACAATCTTCGAGCGGGCTGTTGGAGAATTTACGTAAGTGTAGGTTCTCCAAGCAGTTCATCTTCTCAGAAATAGTGTCGTGCCCTTTGGATGAATTGCGGGGAAATGCTGCTTTGTAATTAATAGGCTACTAGCGTCATTGTTATTCCCACGCTCCTCCAGTATTTGTTTAATGATTCCACAATGTTCCACTTCTTGAAATAAACTTAACAACACACAACCAAAATAACAAACACGACTGCTGTGAGTGACCAATTTCAATCAATATTGCCATTTGCTTCAACAAAATAAAAATAAACATATGGATCACTACCAGGATCTGAGTCTTACTCAATCAAAAAAAAAAAAAAAAAAAAAAAAAACAAAAGAAATTCTCGTAAGGAGATGTTGAATTGAGAAAGATACATTGATATACCTATTCTTCGTATGTAAAATATCATCAATCTACTACCTACTGGTTACTGAAACTTGTCACAGTTTTTGAACCATAACGCCCAAATTTGAACACTCAATATATTCCCATCAACCGAACTGCCCACTTATCTATCCTATATTGCACTTTGCCCGTCTGCAGCCCCTTCCCTCACATTGTCGCTACCTACCCTCATCCTGAAGGCTGGAAACATTAAACAACATGTTCTTTCTTGGAGAGGATTCACAAAATCTCGATCTGTTTTTCAACGATGGACGATCCCAGGAGTGAAAGTGACAGTGAGCCTGTTTGAGAAAAACGATAACCTAATTAGGAGACAAATGCAACTCACCAAATATAACGTTCTAGAATAGATGTGAAGGTAGAGTATACAAATTAGATTTCATAATTTATTCATCTATCCAGAGTTCGTGGATCCATGATTCTGTGGAGTCACCTGTTTTTGTCATAAGAAATGTGTATTTCCTATCCCCAAAAATCCTGTTTTTTCGTGCTAGTTCGATAGCCAAAATAGTTTTAAGGACGATATTCGGAAGTTTTCAACTGTTTCTCTTCATTTTATTCATTTAAAATTTTTTTTATGAATATACAGACATGAATATAATATATTCATATTATAGACAAAAAGGCTTTGGTAGCAAAACATAAACACCGCTCTGCTGCTTACGTATACGTAAGCAGCAGAGCGGTGTTGATATATTATAATATATCAACGTAGTACGGCTCGTAGCATACTACTGTTACTATCAGATACCACATATTTAATAAATGTAGATTATTATTATTTAATAGATATTAATATTTTCAAATTTCAATTCAAATTAAGTTGGATAAATGATGAGAATTTGAATAACACGAATTACGATGAGTAAATACAAGATATGAAGATCTCGTAATATGAAGATCTGAAAAATTTTAATATCTAGGTTGAATTCAGGATGTCTCAAAACGGATGTGTTCAACATTTCCCCGATAATTACTTAGTAATGCAAGTTCATAATTTTCTTCAAAAATCCATTGAATGCTACAAAATGGATTTGCAAAAAAATGCAAAACAATAAGTATCCACGGAGTAGGATGCGTATTTTCTTTATTTCTCTCAATCAACGTAGGAAGAGGTCTAATTGGATTGTAAAACTCTGACGGGCATTTATTGGAACGAGGGAGGTTCATTTTGAAGGGGAATCTCAAACGAGCGGGTGTGCGAACCGCGATGAAGGGTGACAGTGAAATTTTATCATCTCGCCAAGCGATACGGAAATAGAAACTGGTTTTATTGATGTTGACTCGGGAGGGTTGAGGTGGAACTTGGCAACAAGTCGACGCATTGCTATGGGCGCCCCGAAGTGTCAATTCCGTTGCACCAGCGGAACCGTCTGAAGACGTCGACAGACGCTATAATTCATAGTCAATACCAAAATTTAGTACTGAGTTAGTATTCGTTCTCCGATACCAAGAGTCGTTACGATAATTCTTCTGTACGTAGGGATTCTCAGGTCCCAATACCCCAATATTTAGGCTCGATCTCTTAGAAACCTCTCTGACCAAAGCGCAATGCTTTTGATAAACCACATGTCAGTGAAACTTCGGACCTTTTTTTCCTATGTACAAACCGTGAAAACACGGAGAGCGAATCCGGCGTCAAAAACTCCAAATGTTACCTCTTGCAAGCATAGGAAGAAGACGGTAGAAGGAGTGTTATCCAACAGTAGGTGTGAGTTGATTAACACATGGCGACACCAATTACACCAAATCCGTCAGCTTCCATCCGCGCCTACTCAACTGTTTTTTTCTTGGAACGCCCATTTATGAAAGACAAGTTGTTGTTCCAATAACTAACCATTACTTACATTTCAAGATACAAGAACATAAGATCCGAATAGCTTTCCGTTCAAAATGAGGGTAGAACTGAGAAAAAAAAAAACATAAAAATGAGCGTGAATCGTACAATAAACTATACGCCAACTCTTATACTGGGGATCAGCTGATTTAAACTATGCATGCTTTTGTGATATTGAGCTTCTAGGTTTGCGATAATTTTCTTGTCTACAGAAAGGAGATAATTCTGGATATTCGTGTGTAAAGATAAAATTCTCGATAAAGATCGATTTTGTATGTTGTTGCAAATAATAACTCAGAAATTCTCATGATGGGCCAGGAGTTCAGTAGGGCTATTGGCCAGACCATCACAGAGCTGGTAACAGACTACCCCTCACGATACCAAACTGAACTATACAGTGTGTATCGCAGGTAGATTACAATACGCGAGACGGAGAAACTTGATCAAAAATGTAGTTAAACGCCGCCAACCGCAAGTTTTCATCTCATTAGGTTCCACAGATACGCCCTTTCAAAGGTTATTTCGAGAAAACCGTGTTTTTTATTGGAAACCTCAATTTTCTCTGCTTTTCCACATTTTTTTCCATCGTTCCACCACAGTTTTGAAAACCTGCTTTAAAATTTTGAATGTTCACAAGTTTCTTTTTAAACCGCAATAAAAGATCAAGAAATGAAAAATTTTAAAAAAAGTATAGTTAGCGACAAATTTTCAAGAATCGCTACTCTTAAAAAAAAAAAAATCCTGCAAGCTGTCGAAGTACCTTTTCAATAGTGTACTCAAAACTGCAGTTATCTCTCAATTTGTGAATGCAATTGGAATGGGAAGGGAAAAAACTGATGTCATGCTCATTTTGTAGGATCTTATCTCCAATAAATTTAATTTATTTTTTATGTAAATTACAAAGATATCTTCTAGGGATGTGATTGAAACCTAAAAGAACGTGAGGAACTTCTGGCATGATGTATGAGCAGTAACGAACTGGCTCAATCAACAGTACCCAGGAAGATGGATTGGGAGAAATGGATCTGTGCATTGGCCGGCCCAAAGCCCTGATTTGACGCCACTTGATTATTATATTTGGGTTAAATCGGAAGTGTACATAGTACCTATTGAGGATATGAATCATCTGATCGCAAGAATTCGCGAATCGTGTGAAGCAATGAGAGCTAACCATGATCAGATTCGAAGGGCTACATCAGCGGTGTTAAGCAGATGTCGTCGGTGTTTACTGCAAGGAGCTTTACTGAAATAGATTATTTAAAAATTCGACCCAAACTGGAAGATCAACAGATTCTAATTTCGCCCAAAACGTTTTGCATTTCATTATATTACAGCCTACGCCTAGCTTAGATACAAAATACATGTAAACATCAGACCTTTATAAAATCACTCAACAGAGTTATATATTTCTCAGTTGGCGTCCATTCTGTACACTATTCCATCCAATAGTACTGTTGTGTTTTTTCGGTTGTCTGACGAATATTTCGGACGTCTGAAAGAAGAAACCTCAGTGAATGCGACTAATGTCCAGCTCCCACCAGAAATAGAGAGCGTATCACCTATCAAAACCCCCTTCTTCTTAGGTCCCAGCTTCTCTCAAGTTTTAGCCCAAGTGCGCAGATTGTTGGGAGACGAAGTGAACTAATATTGATGTACCTCGTGTTTACACGCTCTTTCGCACGTTTTCCTGTAATGTAGGCAACGTTCAGTTCGTATTTGTTTTCAGACTTCTTTCAAAGGATAATCAATGCAATTTACTTAAATATACTTCGCTTTAATGACTATTCGGAGATAATACGATGTTTTATTGCTCAGCTACTCGGAATCCCCTTAGTAATTTAAATCCACCATCGAACTAGACATTTCAGTCATTGGCCACCTATTAAACTAATTTAAGAAGCACCATCAAACGACAAAATATTATTTGTTTCCAATAAGCACCTGTAAACTAAATATCCATAGACAAAATTTGTCGGACGAAAGGTTTACTATTGAAAGTCTTCTTATCCTCTTCAGGGCGATTCTCTTTTTCCTCTTCCTGGTTTCCGTTTAAATTTGCTCCCATTTTTTGAATCCGTGGAGATTCATGTCAGTAAGTTCTTCCCATGTAGTGTTTCTTGCCTCAATTGGATTGTAGCCAAAGGATTTTGGTCAATTTCCGTTTATCTTTCTCACACGTCTGATCTTGAGGAACTACCTACGAATTTCACGAAGTACAAAATCATGAGTAAACGTAATCTCGAATGAATAAGTTCAACGATCCAACAGCTCTAAAATGTGTGATTTTCAGAATTTTTCATTAAAACTGAGACAGTATACTGGGTGGTGAAAACATGAAGTGAAACGTATGAAATTCGGTGTGGATCTTCTTGGTGTCGACAATAGAAAGCCCTGATTAATAAAAACCCGGTTATTAGCCTTACCTTGATATTTTTCTTCTCCTTCTCCTTCTTATTCAGACAGTCAAGGCTACAGCCTCTCCACCTTCATCGATTGACTTGAAATTGTGCACAGAGCATCGTTTCAGCTTCTGACAGAGCCTTTTAAAAGATTTTACCCATTATCTCAACCCGAAAAAGTTTTAGAAAGAAAAACACAGACATTTTAGGCTGTCTACAGCCTGATTAACATGTCTAGTCGACTTGAAATTTTGCACATATCATCTAATATTATCATCTCATAGATTTATGTTTCGGTTGTTGAGCTCGTGTTATCAATGGTCTGCTGTGTGTATAATAATCGAGTCGACGAGGACGGTCATTGACCATTCCACCTGACCGCGCATCGCTGCTATTTTACGAACTAGGCAAAGCCGCGGGAAAACTTCCATTCGACGGATGTGAGTTATGAGCTCGGCGTCAATAGAATATCGTTCAAGTCCCGAGAATGACCAACTTCGGAGGTTCGCAGAACAACGCAATTAACATGCCTGAAAATGAGGTGTTGTTTGCTGTGCGACTTGGAATGAAGAACGTTTGTTCGTTTTTCCGTTATCCCATGTTGCTGTGGGTTTCATTCGAGCATACACACTCACAGACCGAATAAATTGAGAGACAATCTTCTTTAAATAACATGAAGCGGCTCAAGAAACATTGAACTTCTTCTTCTTTCTAAACTGTGTAATTACCAGTAGGAGAAAAATGGTTGTTAGATGAAAATCCGTTCCCATATTGCAACCACTTTGGTGACGTAGGAAGACCGATTCTGTGGAGCTGCGCAAAGCACTTGACTATTAAAATGGCTTTGGCTTGGATACGGTAATTCTTCAGAACTAGGGTCAGTGGCGGATACGAGGGGGTTGTCATGACCCCCCCCCACCACCTAACAAAAACTCTGCAAATTCTTGACACAACGGTTCATTATCTCCTTTGTACAGATCACCCTTCTGTCTAGATCACTAGGTCTAAATGTCTAGATCCTAAATGTTAGATTAATTATTATTATCAATTATCACTAATTATTAACAATTTTATCAAGTAGGTACCTAGTGAAAATTATTATAATTTATTGTTAGGTATTAATAATTCGTATTTATTATTAATAATAATTATTATTAATTATGATTAATTAATACGATATAATCTGGGGTTTTTAATACTACGTCGGTAATAATTTTTCTATAAAAGAAGTACCTACCAACAAACATTCGAAATTACCTTCATTTCCGTAGCACGAAACGCACCTCAGAACAACAAACTCGACATCACTTAAGCCATATGATGTTCCAAAGAGCTTGTTAGTATGAAAATGGACCTGTATTTCAACAGTTTGATACACGATCGTGTTGTGAGGCACAATCTTTGAGCCCTCATTGTGAACGAACGGCTGGTCGTACGAAGCTGCGGATGGTCTTAAAAAATTCTACGGAACAAACTCTATCTAAATATGAAATAAAAAACATACCGTTCTATATGAATTTTTCGAGATATGAAATTTTCAAAATTTCAAAATTCGTTTTGAACCCCTTCCCCTTGACCTAGGGTTATGAAAAGTTTCGAGGACCATTGTGGGGTTGGTCGAAACCCATAAAAAAAATTTCGTAATTTTAACTCAACGCTAACTGGGCATAGTGGCGCGGACGGCGGACGGCGTACGGCGGACGGACGGATTTTTTTTTTATTCGATTTTCTGAATCTACGTATCTTGAAACGTAAACCAACAAATTTTGAGGGGGGGTTAAAATTTTTTTTTCTTTGGTCGATTCCAATGGTTCATTATCGAAGATAATAAACCAAAAACGGCAATACTGCGCCTAGGACTACAAGTCCCCTTTTGGTCTCCAATGAAAGCTAATTAAATTTACTACAACTTCATTTCGCATAATATTTGACGAGGGATGAGTATTTTAGAAGATATTCCACAAGATAAGTTACCACTTTGAGAATTTTTCACTTTTTGGAATAATGGAATTTTTTTTTAAAGGATGTATCTTGAGTACGAAGAATTGTAGGAAGCTCGCTCTAGTAACGTATCGTAGAAAATGTAGTCCTCACTTAAAGTTAATGGAGTGACCGTACCCGTCAGACCAATTCTTCATGGAGATATGGAGCAAAAACCGAAAAAAGTGCGAAAATGTCATGGCTTTTCGTCCATAACTGCCATTTTCCGAGGTCTTAGAAAGGTGGAAATCTGGATAATTACTACTGGTTGATGTCCTAACACAAGTACGGATGTAAATGTTGACTGGGGGTTACCAGGGGGTTGCTCAATAACTCCAAGGCTGAGTTCGGACATCTTTGGCGTGCAAAAAGTATCAGAAAATAAAGCAAAATCGCAACAAAAAATTGATTAGGCCATGTAGGAGTTAGGGTTAGGGCGTTATATTACGAGTATAACGCGGAGCCCAGACTTAAGTGCCTCATCCCCCTCCTGGATCCGCCCCCAACCAGGTTTTCATCTTTATACTTTCGGTAGGTTTTGTAGGGGTTTCCTGCGTGGCAGTAATTGTGCTGGCAATAGCGAGTAGCAACGGCTTGTGCTGAGTTTCGCTAGTGATACCAAATCCGCCTTATTTCTTTGTTTGCAGCCTCATCCACTTCCGTTTCCTGTAACATCTAAGTAGCCCTTTATCCACAACAGTGATACGTTCTGCCTCTGAACAGAGATCATCCAGTGATCCACTTTAATTGAATACTTACGATTTCCAGTGGCTCTTACGACACTCCAAGTCTGTTGTCTGCTTCGTCCATAGGAACATCATCAATGTATTCGTCACCACTTTCATTGATATTTTCACAAGTTTGCAAGCTTCTATAAAAAAAAACTCGTGAATCCTCCCTAAGTAAAAATTGCGATAAGTGCTGCAGTTTGTTGAACTATGGTGTCTTGATGGGAAGTTTTCCACTATAAAGAGGTTTCAGTTGTGAGGAAGAGTGGCTTGCATTTCATGTGGTACATGCACGATTTTTCCCTTTTTTTGTGGTTTTAGGCACGATGGCTGTGCTAGTGTATTCTACAAGGAAGCTTTATGGAAAATGAACTGGGGAAATCCTTTGCGAATCTCAAGCACTCGGATTGGTCGCGTAGGTAGGGGCATTTTTTCTGATAAAAACCACTCAAATAGTCGGTCCAGTTATGAAAAATCATTTTATCGTCGTTTTCACAATCAATTACTTTGAAATGAGAGGGTTTTTACTCGGCTATTTCGCGAAACCAGCTTACCCTTTTTCCGGACAACCTCAGGGAATGAACCCCTTCTTCCGCTGTGCAGCCTTTCTTTACCCGCTATTTTCATAGGAATGGAATCGTTTTTCACTGATACCGACCTACCACGTGAAACAACTCCCAGAAAGCCACTACTTGGCATTGAAAGCTCGAAATCGACAAATAGTGGAAGTACACCCTTCTTTCCCTGTACCCATCTTATTTTTCAGAAATCACAAAAACATTTGGAGAGCTCAATTTCATGTAGGGGCTACATAGGTAGTTACATTCTTTATACGGTTTCAGTGAAATTATTGCACAACTTTATTTTGCACTCTGCAGCCACCTCGAAATCCTCTATTTTCACAGTATTGGGGCTCAAGCGGTTTTCCACGAGTAATCCTTGAGATACGAGTCCAACCTCGACATCTGATACAATATATTGTTAGACACAGCTTGATCTCAAGATATAGTGATAGAAGTATAAAGAGAGAGGAATAGAGGTAACAGTAGCGGATTATAGCTTACAAGAAGCACTCAGAGGCAGAAGTGCCGTTTGAAGGGAGAAAAGACGGAGAAAGACTCGGATAATCCATTGTCCGATATGGCCTCAGCGAGAGGCCCTAAGAGCCTTTGGGTTTGGGGTCAATGGACCCAGCTTGACTGGAATAATTTTATTAGGTTTCCCTCAAACTTCAAATCTCCTCTACCAACACAATATCAGACATAGTAAAAAATACTCCCCTTTCTATTCAAAATGCTACTTCAAGTACTTCAACGAAATATTTTGATTCGCGTGAAAACGCGCGAAATATTTTGATTCGCGTGAAAAATGAGGGTAAACAATGTAGTCAGCAACACAACTACGAGTTTCAGATTTGTATTTGTTTTTCTGACATACCTATGCAACTGTAAGATACCTAAGCATTAGTCTTTAAGAATAATTCAGTTTGTTGGACTGTATCTTGTAACAAACCTGGACCTCTTCTGGAGTCAAACTCTCCTCATTATCAATCTTGGTGAGGATCCCAGGAAATAAATCTCGGACTTGCGAGTTTAGTGATGTCATGTCATCTACAATCATAGTCAAGACGTCTGCGTAAGCTGCGTGCAAGGGAACAAGAAGAAGCGAAAAACTTGAAAAATTACACAAAAACTATCGTGTCAAGCAAAAACTTTTTCATGTCAAGGTTCGAGACTCTCACGAGGGTCTCCCCGTATTTTTTTTTCTTTTTTCTTTTTTTTGTTCAAGCTGCACATCGTCAGTTTTGGTTCACTATTCCACAATGATCCACTACAAGGAAAATAAACCCCTTTCCTCCCCTCAGCTTGAAATTCGAAATTCCCTCCGTTTCAAATTTGAAAATAAATAAGTAGAGCTCAAAAGAATCGCACAAAACACTATTTCATAATATAACAACCAGTTACAATGATAAATGGGTAACTATCTAGCTATTTAAATCACAAATTTCTGACACTGTTCGCGGTGAGAGTCCATTAACTTCTACTACACGTCACTAATTGTCAGCACAGAAGGTCCAGGGGCTTGGTCCTCTTCAGGCGTCGAATTTGTTGAGAGTTGTCAAGTGGCAGGAGAGCAGCTGGATTTGGATGTTTAAGATGCCTGCGCTCATATCTCATAGCTGGTTTTTTTTATGACACCGGTGACTGTCTCCACTTTTAGGTCTTTGTGGAGGTCATCATTCCTTACATACCAAGGAGTGTTTACTATGCTCCTCAGAACCTTATTCTGAAATGTTTGTATAATTTTGATATTCGTCTTAGCTGTGCAACCCCACAGCTGGATGCCATAGGTCCAAATGGGCATTAGCACTGTCTTGTTCAGGAGCACTTTATTATGTATATTGAGTTGTGAACATCGTCCCATGAGCCAGTACAGTTTTCTGAACTTGATGGGCAGTTCTTCCTTTTTTCTTTACTGTATTGTTCATTATCTCCTTTGGTTGAAAAACCTTTGTCTGTTTGGAGGGTTGTAGGAGGCGGTAAGAAAAGAAGAAGTTTTTCCGAGCTTTCGGCTTTAATAAGCCATCTTCAGGGCTGCAACATATATTGACATCTGCTGATGTCAATATATGTTGCAGCCCTGAAGATGGCTTATTAAAGCCGAAAGCTCGGAAAAACGTCTTCATTTCTTACCGCCTCCTACAACCCTCCAAACAGACAAAAGTTTTTTCTTTACGTGTTCTTTCCATTTTAACTTGGCATCTAATGTCATGCCCAGGTATTTCGCTGACTTTGCATATGTTATGGTATCCCGATTTAGTACCAGAGGGATTGGTAATATCTTTTTATTTGTGAAGTTGACACCTCTTGATTTTGTTTCATTGACTTTCATCAGCCACTTCTTCGTAAACCACAAGTGATGAAAGTTGCAAAAAAACTAATGTTTCAGCAAGCGGTGGGTAAACGGAGTTACACTGCTGATGAACCGATCCGCTTACTCTCTAAATGAATGTTAGATCTGATTATTTGGATTGCTTCACATACATGTTCAATTGTAGGGAGAAAAAAAATCTCATACGATTTGTTGTGAGCTTTTTGAAGTTAGGTAGTAAACAACTATTTTGTCTGGCACAGTTTTTGATTTCATTTTGGGATTCTGCCAAACATTGACGCTGGGATACTGGGATTTCTACCCAACAGACCATTATTTTTACAAGACAATGACGTCAGAACCACCTGGGGACGAAACCATATTAATCCAACTGAGTAAAGGCAACTTTAAGGGAGTGGGATGAGTCCTCCGCATTATCGAATTCCCTAAAACACTTCAGGGGCTTTGGGCTTTGGTTGAGGTCAGAGGATGTTCTAGTACAAGGGGGATGTCCCGTGTGGGTGTTCTGCGTGGGAGTGGTAGTTCTATGCTTCCTAGTCAGCCTCATCTCTTACGTAGGTTGGCCCTAAACCTAAACTGCTCCTCTGGGGATCCAATAATTTCCTTCGGCAGTTTTCCTCAATGCGTGGGAGATCAATGTAGCCGTCTGTTCGTTTCTAGGTCAACTTCAAATGAAAATCGTTACGGTTTCTGTGAACGAGAAGATTCTGCAGTTACGTCATCAGGCGGTCTGGTGGAAGGTACGTAATCGCGAATGACGTTGGACATTACGTCAAACTGCCATCATAAACTTGATGTTTTGAATGGACGTAAATCTATTCTTCGAGCTAAATGGATCTCAGATATATCAACCTCTGTACCTACTGCAATGCAGGACTCATATTAGTGGTGTTGAACTATCGATAGTTTCGATTTCCGATAGAATCGATGGGGCAGTATCGATAGTATAGGTACTTTTTTTTAATAATATCCATTGATTTTTAGGGAAAATTAAATCCTCCAAAACAGGATTGGTTATGGAATATTTCAAAATAATCCCAATATTTTGAAATTCAGGGTTAGACTCCGAAAGCCCCAAAACGGATTTGTATTGTTTTGAAAACACACTGAAGCGAAGAATATACTGATTCAAACGGACTAAATCATATCAACGAGCAGTACAAACAGCTGACTCCAGTAACTTGCACTTAAGTCCCTCGTAATCCTTGAAACTAGAATGTATTGAAGTTATGTTGTAAATGTAATAATAAATAACTCAAAACCTTTAGCTCAGCACTCGAGCAGCTATAAGCTTGCAACGAGTTTTCGTGAAATCAATTGCAAGGGGAAAAACGGTTTATCCAGCGAGGAAACACTCGAGCAAGTGGGGGAAAAAGGAATTTCGAGGGGCTGAAGATTCCAGAAAGTTATTTCTTTACTCCTATTCCTGTTCAGCGGGATAACACAGATCTGGGCTCGTCTGTAAGAAAACTTCCAAGAACCGAATCAACACAAACTTGTATTCACCCTTCAAGAGTTGTAGCTTGGAATCTTATGTGATTGTTGTAGTTCTTCCATTAATTTCATACACGTCGTATAGAATGAAAGTGTTACTTGGTGTATTTTGTAGATTATTCCAACAATCGTTCATTATGCCAAGCTGCATACTCTTGGGGTAAATTAAATAGCAGCAGTAAGCTTTCCAAAGTAGTTTAATAGGAGAACACAGAAGCGAGAACTTCAACAGAGATAGAACCACTAACAGAACACAACGACTGACTCACATCTTTCTGCGCATGCGCGCTTATTAATACAGTGTTACCAATAAGATTGGCGGCCAACACCCCCTCTCAATCTTATTCACATTTCACAAACATCAACACCACATGATTTACGAAAAACTTCAAACTTTGGCAAACCGAGTGACTTGGTACAAACGTCAGCTAACTGTTTATCAGTAGGTATATATATCAGTTTTATAACCCCCTCTGAAACTAAATTCTTTACAAAATGATGTCTCACATCAATATGTTTGCTTCGCTTAGTCTCAAGTGTTTCGGCCATTTTAATACATGATTGGTTGTCTTCGTAAATTGTAATTGGCAAAATCAAATTTCGACACAAATCGTTCATCAATTGTTTCACAAATAAACATTCTGTCACACAAGAAGCTAATGCAACATACTCACTTTCAGAGCTGGATAATGTTACAATTGGTTGTTTTTTCGATTTCCAATAAATCAAATTACTATTTACGTTAAGTAAATAACCACTTATACTTTTCCTATCATTGAGATCTTGTGCGAAATCCGCATCAACATAAGCATTTAATTTGAAAACTGAACCCGATTTCTCGTATACCAATCCTAAATTCACAGTCTTCTTCAAATAGTGCAATATATGTTTCAAATACTTCCAGTGTATTTCACTGTAATTGTTCTGAAACTGACTCATGTATGTTATTGAATAACATATATCAGGCCTAGTTCCTAGCATAATATACATGAGGCTTCCAACAAGTTCTTTGTAAGGCGCTTTATAGTCATCACTTTCTTCAAGTTTTAGATTGAGCTTAGGAGGCAAAGGTAATGAAAAAGGTTTACATTGTATCATACTGAATCTTTTCAAAACCTTTGTGATCAGATCTTTTTGGTCTATGAACAACTTTCCATCTCTCCTAACAATTGATAAACCAAGAAATACAATTTGATCGTTGTTTGTAAGATCTTTCATTTCAAATTTTTCCGATAAATTTCTTTTGATATCATCAACCTCCTCATTGTTACTAGATATAATTATTAAGTCATCAACCCATATTAACAAGTATATTTCACTCTTGATGTAAAGACACGGGTCAACTTTTGACCTAATAAACCCCAACTTGACCAAAAAACTATTCAAACAATCGTACCAACGTTTTGGACTTTCCCTCAAACCATATAGCGATCTTAGCAATTTACACACACTACCTTCAGGAGATTGTATTCCTAATGGTATTTCCATATAAATCGGATCTTTGAGAATTCCATTTAAAAAAGCACTTTTCACATCCATCTGATGAATTCTTGCGTCATCCTCTATAGCAGTTGACAGCAGTAACCTCAGGGTAGTCATTCTGGCTACTGGTGCGTAGATGTCCTCTTCCAGGGTTTTAGTTTGCAAAAATCCTCTTGCTACGAGTCGTGCTTTCTTCACTCTTTCACCGTTGACCTCCTTTAGGGTGAAAACCCATTTTGAGTCCACCAGCTTCACATTGTTTGGAGCAGGCACGACCTCCCATGTGCCACTCCTCTCCAACACATCCACCTCCTTCTTGATCGCCTCCCTCCAATCCGGTAACTGCATCGCCTCCTCGAAGCTCCCAGGAAGCTCTGACAGGAGACAACCGCATGACAGGGCTGCCATGAGATTCAAGTCATATTCTTCTAGATACTTTGGCGGTCTTCTTTCCCTTCCACTTCGGCTTTTATTCAAATCACAACTTTCTGAAGAATATGGATCAACGACATCATCTGTTTCTAAATCATCCATAGGTGGTGGTATAACCAAGTCTTGATTAGATATTGACTCAGACAAGGACTCGTCAAATCTAACACTTCTAGCTATGATTACTTGTTCTGTGTTTTGATCCCACAGACGGTAACCATTGTGTGCGTAACCAACCATCTTCAATTTCCGACTTCGACAATCCAGTTTTGTCCTGTCTTCCTTGGGTACTACAGCATAGGCATCACTACCAAAAACTCTGATCTTCTGCAAGTCAACGTCATTTCCGATCCATAGCTCAGCAGGTATTTGTTTCCCTTCAAGAGCTTTTGTTGGTAGTCTATTTATTATGTACGTTGCACATAATACTGCTTCTCCCCACAAGTACTTGGGTAAATTTGACTCAGCCATCATGCATCTTGCCATGTTCATCACAGTGCGGTTGAATCGTTCACTAATTCCGTTCTGGTGTGGATTTCTGGGTACAGTATATTCTGTTTGAATTCCTTTATCTGCACAAAAATTCTTAAACTCATGTGAACTGTACTCTCCCCCATTGTCACAACGGAATCGAGCAATTTTACAACCGAATTTTGCAGTTACCATTGCTTCATACCTCTTGAATACGTTCAATACATCACTTTTGTTTTTGATTAGGTATGTATAGGTAAATCTCGAATAATGGTCAGTAAACGATACATAATATCTCATTTCATCATATGAACAAGGAGTAAACGGTCCTTCAACATCTGAGGATACCACTTCCAAAATCCGTTTTGGCTTACGATGTTCAGGTATGCTTTTGAAATGATCATTTGTCTGTTTCCCTTTGAGACATACTTCGCAAAGTTTTCTAGCTGGATACAAGGATGAATGACCCATTCGACGGTGCTGAATGTCCTGGTCAACACAACCTACCAAGTGCAGCTGTCTAAGTGAAAACTTCACAGTGTAAAGATTTCCAGTCAGACTTCCAGACACCAAAACTTTATTTCCGAACGAAATTTCAACCTTATCATTATCAAAAGTTACCTTGAAACCCTTATCCTGGATCTTCTTAACCGAAAGAAGATTCGTCGAAATGTCATCACAGACGAGAACTTCTTCAATCTTCACGGGACGACCATTACACTCCAAAATTAGAGATCCACATTTCCGAGCTAAAATAGATTCACCCCTTTTTGCCACTCTTATCGGATAATTTACATCACGACACTCCATCAAAAAAGGTTCACATTTCCGATCTACTATGTGGTTAGTTGCTCCGGAATCAACAACAAACGTTATCATGGAAGAATCGGTGATAATGGACTGATAACAGTATTCCTTCTCCATAAAAGTTTTCTTTTCGTCCAGTTCAGTGATAAAAATGATATCACGTTCTTGTTTTTCTTCTCCGTTTTGGTTGGCAACACTGACAAATCCCCCTCTTCCTTTCTCAACTTCACGATTTTTCAGCTTCGGGCAATCTTTCTTCATGTGACCCCGAATATTACAAAAATGACACTTGTATTTGAAAGTGTGGTTTGGGTTACCTGTAGCATAGCCTCTACTTCCGCTTGGTTTGGAATAAAATGCAACTTCTTGCGAACTCACATCATCTTTAACAGTTCCCATTCTCGAACTTTTCTCCCGAATTTGCCTCGCTTCCTCTTGAAGAAGCTTATTCTTCACAAATTCTAGTGTTATTTGTTCCGGGTTTTGTGAAAAAAATATGTCGATCGAAGTTGTTACAGCTTGATAACTTCTAGGCATAGCGATCAGCAACATAGAAATGAGTTCATCGTCTTTCAAAATGGCACCGGCTGATTTCAATTCCTGTATTTTCCTAGAAAACACCTCCAAGAAATCACCAAGATGTCCCTTCACGTATCTCATTTCATTTAATTCCCGCCTTAGATCAACAATCACAGATAATCCTTTTCTGGTGTAGATACTTTGAAGAGCTTCATACATGTCCTTAGCTGTGGTTTTATCCCGAATCGTTCCCAACACCGAATCCGACACCCACTGTACCATGATGTCCTTAGCTTTCAAGTCTTTCTTTCTGTAGTCGGTCTCACTCATTTCCGCAGGCTTCTTTGCAAGAGCTACCAAGCAATCTTCTCTTTCCATTCTCGTCCTGATTCTGAATTCCCAATCTAGGAATGCTTTTCCGTCAAACTGTTTTAAATTCGCGATGACCGATCCCGACGACGCCATGTTCGTATCGAACTTCCCGCGTAGTACTTTCCGACACGATCACGATTCCCGAACGTAATAAAAACTTTTGACTAACTTCACTGTATTACTCCTATTACTACACTCTGGGCCCATAACCTCTTGGGGTAAATTAAATAGCAGCAGTAAGCTTTCCAAAGTAGTTTAATAGGAGAACACAGAAGCGAGAACTTCAACAGAGATAGAACCACTAACAGAACACAACGACTGACTCACATCTTTCTGCGCATGCGCGCTTATTAATACAGTGTTACCAATAAGATTGGCGGCCAACACATACTACATAATATGTAGTATCTGGATATTATCTGGAACTGATTGAGATACGAACACCAACTACAGTGTAAAGCGTGAAAGTGCATGACTTCTAATTGTTGCTAATTCAGTCATTTTAATCATTTTTACATTTACATACTAATTTATGTTTGGAGTTTCGACTATCAAGTAAAAATTATGGTCGTAAGTTCAAACAAATGTTATCCGTGTTTCCGGATAAAACTGATAATGTCCGGGATTGGTAACTGCACCTCACTATAGTCCGGCAGATATTTCTGTGTGCACGGGTGAAAGTGGGCTGAGGTCGGTGAGCGCCCCCTCCCCTCTAATACATACCTGCAGGGACTAAGGGTTGCCAAGTGTAGGGAAAATCTCCCATTGAGTTATCGCAAGAAAGGGAGAAATACAAAGATTCCAATTTGAGTAAGATAAAGAGGGTAGTCCCATGCACACAGAAATACCTGCCTGACTATAGACGCCTTTAATTTTAATGACCGTGATAATAGGACATCGAAGCATCTTAAGACTATTTTAAACCAATCCTAGCGTACCTATACGCCATCACCATTTTTAATCATCGGTGAATCCTTGCAACGGTTCAAGACCGATGAAATAAATTAATGTTTTATCTAACATTATCTATACCTATGTATAATGATCGGTGAATTTGAAGTGCGACAGTAACAACATTTAAATTCAACGCATTTACTTAAACATAATGATCTTTAATGTGTTTTTACTCTAAAATTGATAGTAGTGGTCATAGGCCTTAAAGGCCTGTGTATTTCGATTTATTACCACACGCACGAATCAATCAATCACCAACTCTTCGTTGAAACTAACCCAAAGTTGAAGTGAAGGAACCACAATCCGAACCCAGAGATTCATGAACATCCATGGATTCTGATTTTATGTCACCAAATTGTTTGGTTGATTGCACCAAACGGTCACTGACATCATCCATGTATTGTGATGGGTTAGTTTTCAACGAGTGCACTACACAATGGGGGTCTACTGTCACTAATAATTTGCGATAATTCGACATTGAGTCTCTCAGAGAGCGACAATCAACGTCAATATGTTGATATCGACTATTGTACACAGAACATTCTAGATCAGATAACGGAAACAAGGACTGAAACGGGAAATTCTGTACAGCTTAAATACTGTCCGCTAAGTTTGTTGATAACTTGTCCACTATAGTGGACAATATATTGGCGCACAGAAACTTTTAACTGTACCTTGAAGAGGAGACTGCATACTGCAAACAATTCCACATGGTTTACTCGTTATACCTATCAAATAATTTACCATTTTTATCCAGGATACAGAATGGATACATTTTGGTTTATTATCTTCGATAATGAACCATTGTTTACTGCTAGGCCTGAAATCTCGGCCGTACATCGTAAACGCCTACGAAATCTGAAAAAAGGTTCCGCGACTTATGACCTGTTTTTGAAGTCGAAGGAGGAAAAAAGTGAACCATTATTTACCAAATCCTAAAATGGTAAAATTATCCCATTCTTGACCGACGATTTGTATCGTACAACTCGATCAAAGGTTGATACTTCGGTATTCATTCTCTCATTTTCGAAAAAACATGAACATCTAGAATTGTGTGGTTGTTGTGTCTATGAGGTGTAACATAATGAGATTAACCTAACAAACACCGTCAGATAACAAGAATTGTGTGGTTTTCTAGCTGTAGCTGCTATGAGGAGTAACATAATAAGAACAACCTAACAACACCATCAGAATTGTGTGGTTTTCTAGCTATAGCGTCTGTGAGGGGTAACATAATGAAAAGAACCTAACAAACACCGTCAGATAACAATTTTTATGGTGATGTCAGGTTGGAGTACTGCGCAAAATTTCAACATTTACAAATTATCAATGTTTACGTTTAAAATCTAAAAGGAATTGTTGATTTTACATGATGCGTTGTCGTGAAACCGTCGAGATGATTAATGACCCCTCATCCAAGGTGAGATTCGAACGGAATCTCGTTCGTGGCTGAGCGATATTCAACGGGATCAAGAATATTGATTGGCGGTGAATCATATCCTCTCCAAGTGAGAACGTTAAATGAAATTCCCATGTCATCGGCATCGTTTATTTTGGTAGCCCACTCAATAATATTATTTACACGAGCTCTGACGCAATTCGCTTTATATATTAATTTAATCGGTTGACAAGATCGGGAGTCTAGTTGAGTGATAATAATCGTACTCGGTGGTTAACGACAACGGATTCCGCAATAACACGCTGATTGTGCATGTTGATGGATACCTAATCAGTGTAATTTTTAAATGGTTGATAAGGTTCTTCTTCCAAAAACGATTGGAATGAAACGTCTACAGAATTCAGAACGACAAAACACCCGTTGTTTATTACCGTGAGTGGTTTAAGAGTTTAAGTGGATTGCTAGTTAGTAATTCGCGATTGCATTTCAGAATAGGGTCCGTCGACATGTTCAAATTTCTTTCTCTACTTGAGCTGTCGTGAACGAGGACCGAGCCCTGAAATTATAATTAATATGCTGTTTCGAAAAACCTTATTATAATGTATAATTATGTTTCAGACGAATGAATGAGATTGCATCTGAAACATAATTGTAGATCATAATGCGGGTTTTCGAAACCGAATTTTGGATCAGTTCCAAAATTTTGTTCTTCATGCTACGGACACACGATGTCCATGTCTAATACCTGAGTAATAACCAAATTTTGTCAGTGCAATTACAAAACTTTCCAATTACTCAGGCTGGGACAAAGCTTACCTACTGGACGTGACAGTAAACTTTGTGTAACTTCCGTATTCATTACCTGCCGGATTGATTAAACCGCAACTGCGCAATAACGGCTCTACACATCAAACTGTGGCATAACGGAAATCCCTATGCCATATTCATGCTCTCTGGGAGAGGCAAGGAAGACCCTATTGTATTTCGTTTTTCCTCTTACTTTTTTACGTAGTAATCCACATTGCACACCACCAAAACTAGTCATGAGTGTTTCGGCAAGAACACGACTACTCAAAATAATGATGAAATGGAACACAAATTTTTTTGCTTCCCGTAGAAGTGTCCTAAACCCTGGTGTCCTGGTTTTGGTTCTCTCAATTCTCATCCAGTTTGTTCTGTTTTCACCTAGGTTTTTTAATAATCAAATTTCAAACTTGATGAGAAAATCTCGTTTTTGTTGAATCGATAATATCGGAATAAATTATCGATATCCCGATAATATCAAAATTAGAATATCGATTTTAAAATATTGAATATCGTACCCAAAATATCGGTATCCCATCCGTAGTACATACACATAAATTAATCCGTCCGGAGCATAAACCTGAGTGATAAGTATCAGATTGGTCCTAGTAAATAACGGGTTTCCTCTTTACTTGTGAATCTACCCTGGTGGAATTTCTGACTTAGTAGTGAAAATCAGGTGATTTGTTGGTATCACCTCCTCAGTTCATTTCCACCTTTCATACGCCTATTTGAAAATTCTGGTGTTGTACTGCAGAACCAGACAAACTGTCTTATCTTTGTAGTGTCTTATCTTTAGATCTTCAGACCTTCCACGTCTCGCTACTGAGAGACGTCTTAAACGGCTTATAAAGTTGTGTGATCTGAAACATGAACAACAATCACAGTCTAATCAAAACCAACTCGTAATCTACAACTTGGTCGAAAATCACAGATTCTAATTAGTAAATTTTCAACATTTTCCGAGTCACCCTGAAAAGCTTTCAACCCGCGAATTCCTACCAAATATTTTCGGTCTTTGAAAGTAAACAAAACCATTCAACAAGGAACCCCATGGCGAAGGGTGGAGGCTGACGACGGGAAAAGCCTGTGAAGAATGTGAGTCGAAGAAAAGTTTACTTTTTTGTTCCAGTCGGAGTTTTTGTGGAGCAGAAGGCGGTGTTGGGTACCTGGGGTAGCTGTGAACGGTAGAAGATGGTCACACATGCGCACCATCTCAACTACACGTGGAATTCACGTGGAACTATGCACCATATCGGTCATTTTTGGTTAATTTTCCATAATGAGGCGTTGGGGTGATGTTGGCTTAAACGAATGAATTTAACGACAAATTAAATAGGTACGCCTTATACTAATGAATAATTCCGTATAGAAAAAGCAGCGTTTAGGTCGTGATTAATATTAAATTAAATTAAAAAAAAAACTCTAAAACTTGTCCCCTCAACTCATTTTTACTGCTATTTCCCTTTCCACAACCTGCTGACGAAATAAGCCCAGTTATGCAACATGACATAATGAGCGAAGTTTCAGCGTTATCAATGCTTATATGTGTTTTAAAATTATCCACTTTTTCCAAACTTTTCGGCTTATTATCGATTTGACAATGTTGAAAAGTTGGGGAAAAAGTACACGAATTCATAATTAAGTTATAACTTGTGTAAATTTCGGTGGTTATGTAAACAAAATACAAACCTTCTACCAGTAAATATAAATTGAAACTATTTATGATTTATGAGTTGCCAAAATTTGAAAATGCTCAATTATGGTAGTGAGGGCATAGGCGACAATTAATGAAATAGAGCCCATAACTTTGCAATTTCCATGGTTGAATGGAAGAAAAGGACACGTCCATCGCTCAAAAGTTACTGCCACGGCCATACCTGATGGCCGACCATGGTGACGATTGGATGTAAAATTCCCTTGGGAGTTTACATCATGTGGGGAAATTACCAATTTTTTAAATTCATTCCTCCTGTGTGTAGGAAGTTTTTTGCGTCTCCTGTAAAATTTGGTTTTTGGGACTTGTTCCGTTTCTACACTCAGCGATTCATATAACAGGAGGATGATATTCAAATTCCCCATTACCCGAATGCAGCGTCTCTGCAGCCCAAAAACTTTACTACTGGATGAGCAATGACCTCAGGCTAACAGTGCCAGCGCCACAATTAAAATTATAAAATAATGACTTTCAGGCCAGACAATACAGAATGTTTAGCGCAATTTCCCTTAAAAATCACCAGTTTTCACCAAAACTCGCAAAAGCATGACTATAAGAGCGAATTTTCGAAGAAAGAACTGGTTTCATGTAAAATTTCTCCATTTTACTGGTTTTATGTAAAATGTCTATATTTTACTGGTTTTATAACAATTTTTTTTCTATTTTCGCTGAGTAACACCTCAGTTTATAGATTTTCGGTAACAACCACGTTTCTTCGTCTTCAAAGTGCTCTAGTTTGAGAACGGAATAAGATATCGCAATTCAAACTTCACCTTCGTGTTCAGCGTTGAAAAATCTATAGACGGAGACGAAATTTGTTATAAAACCAGTAAAATGGGAACATTTCACATTAAACTAGTCATTTGTTCGAAAATTCGTGGTTATAGTCATGCTGCATGACTGGATTTTTTTTTTTTTAAATAAATTTTATTTTTGACGCAATTTCGGATTTCACATCAAACAGCTATTGATACCTTTTCAAAATCAAAAATCAAACTTTCCCCTTCAATGTTCAGTGCAATATCCCATGTACCCTGTGCAACGTACGGTTCATCAGACCAGGTTTCCGTCTGTTGAGTGGTCGAGTCGACGGGAAGGGGCGGGTTGGGCGTCTGCCGAGAGGGGAAGTGACGATGAAGTGGGGTCAATATGACGTGGAAGGGGGGCGATACGGGTGGGGATGACGAGCGGTGGGGGGCTCCTGGTATCGCACCCCTGAGCTCCCCCACCAACCTCCTCAGTCAGTGATTCGACTTGTTGACCGTTGTCTCCGTCGTGTTATGTGCTCGAATTCTTCTCAAGAAGTCGTCTGCAATTCGATGCTGGATACTCCCCTCTGCACGCATAGCGTTACGACCGATAATCGCAGCTCGGGCGGTTATCAGGTGAGCGAATTATCTAGTACAGAACAACCATAATTTTTTTTTTCCTGTTCACGTCTCTTTTTTTTTGTTCTCTAGATAAACCCAGGTAACTCGGGGCCTTGGTCGGCTGGCGAACAGCTGAGTTGGGTTCCTTTGTCTGCCACATCCGCTCCCAAGTCCCAACTCGGATTGCCCGATGATTCACACCCAACTCTTGAACTCTCTCAATTCCCTTTGTCCGACTTCACCTACCAAAGGGAAAGTAGTTAAATCCACCGCCTTCTTTCTAGGCCACTTCGAGTTTCTCCCGTCAGTTCGCTGACCCGTTCGTCAGAGAAAACCTCCTAAATTTTCCACAAGTTTTTCCCAAATTCCCAACCATCTGTTTCCCGAAAAACCACAACTTTTCCCATTTGTACGACTCCGACTAACTCACTGAAAATCCAAATTCAGTACTGAAATCGTCACCAAATCTCCAAGAGTGATTTTCACACCTTCACTACAGAATTTCCCGTCTGAAATTGGACAGAGAAATTTTTTTTTCAGTTCTGTATCGTGAGGTTGTGGAGGGTGGGCGGCCACCGCCGCTCGGATCAATACTCGTGCCCGCTCCCCGCTGCCTTGCACGTGGCTCGCTCGTACCTTCAAATTTCACATTTGACTAAATATTTCATTTTCATGTACTATGTCATACACATCTAAATATTATGTAGGTACATCATGGATCCTACTAAATCGAAAGGTAGCACACACCCTCATCATAAGCCAACACCTGCTGGTTTACATGATGAATCGTGTGCGTCCACAAGTCACTAACTTATCACAATGATATTCTGATAAGTTAGTGACTTCTGGACGCACACGGTTAATCATGTAAATCATCATAATAATATTATTATGATGAGTTTGTGACGTGTAGTACAAATTATAACGATTTATAACTGTTTAACCGCGGGGTGAAAACATTTATAACAAAAAATTATATAAATTATTAATTATAAATAAAAAATTATAACTAAAAACGTATAACAAAAACAAGGGTACAGTAGAGCCCAGATTGTACGAGGGGTTGGGTGGCGGGGGTAACGCAAATACACCCCCCCCCCCCTCCCTAAAGCTGAAAAATGAGGTGGAAGCACGACAAAAATATTTCAGCTCAACAACTATGTTTTATAGTAAACAAACATGATAAGTGTAAGAATGTTTGATAATATGTAGGTACCTATAGCACAGCCAGAGATGGGCGTATTCATATTCATAAATATGAATTCATACGAAAATTCATAAATCAGAAAATATGAATACGAATACAGATGCGTATTTCTATGCGTATTTGAGTGACATCCACAAAAAAATACAGTAAGTTTTAGTAAAATTCACAAAAGAAAGTGAATTTATGGGAAACTTCACAAAAAATGTGAATTTCTGGGAAAATTCACAAAAAGATGTGATTCATTCGCATTCATATTCGTAATCACATTCATATTATTCGTAACAATTCATTTGTTACAATATTACATGGCTGTTTCTAATAATATCGAATGAGACTACTGCAGAATTCCAGACTATTGCAATTCCAGACTATTACTTCAATGAGTCTCTTTACTCAATTACTCTAATTATACAAGAATTATTCTGCTAACGCCAGGAATTAACTACAGTTGTCTTAGGTGGACTGTATCGATTGCCATGTATAAATTCTCCGTGTTAACGTGTCGCAATCAGGCGTCACACAACCTTGT
Organism: Stenodema calcarata; assembly: GCA_963920205.1. NCBI lineage: Eukaryota > Metazoa > Arthropoda > Insecta > Hemiptera > Miridae > Stenodema > Stenodema calcarata. The sequence goes on from OY986051.1 coordinate 19,970,105, forward strand.
GAAATTCTCACTGACGTTCTGCGCTATTGAGTCGAAGTGTTTTGCAAACTGATGACGACTTCAAAGGGCCGGCTGAATGGTTTCGTCAAGTTCTACGTTTGATGATCGACGCCTTTCGAATCTCATTTGCTTACTAATTAGATGGTCAAGTTGGTTATGTTGATGCTCTGGAGGCGCACGGTTTCGATATCCTCCGTTGCACTTAATATTAAAAATTTTCCATTGCAATCTACGTGCTACTTGCGTCGTTTATTCACTGCCTATCGATCCTAGATTAGATTTTATTTAATCACATGCATTAATTCTATTACTGGCAATTACGGTCATATACACCCTTCCAACCGAGCCAGAGGGACGTCGTTATGCATTTCTTCCAACTCATGGCTAGATAATCGTATTCATGGCATTTCTACTCGTAGTATTCCCCATCAGTCTCAGTACGATTTTCACTTTCCATTTGTGAAAGGACAGTCTACTACTCCGATAGTCGTCAAAGTGGTATCACATTATCCATGTATACAATTCCTTATACTTTGACCTACAGCAGCGACACAAGTTTTTTCCTCCATCAATGGGTAAATTTGGGGTATTTAAATGCACGTTTCAATCATTTCTTTTACCAAGACTGTAGTATGCCTACACAACATACTCCACACTGAGGAGTCAACGTTTGCTCAGGCACTGGTCGCCTTCAACAACGTGATCAAGTTTGAGAATTTGTTCATTTTCTTTGACTCTACTAATATAGTATAATATTCTGCAGAACCCACGATTGCGTAGAAGACCTCATCATAACAGGAAAACCTGTACTACCGGGAAATCACCTTATTATCGAGACGAGGCTAAAACATTGCTGGAATTGAATCCTCTAAATCCGCACAAATACCAACCTACCACCCACTTATATCGACCTTGATTCCCAACGTCGCTCGTATTCGTGGACTCAGATTTCCGAGTGTTCAACCGGAAAACCCGATTACGCAGGTTCCAGAAACTGTCTCGGTACAAAGAGGATTATTCGGGCGTTTAATTGCAGATAAGAGAAGATAGTCGTACTTGAGCCGGCGGATATCGACGTCTGTTCCCGCATTATCTCGTCACCCTGTTTACATATTCGATGTTCACTCCGGTCTCGTTTCCAAATGAGGAAAAATCCGTTGGCTCCACTTGCCGAGGTTCTGCGAATTGAAGGAAATAGAGCAAATCAATGTACGAAACAGCAGATATCGCAACTATTTCTATACTGTTCTAGATAGTCGAAACAAGATTAGGTAAATCTACGGCAACCCGTGCATATCAAATGAAATTCGTATTTGTACCTATTCCTTCTACTGACTCTCAGAATAAGTACTTGGTTCACTCGAATGATGCGGACATTTAAATGGAAACCTCAAGATTTGAGTGCCTACTAACACCTCTAAATACCAGTGATTGCAGGAAAATTCAAAACGTCGGAGTTATGCCAGTTATACCAAACACTCTCTAATGATAATTTTTCAAATTCTAAAAACATGGTTTCATTTGAAATTGTCCGTATGCAAATGTGAATACCGAATTCGCTCCAGAAATTGATGCTGAATTAGTATTGACTGATGGTTAGTTGATTGGGTGATACGTATATCATGCAGCATGGCTATAAGATCAAATTTTCGAAGAAATAATTGGTTTTGTGTAAAATTTCTCCATTTTACTGGTTTTATAACAAACTTTGTCTCCTTTTTTGCCGTATAACACCTCTGGTTATAGATTTTTCATCGGTGAACACGATGGTGAAGTCAGAATTGCGACATCTCATTCCGTTATCAGACTAGAGCAGATGGACCATGAAGAACATCTCCATATTTCTTCATTTTCAATGTTTTCCAGTTTGAGAACGGAATAAGATATCGCAATTCTGACTTCACCATCGTGTTCACCGATGAAAAATCTATAACCAGATGTGTCAGATTGTTTCCTTTTTGGAATTTATGGGCAATTTTTCCTCCTTTGAAACCCCTTAGAGTGACCCGATTCTGGTCGTTTACGTGTCTTTTGGCAGTAAATTCAGGATGGTCTGGAACGGATTTGGGTATGAACATTTTGGGGATATTCGAGTTGGACTGAGATCAAAATGCTTCGAAAATTTGCTAAAAACGAACTTTCCTCATTTGGTTACACGATCTGTTTTTCCTAGTCCACCTTCTCCACTCATTGTTTCTTAGTACAATATCTTACTGAAATTCACACTAGGCAGTCCATCTGGAGTATACTCTAGTTATAATCTGCGAAACTGCTACACAATTTCACGACAAGTTTCACCTTTTTTCATCTGTGATTTACTCACCAAAATCCGTCCCGAGTCGACCGATCGTTTTCGGGAATTTCTCGCTGTCTTTATTGTTTAGAAATATTCTTCAGCGATTCTTCAACGCGACGGATAATGAATGTGGCCGGCCTGGTGACGGCATCGGTTCCAAGGACGCGAAATCCAACGGTATTCGTTTCACCTCGGCCTCGCTCGGGGAAATCTGTAACTACATTCGCAAGTCATATTTCATTCACTAACGTCTACACAATGACAGCGGGCAATACAGAAATCGTATCACAAACTACCTTGACTTGCATCCTCGGAAACACTGGTAGATATGTATGTGTTTTGTAATTGTTTGGGAGAATCGACCTGAAAAGGTATTGCAACTTTTATTGCAATAGTAAGGAATAAAAACTTCAATCTTACGTACTAAATTTGTCACTTCATCGTCCATTCCTGATTTGAACACATTCCGTTCTTTGGGTGATGTGTAGGTTATCTCCAATACACTCGTACACCTCTTCTCTAGATTATACCACATCACTTTGTTAGATTAGAAGATAATGAAATTCTTTCTTAACTATAAATATGTAAGTTTATCTCCCAACAGCCTTTTCTGAACGATAAGTTTGGGAACGTTAAACGAATAGAGGTGACGAAAGGCATCGACGGAATAGAGATAAAACTATCCATGTATGGATACTGTCCATCGTACTGTTCATCGTATGGATCATAATCGGTTCCTGCATAGTGCAAATCGCGGAGAGATTACTTCACTGTGGTACTGAAGAAAACCTCCACCTGGTTTTCCTTGTTTTTTTTTTGAATTTAGATCCAGCAATTGGGCACCTTTTTTGTTTTTTATGAAAAACCTTTAAGAGACAACTAAAGTGGTGCCGATAAGTGGTCTACATTCCGTCTGTACTGATCACCTGAAGGTGTTGCTCTTACACATTCCGGTATGTGATATAACCTCATTGTGCAGAAGAATGTATGAACCTCGAAACAATTCGGGCGACAGTTTTGGTGTTTGATATACGAGTGTAATTAGCTCTCAAGTATCTAAGGTACCCAATTCATTATCGGACTCAGTCAGCCAACCGTGGAAGGAGCCCGATTATTTTTGTCAGTTTTAAACGATAGTCATTTTATGATTCACGAAACACTACGCAGTTACCTAGACCTGTTTAATATTCATTTGGCTTTACAACTGACTTCGTTGGTTTACAGCAGTACCCGTACATAGCATTAGACCCTGCGGATCGATTGTGCAACCATAGAGAAAAACTCGTTATCGTGAAATGAACGATGTGTAATTCACGACCAACGTAATGTATATCGAAATCGTAAAACTGGCATATCACCACTTCGTTGCCGTTGTGAGTATGTATTCGATGAGAAATTGAATTTTAGAATACTAACTGCTAAAGCTTACTCCGAACCGAGAAAAATTCTAGGACGTAAATTATTTACGTTCGCTCTGTTATCTCAATTCCTCTTACGTTCTATACGGTTGAATTGAACGGTTAACGTTTTTATTTGGTGAAGAGGCCTTGGGGACTGTATGTACATACAGTTTTATAATGTCGTTAGAGAATTTTCAAAGAAAAGGAATCGGCCTGGCAATCGAAAACCCAAGTTCGTAGGTCGGCAGAATCGAGCCGCTCAAGGGGCGGTTTTAGGGGGGTGGGGGTGGGGGAAGAGAATCCTCAATGCCCATAAATTCTCAAAATGAAACAGTCTGACAAGTGAAACCTCATTTTAAAGATGTTTACACTGAAAACGATGGTAAAATCAGAATTGCGTTATCTTATTCCATTCTCAAACTGGAGCACTTTGAAGATGAAGAAACGTCGATGTTACTTGAGATGTTCTTCACGGTTCTTCTGCTCTAGTCTGTTAACGGAATGAGATGCCGCAATTCTGACTTCACCATCGAGTTCAGCGTTGGAAAATCTATAAACTGAGGTGTTACTCGGGAAAAAATGGAGACAAAATTGGTTATAAAACCAGTAAAATGGAAATATCTTACATAAAACCAGTCATTTCGCTCTTATAGCCATGTTGCATGACTGGATTTTTGCTCATTTCTGTTTTAGTGCACTTTTGGGTGCCCTGAAAAAGGTTCTCCGTGGAGTTTTGGAAAAATAAGATTTGTTTCGCGCACCTGTAGATGCACTAAACAAAAAAATACAGTCATGCAGCATGGCTACAAGAGTAAACTTTCGAAGAAATAACTGGTTTTATGTCAAATGTCTCAATCTTACCGGTTTTATTTTATTTAGATTCCGTTCGGTTCAGGCAGTTTATTGGTATTTTTCGTAAGTACACCAGCTAATCAAGGGGATCGATTAGAGTCCTGTATCGACCGAGAGAAACTCGTGATCTTGAAGCGATTCTGTACCTATCTCACTCGAACCCTGGTCATCAATATCAAGAATTCGAAAGCGTTGAAACACACAATGAATGATAATACTGTTCCATAATATTTTAACGTACTAGCAAAATAAGGATCCGTCCGATCAAGGAAGATAATCTATAGGCAACGCGAATATGGCCGAACCCTGGTTGAGCGATCAGGTCTAATAACGAGAGTGAGCACACAAAACCTCGCATGCTCCAGATTTCACATTTTTTCATGAGCCAAAAAAGCCTCCTAAATTGTGTCTCTTGAACTCGAGGATTTCAGGATTGATACCGACCAGAGAGGAGGTGTTATTGCTTCTTATCCCACGAGGACGTGCGTTAGGTCGTATCCAGACCCCCCAAAAAACCAATGTGTTTCCTCAAATTTTACACGAAGTGTTGCATGCTTGTTCGTAATCACAGAAATCAGAATAATTTTATACGCCAGTTTAGTTCGAGAAGGGACTGGTGATTTAGGCGACGATGAGTTGAGCTGATCTGTTGTGATCATTTTGAGGTTGAAAATTTGAACTGCTGACTGACGTTCGGTTGCTTTAAATCTATTTATTGCGAATCACTTGTGATCCAGTAAAACATTCCATGCACGTGGCCAGTTGGTCGATAGGATGAGTTGAGGCAGCTTCGACTAAATAAACAACTCTACCTAAACAGAAACATCGTGGCCTTGGACGTGCTGCGAGGCAAAAAACAAGAATAAACAATTTCTGCTATTAATTACGTTTACAACCGGAGAATCTTCATTCGTAACAATGACAACAAAAACACAGCACTAAAAGGGTAACATCCTCTAACAGCCTCAATTTGTTTTCAAGTAGGGATATTCAACTACGTCGGGGGATTTCGTGTTGATAGTTTTCGATTCCGTTCTCATGAAAAACTTCAACGATCCAATTCTTTTTTTATTGGTAAACACCAAATTCTCTACTGGTCTCATCAGCCACTCCTTCATTCCTCATGAAAATATTTTAGTTTTATAAAAATCGTACTGTTGGACACAACAACGCCCACTTCGTACATTATTAAATTTGAGATTTGGGAAAATCCTTTGGTATAGGATTTTGTTTTCCTTTTAGCGAATTTTGGAAGAAAAGGAACAATAGTGTTCTCGGTCCAAAATGTTTAAACCTACAATTTCCGCACATTTTCATACCAAAATCCATTCCAGACCATTCTGAACTCATTGTCAAAAGACACCAAAAACATATGTATATATATAGATGTAATATACAATGTAAATTAAATAGTATATTTGATATGTGAAATATATATTGATATATTAAATGTATATAATATAAATTGTTTATATTTATATATATATATTTATGTACGTGTCATTCCAGACGATAACTCTCGATAAAATTGAGATAAAAAATTCAAATTTAATAAAAAAAATCTATCCCGGCAATCGAAAGGCTAAGTTCGTAGATGGGCACAATCGGGCCACTCTAAGGGGGAAAAATGACCCGAAAATGAAACAGTCTGACAAGTGTCACCCCATTTTGAAGTGTTTTTTTTTTTTACGCTGAACATGAAGGTGAAATCAGAATTGCGATATCTTATTCCGTTCTCAAACTGGAGCATTTTGAATATGAAGAAACGTGGTTGTTACTTGAGATGCTCGGTGGATCTGCTTTAATCTGATAACGGAATGAGATGTCGCAATGCTCACATCACCATCGTGACTACCGTTGAAAAATCTATACACGTAAGTGTTATTCGGCAAAAAATGGAGACAAGATTTGTTATGAAACAAGTAAAATGTAGACATATTACAAAAACCTGTTATTTCTTTGAAAATTCGGTCTTATAGCCAAGCTGGATGTCTGGATTTGGTTTATTTCTAAATATGTGCCTAGTCCACTTCGCTCTTTTCCTCAACTATGATTTTATGATTTCTTTCTTTTTTTGTTTTTCCTTAGTTCTGGAAGTAATAGAAAAAAGGCTCCCGCGTCGGTCACAGTCGGATGTACCGGCCTTCAGGTAATGTTTTTACTCGTCACCTGTTGCAATACATTTTTCGAAATTGATTGACAAAGGTAGTGAAGAGACAGTGATCAAGTGGTGGTACATGGGATGTGCGTAGTTAGAGAGTTGTTTGTGTTCGTCAACATTTGATCGATGAAGTGTGTAATTTAGGTTTCTTGATTCCATTTGTACTAAATAGGCTGTATTACGTAGGATTAATGCAACAAGCAATTGATTGGCTTCTTAACGTTTCCACAAAGCTAATTCATTACGTCTATCAAAAGGAAATTACATAATTTGTATCTAATCGATTAGATAGAAATTATGTAATTTCGTAGATCTACGAAAATACGTGGGTTACCTGAACTGCTCATTGACATTTAAATTTGAATGTAGTTAATATTACCTGGCTGAGATCACCAGGACACGTAGACATAAATGAATCCAAGCAAGATTTCAAAGGGTCGTGTCATTGACAATGTTGTTACTAAAACCCACATGGACTTCTTTATCAAGAAGCCATTGCCTAGATGTGCCGTGTGAAGAAAGTAATTATCAGATTTTCCAGTAATTAACTCCATACATTTGTGCACTCAATGCTGGGGAATACATCGACACTAGTTTGGATGACGAAGGAGGTTGTAGTGAGTCGTGGTTTGTTGTTCATCATAACGTTCCAACTATTGGAATTCGTTGAATAAGTTCCTCCGTTACAATCATAATATAAAATATATTGTAAGCCAGCACCACAGAGTTGCTAAGAAATGTAACGAAATTCTAATTCTGTTGACAACTTTAAGTTTTTCCATCCCACTGTAATCCCATGAATCTTGGTGAAGTTACAGGTATTCACTGTCCCACCTCATTTTCTTGTGACTTTATTGTGACAAGTTAAGACCACCCTCGGAGTATGCCCAGGCCTTATGGGCATACTCATTGCCTCATCTTTTCGCGTGGTTGAATTTCGCCCAACAGTTACGTCGTCACGGTGATCACTTGGAATATTCTGACTTCGGGGGTCTCACAGCAACTGGTTTATTACACCAGATAAAGGCCGTTGGGAAAGATTGGGAGAATAATCTGAGATTATTTAGGGGCTAATCGGAGTTGCCGTAACTGTCACATGGTGTGCAGGATTGGGAGGTTGAGGTCGACAGTTCGAATCCTAGCGCTCCCTCGTCTCCATCATTGGCAGGTTTGCCCTGAGCAAAATGTTCGGAACAAATTTTGATCGTTTTGGTAGGACAGCACCAATCGGTTATGACTGTTTACCTAATTTTGAGACTATTTTCGTTAAACCACTTAGGTGCGGTTTCCGAGCTCGGGATCGATAGGTTCTGGACTTACATAGTCCAGGACTCAAATATGCTCTCGGATCTAAATCGCCTTTCTGAGTCACGGATTTATCTGCGAAACTAGAGGACGTATAAGTCCTAGAACAAGACCTGTTTGAGTCCAGAATAAATATCTATAAACAGCTATTAATATCGAGAGAATCGTGCGGTTTTATGTGTTCTAATGCTGGCATTGGGTGACCGCCCGGGCTGACTCCAGTGTCAGTCGGTAGGTTCGTCCGCAGTATAGTTAATTTTTAGACTCCGGAGTCGACTAGGGCTGTTAGACTCCAGAGCCTCGTTAAGTTCTGGACTTCGTTAACGCCCTGACTCGGAAACCGCACCTTAGTTTTCATTGTGCATGGTTGCACGCCAAATCGTGGGGTCAGTTCTATTTCAAAATCCTCTGATTCCAGGTTAGGAACAGTAAAACGCCTGGTTCGCTATGTCTTATTTAGTCTCCATCGTTTTCTTCCAAATTATGATATTAATATGCGGCTTATATCCGAAAATCGTTCAGATTTATGTGCTTGTTTAAATTATAACGCTCCGGGGTATGCGGTACTCCTGTTTGTCTTCGGCAAAGAACGGATGTTCAGAACATCTGTTTGGCCCACAAGAGAATAATAACCTGTTTCAGCATTGGCTATAAGTTGGGTCTTGTGCGTTTTCAAACAACTTCTCAACAACTGACAGTTGTTGAATGAGAGGAGACGGAAGTGGTGGCTTCCGGACTGAAGGGAGGAAACGGGAAGCGTTCCCTCCCCCCCCCCCCCCCCCGATGATCGGAGTACCGCCAATGGTTTGAAACAGGGTGACCTATTTTTCGTCCAGAGCTTAAACCCCTTTTCCTCTCTCTGATTCCTTACCTTTTCTCTACAAATCGCTCGCTTAATGGTATTTTCCACAGCATCCTCGATTTTTACCAGGACAAAACAATCCTTTGATGTCCCAACTGTTGCCAACCGTTGCCAATGGCCTCAGTGTTCACCAAAATAATGCTCTTAATACTCAATCATCTTACAAGCGTTCACCAGTCAATTGGTGCCATTTTGAGTGTTCGGTGTCGTTTTTGCTTCAGGACCCAGGACCAATACGACCTCGTGAATTTGTAATATGCATTAAGATAAATTATGTGAAATGTTTTAATAATAACATACTCCTCCTGGGTTTGTACCCCTTGAAGTACTGGTAGATAATTAACATTGATTGGGCGTGGGTGGTCCCGTCATCTGCCTGTCTTTTCTTGGATGCCCATCGTTCGACATTATTCGTTATTGAAACAAGAGTGAGAACGAATGCTAGAGCGTAGGACACGGACAATATCTCAGTTCCTCGGAACTGGTGACTCACTCGGCGAATTGTTTTTTCCCCGAAATTCTCCCGTCGAACTTCCTCGGACTGGTATCGTTGTATCTTTCATTCCCCCTCTCAAGGGGAATGACGTGCAAACTCGCCGGCTCCCGCGTCGAATGACATCGCTCATGCAAATCGCCCCTCGTCAGACTCGCCCACTCGGCGCGGCTCCCCATCACTTATTGATGCCTCTCCCCACTCCCACTTATCGTATCTTTGTAATGACCACGACCCAAAGTTTTCTTTCGTGTTCTTTAAGGCAGTGGACGGTGCCAATTTATCTTTTCTTCGCGTCCAAAAGTCAAATCGATGGCCTCTGAATGGGAAGATTTGTACGAGCCTTGAGAGCGACCTGAGTCAAAATCATCCTAAACTCTGTTCCAACCAGATTGAGTTCTCGAACTGATTTATCATACGGCGCGCCGTTCCAACAAAGTAAAGAGTTGTCTTCCCTAAACAAGTATGAAAATCGGAGCCAAATAAAGAGTTTGTTCTCAATTACTTACGAGGCGTGTCCAGAAAGTAAGTGTACCTACTGGGGCTTTCACGACCGTAGGGAATATTTTTTCACCGTGTTGGCTACACTGCTGTACAGCTTTACTCCTAACCTCTAAAACAAGACCAAAACGATTTCAGTAGGTACGTTGAAAACTGTGGTTGCATGAATTTTTCTTGTTAAACATGTCGATCGATACTGCCGCCAAGTGCGTAATCCGTTACCTCGTTGCGAAGGAATGTCCACATGAGATTTTTACTGAGGTACGTAAATATGAATATGAAGTGTACCAGTGGGTACATGTGCTGTAGGGAGTTTAAAAACGGCCGTACGAATGTACTTTACGATATGATTACTGGGAGACTGTCGATTTCACTCAAGTCTATTTTTGCTGGAGATGAAACTTGGGTTGGACACTATACGCCTGAAACAAAGAGAAAGTCTGAACAGTGGCTTCACACCAGTTCACCCTCAACCAAAAGTTCAAAACCACCATTTCGGTTGAAAAAAATCATGAAATCATACTGATTGAATATTTACCATTCAAAGGAATTGTAGCAAGGAATTGTGAGACCCTAAAAAAATTGAGGAGAGCTATTCCAAATTAAAAGGAAAAGTCCTGCCTGGTGCGCCAGACCCCACACGGCCAATGTCACGAAGCAATTGATGGACTCATTTGGGTGGGATATTTTGAATCACTCCCCCGTATTCCCCCGATCTGGCGCCTTCAGATTACCATTTTTCACTTCCCTGAAGAAAAACATGGGTGGAACAAAATTTTCGAAGGCGGTGGTCTAAGTGGAAAAAGGAGTTGACAGCACAGTTTTACGAGGCAGACATCAACAAATTGATCTCCCGTCTTACAACCTGCAATGAAAGAGATGGTGACTATGTAGATAATAACACACAAATATATTAATGTAACCACGTAATTTTTTTTAAATGAATTTGTTTGAAGCCTACAAAAATTGAGTACGTGTACGTACTTTCTGTACGCGCCTCGTATATTAGGACAACTTGCCGTACTACCAGTACTGGTCCACATAAGCTCATTGTACCTTGTGTGAACACGATACAATAACCCTTAGATACATTGTCACTGTTTATTTCTACAGTTCGTCAAGCAGCTAAAACTGTCACTTTGGCGCCGTTGAAAACGGGGTTTCCATTGTTGAAGCCCCTGCAAAGCCAGTCCATTGTTCGTGACCGCCTTAGAGTTTTTTCAAGGGTCTATTTTAAGATTGTTTTTAACGTCACTTTTTTCGCGCTGAGGATATAACGACGACCTCCTCAGACAGGAGGTTTCTTTCAATTAGCATTGTGACTGGTAACTAGGGTTTCTGAATGTCAAGAGAATTTGACTCTTGAGTACGAGGAAAAGTGCCTATATTTTTCTCTTCAACATGTGTGACTCTGAACCTGGATTGCAGTACATAAACAATTACACTGGGTACTTACAAAAGTTAGCGTTTTGGTTTCCATGATTTTCACGTGAGTTTCGTAATAGTCTTTCCAACTTGTCCTTTTGCAGCAGGTTTGTGATCAGTGTATAAGCTGGTTATGTGTCCAGTCAAATCGAATACATCTCTGCTCTTCACTCTTTTCCAGAGCTTTTTTGTTAGCATCCATCAATTCTCCCTAGTGGTTGAGTGAACCCTCATTTTGTCCCCACCTCCCTAATGTTAGTCTGTCTTCTTGTAGCGCTGCTGTAACTCGTGTGTGAGCTCTTCTCTTTAAATATAAATATTATTTCAAAACCGATCCGGTAGTTTTACTGTACGCCTTCAACCTAACAAAAGGTTATTAGGCCCAGTCGTTTTCGGGAACGCGTAGTGTCGAATTTGATTTGAAATTCAGGAAACTCGCGGAAACTCTCGGGTTGTGGAAATGGCGACAGGAACATGTGCTGCCGGTGTAAGGCCGTTCGACGGATCGGGTTTTTCGAACTGGTCCTACAGGTTGAAAATCCTCCTGGAAAAACATAAGGTTTTAGATGCTCTGTCAACCATACCTGTTGGTATGAAACCAGAAGAATATGCTCAGAAAGACTTGGATGCTCGCGAAATAATAGTGAGAAACGTTGATGATCGCGTTCTGGACACCATCAAAACGAAGACAACCGCCAAGTCAATGTACGATGCTCTCGAGTCGACCTACGTAAAGAAAGGCCTTGCCGCTCAAGTCAGCGTACGGAAGGAGTTAAGTACGATGAAGTTCAAGCGAGGTTCGTTGCCAGACTTTTTGGAACAATTCGAACGGAAAGTGCGGGAATTTGAATCAAGTGGTGGAAACATATCGAGTGAAGAAGTAGTGTCTTTATTGTTGAGTGCGATGCCGCCACAATTTCAAAATGTTACTCAATCTCTGGACATAGCGTTCCACTCGGACTCATCGAAAGTGACTCTCGAGTTCGTAAAAAATAAACTTCTTCAAGTTGATGTTACTGAAAATTCCTATCAATCTGATAATCACGAAAATGTTGCCTTTTTCGGTGGTCGAAATCAACGTGGAAGATCAAATCGGGGGCGGCCATTTTTATCAAAAGGTTTGCAACAACGAGGAGCCAATCAGATGTATCGGTCCCAAGGCTACCATCACCACTATTCACGAGGAAACCCGAATCACTCCCGATCAGGTCAGAATTTTCAGTCGAGTCGAACTCAATCCTTCGTGAATAATTACGATCGAAATAATTCCTCCATTTATTTCCCTTATAAATGTCACCAGTGTGGAATGAGAGGTCATAAAAGATCGGAATGCGTCCAGAAACAGTGCAATCTAGTCGATGAGGAAGAGAAGGAAAAGTTAGTCTTTTTTAGCTCGACCGAGACTGTCGAATGTAAACAAGTCGGAAATTCCTATGTATCTATGGAAAAGAATTACGCGACACCAAACGAATCAATTCGCTTCTATCTTGATTCCGGATCGACTTCAACTCTAATCGGGAAGAAGTATGAACCGTATTTAACGGATGTTGAGCCGGTAAACTTTGCGATAAGTATTGCTAAGAAAAACGAAATGATACGTGCAACTAAGTGCGGAACTTTGAAAGTTAGTGTTGAAGGAAAGGAACTTACTTTGACTCAAGTACTCCTTTGCGAGGAACTCCAGTTGAATTTACTTTCCGTTTCAAGAATCGAAAGTGCGGGATTCTCTGTTATATTTTCGAACAATTGTGCGAAGATCGTGTCTCCGCGGAAAAAGACCATCATTAAGGGTGAAAGAAAAGGGAATCTTTACGTCATGGAGTTCGTGCTGCCACATCTACAAGCCAGTGTTGCTGATAAATCAGCCGAATGTGATCAAATTCTTATGCACAGACGTATGGGGCATGTTTCAGCCCATCCTGCCGGGGAATTTTGCGACATATGCGTCAGAGCAAAGCAGGTTCAGAAACCTTTTGTAACTCTGCCGGAAGAACGCCGACCTACAAGACCGTTGCAGGTAATTTCGAGCGACGTATGTGGACCTATTTCTCCCTCAAGTTTTGATGGTATGAAGTATTACGTTACCTTTATTGACCACTATACCAAATTCGCCAATGTGTTTCTATTGTCACGGAAGAACGAAGTTTTCGATAAGTTTGTTGAATATGAAGCACTTGTAACAGCTCATTTTGGATCTCGTATCTCACGTCTACGAATTGATAACGGGACTGAATATAAAAATGATAAATTTTTGTCGTTTTGCAAAAATAAAGGTATACAAATCGAGTTTACCGTTCCTCGAAATCCATCCCAGAATGGAGTAGCTGAAAGGTACAACAGAAGTCTGTTGGACGTTGCACGGTGCATGATTCTAGAATCGGGCATCGGAAAAGAATTTTGGAATTCTGCTATTCAAACAGCCTGCTACATCTTGAATCGTACCCCTACGAGAACGTTTAACCCTCCCAAAATTCCAGCTGAGCTATGGTACGGACATCCCGTGAATCTTACTAAAATGCGTGTTTTTGGGTCAACTGCATATAAGTACATACATAAAGAAGATCGTGCGGGAAAGCTTGATGCCAGAAGCCAGCCTATGATAATGCTAGGATACACACAGAATGGGTACAGACTGTTTTGCACTCAAAGAAGGAAAATCGTCTCCGCCAGAAGTGTTATTTTCGACGAGCGACCCAAAGAGAGATGTGATTGTGAAATTCATTCCAGTTCAGAACCTCAATCTACAGCTAAGCCGGAGCTTCTCGAATCTCCCCAAAGGAAAGCTAAGCCGGAACTTTCGAGCGACGAAGACGTGATCGAGGAGTCAACCAATCAACTGACTGATGAACAGGCACCAATAAGAAACAAACGCTTAGTACGTTTGCCTACTAGACTCAAAGACTATGAACTGATGGCTGCTCTGTCTGCTGGATTCTTGCCTTCGGAGATTCCACAAACCTATGAGGAAGCCATCAAGGACTCTGGGTGGACTGAAGCTATTCAGGAAGAACTGGACAACATGAAGATGAACGGAACTTGGGAATTTGTTACCGCACCCAACGATGTGAAAATCGTAGATTCCAAGTGGGTTTTCCGGAAAAAGGTCAGCGACGGAAAAACCGTCAAACGCGCAAGACTTGTAGCGCGCGGTTTCCTGCAAGACTGCGAGGATGAAGATCTATATGCTCCTGTAGCTCGACTGAGTACGTTGAGGCTGCTGTTAGCTATAGCAGTGGAACAAGACATGGAACTTCGACAGATGGACTTTAAGAATGCATTTCTTAACGGCACTCTTAAGACACCTGTTTACATGACACCCCCCAAAGGTCTACACGTCCCAGATGGAAAAGTATGTCGTCTTGTCAAGGCACTCTATGGCTTGAAATCTGCCCCAAGGTGCTGGAATGACTGTCTCAACGATGAACTTCGGAAAATCGGATTTACGCGAAGCCAAGTTGATCCATGTTTGTATGTCATGCAAGGTATTTATCTACTAGCTTGGGTAGATGATCTTTTTTTGGTTACAAGTGATCTTTATCTATTGTCTCAAGTCAAAGAAAAATTATTAAAAACTTTCAGAATGAATGATTTTGACGTTTCAAATAAAATGACATTTCTCGGACTGGAAATTGTAAAAAGTAAAAATTCGTTGTTCATAAACCAGTCATCTCTCATTTCAAAAGTTTTGAAACAGTTTGGAATGGAAAATTGTAAGGGTGCACCAGTTCCAATGCAACCTAAGTTGAATTTAATTAAATTTGAAAATTCAAATTTCTCTGCTCCATACAAAGAATTATTGGGAAGTCTTATGTATATAATGTTAGGTAGTAGACCAGATTTGTGCTTTTCGGTCTCCTATTATGGACAGTTTCAGAATTCTTATGGAAGAGAACACTGGATAAACTTGAAAAATACTTTGAAATATCTGAATTCAACAAGGAATTATGGACTTTTGTATAGGAAATCGAATCTAGAAAATTTCACAATAAATTCATTTTGTGATTCTGATTTTGCTGGTAATATAAATGATCGAAAAAGTGTCAGTGGATTTTTAATAAATTTAAATTCCAATATTATTTCTTGGAAGAGTAAGAAGCAGTGTACAGTGTCATTGAGTTCATCAGAATCTGAATATATAAGTTTAGCTCAATGTCTATCTGAATGTTTGTTCATCAAGCAAATTCTTTTCAATTCCCTGAAATTTAAAATTACAAAAATTGTAGTGTTTGAAGATAATCAATCCTGTATTCATATGGCTAGCACCAGAGAGACAAAGAGAACCAAGCATGTGGACGTTAAATTCCATTTTGTGAAAGACTTGGTGGAAAGAGGAGAAGTTATCTTGAAGTATGTGCCAACTGCAGACCAATGTGCCGATATGATGACAAAGGCTTTGCCTACGTCCAAATTTGTATATTTTCGAGCTATGATCAATTTATCTGAAAACTGAATTGATGATCATCATTGCTGTGTCTATATTTTATTACAGGAGCTTGCAATTTTTATTAATGGTCTTCATGTTAAGTGATGTTCATGTTTGTTGATGTTCTTATTTCATTCTATGGAAATATTCTATTGTAGAATTGGGAGGGGGTGTTAGCATCCATCAATTCTCCCTAGTGGTTGAGTGAACCCTCATTTTGTCCCCACCTCCCTAATGTTAGTCTGTCTTCTTGTAGCGCTGCTGTAACTCGTGTGTGAGCTCTTCTCTTTAAATATAAATATTATTTCAAAACCGATCCGGTAGTTTTACTGTACGCCTTCAACCTAACAAAAGTTTCGTAATAGTCTTTCCAACTTGTCCTTTTGCAGCAGGTTTGTGATCAGTGTATAAGCTGGTTATGTGTCCAGTCAAATCGAATACATCTCTGCTCTTCACTCTTTTCCAGAGCTTTTTTCGAGCACATATGTCTATTGAACTGCGCTGTTGCTCGTTTTCGTTCGGCGCACAGAGTCGTAACTTTTAGGAACATTCACGAGAAGTCCAAAAAAAGCATCAAAATATCCAGTCTTATGTAAGCTCAAGGCCACCTTTGACGGTATAAGACTTTGTGCATCTACGTGGCTCTAGTATTGTACAAGCGTTCATGTCCATTACCCTCGTCATTAGTAGACATGGGTCCCAAGGCACAAAACAATGAGTGATAACCGTAGTCGTTGATTCATGATGGTTCAGGTTCAGCGGGATGGCGGAGTCAGATGCCGGATCTGCCATTCGAAGCGTCTGGGAAATAAAAGTGAGAGGAGGAGAGGAGTTTAGTGAAAGGAGCTTTATCAGCCTTGCACGTGCCGGGCCTTCCAAGGTAGTTGACTCTGCTGACGGTGCAGTCTTGCAGGCGGTGGCAGTTCGGAACTTCATCCGTGTCTCCATCATATCGTTATAGGTTCCAATCCACCGCGCCAAAGAGCCAAATCACTGCAAATCATAGCAAGGGGTGCTACAAGTCGTTTGGAATACTCTGCCATCCGATTACGTACCTCTATCCTCAAACAAACTCTTTCATAGAATCCATTTGAAATAATGGTGTTTCTAATCACCTCCACGCCTCACCATACCAATGATGTTGAGGTCGTCCAATGTCTTCATTTTTGAGAAATTTTCACTCGATCAGTTTGCCACCTGGTAAACACAGACAGATGAAGATGACCTTTGGCATTTGTCCTGTAGTATCCTTGTGTGAACTTGAACATAGCTTGATCGTTCGATGTTTAGTCTCGCTACAACCATTACTGCCAATTTTTCCTCACCCATAAACTGCCCTTTCTTCACCAGTATTCAGGAGTATTAAAAGCCCTGTTTTTCAAAATGAAACATTGACATGAAGTGTTTCGACTGTCTTCCTAAGTTACTGCACGCCCCAAAGTTGAGGCTCGACTACAACTATAGAACATGAACTCAGCTGTGATGGCCAACGGCTATTTTCGCGGTTCCTATACAACTTTATTTCCAGACTTGTAGTGCGGCAGTACGAGTGCCATCCATTTGATACTATCCGTTTATTCTAGATGGAAGGAGGTAGATGATCGCCGTCATGGAAAGTCGTGGTGATTTCTTAATTATGAGGACCATGACGTGGAGAGGCTACTAATCGATACCATGAACTAACCCATGCTACTGAAGACCCAAAGGCCTTTTCGGTCAACTCCCATTTTTTTTTATTTATTGGGCTGGGATTGGATGTAATAAGGGTTTGATGAGCCCGATTACGATTTATCGGTACTTACAATCTCAAAATAACGAGTGTACGTGGAAAGTCAGGTCGCCCTTGTCCTTGCGCGGTGTCGATGGTTGCGATTTCTCGACCTCGCGTGATCGCCTCGGGCAAAGTTGACCTTCCAGGTCCGTCATACCGTCTGAAGGCCTGACGGACGCCTTCCCCTTTCCAAAGCTGTAATCACAAGGCACGTAGCGAAGCAAATGTACAGCACAGCTCATTGAAGGTGAAAGCCAGAAAAAGTTTGTGGATACGTACCAAGAATATTCAAGAACTAGCTTGTAGCTTGAATTCTAACAGTTTCTCAATCGTGATTTGTTGAAAAGTTAGTACATTTAATGCTTTTGTTCTTAAATTAATCTAAATCAACAGTACGCTTTTTTCTTGAACTGAATATTACACGTACATGGGAGTATTGTTCCTACAGGCTGCTGATTCATTATCTGTATAACTCGTAGGTCTCATCGTCTACTGCAGTTCGCGGACCTTTTCCGTTAATTCACTACCATTACGTTTTTGACATTTTATGTCTTTACTCTGGCACATAACTCGAAAAACGTTACACAAAAGCGTTACACGAAATCGACACGAAAATTTCTGATGATTTTCGCTTACAACCGATTCGGTGCTACGGAACTTTATCTTCGCCTTTATCATAGTTTAACTTTATCATCGTACAAAAATCGTTCACCACTCGTTGGATAGCTCTCGATTCACCTAACCATATTACGTTAACCACTGCGGAGTGCGTGGCCGACAAGCTGCGGTATGAGCGTGATTGTTTAAATAATTGTTTACACACAGGTGATCATTCTCAATAATTTATATTGTCTATACGAATGCAAGCTTCATAATTTATGATGAACCCTAAAATTAAGTATAACAACTACGCTACTGGGGTAGGTGATGTAGCATTGTTCGAAGGTTCTTGAATCACTTCTTTAAAGACATAAAATGTCCCAATGTGTTGCAGACTCGTATGCAAGCATTTAATTCTCGACTGTATCAACAACAGGATGGAGTTGACATTCTTTTGACATTTTCATGTCTTTGCTTTGGCACATAAACTGAAACGGGAAAAATTTGTTTCCTTGATTCACCCTTTCCCTCAGATCACGTCAGAACACAAGCGACAGGCGGGCCACTACGTCAGAGCCTATGACGCACGAGCGTATGACGTCAGACGGCTGGCCGGAGACCAACTAGTACGTCAGAGCCTATGACGCACGAGCGTATGACGTCAGACGGCTGGCCTGAGGAAAACTAGTACGTCAGAGCCTATGACGTCAGACGGCTGGCCGGAGGCCAACAAGTACGTCAGAGCCTATGACGCACGAGCGTATGACGTCAGACGGCTGGCAGGAGGCCAACTAGTACGTCACAGCCTATGACGTCAGAGGGCTGGCTGGCTAGGTGATCGGGTTTTAATAAGCCTCTGGAATTCCGCGCCTTCATTTTGCATTCATTTACATCTTCACGTAGAAAAATCCTTCATCTTGTCGCTAATTTCATTTTAACATGCCACGCTATTATTAAATTGTGGAAATCAAACTTGTGCAGACTATTCAATTCATCATTTGAAAGTTTCAAATTGAAACCCACGGATATTCCTGACAATTCTACCTTCACATAGGTCCTAATTGTGTGATGTCTGCAGTAGCCATCATACCAACAAGAGTCTTTCTATTGCAATTCCGTTTATTCACTACCACATATTGTGTCGTGCCAAGACATCCAATAGGAAGAAGGTTGCGAGCAGGTTATTTAAATATATCAAAAGGTTATTGAAATTTATTTGAAACCCTGCTCACTCATTTTATATGTTTTAACTTCGATGTTTCGTTTCCCTCGTCTCGTTTTTTTATAACAAAATTTAGCCACTATTAAAAAAATGTATTTTATGCATTTCAAAAATCGGACGACGAGGGGGGTGAATTTAGAGATTTATTTCAAAAGCCTAAGTCAAGCCTGAGATATCCTTCAAAATCTTTCCAACCTGGGTCCTGCACGCCCTGAACGGAAAAGGTCCGATTTCGATATCATTTTTTGATGATGACATCGCTGTCTTCTGTAGATAGACCTGGCGCTATTGAAATTGCCCAGACAGAAATCTAATCAGTGATCTAGACCGGTCCTCAACCTTTTTACGATCCACCGCCCGTCTACATGTCGCCCGTCTATACAGATGATAATAATAATGATGATTGGGGAATAGTAATGATACTAGTGTATTCCCCCATTTTAAGAACTTTTACTCTTCCTCAATGGCTCAGCCGATTTTCAATCTGGTGGTCGTTTTTAAATTGGGACTCTTTATGCCTGATTTTACCTAAGAAGGATAGTTCAATGTGGTGTTATTTCCAATTTTAGAAAATGGGAGAATAAACTAGTTTCTCACTAGCCAAATACTAGTCCCCCTAACACTTTCCGTATTTATTGGTTTTTTGCGCTCGCTTCTCAACCCCGTTAACACATACATGATATGTCAAAGTGGTATTATTCTCCCAGGTATCTGTACACCTGAAGATCTCTTATTTATGCTAGCTGTGAGATTAAGAGAAGGAATGACGATGTCGCTTTGATCTGTGTTAAGGGGTCGAGCCGCGAGAGTTAAAAACGGGTGTTCGTAATAAACTAGGGACCTCTTGTACCTAATGGACGGGTCCTTCTGTTTTGTTCAAGGAGGAGCATGATCCACTTGAGGTCCACTTGATACAGGGTGTAACCCTTAAGGTCGTACCACCAGCCAGGGATCGATTCTACAACTAATTTCTGATGCAGTGTCCTGTACAATTTTTTTTTATACCGGTAGAAATCCGACTTTTTCCACTTGTAAGATTTTTTTTCGTATTTTCGACCTTAAGTCACTAAAATAGCCACAAGTCGTTAAATTCCCTACCTATCTCTCTAGTGCTAAATAAAACTTTTTATTTTAACTTTTGATTAAAAACACACATTGACCTAATTGCCAACGATAGCAATGTTTACCTTGAACTAGTCTAACAAAATTACCATACAAATCAACAGAAATTAAGATAATTTTCGAAAAGTAAATTGGACAAGATATCGGTGACTGCTTACTCGAGAAGTCTTGTGCATCATAAACTCAGCGAGACAAAGATTGCGATCAAGATTGCTACTTATTTTACGGTAAAAATGTCGATTTTCGCAAAAAAATTTACATGTCGATTTTTACGGAAAGATCCACGGTTTTTTACTCCGAGGATTTTACTCTATGGGTCCACTGTAAAAAATGTTTTGATCATACCGTTGGAAAGCTGAGCTTTTGGGCCAACTTATAAGGTTACAGTATGAAATCAACCGGCAGATTCAGTTAGGCTCTCAAACATTTGAAAAAACTGTACTCTTCCGAGATTTCGAGACTACTATTCGGGCTCATTTTTCAACATCTGAATCAGAAATTAGTTGTAGAATCGATCCCTGGCCGCTGGTACAACCTAAACGATTACACCCTGTATGTCCAACTAATCTATATGGCAATAATCAGTTGATTGGGGGAACCCCGTCCACTTGATCTACATGTACAACTATTCTATATGGTAATGATCATAGGTTAATCTTGGTTGATTATTAAATACACATAATACGTGTATTTACTAATACACATAATATGATATGTTATATATTACCTATATTACGTTCGTTCATTGTTGTTTGTTGGAAAATTGGTTCGGGGGAATACAATAGTTTTGTACTATTGTACAAAACACCCCAACTTTTTCTTTCACCCAACCCTTAAGTGCCATCCAATAAAATCCACAAGGTGTCACAATTTATTGAAAATAGAATAGTTACGCTTTAAAAAGCAGCCACCGGATTAAAAATCGGTCGAGCTATTGAGGAGGAATAAAAGATCCAAAAGTGGGGAATACACTAGCACACCCTTAATTGGTGGTAACGTTATACGAGTAAATAAAAACATCTAACGCCGTACGCGGGCACACAATCAGAATGTCCACTTCCGTGACGAAACATGAAATTCTTCGAAAATTCGCTGAAACACACACCGGATACGTTGTTGCTACAGCATACATCACATTATCAAAATCTATGGTGGAAAACACGGTTCAAATACATGGCTAAATTATGCACAGAATGCGGTAAAATGAACGGAAAACAATTTGTCGTCCTTTTGAGTATGATCCGGAGTAAGGAAGTGAAGATTACGTAAAGGTTACCTTGCATGCGTAAGTGCTAGTATTGGGGGTAATTTCTCTCTGGTGATGAACAACTCTCAAAATTCATGAGTTCATCACTTGTCTGTGACGATTGAATAATTGGAATTGTTTTGGATCGTGGAATTGGTATGTGTATACTTCAAGACATGATGTCCTTAAGTATACACATTCAGAATACTGAAGTGGGTAAGGAGGTACGGACCTCATCCAGAAGGAATACACTCGGACAGATCACTTCTCCATGACTAAATCCTTGTTCATGTTCCATTGTTTATCACTCACAGAACAGGATGTGACACCTTTGGTTGGAGATATTATGATGTATTGCATCTCGTTAACATTTTCTAGATCCCCGATGTACAAGAATAATTATCTGTTTTCAATATTCATTGTATCTAATTCACTTTTTTTTTTGTCCACAGCTCTTGGGCACCACCTGGCTGACATTGATGGAGTTTCGGCTGGACAGTGCCGAGTATTGCCAGGCACAGCACAAATAAACATCCTGTGAGAACTTACAAAACAACCAAAAGACACTTGCCACCGGGCCCAAGGTTCCAAATAAACGAGCTTTAATCCTTGCACCGCGCTGACACCTGGTGAGAATTTCCGGAAAATTCCACCCTTCATCCCGGCTCCGATAAACGTTTTCGAAAGTTGTCCCTGTGTATGGAGGGTAGAAGCTCGCGCGCTAAAGGGTGTGCAAAGTTTCCGGCTCATCAGATGATCTCCGGTGCTAGAGTTCGCCAAGTGTCACACTAAAAAATTTGTGTTAAGCAGATCTGAATAGCAGTATTTTTGTATAATACGTTTGTATAAGTTTATTTTTTCATAAATTATCTTTTCTGAAACACAAAAAAACTTGGAAAAAAATTATATAACCTCAAAGATTTAATCGGCAATAAGTGAGTGTTTGCAATCGAGTATTTTTTCGTTTCTGCAGTACTTGATTATTTTTTAATATTTCCGATTTTTCGAGAGTTCCATTTTAATTGTCAACCTACATTTGAGAGTTCGGGTCCTTCGGGAAATGAGTACTGACACAATGAGGCATAAGGACATTCGACCTCCTCCCTGCGAGATCCAGTACAAGAACATGAAGTTCTTGATCACTGATCGGCCAACGGACCAGAATATCCAACATTATATCGCTGTAAGTGTAATTTTTACTTTCTTTATTGTAAATCCCACGTTAAATCAGGGATTTTCTTCATTTTTAGTTACGCATGTTATAAGTAATTTTACCTCAAGTTCTTCTTTATATAAGAATTAAGCAAAGCCAATCAACTCGAAATATTAGTGCACTTTACTGAGAAAATTTACTGCTGGCACAATTACGTTTTACCTTAATGTTGTGTTCAAATCAGCACCCTGAACCTTGTAAACATTTAATGCTCATTCGCGAGATCGTAAGGCGTATTTCTCGTTGGCGCCTCCGAGTGTAACAAACTCTCCGGTATGCCGAGTTATTCAATGGAAACCCAATTAATCCTTAAGCGAGTTTCATTGCCAGAAAACCCCTTACTTGGCAGTCCAACTGAAATCAATAAATTCACCTCCCCTCTTCACTTCTCCTCACCTATCGGTTCTAGTCACTGTATTTCCCAATGTCGAAATTCGGTTCGGGGCAAAGTCGTATTTTAAAATAGCCCCTCTTTCAACGCACGCGACTTTGGAGCGGTTTCAAATTGCTGGCTTCACCTCCCTTCCATCTTCTCACAATATGTTGACTCGTCTATTTAAAGATGACCTCCCTCGGTACATCAACAAGGCCTGTGAACACATAGTAACTGCGTAGTTAACGTCCTACTGATATGGACGGAAAATTGACAAAAATTAGTTTTAATCACGTGATCCAAAATGAAGGTTAATCGATATGATTCAGAAAAGCCATGCTTTCCCCATCTCCCTGATCATACTATTATTAAAAATTAAACGCAGTCAATTTTCAAGTGGTGACGCTTTCTAATTACCACGTTTATGTTAGCTCCGCTTCGTGTCTGTCCGGGTGGAATTTAGCAATCGTAGAGACTTGAAATTTTAAACGTACGTCAGAACTCGATGACAATATTCACTTGATTTCTTGTCTGTAAAATTGTCTTAACCATATTTAAATAAAATTGGCCAATGAGATAGGCACTTGAAATGTTAAACATGGGTCGATGATGGATAACAATGGAATATGCACTCGGATTCGTGTTTTTAAATGGTTTGAACAAATTAAATTTGGATGATGAGCTAGAGACTTGAAATTTTAAATATAGGATGATAGGCAATGCGAAACGGATCTCTCACTGCAGAATCTGCATCGCATTCTGCTCTCTTAACAAACAGCTTACAGGGCATAACTTGTAATGGAGAAGGATCTGAAATTGTTTCATGAACATGAAAAAATAAAATAAATGATTACTTCCTTAGTTTGATTTTCAGGGTCAAAAAGCTTATAGAATTTGAACTATTATAGGTAGTAAACGGTAATATTTTGAATTTCAGACATTGGCAGCTAAACAGTATGTGCAATGAGGAATTTCCTACACTGGCGCTGTCAAAACCGACAAAATCTGTCACCCGGACATAAGACCTAAAAACAGAAAATAACAAATTAAATAAAAAAATATTTTTTAATATACCACGTTTTTAAAACGGAATAAAAAGTACAAAATAATTTTTCATGGCCCTTCTACAATTTTAAGGGAGGATCTTTAGGGGCTATAAATATGTTTGGAACACTTGAAGAGAAAAAGGTGGGGCACAGTCAGTAAATGACTAGGGCACAGTTAGTAAATAATACAAGTAGAAGATCCGGATGAATTCACAGTTAAAGTTAGTGAATTGGAAATGTGATTCACTGTAATTTAATTTCTTAACTATCATAGATTGCCTATCCCATTAATTATAATTAATATGATAGGATAATAATTATCCTATCATATTAATTATAATTATTATCGTAGATGGCCCATTTCCTATACCAATACCGTTTCCAAAGAAACGAGCAAACACCGGTCAAAATTGAAAAAAAAGACCCATTTATTGAACTTAGGACTAGGGATGCAATCATCGGAGAACAATATCGATATAGCGAAGTAGTAATTCGATATATCGGTCTTCGATATCAAATTTTCGATATCAAACAAATTTTGTTTGTCGAAGGTTTTTCCAACAGAACAAACCTAAATTACAAAATTACAAAATAAGAATGCAATTTATAAATAACTCAATGTTTGTTAGGTAGTATAATATACTAGGCCATATTATGGCCTATGAGCGAAAATAATTTGATGGACAAATCATGACTAAAATGCTATTCATAATAGCTTATTCATTAGTGAAGAGTATTTTTTATTTGTGGTTATTTTCAATCGAACAAAAAAGAGAATAATTTTCTATTACGTTCAAATCAATTACGTTCTATTATGTTCAAAACAATCAAACAGTCAAGAATAAAACCAATATCTGTTGCAGCCCATATCCTTATTAATTGTTCCCAATTAACTTAAAAAGAGAACAAAAACAGACCTGATAGTGTCATTTTGATTCCGAAATATCGGGGGAAAATATCTGCGAACAACATCGATATATCATGAGAAAATATCGATATTTACTGTACATCCCTACTTGGGACATTGGTAGGTCCCAAAGTGCTCTCTTGAATGTCACAAATACGTGAATCTCATTTCAATTGATTTCTTCTGTTCAATGGGATTTAGGGGAGGGGCCATCGTATTGATGAAACTAATCAAATCCAAAGGCACCCAATATTTTGAGCAATTTTCATGATTAATTTGCAGAATCACAAACACGGGCCACTCCTGATTATCTCCCCACTCTATTAGCCCTTACTAACAGAATGCATTAGCAGTACAACACGATGAGTGCGTTCGTTCGTTCGTCAAACGCTGGTTCATCAATGAAATAGTCGAAGTCAGCTCATCGATTCCCATCGTTGCTTTCACTGACACCAATGCGCTAGTATAGCAATTATGATTTATGATAAAAAGACGAGGAATCAAAGAAGTGATGATTATGGTCCATGTATTTCATCATCATA
The DNA here is from genome assembly GCA_963920205.1 of Stenodema calcarata. Classification (NCBI taxonomy): domain Eukaryota; kingdom Metazoa; phylum Arthropoda; class Insecta; order Hemiptera; family Miridae; genus Stenodema; species Stenodema calcarata. The sequence goes on from OY986051.1 coordinate 19,995,865, forward strand.
ATTTCTCAATAGTTATGTAGTTATGGCCTGTTAGTGGATGTGTGGACAAACCAAACAATAGGTACACGTTGTTCGCTCCGGAAGTTACCCCTACGGTCAAGTTACAATCCATTGATGAGTTGTATTTCACACTTGATGAAATCGAAGCATAGTTTGGTTAGGATTGTGTCATCACACTATCGCACCACCTGACATTATGGATTGATGATTTTTACTCGTAAACTGTGGGTTCGCTCTGGGTTTTCATGAAATTGAATTATCACGTCTCATCATCATCTCACCATGCGAGTTCTACTCATGTATCATCATGCATCGTTGCAACGTTTATCATTTGTGCGTTAGTAGATCCATTTTCCAGTAATTGATACAACCTTTTTACCACAGGAGCTAAAGAAGCACAACGTCAGGGATGTGGTGAGGGTCTGCGAACCGACGTATAAAGTGGAAGAATTGAAATCCGAAGGTATTGACGTGAAGGATCTCGCCTACGACGATGGAACTTCCCCGCCTATAGAGGTGAGCATAATCTGTATTTTATACCTCAAAATATGAACATTTCAGTTAAACATCCCTTCTCGTCCCTTCTTTCACTATGTCAGGCGGTCAAAACCATTTAGTTAGAAGTAACTCTTTGGTTATCTCTAATTTATCTACAAATACTGAGCAGTATGCAAGTAGTTTAATGGAGCATGCAGGACAGGACGCTGAAGGTTAACGCCCAAAGAGAGGTAATGAATTTAAACTCGTTTGTGCGGCGGGATTCGAAACAATTCTAATTGGCAACAAGTGCCCTAACTGGAATTAAGGTCACCTTATGGGAATTTGTTAGCCAGTTCTGGAACTGACTCACAGCGGTTGCCATAAATTACTCACCATCTGAGATTAGATACCTACACCTACGTTTCGTATTAAATTTTGGATCGAAAATTTTTCTCACTGCAATTCCGGACTGAACTGATCTCTGTTGCCATCTATAAAAATTGTATATGATTGTTCTCTGCCTTCTCAGGAGTTGGAAAGAAATATGGGGGAAGTGGGAAGTTTATGTTGAAGTTGACACGTTGGCATACTGTTCACAGGTCACACATCCCCTACAGATAACTTTCCAATAAACTTAGAGAATGCAGAAAGACGTTTCATGAAAACAGACTGTTTCACTCGGTCGGAAAAAATATGTTTTCGGCTATTCTTGTCTCCGAAAGTTATTTTGGGCAAGCAGACCCTTTGATCGGCAGTGAAAGTGTATCGACCGACCATCGCTACCCCTGATTAATTTTAATCATGTGGGGTGGTACACACACACACACACCATGTAGAAAAGTCGATATCGACTCTTGGGATATGCCGGACTGGAATTTGCACTTCAACGGAAAAGAAACAATTGACTCAGAAAATTGAATGATACACTTGTAATCGCTACAATGGTTTTCCTATAACGGGTAGGAAAACCATTGTAGCAGCGTTCAAAAGAAAGTATTTAATTGATCGAAATTTAATAAAAGCTATGTTTATATATAAAAGAGTGTATAGTTGGTATTTAAAACGTGGAACTGGATTGAAAAAACCAAAATAGTAGGAAACTCCTTATCGTACTGTAAGTACCACCTAGATCTTTCAAAACCTTCCGTATGAGTCACTCTTGTCTACATGTTTTTCGTATGCTTGATTGTTTATGTGAGTACACAGTTGAAATAACCCACTGTTTTTGAGCAGTTTAGTACGTAACAGTGGCGGCTACTGGTAGGAGAATAGGAGCATGTGCACCTTCAGGCAATAAACCAAAAATACTCGTAATAATCAAATCCCCTCCTATTTGAAGAGTAAGTTGGCTATAGACAGAAAACAGGCTTTTACCTGACCAATCAGAAGCGCCTCGGAGGAACTGCTCATGCCCCCCTCGTGTATTTACATCGCGATTTGGACCCCACACCCTGAAATTTTGAAGGCCATTGAATATTCAGAGCCGTTTCTTACTTGACTCTAGTTGTGACAGGTTTTCGCATTTTTTCGTGTGTCAAATATTCATTCGCAAAGACATTTCCGTATTGTTGAAACCATCAGCTTTTCACCTCCCGTGAAAGTTCAGTTGGTACTTGTCTGGAACCGAAAGTTTTCTGGTGTTGTGTGGGATGTCTATAAATAGGAAGGCGGCAGCGGGCTGCAGTTGGTATCAGGGGATATGGGTCAGTAGGTCACCACCGCCTCGTGACCTCCGCTTACCCCTCAGCCGGTTAATGGCGTTGTCCTGTTGGGATGAGATTGGCCAACTTTGGAGGATCCCAAGCCCTCCATGGGGAAATGAAGACTTTCATAACTACCTAAGTTTAGGTGATTGTCCATTACAACCACGACGTCATATTCCACATTAACAATTTAGATCAGGGACGAGATGGTTCATTGCATTTTCTTGAAATTTGAACTGTTGGTATACGAATTGAACATTTCCATCAATGTGCTCAATTGATTTCTGTGATAATTCAATGAGTCAAGTCCGATCATACCATACCGATCGACCTACCAACATTATGCATAATATGCTAGGGAACGCCTTGTATATTGAATGAGGAGTTATAAACCTGTAGACCTGCGAAATCTCTGTAGTGATTGTCCCCTGTTGATTGTACTACTCTTTACATCACCCTGTGCACGAATCTATATGTGTATATATACACAATCATGTAGAATAGAATATGAATATATCACATTCATGATGTGATCCATATTCATTCTGGACAAGCGAATGGTGGTTATGAGCCTATGGAAAGGGAATTGTCGAATGTTGATATGGGCCAATGATATGGTCAGTTAGAGTTGTCGAATCCAAATGATACGAAGCCAAAGATATGGTCAGTTAGAGTTGTCGAATCCAAATTGTGAGACTTTTCTAAAATAAGATGAATAATAAGCTGTAATAAGCTCTTACTAAGCTTTCTAAACTCATCATCAACATCGAAAAATGTTGTTGCACAACTGCTCTGTCCTCCATGTTTGGTTCTTCAACTCGTATAAACCCAATATACTGTTAATAAAGAATTCTATCACTAGTTCAGCTTTTCAATTTCTCGCCACCAAGGCACGTACGTACCACAGTCCACGTCATCTGTAGGTTCGTCGTCCTGTACATACTGGAGCCTTGATGCCGTCTATACAATGTATATGTCATACTATTCTCTTATTATTACCGTCCCGTTTCCGCCACCTGAAGAATGTGAGATGCACTCAATCTTCAACGTTCTACCAACGGCCACTCGACGTAGCATGCACATTATCCTCCAAAGGATGGTTACAGAATTGGTTCTCCTTTCACTAAATCAGGTCCTCATTCACCAACATTTGGAATAGTGTTGAGCTAAAATTTAAATTTTCCTGCCTACAGGTCGTTGACGAATGGTTCGCCCTTCTGAAAGCGAGGTTCTCCGAGACTCCTGAAAGCTGCGTTGCAGTGCACTGCGTTGCGGGACTGGGCAGAGCTCCTGTTCTTGTCGCCCTCGCCCTCATCGAACTCGGCATGAAGTACGAGGACGCCGTCGAACTGATTAGAGAGTAAGTACTCGTTTGGCTTGGCATTAGTAATAAATTCCTCGGAGTAAGAATTTTAGGTGTCCAGGATTTTATTCCTACTTCGTCATTCGAGCAAATTCTTCTCCATAATATACTTGAATAATCTTGTTTTACCATCAATTTTGAATCCGATGTCTACAAACCTGGAAAAGTCGAGCAATTTGGTGGCTCTGAAAAATGCAAACCTCTTTTTAGCTCTTCAGTCGGATACCCGTCACACATCCTCGTAACTATGGCCTGTCAATTTAAAATAACAAAGGCAAATTAAACTGATGAGGGTTTTCAACTTGAGATGTAAATTGGATCACGGATCCCAGCCTGTGTCATTAGAGGATTAAATACTACAGTACGCGACAGGCAGGAATAATTGGACTTGGTCGTGCATCGGCGCCCGCCTCCCGCGACAAATGCCAACCGCTGGGCGAAACTCGCGTGAGAACTAAATAACAAGACAACGTGAGGCTCTGCCATCAATTTCGTTTTCAATTCGATTTATTTGCATTGTTCCGACTCGTACAACTTGAAACACGCTAGCGTGAGACATCCTGTGGAAGATATACGACTTTCTCTTATCTACATTTTATTGCAAATAGATGTGTTCAGGTTCATGCTGTTGATACAATCAGCTCTGTTTTCTTAGAGATCAACATTGTAACCAACATCCGTACTTCAGTTGGCATCTCTTATCGTTATTTACATTGTTTAGATACTGGAATCCCTAGTTTGTATTCTACAGTAAATGTAATAGAATATCCTATGTGATCTGCCCCCTTTTCAACAGTACTTTAACATGAAAGTACTTATTTGATGATCTCTCGTAGCTTTAAATTTCTTACAAATATTGAGGGTATCCAATTCGGGTTTCTACTTTCTCAGTTTGTACAAACAGACCGGTTCTTCTTGTATTGTGTTGAAGTCATTCCATCTATTCACTATTTCTAATTTATTATTACATTAAACTATGAGAGGCGAGAAACTCTTCAATTCTCAATTGCAGTCTTCAACGAACCACGGGAACTACGAGGAACTACGGGAACTCGTATTATGATGCAGTATTAATACTGTAGTTGTGTGTTTTGAGGTTTGTTTAGCGCTCGATGAAATAGGATAGTATATGCTTAGAGTAGGCTTTGGCATGTCCAGAGCAGGAGATGGACTGTGTGATGGTTTGCTGATTCTCCTGCTCCCGAGTTTTTTGTTCGACCACTCTGTGGATAGCCGGCTCTGTGAACACAGACCGCATATCCCTCTGAGTGGGCATATTGCCTAGAACAGGGGAACTCAGCAAACCATACATTACAACTAAACATGTAAGTTCGGAGTAACAGCACGAACACTCGAGGGAGTAGGTCGTCTCAGAGAGGAATAAGTTGATGGACTGATTCCTGACTTTCTCACAAGTCTGAATAGTGAATTTGGTGAGCAGCACAAACTCTGGGCTTACTCCTGGGTAGCACAAACAAACACTTCTTACTCCACAATGACTGCTCATCCAAAGAGCTAACGAAATATTCCAAAAATACTTCCACTTGTTACTGGCTTTAAGAAAAGTTAGTACAGTGGCACTTGTTTGCAGACTCCTATTGGTGTTGGAAGCAACGGAATTGGACCTGTTGATCAACTATTACACACTATCGTCAGAAAACCACAGCAAAATGTAGTCGCACTTTAAAGACGTTAACAGTAGAACGTGTCGATGGACCCAGCCCAGCCATTCCCTGTAGCGGATTGTATCAATTGATCCAATTAGAGGCCGGTACATCCGATTACCAACTAAACCATGCCGAGTCGGCTGAGACAACCTGACCCCCTTTGTGTCATTCCTTGTTTCTGAAACTCGTCTCTTCGCTCATTTCCGAACTGATGTTTTGCTACAAGCAGCCACCAGCAAATTTGGCGTTGTAGAAACTTGATGTGTTTGTAATGTCCTCAATAGTGGTGGATGCTTGAGGGGTGAGGTGACTAGAATGCTATTCCTAGAACTCTTCTGCTCTGTTCCAGAACTTTCACTGTCCAGATGCCATAAATCGAATAAAAATATGGGGAGGTGGTTGTGGTACTCTATTGTAGTTCTATCTCAGAGGAGTCGTGGTTCGTTACAGATTAGACTGAAAGTTTATTGAATTAGACCATTCAATATAACTATCTATGTTATATCGTATACAATGTTTCTCATTCAACTTTTTGCCCCTACAGGAAGAGAAGGGGCGCCATAAACGCCAAGCAGCTTGGATTCCTCGAGAAATACAGGCCAAAGTCCAGACTGAAGATGAGGAACGGGCACAAGAACTCCTGCTGCATCCAATAAAATAATCTCGGTATAAAGGGGAAAAAAATATATTTGATAATAATGACAAAAGATGGAAACAATTACAAAAAAACCAAACACACACAAATGGAATGAATATGAAAATGGTGTGATAGATGTTGCAAACGAGGGAGGATTACATCACTAAGCCATATTATACCACAAGTTTATAGCCTTTGACTAAAGATAACTAATGAATATTGTATTGATTGTACCCATTCCTGGCCAAACATTTAGCACTTTTTACACGCATTGGCGATTCAACCCCTTGTTTTTGTCTCGTAGGTGTGACGTTTACGCTCATACAACTAATTTCAACGTGGGTATTATTGTAATGACTGTCACTATTACTCTATTTCAAATACCTTTCCCCATAATTTCAAATATTAGTCATTGTTTTGTGCCTACTTCTTTATTTCTGAATTCATTTTATTGTTCAAATAATCTCCTCTTTTGAGAACTACTTTTATATAGAATGTTTAAGGATTGGTAGCAGTGAGAACTCTTGATCTGATCTGGTAATTTCCTGATTGTGGTTTGGCTTGTTCGGAAAGTGTTTGTGTAGGCACTCTTTGGTGTACTTTCACAAGTGATTTCAAGTTAATTTTGAACGAGCTTGTTTCAAGATTTACGACGAGTTTTGGTGGTTTTACTTGTGATTCAAGTGGCTTTTCAATCAATCAATCAATTTATTCCACAATTTTTACCTCAAGGGCTGGTTGTGGGGCTCAAGGGGAAGTATGGGACTGTAATTTTCATGGGTCGCTTCGTCTTGATCAGGGTACTATGGGGGATTTAGTCCTAGTCCGGCAGAGTGGGTGCGTTGTCCCTCAGGACTCTTCTCCTTAACCTACGTTCACCATTAGGCGGCGCTGGACCAGCAATGTGCGCAACTTCCGGATTCGGATGGTCAGTGGCTCTTGACTGCAGGACTCCATAGCACTTTCTGATCCGCTCCTGCACCGTCCCTACTCCCAAGTCGTTGTGGAGCACATCGTTCCGTACAAACCATGGGGCGCCACAAATTAGCCGAAATATCTTGTTTTGCTGGATTTGAATTTTGTTCACTGAGGTGGCACATGCCGAGCCCCAGAGTTCGCACCCATAAGCCCAAACCGGTTCGATAAGCGACGTGTATAGCAGCTTCTTGTTTGCCAGATCCAGCTTTGATTTGGGGTTCAACATTGGCCAAAGCTGGTAGACACGCCGCTTTATCTCGTTCACTACGCGGTTGATGTGTGGCCTCCAGGTAAGTCGGCGGTCCAAAAACAGTCCCAGATACCGCACTTCTGGCTTTTCACACACATTGGATGGCGTTTGCGCCAGTTTCCTCTAACTTCATTGATTGCAGAATTCCGAATTTATAAAGCCATTGCAAGTGCATGTGAAGGCCTTGAGAAAGAACAAACTATTCGTTCTGTGTCAGGGGAATTATGACTGCATTCTTGGATTTCTTGGTTTCCTTTCTCAACAAAATGCCTGATAGACCCTGTAGTAAAGTCTTCAATCGTGAGTGGGGAGCGTTTAGGGTTCAGATCTATTGGGGGAGAAGCCCACTCGATGAGCCAATCACAAGGTGTTTACAAAATGAGACACTCAGGCTTCTTCAGAGTTGAGTGGGTATGGCTTATGTTAACTTATCGGCCACTCAGACGGTAGTTGACAGCAGGGTGCGCCCATCCGATGTTGGGGATGTTGTACTGATACATCAGGACACACGAAGCGTCGAGGAATAATTTAATTTTACCCCATTTCCTTTGACAACTCTATTTCAGTACCTTTTAAAATCATTAAGGAGTTGTAAAGGATTTACTATGTGGAAAGCCGTGTTTATTAATGACATCGCTGTCAGATTAGTAGAAGCCGACGTAATTGTTGGGATCTTCGCCACTGGAGTTTCACAGTTTAATACTTGGGATCATTTAAAGATGCGGGAGGTAGACTGAGATGAGGCTGAAATTCATCTCTATAATTGCTTGCTTGGTTTGAGCGATTTACGACGTGCTTCGTCCAACTTTTGGATTCACGGAGAGCCAGAATGAAAGTGGTTAATACTCGTACTTGGCAGAGGAAGCACGTATCGTCTAGAGTTACTTTCACCAGCGGATCGGGAGTCCTCCACAGGTTACTGGGTCACGAATTTGCTGGAGAATAATATTCCACGTCCCAATTCTAATCGTTTGTGGTCGTATTAGGTTAATTCTTCACCTCAACTGCCCTCCCCCATTAAGTCGCCTCAAAACGTAATGCACAACTAAAGTGTGTGCTATTCTAGACAGGGAAGACAGCTAATTATTGTTCACTTTTGCTTTTTTTCTGTAGTTAGCCATCAAAATCCGAAGTCTCTTTTTACTGTAGTCTTACAAAGCGAAGATTGTTCAAAATCACTGGCCTGTCACTTATGAACTCAATAAAATCCGATACAACCCATTTTCTCATCAAGTACCGGCCTAATGAAAACAATTACTACCAATAACGTTTTAAATAATTAGATAACATAATTGAAATAGAGTAGCAACGGCAGTCATCACTTCACTAAATTATTTCTTGAAGAAATGGGGATATTTTGGTATGAAACCGACAGATCTTGAGGATACAACAAAATCAGAATGTAGAAACCAAAACGTAAATTGTGAACGATAAAGATCCGGCAAGAAACTCCATTCAAGTAGGAGATTGTTACTCAACGCCGAATCTAATACTTGTAACAAGTTTTATTAAATCAATGAAAAATAAGTAGTTTATCGTATCAGTTGAACAACGGGATGGTACGGATATTTGAGATCGTAGCTCAAACTACGTTGTCCCATAACTTGAGAGAACCTGTGACTATTTCCAAGTACCGCGAGTTATGTTGATCTTAGTACACCATCAGGCTACAGGCCTTGTCACTCTGTCTGCTTGGTATTCTTCATGTCTAATCTGTATAAAGACCCCTTGAATTCATTTACCTCTTGAAAATTCTCTCCCCAAGTTTTCTAAGTAAATTGCTTACCCATCAAAAATTCGTTGAGTCCCCACTTTTCAACGACGGTTGCCTCAAATCGAATTTCATTTCGTTAGCTGTGGCTCACAGAAGAGGTTTAATCCAACAAATTTCGATTACCACAAGTAGGTACTCAAGCAATGGTCATAGCAGTGGTATTGGTGGTAATAACGGTTTGCTTCACGACTTAATTCATGTCTGGTAAACGTGTCACGTTTGATGAATCGTGTGACAAAATTCGACTTAGTGTCAAAACTAGTTTCCCTGCATTGATCCAACCATCCAACTGCTCTTGGTGGATCATGTGAGAATATGGTTAAGTTCAGTTCTGGCCTCCTTTCTACCAATGATAGCATCTAATTTTCTATATTCTTTGCTCCCCACATTTTGTCTCGATAAATAATCTGCTTGATGTGGACTTCGAAGTTGAAATACTGGTGTTTTTTTGAAAAACTCGTGGTTGTTATCGAACTCGAGGCAGACAAGGCCTTAACATCTGTGTGGACATCAAATGCCTTCTCCAAAAAATGCGAAAAATTGCATTTACTTGACTCTAGAATTATTTTTGTATAGTAGCCCATTTGCATTCAAGAGAAAACTCTTCGTTATCTGAGGCAAATCAGTTGTAAGTTGGATGTTCCTACACTTCACCACTCCCCAAGAAATCGTGAGGTTCTCCAGCGGAAATATTCACACCTCTTGTTCAAATGCCACATCTTGATCCAGAGGCCTGCATACAAAACTCCTAACTATTTTGCAATTTCTCAGGGTCGGTTTAATCTTAAATCTCAGTAACGTGATCTTTGATTTCAACAAGTCTGAAGTTTCGCAACTATCAAAGCCTGAAACTATTGTTTCTCTTAAAGCTTGAAACTATTCAGGACGTCTAACTTGAACACTGAACCAGGAATGACACCCCGCAGAGCCCTTGAATCCTTGAGCCCAGACGCACGTCTGTTAATGAAAATATGCATTTGATCTCTAACAATCGATAATCCACGTACTGCTTGGATTCTTCTCCCAAATCGACCTGGTGATATGAGGCAAACGAATAAAGAGAGGACAAAATGTAAGTAGTTACCCTTGAACGCATCCCAAATCGAAGAAGTGTGAGGTTCGACAGCCTTTGCCACTGGTACAACTAATATGTACTTGAAGACTAATTCAAGGTAATTATTTTTCAACCTTGGTAGACTATAAACGCGACATGTGAAGAAGAAAAAAAGTCAACTTTTTAGCTTTTCGTATATATCAAACCATCAGTTTATAATTCCCTCTAGGTAAGAAAATTATCGATCATCGTATTTAGTTTTTTTCTTCAAATTCATGTAATTTACTTTGCTTTTTAAAATTATAATTTTTTGATTTTTAGACGTTTGTGGTGTGCTTAAAAGTGTTTGTAAACCCTCCGCTTTAGAGTAGGTACTCTCGAACGGCCTCCATATTGTTAAATTTCCTGTAAATTAGAACAAAAAAAAGGGTAAATACTGTCATGGTACGTTTGAGCATTTGCTTTGTTGTAGTAATGTCTTCCCACTCGCACCTAATGAAAACACTTTTACGAAGTCTTGCGTATTTTCGTTTATTTTTTTTCATTGAATATCGGATCTACGCTATTCGCCTGATGGCTGTTTATATTTTGTATTTTAAAATATTTCCGGGTTTTATCCATTGAAACTGATTTATCAATGAACGACCAAAATGAAAAAGAATCATTCGACTGTAATTTTTTTAATAGGAAGTTACTTGCGTTTTACAGATCTTGTGGTCAAGGAAGGTACCTGGCGTATGGAGCGTACCATGGAAGCTATTGAAAACCTATGGTGATGATATATTTTCTAAAGAAAACCACCATATCTCCTTACATACATTTCTGAATATAAGCTAAAAATAGTCTAAATAACAAATTTAAAGATGTATTATAACTTGGGAGTTGGTCTACGATAAAATCAAGATCTCTAAGTTACCAGAGTCTTTGGAGAAAAAAAATGTAACCTCTACCAACGTATTTTGTTTTCCCAAGATCACTACAAAGTGTACGAATAACTAACTGTTTTAGCGTAGACGAACTTGAAGAGGTTTTTTAAACACTGCCACATCATAATCAATGGATGTTAAATAGGATAATTCGGATGTGTGAATAGATAGTTAAGGAGATGAACGTTGTAGCTTGGCGTTGTCGCTTATTTTATTTCAATTTTAAAAGATGATTCTCTTTGTGAAGAAAAAAAAACGCCATGATTTGCATTCATTTATCCGTACGTGATGCGTTGTTTTCTGGTAATCCCAACGCTACCCTCCTCCGTCCCACAGATTCGGCGTTCTAAGTTGACCAAATTGTCTTTCCCTGCCATTTCACGTTACTCAAACAAAACCACTCAACACAAGTGAACTTATTGAGTTTCTCAATCTTTGAGTTTTTTTCTTTTACAATAATTTGACACTTGAAAAAAGTAAGTAGGAAAACAAAAAACGAGAACCTCGTGATGTTGTGAATGGGGTCGTTTTTTTTTTGTGTTTGATAAACTTTGTCTAAAGAAGTAACAAAGACACCAGTTTTGAAATATGCCACAAAACTGCATCAATGATTTTTTTTCCGATTCATCACATTTACAATAAATTAGGATCCGATCATTTCAATGCATTGAATGTTATATGTATATTTTATGTTGTGTATAATTGGCTATAATGGTTGTTAGCATGCAAAATAGCAGAAAAAAATTGACTATGTTATTTATAATATTTTCCCTTTAAATGTACGATTTAAGGTGTATAGTAATTGTCTATGTCATATCTCTTGATTTCGCCATGAAAAATGGGGACAGGATGATGATTGAACACTAAGTAACTGTGAAACAAATAAAGGATTAAAAAATACACGTGGCTACTTCAAGTTTCCCTTGGCTCAAACTGGGAAGTGAGGAATTTATCGATTTTGGTTTGATCAGAGATGTGATCTGTTTAGCGAATTATGTAGGTTCATATATTAGAGTAAATAACTATGAAATTTACTTCCTAGTATTCATTGAAGACGTACAAGTCGAAATCCTTCATGCTGAAGTTTCTTAGAGTGTATAGCAACTTAACTACGGTTTAGATTGCACAGAGCGATTTTTCATAAATATTGACTGATCGAGTACCCAATGCAACAAACTTCTTAGTCTACTATTTGGCACTATAATGAAAATCGTTGAAAATAGATTCCTACTACAATAATTCCAAAGTATTAGGAAAACGTAAAGAAGAAAATACATTTAAGGAAAAAAGGTCCTTTGCTATAGTTAAAAAAAAAAAATAAAATCAACTAATTAAATTATAATGTTTACAACAGAACATTTGAGTGGGCTCGAACTATTGAAGAGAAGAAAACTCTGGTCGCCGAGAGGTGCACAGAAATCTTGATGGTGCGATGCAGCTGGACTGGATTCAGTGGGACACTTGGTGCAATGTGCTAATACTCACTAGTACAATGAATATCCAGGAATCCCATACATTTGGAGGTCGGAACATAATAATCGATTAACGAAAGCAAAACTATTTTCATGGTTTTTATTATTTCATAGGCTTATGTAGGATTTTGGTTATTTTGAACATTGATGAAGCCAGAATTTCGCTAAGGGGGGGGGGGGGGGGGGCTGCCCCAGTCATCCTCAACCATTACAAGTCGTTCAACCATCCCCAGTCATTATTAACCTTTCCAAGACATCCTGGACCATTTCAAGCTCTCCCCAGGCACACCCTAGCCTCAAGCTCTCCTTCTCTTCCTCGTTAACTATCCAGAGATACCTGTGGATAATTAGTCACGTATCCATACGCTACTATGCCATCTTTAGATGATTCCAAGCCTTCTTGGAGCATCTCAAGGCCTCTGCAGGTTCACCAGGCGCCCCTAGTTTATTTAGACAGCTCAAAGGCATTCTTGAGTAGTGCTCAACCAACCTTAGTCACCGTTCTCTATTCCAAACCTTCCTCAAGCATCCCAGCCCCTTTTCTGCCTCAACAGGAGCGCTTTAGTCATTTAGTCCTTCATCATTCCAAGCCTTTCTTGAGCATATCAAGAGCTCTTCAGCCTCACCAGGCGCCTCTAGTCATTTTGAACAGTCCAAAGCCACCGTTGAGCAGTCCTTACAGTGACGTACCAGGCCCAGTCCCAGGCCCCAGTAAGTGATGTAGCCAGAATTTCGTTAAGGGGGGGTTACAGGCTAGGCCCAACTGCGAGAGGAATGGAAAAATCCTGAAGGGGGGTCGGACACCTAGACCTACCCCTTGGCTACGCCCCTGATTTGAAAAGTGTTACTAGGTGTAGGTTATTCCAATTTTATGCTAGTCAAAAAGCCATTTTGGATCTTATACATTATAAAATATTATAGCATCCAAGAGGGAAATTGGATTCAATAGGCGCAGCACATGTGGCATTGGCGTAGGCCCCTCATGGTATCAATACTTGAAGGTCCCTGTGGTAATCATACAAAAGAGTTTGTCACATCTTGAATTATGGTTCATGATCCATCCGATCAAATACTTGAATACACGATAATCAGTGGGATTTCATTGCGAAGAATGGTGGAAGACATGTCACCCATTAGTAAGCCTGTCGTCCCCTGTGGTCATACAAATCGTGAAGTAGACAGGTGTTTTATTGTCATTAGTAACTGCAAATAATACTGATTAGAGTTCATAATCTCGACACACTCCCAGCGGTCCCTAAACCTACCAGGATGATTCACTCTTGGGCGTAGCAGTAAAAATAACGCTGTCGAGGAGTCTGTACTGAGAGAAGAAGTTTATTCGTATTGAAGGAGTGAGATTGTTAAAAAGTAGGATTTGGAACACAAATGTACGAGTTGACAAAAGAGCACTCAATGCTTGGTGGTCAAAATTCTTCATTCGAAGGATCTCCATAGGAACAGGATCAAAAAGACCCCTCGTAGCTCCCTTACGATACATTTACAAGTCCTCTAAATACGAGTACAATAACAAAAAAATAAGGCTTACTGGTAACAGGCAAGTAGTTTCACATGTAGAGTGACCAAAAATCAGATGCCAGGCAACACATGACTTTCCTGGTTCAGCTGATGGTGTTTACCTCAAAGGGTACATTTATATTACCACATTCGAAGAGTTCCATGGACACAGTTGTTTGAGAGCGACTACATCAGGATTAGGAACCTCACATCACGAATAGGTGCCTTTGAAAATCTACTAATATATGATTACTTTAGTTTGTGACTACGAGAAGGACACAGAGCTCAGAAATCGGACGTTCTTTAGAATGTTCGTTAAGCCCGCAATCTTGTACATGAGTTTAACACTCAAAAAATGTGTCTTGTTCTTTGAAAAATTGTACGTTTTTACCTGGGGCGGATTTAGACTATGATCTTGGGGGTTCATAACCTAAACTAACTTATATGGACATATGGATTGAATTTTACAAAGTTAATTATTTCTATAGCGTATAGAGTGTTTAGGGAATCACAGAAAATAACTGAATTTCTGCGTGAATAACTGCTTGTACATGGCTCAATCAAGGTGTTTTTTAAGCGATTTTGCTATTTGCATATTTTTGATAGAACGCTTTTTTGCACGCCAAAAACATCCAGTTTGGACTCAGCCTTAGTATGGATCTAATGAGCAACCCCTCGAAATTTGGAAGGTGTCAAATATCCTGCCGAAAAGTTAGTTAGGCAATGAGCAATGAGGCTACTTTGAATCCGCCACTGGTTTTTACTTTGGATTCGTCTGAATTTTCAGTTTATTTCACAGTTTTCAATCTTCCACGTCCATTAAGTACATTAATTCAGTGGCGATTCATCTGAGAGAGGAAATCTTCAAGAATTGGTTCCAGATGTTTGTTATTAACAGAGATAATTGAGGGGAACTGGAGCGACGAATTCTTATGGCAGAGGGTTGATACTGATGATACTGGCGGTCGGTCTCGATTTAGTAAGAGCAACTGGAAACATGGCTTAAGTCAAAACTCAGCGTGTGCACAATGGAAAGCCATCTCCAGTTGAGACAGAGTTACTAGTGAAACGAATCTAACGACTCCACGTAACAATACACAATACCACAATATTTCGATATATTCAGACAGTTTCATACCGTGTACGGGCTGAGCACGCGCATTTGCAGGAATAAACACGCAAATTAAATCACTTTGTTGTCGTCGACCGACCACCTCTTGACGGCTCGGAGGACGGAAGATGTGGCTCCAGGAGGTCGTGCAGGTACGCGAGAGACTGACGTCATCGGCCACGAAGGAGGGTGCGGCGTTACAACATATTCTTTATCGAACTTGGGACAATAGTAATCGGAAAGTTCAGGGACAGGGTCTCTGGGTCTTGTCACTTCTTTGGTCTTCCCACTGGTGATCGGGCGGAGACCCAAGTCATCTTCTGTCACTTTCAGGTCAATGAGGTCTCGATAAATCTTCTCGTCGAACTTGATGTTCACTTTCCTCGAAACCTAAAAGAAATTAGAGATCATGCTACGAGTACAAGGGGTGGGAAGAGAGATGGAGCCTGACTATATCTAAGATAACTATATCACAGCTCGACAACCCTTGATCAATCTTAGGAGGGAATAAATGTTACCATTAAGAGGACCATGGGAAGCACTCTGCTCCTTGATATTAGATTATTAAAAAATGGATATAGTGGTGATAATGTTACAACGCATTAATGAAGTAAGTTGTGCCAGTTCTGACGGATGGATCGAGTAAATACATTTACTAACAGAGCAGGCACATTTACAAATCCTCTAGGGTTTGGACATACGAGGGACGTCCAGAAAGTGAGGTTACAAGGGCTGTGTAAGAAGAAGGGAATTTGGTTTTTCAGAGTTGTCACCACTGGTAGGCAGAGAGGATCCTAACGGTTAAAACGAATCACAAAACGCCTCAGTTCGTTACGAAATGTCGTCACAGCAGCCAAACGCGTCAAACACGCAAATTTCTTGGACGGTATGGAAGCGAGGGTAAAACTTTTCTCGACTCAATTGTGACTGGTGATGAAACGTGGGTGTGTCTCTATACTCCTTAGTCAAAAAGGCAGTCTCTACAGTGGCGCCATACCCATTCACCATCAACCAAAAGAATTAAAGTCCAATTTTCAGAGAGGAGGATCATGGCATCTGTCTTTTGGGACCGGAAATGGATTATTGGTCGATTTTATGCCTAAAGGAATCACCATAAATGCTGGTGCATACTGTGAGACACTCAAGAAGTTGACGAAAATCAAGAACAAACAGAGAGGAGTGCTGACTCGTGGTGTGTCACTCCTTTGTGACAACGCTGGACCTCATACCGCCCGTCTCACTCCAGGACCTGCTTGTTTCATTTGGGTGGGATATTGTGACTCACCCACCCTACAGACCGGAACTGATCATCTTTGCAATAAATTGAAGTTTTTGGGTGCATAACGATTTTCAAATGACGAGGAGGTCCAGAATGCTGTCGAAAAGTGGCTTTGGGAGGTGGAGCAGAGGGTATACAATAACTGGTCCTCAATGGCAATTACATGGAGAAATAATGACTTGTTTTGACACTTAACTTGTATGTTACATTAAAATAAATTCATTTTTAAATTTTCAACACAGTTTGTTACATTACTTCCTGGACGCCCCTCGTACATTGAAACACGATAGGAAACATGTCAGTAGCGTTCATAGAATGATTTTTATTTAACCCTCCAACCACCAGGTAACCCTCCTGACAGACCCGATCATGTTCATGTTGTAATACTTACAAGAAATACGGGGAAATAGCTTGAAACACTCATAATGAACTTCGTTTATTAAAACTATCCCCTAATGAACTTGGCATTTTTCAGTAAATGAAACGAATGTCAAACTTTGAAATATACAATCTTCGTCCACTATGTGAGGTCCAAGCGGACCCCAGGCGTACTGTTTTCTTTCTGAGCATGCGCTATCTCGGAGGTTGAGCAAGTTATCTTGAGTACCTTCTTTTCCAGCAGTTCGCAAGCTCAGATAATAGAAAATAGTGGGTGAAAACGTTTCCAGTCAGACATTTTTGTTCTTAGGAGGGGTCTTGATGGACCCCCAAACATGGTTTTCAAAAAACTCAAGAAAAAGGAAGAGCTGCGTACCTCATATACCTGGACCTGACAGCCGCTCTATGGCCAACTACTGGAGAACAATGGGAAAATAAGGTACTCAAGATAAGAAGCTCAAGCTCCGAGATGGCGCATGCGCAGATAGAAAACAATAGGCCTGGACTCCACATGGTAGACGGAGGGTTAAAACAATACATTTCCATGCATTAACTCAGGCGAACATATTATGTTCGCCTGAGTTAATGCTTATTATTATTATTGAATTAATGCTTATTAAGCAATAATAAGTTGATAACCCACGATAAATAGTATTTTTAAGCCATATTTTAGTATAAACTATAATCTTGAATGATCTTACTTTTGATTGACTATCCGGAGGTAACTTTTGTTCAAATCTGACAGATTTGATTCCAGCATTCATTTTCTTTAAGTTTTCCTTCATTTTTAATGTAGTGAGCAGCTGAGGCTCAGCAAGATTGACATTTTTTCTGGAAGCTTCAGCTCCTAAGTAAAAACAACATCACTCTCGGTAAAATTACACATTAACGTACAATCATGCATCTTGGAACTCAAAACAACTGACATGTCTTACAATAAGTACCTACTCAACGAACCTTTATTTTCGGTTGCTCTATTCTTAGCATCTGCACTTTCCGAACGGCTTGGAGCTTGACAGCTAGTGACCGGAATAGCAGGAGTTGATCGACAGTTTCTCACCAAAGTTTTGACACCATTTGCAGTAGAGGACGTCTCGGCACTGGATTTCGCACTCATACTAGGACTATGACAGTACAATTAAAAAAAAAAGAAAAAAACAAATAAGATTGATCTGAAGTTATAAGGAGCTTGATATCGTAGTGAAAATGTTGAGAAAATTGAACAAGTTTTTACATGGAATGGCATAAAGTTAGATTTGTAAACAAGATCTCCCGCCATCAACAATCTTGAGTGGATTATTAGATAACACCACGATAACAGAAATGACGTATTATAGTATCCATGGTGATGTATGGAATCAACTTTTCATTTTTTTCATAAAGTTTTGAGGCATTCTGTGATTTTTTTTCAAAAATCATATTTTTGTATCACTAATAGCATTAGTAATTTTAGGTAATATGAGAAAATGGGAGGCGAATAACCTCAAAGAAAGGATAAAGCTGGGTTTTCCCGGTGACTTGATCCATTTCTATGATGTCTGTACAATATTTGTGTCCGTTACGGAAACCACCACCACCACTGAAACACTAGCTCGTCCTGGAGGATGTCACGATAACTGCTAACTATTTCTCTCCCTCCCCTGTTTTCCAGCTCCAGGAATGTCGGATTTCCAATAACTTTTGAGGTTATTCAGGTTCAAGTAGAAATCTCATTCGTTGAGTTCGTGACTCATTCCTTTGGCTCTCCGTTGTCTCAGCGTTTTTGTCTGGATTTTCCTCAGCTGCCTCTTCAATATGTCTCACAACAGAACAGGTGGTCGGGATTCGTATTTCATCTAGTTTTGAAACCGAGTAGAGGTTTCGAGTTTTCACCTGGAAGCTACAACAATCCTCAGTAAGTACGAGCATGTTGTTCTCTTGCACATCTACATGATTATGTCCCAGAAACTGACAACCTCAATGAGAAGTGATCTCTCTTGAGCTACAGCTAATGCCAACGTTTTCTTAGCGAATGCTACTTTCCCCACGATTGGTGCATACCACCGAACATCATTGGCAACCTAATTAGAGCACCCATCTTTCATATTTCTCTTCCGTTCAATAATTCATCAGGTTCTCATAGCATAGGGAACTACTAGAACTATAGTTCTTGTAGAATGTGGGTACCTATTGTAGATGTAGTACCTATCTGTAACTTCGAGGCATCAGGTCTGCCTCCCTTCAAACCCCTATTTAGTCATACTGAGTTAGTATTTCATGTTACAAACTATTTTCATGAAATTTGACTGTAACATGAACTTGAAATCTACAAAGTATTGATCAAGTTTGGTTATCTTGACATATTTTCCTCGCTCTTACAAAATGTTGAAGTATTTTAGTGGCCAGTCCACTCCAGTACGAACAATCAAGTACCCCGTTTGAATTCACCCTTTCCATAATTTGGGATACAAAAATGTAGTATGGAGGAAAATTCGAATCCAAAGTTCCAATACTAATACGATTTAGTTGGGTGTAACAAATTAAGTAACAAACAGTTTTCCCTCTCGAATATGTGAGTACGTCAGTTTCTTGTTATTTTACTTCACTGATGATAGTGAACCTCGTACTTTGAAGGAATTATCACGCAGACGATCGTGCTCCAACCAAGAGTCATCTCTAAAATTAGCAAACAAGATCCGGTTCTCTAGAAAAGTTGGTAAATAATCAAACAACAACAATTCACTCTGGGATGGTATCAACTAAACCTCATCATCCCTTTTACAATGAATTCCTTACGTGTTGTTTTATCGAAATCCAGCCTTGTTATAGTATGCGTTTAGATACTTAATTGCAGGAGATTACGTAATGGTCATTATGCAAAACTGACCAGATGACAGCGCCAGCCATGCTGCATGCTCTATTGAGCATTCCCTTAGTAACGTCCCAACTACCGCAAACAATACTTTTTATTTAATTTTTTCTGCTCAATCTACGATCTGTAGAAACCCAAATCTAAACATTTAAATTTATTGTGAACATTTTAACTTGGTACCTGGTAGTTCCACAAAATATGGTACTAGAGACTTGAAAGTTAGAGGTTTTACTTATAGGCAAGGTTTCGAAGGTTCTTTAGGGATTTCGGAATGCAGAATCGAGTTTAGAACTTCGGAACATACTTTGAATCGCCTGTGAGTGTTAATAATTAATACTCACAGGCGATTCGAAGTATGTTAATTAATTATTAATGATGATCCGAACAAATTCACTTATTCCCTTGAACATTGAAATTGGCCCTCCCTTGAAAATTTGCAAGATGAGTTCGGAGCATCCCTCCCTTCGCGAATTAATAATATCCCTCCATCAAACACTCCTCCCAAATATCATTCTACAGCGGCTGGAAAAAGTTATGATAATCACTTTTCCTCATCATGGAGCTAAGCATAGGTAATGAAAAGAGTACCTACCTATGAAGTGGGATGAGATATATAGAAACTAAAGCGCCACTGGGAGATTTCGAAACGGGTACGGTGCTTGTGACGTGGTTAGAACATCTCTTTAGTTTCTATATAATCTCATCGCACTTCATAAGCGAGTTCATAAGTACTCTTTTCGTTATGCTTAGCTGCTTAATGAGGAAAAGGGCGGGCGGGGAAAGTGGATATCATCAAATTTTAAGTTGATCGGTCAAAATGTAGCCGAGGTATGGATCCCTGGAAAACGCGATTTGTGACGTCCGGTAACGTACACTTGGTACCGTTCGTGGAAATTCGGGTTTCTTTCTCAACTTGTTACTTGGCAGGGCGGTACGCTGTCGCGTTCCTAGATAATAACATTAATTATTTCTTAGAATTGGCCGTGGACTTAAAATTCGGCATGTATGCTTGATGATCTTTAAAACAATTACCCCACTTCCAAAACGCTATAGCTAAAATAGCTATAGCCATAAATATAGTTTTGTTTGTAGATAGTTGTGTTTATTCGCTTATAGGTATTTCTTGATAGTAATTATGAATCATAGAGGTCCATAATTTAGGCTGGAATTTTGTGGGAAAGTTATTGAGGACCTCACTGAGCTAGTGTATAGTCACTGGTCACCTACTTGAACGAACTCTCAATATTTAACATCACTACTCCAAATAATACCTATTAGTGAATGATAAGTCTTTGTGGAAGAATTTGCTTCGTCATTGAGCCAAGTTTCTGACAATTTTGGTCGAGTAGTTTAGGAGGAAGGCCCCAAAAACTAGCACTATTTGTTCAATTTTTGGATTTTTCGCATCATGAAACTTAAACCAATAAATTAGAGAGGGTTAAACGAGGGTTTTCTTGGTCGATTGAGATTGGTTTTGGAGAAAAATATACACCCAAAAAGGAATAACATAATCAAACTTAGAGGGTGAACAAAAATACATCTCACATTGGACAGGCAAAAATTACACCAGTTGATAAAAATACATATTTGAGTAAGAAATGTTGTAAGAGATTGTACCACAATTCGGTCTCCTTCCTAATGATCTCAGTTTTATCTCATGTTTACGACCCTCATTATCTTTCGAAAACCTTGGCTCAAATAAGTGCCAGAGTTTCGTGCATTCGCTCATAATTTCCATGTTGTTTTCGGTGGCTGTAATATTTTGAGCGTTTCTTCGACGACGTTAACGTTTACTTTGGAAGATGAAGAAGACGACTTTCACAATATTGAATTGTATGTAGCTCTATGAAAGGGTGTCCCTTCGTATTCGTCATCTGTGTTATAGTGAAATATTTTTCTATCAAAACAACTGCTAAGCGACAAAAAAATTCTTGTTGACTGACCACCCTCCATTGCTTTTGCTTCGGCCCATTTTTACTTATTGATTTCAATATTCAATTTATGAGTGAAATACCATGTAACTTTACTGTACACAATCCTAAATGCGATGTACGTTCACCCATTCGTGAGGCCCTACAGTGTATTATGTGCTACCACCACTGTGAAATTGGCTATCGATTCTGTGTCCCTGTTCAGACTCTTTGCCACGAGGCCCAGAATGTAAGGTCAATCACACACTGGTATGGTCTCAATCTAAACTCTATCCAAACGGCGTTAGTATACAAAGTCTATACGACGTCAGAAATGACAATGAAAACAAATCGATTCTGCAATTGATACAAGAAGCAATTCAGCTATGAATATAATAATATATAATATTATTATAGTATACAAAGTCAACAAAGTGAAATATACGTTGTTTCAGATCCCAATATGGCCGGCTATCTAGACCAAAAAATGGCGGGCTTGAAGCTGAGTTCAGGGGAAGGGCAGGCCCCACCCAAGAAGATTGGTCCTGCAGTGCCTCCTAAACCGAAAAAACCTAATCAGCCAATGGTGAATTGAACACATTTCATATTCATGAATTTCTTTACATTTAATGTTTCTTTACATTTAATTGAATTAAGTGAATTTCTTTACATTTAATGTTTCTTTACATTTAATTGAATTAAGTGAATTTCTTTACATTTAATACCCCTCCTCTACTAACATCTGAGGGAAACCAACAAGTATGACTTTCGCCTATCTGTTTTTAAATTTTTTAAGCATTCATTTCTATGAAATTTAGACACATACAGAGCAAATAAAAAATATTCTTAATTTTTAAATTCCCAGTAACTTGAGCTGGGAACGGGAGTGTTTAACAAAGGCTTGTAACGTTTAAATCCACCACTGACAGGAACCAATATTTTTAAAGGTGATTGACGTGATTTCCACGTATTTTGGGGGACAGACCCGTTCACATGTTACTTGAACAAATTTCAGGTTCCCAAAAGCTATGCAGTGAATGGACCACCTGAGCCGTCTTTTACTTCTCCGCTACAAAGCACTTCTCCTGAAAAACGACCTGGTGCTCCCATTTACTCCAATGTTGGTAAGGATATTGACTTAGTAGATCGTACTGACAGTAGGGAAATAGTGGCCGTAGAAAAGGCAAAAAACGAAAATGACAGTATAACAGGGAGGTGAAGCAATGAGTTAAGCAGTGAGTTGATTTAATTAGTCTATCACAATGTGAATATCACAACATGTCATGTTGGGCTGATTGAAATAGTTTCTACGGCAGTTTCTATAAGCGCAATGAAGAGCAAGGAAAAAACATGTCTTTCTATGGATTGTGTTTCATGACTACTCATTTTCTACTTAGGTTTCTGTAAATCCTCGGCTAGTCGAGTGCTGGCTTGTATTCACAGTGGATCAAGTTTGGCTGGTTTCAACTTTGGTATTCCATCGTTGAAGCTCTACCAGACAGGAATCGGTTTGTCGCGAGGGACAGCGATATTTTCTCATACAGTAGCTTTTCAGTTGTGTTTTGCAGGTTTTTCGTAAAAAATCAGTAGTCCTCACAAGTAGCAACTCCTGCTTCTTTTAGCACTACATTGTACTAGAAGTAAAAAACGACATTTGGTACTTTAAATTATTAAATCAAGAGGAGGATTTGGGGAACATCACCAAAATACAATTGTGACACCTGAAATAATATTGTGATCATTCATACTTACCAGTAAAGAGACTCTTCTGCAATAACGATCCATGTTTCTGTCAGATCGCCTCTTGTGTGCCAGAGTCTTCAATAGTTTTGGTTCTTATCAGAAGGATGTGCTCCAAGAGGTCATTATTCTAGTGGGGCTTCCATTAAGCAGAGTCGTAGGCGTGACATATCGTATCGGAGTGGGCTGTTATCGATTAAGACACCAAGGCATTGCCTTTATGAGCACCTAATTTCCTCACTCTTATCCTGCCAGATTTTCAATTTACACATTTCATTTTCAGGCTATCCACCCGAAGAGAATCGACATGACACTGAATCACCCAACAACACCTACAGTAATGCAGAGATGTTCAACAAAGGTGCATCATACAGGAAGGCAGAACCCCAAGCTCCAGTCTACAGTAACGTCACTGTACCTCCTAACAGCACTTACAGCAATGTTCCTAATTATGCAAATATTGGTGAGTTGATTAGAATAACCAATCCAGCTCCATGAATATCCCTTTCATACTTGAATCGCAACCCCCACCCCCGAGAGAGATTGAACTTAGAAGGGATGCTTCTTAGCACTTATTGAATAGAACATTTTTGGTAAAATAGCAATTTCTCATTGTTTCAGATGAAATCCCACCCATGCCAGAGATACCCGATTACAACGATTTCCCGCCACCTCCTACAGACTTTCCTCCTCCACCGTCACCTGTCAGCTCAAGCTATTCAGAACTGAGGAGAGCCACTCTCAATAATGCGTTACCTGATTATGGAACATACGCTCCGTCATCTCAGGTTTGTAGTGATGCTCCAAAAAATACTGCTTCTAATTTTCGAATAATTGAACTATTTCCAAAAAGTACTGGAATAGGTACCTACTTTTTTCCTCATAAATGAACCCCAACAGACCTTTTGGTGACCGTAATTTCTCTGTAACTTTTAGGATCTTCACTGCCAGTGATCAATTAAGTCTTCATTATGACTATTTCATCAACATATTTTTAGTTGCTCATTTCCAATTGAATCATGAAAAAATGTAATTATTGCGACCATACGACCACACCTCGACATTTGCTATTTCATGTTGTACTTCGCTAAGTCCCTGTATGATATTGGTACTGAGGAGCGGAGAAGGTCTTGTGATAACTTTTGACTGGTTACCAATTTTTCCATTTAAGTAAAAGCCATTCTTAAAAACTGATGTGTATACTTTTATATGTTAGGGTGTCCCCAAAGCCTTGCCATACGTTTAACTCTTAATTCCACTGAGTTGCGGTTGAGGAAATTCAAAGAGAACTTGGAGGATGGCCCTGTGTGCTTTAAATTGGCATGCCAAACGAGCAAATCCTTGTAACGTCCAGAACTTTCGATTTGTTCAACCTTTATTGTCCAAATGTCAACCTTTATTGTTAAATGTTTATTGTACTTTCAGGGATCAACGACTTACGATTCTATTTACGAGCCGATCACGCCGCGCCCGGCCAGTGGGATGTCATCGCGTTCTAATTATTCCCTGTATACACCTTCAAGGATCACTACTCGCTCACCTCACGAAGCCGAAGTAGACGCTCTCACGGACCTTCTAGTCCAATCCATGAACTCGCCCTCTGCTGACCCAGATATCTTTGGTATGTAGCTCCTCAACCTCAGGGAGGTGGTTGGTTTCTGCTTGGTAACCCAGCTATCGTCCTCTGTGACACAAACACTGCGCCCTGGTTGTGTCGAGCTATGATGTATGAAACAGACTCTGAGCGTGAGGGAACATAGTTTCAGAACTGCTGGTGCAGTCCTTGGATGTGCTAAAATATCTGTCATCAGCTATACTCCAGAATGGATTGGGTGCTTGGTCAACAAGTCTCATCTCTCTTCAGGCTCTGGTTCCAACGATATGATACTTTTTACGTTTAGGCTTTTCTGTAGTGCTACAACCTTAGGTCTCTCAATCGATTGATGTAAATAGGATGCTGCCGGCCGATGCATGTTGCACAGTGATTGATTGAAACAATGCCGAATCAAGCCTGATGTTCAAATTGACGATTTCGCTTCTTCACAATTAGGAATTGGGTACAAAATGATCCTAAATTCAGCCAAACAACAATCTGTTTCTATGGAAGAAAGTATAAGATCAAGAGGTTGTGAAATAGAGTGTTGAAACAGCTCGAACCGCATTGATTGTTCGAAGGGAACTTTACATTTTCAGTCTCATACACGTGGTAAAGCGTGGATGGTTGGGATTTAATACATCTCAGAACGATGGAGACGGAACGATCAGGACGGTTTCGAATTGAATAAAGACTGTTTAGTGAATTAGCACATGAATTCTTAATAATCTCAATTTTGTTTCGCTATCGTGCAGCAAGGAAGTAACTATCCCAAAGGTTAACCATCGACAAGAGATCCACATAGGTCTGTGGGTGAACCTGTTGAGTGGACACCACATAGTGATAGCATTCGCACATAGTATGTGTATTACACTAGAGAGTTCCAAGGAGATAAGTCCGCTTCGATAGGACCGCCTTAACGTTCGATAAGACCGTCTTATCAATGTAACCTTACATGTGGATGACAGTGATTGGTCCCACCCGTGTCAGTGTTTGTTCGCCAGAAGTCGAGATTACTGAGAACTGCGTTGACTGAGTTGTCAAGTATAAAATCGGGAAATCACGGAAATTACGGCGTTGCTTAACGTCACTCCTAAATTGTTACCGCTATTAACGTCACTCTAGAACTGAGCATGCACTCTGCAACATTTGGTCTCGCTCGCCTTAGGATAAGCTCTCAACAGCTGGTCCTGTCGAAGCGGACTTATCTCCTGGAACTGTTTATTAGAGGCCAGACCATAGAAGGTCTCTGATCAATTCCATGTTATTAGAGCCAGTGGTTGTGCCGAAGATGAGTTTATACGAGTAACATACCACCGGGAAGAATCCGTCGTCACTAGAGAATCCAGTATTGGAGTATTGCCGACAGATTCTAGCGGATGGTATGTTAACTGTACTTCTATTACTGGCAGAACAAACTCTTTAAATTCAATAATAGAGTTCATGCCCTATAGTTCGCTAGTATGTCTGAAGAAATTCTTCGCAGTCTGATCGTTCGTTTTATTGATGTTGGATCTATCTAGTTCTTAGATCACTTGTTAAATAATATTTAAGTTGACTAGTTAATATATTATATTCTGCAGATCTACTCAACTACTCATGTTTATTAAGAAACACTCTCAACGTGCTTATCTTATTTGTTGTCCCTGATGATGATATTGATTTCCTTTATTTCCCCAGGGGATTGTTGTAAATGCGGAGAAAAAGTGGTGGGTGAGGGCAATGGGTGCACAGCTATGGACAACGTCTACCACATCGAGTGCTTCACATGCGATCACTGCGCTATTCAGCTTCAAGGGAAACCTTTCTACGTTTTGGAAGGCAAGCCCTACTGCGAAACTGGGTACTTGGTAAGTTTAGACCGTCAAAAGTTATATAAGTGAGTAGTGGACGAAATCAGAGAGTTTTTGTGTATAACTTCATCGTATTTGGAAACCCAAAGTAGGTCACGATTGGTTCCTCACACCAACGAACCTGATTGAGATTCGCTAGCTGGAAAGGCAGGCACTGGGCTTTGTAGTCTTTAAGAGGCTAGTGGTCTTTGAAGACTTTGTTAGAACTTTTTATGACTTTCTATCAACGCATCGCTAATATTCTGGAGAAAAGCCTTTCAATGATAAAACTTCGCTTTCAGAAAAATGAACCTCAAGCCCTGAAATAGAATATCTCCTCATTTTTACATGATTTTCGGCAGTCGATTCAGAAGTAGTTTCTCCGTCTATGCGAGCAACTATATGTATAGGTACCTAATGTACTTAATTTATTGTAAACTACTATTTTTCTTCCCTGTAGAAACTGACATAAATTGTGTATTATACAGTTGAAGCCGTACTACATTGTCATTGGAGTGGACAACCCCTGTCGCTAATGTATAACAGATTATTTATGACTCGGTTCGCTTTTGTCCTAGCGACTTGAAACATCCATGGCATTTTATTATCCACACCAAGAGGATCTACACCAAATCTCAAGTTGATCGGCTGTGGACCCGTCAAATTGGCCAAAATTAGCCTAAATTCCGGTATTTATTCCTAAAATTTTCTTGGGGGAAGATAATCGATTAAATCTTTTGAAAGGCACTGGCTAAAGTTGAAACAAAGCTCTGTGAAAAATTGCAAGTCAACCGATGAAGGTGGAGAGGCTGTTGCCTAGGCTAACTGAATAAGAAGAAAAACATGGGTAGGGGTTTTGAAGTTGTAGAACTCGGCTTTCTTTAGACCTAGCGACTTGAATCTTTCAGGGCTTTCTATTATTCACACCAAGAAGATCCACACCAAATTTCAAGTACCGCGTTCCTAGATACGTCCTAAAAGCGCCAATTCCAAAATGAACTGATGCCTTGAGGTTAGAACGTAGACTACTCCAGCCTCAGGCTAAGAGAGATGTTTCTTCAAGTTTTATGCCTAATCAGACACAAATATGGCCTGAAAATGTGCGTAATTTATCAACTCGACAATATTTACCCATTCAACGGATTGGTTTATGTTTTTCAGACAACTTTGGAAAAATGCTCTGTATGCCTGAGTCCGATTCTGGATCGCATCCTCCGCGCCACCGGCCGCCCTTACCATCCACAATGTTTCTGTTGCGTTGTTTGTGGGAAAAGTCTGGACGGGATCCCTTTCACGGTCGATGCCGCTAACCAAATCCACTGCATCGAGGATTTCCACAAGTGAGTAATTTCTTCTACAGCTTTCTCGTAGGTTCATGGAACGTCTTGTTCGCTATGAAAAAGTATACTCGTACCTATTGATATTTCAAGGCTTTGATTAAAGTTCCCAAACTCTGCAAAGGCTGCATACCAAATTACCGCTTCATAGTGTGAATATCATAGAAATTAGGTTTAGGAGCCACTCAGCTGTTCCGGAGCCTGGGCAGCGTCGTTAAATTCCTAAGGAGACTACATGTCAAATTACAGCTACTCAGCCACTCGGCTGATCCTGGCCCTATGCTGCTTAAAGTGTAAATCTTTAAAAGTGTAAAACTGCCAAATTTCAAGTCCGGGGAGGGTGGCTCCAGCGTAATGGACGGAGGGTTTCAGCCAGTTGTGTGAAGGCTAAAACATGTTCCATGTTGATAAAACAAAATTTCGCTTACTTTGTGCCAGTAATAAGTTGAGGAAATTGACCCTCTTCAAGGTATTGCCTGAAGACCTCACAAGCAAAGAAGTTCTTATTGGCATCCTGGAAAGCCCTAAAAAACGGATGGAGTATAGTGAAAACGCTCTGCTACCATGGTCACCTTTATAGCTCAATAATTTTTAATTCGTTTCAACTCAAGTGATCAAATTTTGTGATTATGTAGTTTGTTCCACGAGTAATTAGATAATTGTAGGGTAGGAAGCTACCTGACCACCTTGGTTGGCTCCTTGTGTTTGTTATGTACTTGGGTTCCACTTACTATTTTTATTATTGAAAATATTCTGTTGTAGGTGTATTTAACTATTTGTGTGAATATCTCGAGTTCTAATCCACTGTTTGTTGTCACAGGAAATTCGCTCCGCGGTGCTGCGTCTGCCAGTTGCCCATAATGCCTGAGCCTGGACAAGATGAAACCGTTCGTGTCGTGGCTCTTGATAGAAGCTTCCATATTGCTTGTTACAAGTGTGAGGTGAGAAACTGTTTTCAATATGCGCATTGCACATTGTGCAATGGTCACCCCTATCATGTTGTTACTAAAACCTTTTCTTAACTGGTTTTTGTCTCAGTAGATAGGGAAGGCAATGTACGGCGTTAAGTCCGTTATTAATTCCTTTATAGATCAATAGGTGGAAAATAGTACGAAGAGTTGTACTCCAGGGGGTCGATTGAAATAAGATTATCAATGAGATGGATTTAGAGATACAATTTTATTCTGAGAAGAACATGATGATTTTCAAAATATTTTCATGAGGTGGAGGGCAGAGGATAACTTGAGGAAGGATACCTGAATCATTTTGGAAAAAAGAGCGGCACCTTCTTCAAGTTCCTACGTCACCTTTCTCCGGTCTCCCTGCAGTATTTGGGACACGGCGTATTATGGCGAACTCCAGTCCAAGACATGGAGATACCACTTGAGATGGGGGACAGTTATTTAGGATACTGGGTATTCCATTTAGGGTACTGGGGGTTCCATGCTTTAAAGCAGGCGAATCCGTTGAGGTCCACTGGCACTCACTATTCTCTCTACTTTCGAATGGGGAGGCGGTAAACTAAGCTGTCTGGGCGGTTTACCTCATCAACCATTGCAGATGCAACGTGAATTGAGGCGCAGAGCAAGGTAGCCCAGAACATGGCACAAACGTCGTCTATCCCACATTTGTGATCATAACGTCGTCTATCTCACAGTCTTTTTGACCTCTAAAATCTTTGCAAAAAATCTGACGAAATCTGACGAAAAAATACAACGTAGCCTCAAGCCTTCAAGATCGGACCAGTATTACGACAAAAATTATAACATTGTTGCTGGTTGACCTATCGACTTGAAATTTGATCCTTCCTCAGGATGTTCTCGTACGAATTTTAGAGTGAGGTGCTTGTCACATCAGCTGAGTGGCTTATACAGAAAACGTTGTTGCTGTTTGACCTAATACTGTATTTAGAAGGAGTTTTCTTTTTCACTCAAAAATATATACGTCGGGATGCCCAAGAGTAACGAGAATTGGGCTGCAGTGGAGAGGGAGAGTAGGGATAATCATTGTTCAAGCAAGCTTCCGTTAAGAAGACGTCTCCTGAGTAGGTGTTCGAAGTTCAATCGATGTTCCGTGGGAATTTTTTTTAGTGAAACAACTTTTTCCAATTCGCCAAAAACGTGATAGCCGATTGTCGATAGCAACGCGTGGCTGTGATATTTTGTTTCTGGTTGGGGCAATCGGGAACTATTGCAATGCTTTAGACTGCTTATGGGGATGCTGCCCTAAGTAAAACTAGAGTCTACGAGTGGTTTTCACTGTTTCGGGACGGGACGCCCCTCAACGTCAAGAAGTGACGAAAACCTCGTCAAAATCAATGCTCTCGTTCGTGAAGACCGTCGACGAACCATTGATCAACTCTGTGAAATGAGTAAAATATCATGGAGTTGTTTATGGGTTGGGTAGCCATCTTGTTAATATTACTGTGGGTCGAGGGTTGAAGTAGTTTTGGCTCACTTCTGGTTCGTCTTCTCTTTTATTTTATCCAACATGTTTCCAACGGTCGATGGAGAATACTTTGAAGGTGAAGGTGAAATTTGGTGTGAAAATGTTAAGAAATAAAGAAGTTATGACGAAATTCCTGTTTTTGGGTTCTCTCTCTTATACATGCTCTGAACTTTTTCCCAGTGAGGAGACATTTTTCAGTTTCATCTGCTCGATTGAGTTAGAAACACGTCATGCATCTTACAGCCTCACCTTCTTCGACTTCTGATAGCGTTGCAGTTTGAGTTAATCGTCAAACTACCTCACGAAACTGACATCCAATATATTATTTGGAAAACTGTGCTGCCCTGCCCGGCTTGTCCTGCTCCAGGGAATGTGCCTTAGCTCACCCTCTCCTAGAATCTGAGAGTTTGAACATTAGCAATTTGCTTCAGGGATGCGTGGAACTCTCAATGCCATGGCTCCATCACTGGATCAAATAAACCTTGTCAAATTGGAGGCTTGAAACGCCTAGGCCGCTTGTGGCATCTTGTCCGCATATTATTATGCTCCGGCTCGTACGATACGTTTCATAGTCATTGGAATAGTGAGAGACGTCGAAGACGCCGAATCCCACTCTCCCAGACGACATCCACCTTTATATCAACTACCCATACTGGGCCTCGACCCTTGAATCGCATTATAGCCACAGTGGAAGAACCTAGACAAAAAGACGCATGACATTTTTCCACAATTAAAATTATGCGTACACACCTGGACTGGTTATAATGTATAATTATCATTTTTCTCAGGACTGTGGGCTTGTGCTCTCCTCCGAAGCCGAAGGTCGAGGCTGCTACCCTCTGGACGACCACGTCCTCTGCAAGAGCTGCAACGCCAAGAGAGTCCAAGCCCTGACTTCCCACATGACCACCGAGCTCTAGTCCCCCTTCCCCCCCCACCAGTTGAACTCCTCAATATTCCTACCCTATTTGTTCTCTCTAGTGCCAAAATTATGATTCTAATGTGGATAATTAATTCCACCTAATTGCACAACGTTATGGTTGTTAGGTGTTGTATACATTGTATTTATGTACCGCTATTGATGTTGTAATGTTTCGCATTGTTGGTAATCAAATTTCAGTGTATAACATTGCGTGATGTGACGACAAGATTACGAGTACTTTTACACCTTCTTAATTTATACGACGAATAATCTTGAGTTGATATGATGTTTGAACCACTCATTCCTTGTTGCCTGTACATTCTTATATCATCATCATCATATTACGTTTTAGGGCAAATTACGTTTTAGGGCAAATTCAACTCAACTGTTATCAACTGTTTTAGGGCACAATTACGTTTTAGGGCAAATTCAACTCAACTGTTATCAGAGTATCCAATGCATTGGATGGAAAATCAATAATTAAGTTGATACAATTTTATTCGTTTAAATTATTATATTTACAGAATCTCGTTGCTCCACATTTGAATGACCTTTCCAACAATAAGTAGTCATACACCCAAAATATGTGCACAAATTTCGATTGCTGCTCAAAAAAGTACGATTGTAGGTTGTAAAATTGTAGGTATATTTCATTATTGATAATGGTGAGCTCGTATCGGTCGTATCGAATTATTATAATTGCGATACGCTAAGTATAAGAAGAAGGTGGTTATGAGTCATTTCAGCTGGAAATTTAGGTGAACTAAAGATATTTGGCAGGAGATCACATTTGGTGTCCAAATTATTGTACTTTAGTTCGAAAAATTGAAGGTAAAATCTCGAAGTTTGTAAATTATTGATGATTTTGAATTTTATACCGTTTCCACGTTAACCCATCAATGGCGATTCGGTAATTTGGACCCAAAATGGAATTTTATAGTCGCCAGTTATATTTTGCCACCGGTTGGTACTCGTACCTACGTATCTTCAAAAATGACGAAAATTTCTGTAAATTTGAAGAATGAATTGTAAAGGTCAAATTTTAGCACGTTTTGCACCCTGAATACTCGTGGGGTGATCGAATATGATTTAGGGTGGTGTATTGATATTTGACTTGAGTTGATTTTAGTAGGATCTTTTCTTGAGGTTCGGTCATTAAGTAGATGTTTTTAGTTTTACTTAATTCCCACAATCAAGTGGTTTTTATAATTGGTGTAGATTTAGACGATGTTGGTTTTGATTAGGTTGATGAATGATTAAGAGTGATTTTGTAAGGCATATTATACCCTTAATCGGAATAAAAAAGAAAAAGAAATCCACTCAATATCAAAAAGTGGAGTTAACAATGGCTTGCGACTACCTCAAACGCACCGACCTAATCAGTAAGTACTAACGAGGTCCTGCAACATTGATTCGCCCATAGTTGAAGTGCCTCTCAAAACCACTCTATAAAACCCTACATTGTCTACACCAAATATCCAACAGTTATTTTCTTATTGGACCAATATCGACAACCCAAAGTCATCTACTTGATGTCAGATTCTTAAGAACCCACTAATAATCAATTCATGGTCCTTCATTCGTTCTGCTCCCATGTTGGCAGAAATGACGAAGGAAAACATCAGGAATATTCAATGAAAAGTTAATTCTTTATTTTCAATACTCAAAATGGTACCATAACCTGCGTAAGGGTAACACATAAAAACCCTTCATATACACTATTTGTCTTGGAAATCAACAACACTGATTTTTCTTGTGTTGAATTAATTGTTGCTTTGTTTGCTCTGTGTAAACTTCATCGCATGCAATTTTATTTTGCTCAAAAACCAATTTTTTGAGATACTCGGCTTGCCTGAAGTTCCACTTGCTGCCATTTTAAAGAATTATGATTTAATATTACGTATTACTTAGTGTACTAGTCATTCCACTCAACTGAACATTCACGTCGGGTTTTATCATTCCAATGTAAGACGTTTCTACTATAAATATTGTAAACAAATCAAGTATTTTTTGACGGTTGTGCAATTTATTGTTTTCTCTGTGTTAATTATTATTTATGAATTATATTCAAAAACTCACTAGGTCATAGAGGATTTCAAAAAACGCCTTTAGATGATGACATGCGTAAGATGGCGATTCCTTGTTCTGCTTCTAGGTTAGTGCTTACATTTTATGTTCGAACCGTCATTGCTATTTTGGTTATTTGGTTGTTGATGCAATACAGATCTTTTATATGAGTTTCCTAAAACACGGTTATAATTATATTATGCTCAATAAAATCCTATTGATCAAATCGGAGTACACATTTTCAATTTTCCTAGTTCTTATTTTATGAGGGAAGGAATTACAAGATATGGTCGTTCAGGTTGTAAAATTCTAGATCACCGGTTTGTATCCCTACAATATTTTGGTCGGTCGCTCGCATAATTGTACGAAACAATTGAAGTAATGAGTTGGAAGCACGACTCAGCAGCCTGAAGAGCCTCCGGTCTATTCGAACTGTACTACCCAAATTGTTAGCATCGGGTTGTCGCTATTTGTACTACGCGTAAATTGTACTGAGTCGAGCTACGGTTGCCTTAATTCGTATTGTAAACGACCTATGTGCGACTTATCGATTGCTTTGAGAGCTGGCCAATTCTGCGAATCTCGTCATACGTTCCATTACCAGGAGCGCTGACCCAAAAACCTGACGAGTGGTGGACTGAAAGAAGTAGAGACTGGGACGAGGAGGAAATACCTACCAACCCCTGAAGATGGCTTATTAAAGCCGAAAGCTTGGCCTCCTACAACCCTCCCTATAAAAACGGTCATAAGCTAAGGAGGAAATGAACGAAAAGTATTTTTTTTCTATCGAAAGTCCCTTTACATTTGCTTTTATTATGTTGGCAGCGCGTTTCCTGACTGTTATCAAAAAATAACCTGCCACTAAGAGTAAATAGATCATCTCATTCGTCTGAACGCAGGGCTCTAGGATGATAAGGTGTTGGGAACCCACTAAGGCCCCAAAGCTCGCCACATTCACATTCAAATAACTTACTCTATTCAATATTGAATTTGTAGAATTTTCGCAGACACATTCCTTCAGTTTATGCAGGGACGTAGCCAGGAGGAAGATTTAGGGGGTCCAACACCCCCCCACCCTTTGGGTTTTATTCCATAACTCCGGGGGAGGCCCTTGTCCGAACCACCCTCCACCCCTTAACGAAATTTTGGCTACGTCACTGGTTTATTTTTTTAAATTGATATATATTTGGCATATCAATAGGATAACAACTGAGCTTCAGACTGTCAAGTTAATTTCATATAATGTTATATATAAACTGTTTGTTGAGTTTTTAGCCCAGTGGCTGTAACTCAGACTTCTGAGTTACTGGTTCATGGTGGTTTCA
This sequence comes from Stenodema calcarata, assembly GCA_963920205.1. NCBI lineage: Eukaryota > Metazoa > Arthropoda > Insecta > Hemiptera > Miridae > Stenodema > Stenodema calcarata. The sequence goes on from OY986051.1 coordinate 20,030,478, forward strand.
CCTCGTCTAAAACATCAGGTTTCACTTCTGGAAGTGCACCACAAAATTAAGTTTCTAGAGGAATCGGGAAATCACAAATCAAATCGTCACTTAATTATTCTTTATTAACATTTTAAATAAAAAGATGTCAACTTGACTATATATTTATATTTATTTTTATAAGTAAACAGTACTAGTGAATCAAAATTACGGACTGTCAACATACACCTTACATCAAGTCCACACCTGACACCCAAAAAGGTGTTTTGGAAATCAGTTTTAATTTAGGCCAGCCATCCTGTACTATTTTTTCTGGTACATATTTCAATAAAAGAACGCCATCAAAACGAGAAAATGAAAAATTTCGTTTTCAAAATCGGCTGTTGAAAATAAAATCGAGACAAGTCATTTCCAGTATGCACTTACAGAAGGTGTTTCGATTGCGGTCTATTTCTTTGATGTGACAAAAACATCACTAAGGCGATATCAACAAAAAAACAACATTCGTTTGCGTAACGTAACAATTGAAACAACACAAGCCTCTTGTCAACTTTCGGAAAGAAGTTGATGATTTCGAAAAAAATAAAATAAACAATGAAAGACATCAGAAAAATACTTCATTTAAACATCTTCCGTACGAGCTCTAACAAACAGTCAGTTTACAGTATAAAACGATTTTCATGAGCATGGAGTGACTGCCAAAAATATTAATAATTTGTATTGTAAGTCATACAGTACGAAGATAATAAACCAAAAACGACGGAAGGGATTTGCCTCCTTTCCAAGGGAGAGAAATAATTTTTGTAGTTTGAGACAGTGAGGATTCAGACATTTTCCCCAGAGCGGCTGATCATCAAATGTACGATACAACAACCAAGAAACACCGTTTTTAGCGAATTTTAGAAGAAAATGTAGCTATTGTTCTCGGTACGAAATTGTATTTTGTTTATTTGACTCATTTGAATGTGTGGCCTTGAAATTGTATTAGGACGAAATTTTGTCAGTGCGAAAAAAATCGAGGAGTCTGAATGGTCCTTGACACAGACGCAGAAATAAATATAAATAAATTAAAAAGAGAAAACTTGAGGGTCTCGGAAAAAAAAAACTTTCTTCTCCAAATATTTACACAAAAAATTGCTAAAACTCTATTATAAATTACTTCGGAATAGCTCGTTCGCAACTGTGCCGTGTCCGACACAACAAGCAAATTGAAGAAACCAAAAACAAAAATTACTTCTTTTCGTTGAAATATTGCCACTTGATTAAATCTTTTAAAACTAGACACCGTGTTTTTTTCAAATACATTCTCAAACCAAAAAAAATAAATAAACAAAAAAACCGCTAGAGATCTGAATAATTACCCAAAGGCGACAAATCGCCCGCCCACCCCACGTTATCGAAACATGGTCAAAATTGAACCCTCTCGTATTCAAAGTACAAATTTAAGAAAAACAAAATTTTAAAGCAAACATTGAAATGTATGACAACTACGTGATGAACATGAATAGTTTGTCTGTTTTGGTTCATAATTTTATTTTTCAAACTTTTTTTTAATAATAAATCTAAAGAATTTTGTACAATACGGGAAAGGGGTTTTTTACTGAACACAATTTTTTTTTCTTCCCAGTTCTGAACACTAAATTTAACTGGTTGTTTAGCGGAAGTGGTTTTTGTACAATTCACACTCAATTTTGGTAAGAACGGACATAAGTGACGGAGAGGGGGCTTTTCAAGGAATTTACCCTGTGCGACAGCGGCGGTTCCCAGGATTTGAGGGAGGGGAACGAGACAAAATAAATTCTCAAAGCGCATATCTGTGGGGAAGGGGGAAAAACAACTAGAAAACTCTAAAAAAAGGAGGAGGGGGACTAAATTTTTTTTCTTCAGATATTATTCTAGTTATCCTTACAAATTTACTTCAATAGAAACTGTACACAGAGAACAATTTAATCACTTTAAATATTTACACTCGAAAGTAACAAAAGAGGAACAAAAGAAACAGCAAACCTCAAATTTGCTTCTCAAACTTAAACAATTCGGTTACAGCGACCTGCACTAAGTACGGTTTTGTACACAGTGACATCCACAAGTACACGGTACTTATCTATCAGTTAATCAACATAACATTACATTATAACCAAACAACGCAAAGTACAGGCGAGAAAAAGCCTTGAAGGCGCCAAGACAAAGATTTAACATGCAACTCCACTTGAGGAGTATGAAACATGCGAGCCTCTTTTTAATATTAGCAAGTAAGTCTTTGTAAATAATTTACAGAAATCACTGACCACATTTTGTAGGTATATACACAAAAAAACAAGTATAAAAGTTTGTTTTTGTAAACACCACACTGGCACAACAACAGCTCAGTGAGCTCAAATGAATCCGGACTGTATGGTACAGTTAGTATGCAGTATGGGGTTATAGCTACATGAAGTCAGTCGGGGTGTAATATTATTGACCTTTTTCTTTGAGCCCTTGGAGGATGTGCTCTGTGGTCATGAGCGTTGGTGTGGGTTGGTGCGCGTAGTTTCGGATTTGGTGGAGAGAAATCAGTTGGTTGGGGAAACCGTTCGAAGAGACAGGCGCTTTGGGCATCTCCATCCCGACGGAGGTTTGAACTCCGCCGAGCTGCCCCATTTTGGCACCTGGGAAAGCTATGGCGTTGTAAGAGAGGTAAGACCGGTGATGGTCGGGTATCTGGTGATGGTTGTGGTGATGGGTGGGCATCCCCATCGACTGTATGGGAGTGAATGCGGACGCTGAAGACGTGTTCGTCTTGATACCACCGGATATGACGGAGTCGTGGTAGTTGAGCGGCGAGCCGGCAGCAGACGGCGTGGGAGGTGGTGCGGGAGGTTGGACGCCTCTCATAACCCCGTGGTCTTCACCGTTCATGTCCGTCCTATGGTGAAGGTGCTCTGGCAGGACACCGTTTTGGCTTCCGTATGCGGCTTCGTGCTGCTGCTGCATCACATCCACCAGGTTGTTGGCCGTATCAGGCGACACTTTAGGCCAGTAATGGGGGTTCTCCAGAGTCACCCGAGGTATACCGATAATCGGCGGCCGCTTATCAGTCCTCTCAGCGTGCTTCTGCATATGTTTCGTGAGGTAAGTCTCTTGAGTATACGACTTCCCGCAGTACTGGCATATGTGAGTCTTGAGGTGCTTCGACTCCTTATGTTTCGGAATGTGCTCCAACAAAGAAGGCTCGTCACTGAAACACTTGTAACAAGAATTGCACTTGTAGGGTTTATCAGTCTGATGGCACCTAGAATGGGACTGAAGATTGCTCAGTTGGCTGAAAGCCTTGTTGCAGCCAGGGTGCCGACACTTGTAGGGCTTGTCCCCCGTGTGGGTCCTGATGTGCTGCTGCAGGTGAGACAGCTGGGTGAATTTCCTCTGGCAGATCTCGCATCTGTACGGTTTGATCCCCAGATGTATCCGAGTGTGCTGACTCAAATACGAGCTGTTAGCGAAGGTTTTACTGCACTGCGTGCACTTGTAAGGTTTGACCTCTCTCATGTGCAATTGTGAATGTAACTGCAACTCGGACTTCGAAGAAAAAATCTGCAACAAACAGAAAAAAAATTGATTAGAATCAATAGTGACTGTCAAATCTCATACAAAAGTTGAGCAACTGAGCAGCCACAAAGCTGCAGCATCCAATAATTTGGCGACTTGAACCATCAGCTGGCGTTTGTTATTTTAAACTCTTCCAACAACAACAAGAAACACAACCAAAATGAAAGTAATTTTATTTAATTAAACCACACAAAAATGTTGAATTTTGAAGAGCGTCCAATTTTCGAAAAAAAAACCAGATGAATATATTAAGTTATGGAAAGAAGTTATCAAGTTATAGTTAGTTATACACGGTTATTGGAAGGGTGGAGCATAATAGAACTAGTTCGAAGAGCCCCATAAAATACATTGAAATGGGCTAGTTTTTACATAGTAATTGAAAGACCTGTGCTTATAGACCATCATATCTCCTCCGTTACCCATTTCCCCAAGCGAATTAACATAACGGCCTGAACGAATAGCTTAATTAGAGGAGAGTTTTGATCGGTTCATGACATGCGACTTAATTCCAAGTCAGGAAATTGGTACGTGACGTATTATGTATCGCAATAAGAACGCGTGTAATGTAGTGATGAACAGGAGGTTTTGAAAAATTACATCGCGTTATATGAGCGATCAAAATGGACGAACAGATAAGAAATTTTTAATAATAGTCAATAGGTACCGAGTAGTTATATAACGAGTATACGTCCAACAGCTCTCTGGTATCGGGGTTCATTGTGGTTTTAGATTATTGTAAAACCAAATCTTGTATAAACACCTCTTATAATCAAAATGCCTCGTAATAAGTAATAAGATTTTATGGGTGAATAAAACTGTAACAAGAATCTACCTACTCAAAAATAGTGCAAGGTATTTTGTAATAAAAACCCAGGAAAAGGGAAGACAGTTGGAGATACGACTAAAAATAAAGCTTCGGGGTTCTAAGCATCAATTTGCGAACTGTAAAGTCAGTTGTGAGTAACTCAGTGGCAGAGGGCAAAGCTTGAGGTGCCACCCTGCTTATCTCAGCAGAGGCTGCTCTTAGGGTTGTACTGTCCTTAGGCTTTTAGGCGTATAAAATCACCAAGACGAACTCTCTTATATTAAATGAGATAGAACAATAGTACTTAATGAAAGCTGGTTTGTGATGGAAAACTTTGGAAAAAGAAATACAGTCGAAGATACGGGCCAAGATCCAGCCTCAAGACTTTAGGCAAGCTCAGCAATCGCCAACAAAGCGAACTGCAAAGTCAGCTGTGAGTCAGCTCAATGGCAATGTCCAAAGCTCGAGGCAAAGTCATGCTACCCTCAGCAAAGCTCTTATAGTTGTACTGTCCTTAGACTCTTCGGCGTCCAAAACCACCAAGATAAACTATTTTCTTGAATGATTACTTTAAACGAGACAGAAAAATAAAACGGTATAATTCGATAAAACGGTCATAAAACGAAGAAATTATTTCACGGAACTCGGTAAGGACCCTTCAGGCAGCTTCAAAGAGGCGAACGTCTTCAGTTCTGAGCAACCACCCGACGCTGACAAAACAATCCGTGTAGTGACCCCTGACTATTATAATAAATAAAAGGAGACAAACAGATATCACTTAAACGCATGAACTGATAGTCGCCCAACCTGCATCCTATGAAAGTGATGAATATGAAATAATTATGAAATTATATCGATCTATGAGTTAAAGGGAATGCTAGCTCATGCGTTAATCATACGGTTTACACAATTATTTTCAGTTTAAATCGACGAAAAAATCGTCAATATGGGCGTGAGCCAAGAGCTGGGAATTCCATTCACGTAGTTTTTGGTTCAATCGCTGATACCAGAGTTATGACAGTGTGGGGTTTCTCGTTTAAATAACTTAGTTTATTGAATTTAATAATTGTAGTCGTATTGTAATTTTATAACATTATATGACACAATATTACTTTAGATAACTACCAAAGAACATTAATATATGGATATACACACAATGACCGACGTTGGCGTGAGCCAAACGGCGGGAATTCCGTTCAATGTTCATAAAGCGGAACAGCTGGTTCAAAAAACACGTTGTTTTGTAGTATCTCGTTTTGAATTACTCTTGGTGATTGTGCAGTATCGTTAGCGATTTTAAATTTTGGATCAAATTTTCAATGTTCGGATTCTACGTATCTACGTAACCGACCGATTTGGATTTTGGCTCGATAACCGATGCGTAGAGTTATCAGCGTAGAGTTTGACCGCCATCGAACGTATTTAGGAACCTCTGAGCGAAACATTGTGGTTTTCAAATATTTAATCGCCTGAAAACCCCTTAACATGAGGCCATTCAATTCTGACTGGGTATTCTCGGAACCCCCTCTTGAATTCCGAGAATTTCGACCTTCGATTTCAACGATGACAATATTCATGCTATTTTTTTTCCTCGGTGAGATTGTTTCAAGGTAATTGCATAACACCGCAGGAAAACACCCGAATGTAATCTCGAGTGGAGCAAAAATATTCTCGTTTATTACTTCCTAGTGCCTTTGATGTGATAACACTCGTTCAGACTACAGACAGAACAAACGAAAAAGTGACTATATTTTGTGTTCGAATGGAGGAAGAGAAGGTGTCTGAATATCATACAATTGTAAATATTTTAATTGTTCACACAGAGCTTGGAGACACCTAGACACGAGGCGTCACCGTGGATTGAGGTTCGAATCTCAGATTGCGATCAGATTTTTGTGATTGGAATACAACGCCGATTCGATCATTGTAGTGCGATCACAAAACACAATGAAAGCCAAATGGTGCGATCGAAAACCCGTTTTTTTGGTATCTTGATAAAGGAAGGTAGGTAGTGACGAGTGGTAACAGAGCATGTTCAATACTGGAATCCAAACAAATACTGAATGCTACTCAAATTCTGCACTTGAATTATATCGATTTGTACTGGTGCGAATCCCGTCCCACTTTCCTCTCACAAAGATGAAAATCCAACGAAAGACCTTAACAAGTAGCTTCTAGTACGAAAACTGCTTTAAACGAAGGTATTGACATTTTTGAGTGTTCAACATGCCACAAGAGTATCGAAATGCGGAAGAAATGATTAATTTGCACATCTGAGGAATGTGAAGAGAGCGACTACTTTGGAGTTGAAATTGTGACAGAAGATGAAGACTTTTCCCTTGTTCAAGCTCATTAAAAACTTTTCTTCACAATCAAGCACTCTCAATATCAACTATCACCTACTACGAAAAACACCCTTATAAATGTTTGAAGAGTACATGTGCATTTTAGCTCCATATTCAGCAGTTCAACTTTATAATACGATAATTTTCGGCTAAAATTTGAAGAGCCCAATTTTTCATACTGTATCAGAAGTAAACGGTAATATCCTACGCCAACATTGATTTGCCAAACGCTGATTATTTTTTAAGAAAGATTTTGTGATTTTAGGTTTTCAGTTGATCCTTTAGGTATAGTTTTTATAGTTAATAGGGTAGAGGCATTTTCCTCTACGCTCGTATTTCTTTAAACACTTAAGGTGTTCCTACTCGGCCGATACGAAGAAGTAGTTGTTATAGAAATACCTACACTGTTCACTCATATCGAACGATATTACCATCATTTCATTCCTTCAACCCTCGTCCGATCACCAGGATTAATGCATTTTCATTTGAGTAGACGCATATGAATAATTTGAACCGTTTACCACTTCAATCCGCGGCTCAATGACAAGTAATAAAGATGCGAAATAGGTATCCAATTTGCTAGCGGCCACAAACTTGGATATTCATCTACTTATAAGGTGTAGGTACGCACTACACGATTCCTTACAACGTTCCCTCCTCGACCTTTTACATCAAAATAAAGGTGAGTTGCTTTTCAATCACATTTCGCCTTCCCAGCCATCACAACCTACTGAAAACCTGCTTTCCATATACAAACGTGCGCTTTACGAGGACGAGGCCGATTCCGCAAAAAAAAACCTACAAGGTTCCGTTTTCAAACAATTCGATAAATCAAAAGACCTCAGAGGCGGCATTTGAGGGGAAAAAAATATTTCTACCGACTGAAAATTACTGGTTAAACTGGTTCGCACCGTTCATTTAGCCCACTGAGCTTGCACGGCTGGAAGGACCTTGAGGCGAAGTTTAAAAGTTGCATTTTTTGCAGTTTGAAAGGATATTCTATCGTTAATGAAACGATCAACGCGATCAAAGGTTTTCAAAAATTATTTGCAAATGGCTGTAATTTTTTAATTTAATCACCACTGGAATCGCTGAACTTTGAAAACGGAAGTACCGAATTCCAAAGCGCTAGTGTTTTAGTGTATTTTACATTCCTTGTCGACTAAAGGGTGAACAACATCGTACACGAGAACTGCGATCATACTGAAAATTACAGCATTTTCAACTTTTGTTAAGTGGTTATCCGATCGTATAAAAAACTTCTGCACGTTCTGGTGCGAATTGCACTACACACGTGTCGTCCAGCCTTGATTAAGAAGGATGTTACTCGAACCGATGAGAAAAAACGATGCAAATTCTTCCACTGTTCATTATACAATATCCTTGTGAGTCATATAACTAAACGAAATAATTAGAGTAGTGAGGAACACATGGGTTCGTACGAGTAGGTGACCACATGTCCCTCTCCGAACAGAGGGTTAGTAATAGTAATAATACATGAAGTAACGACCAACAAATATCCGAAATTACCACCTTTCAGCAGTTTTCTAGTATGAAAATTTCGTCACCCTGTGTGGGTGCTACGGTGGGTCCTTCAAATCAGAGGAGCGTTGCTGGCTCTTAACGAGGGGACCTATAGACGATCGGATAGTCCACGCCGTGTCTGCTCCCTCTGCAATCTGGGTGAGGATGATGACATTCGGCATTTCTTCGGAGTTTGCCCAGCGCTCGCTGAATTTCGGATTCGCTACTTGGGTGAACGGACCTTGGCGCTGGGACGAATGGTTTGCCTGTTGGATGCCAGGGACAGTTGGCTGGACATAGCTAAGTTCGCGCAGCAATCTTGGAGGTATCGGGCGATGCTTGTGGCTGAGTTTAATTGGTGATAAGGCTCCCCCAGGTTTAGCAGAAAAATAAACAATGTACCTATAATATAAAGGTGAATAAAGATACAAATACATAAATAATATATGCAATGTTTAATATAAGTAGTAACAACAATTCCAGGGACAAATCGGCGACTTCAGGCAACCCGGCAGACGGGTTTCGCACCCATTGCCAATCATGTTCTGTTATCAAATAAAAATTAGCTATGTAACAATTTAATTGTAAAATTTTGTAAAAATAAACATGTTTTTTCTTCTTTCTTCTTCTTCTTCTTCTTCTAGTATGAAAATTTGCCAGAATTTCAACCGTTTGATTCCCGCTTACATTGACGATTTTTTCTCAATTCTACCTTCGAGCGCACATTGCGAACGCTCCGAGTGGTCTCAAAAATACTACCAATTCAAGTCCATTCAAATTTGTGTGGAAAACTACACCGCTCTATCCAAAGGTTTCGAGATGTGGCGTTTTGGTCATTTCAATCCCCCTTTCGTTATTCAACTTCGTGGGGGGGGGGGGGGGGGGGTTATGAAAGATATCCGGAATTATAAGTATCTTGAAAAGTAGAAACCGTCTATTTTGAGAGAGGGTTGAAAATATTTTTTTTAAGCTCGAATCCAATGAGTTATTATTGAAAATGATGAACCAAAAGTTCTGGGAGAGAAAACGTATTTGTACGTCTGGTATCGTGTTTTTTGTTTAATATTTGTACATCTTGGCTCGATTCGGATTTTTATTGACAATTGTACGAAACCACCTTTCATCACTACACTCATTGGACAATATACAATTAGGGACCCGAATTAAGGACCCCTTCTTGGATTTTTCAAAACTCCTTTGAAAGTCCGTTTCGATAGATCCAAATTGAGCGCAGACGGAAAATCGAAATACCCGAATTGGAATGTAGAACTAATAAAAGTTGCGTAAATTAAACCGTTGGATAGGCCTTATTATAGCTATTGTAACTCTTGCTACCCAAGCGCCACCTAAGAAGATTCAAATGAGCTGCCTGTGAAGAGTTACGCAACAAACACAATCTCCCACAAACATAATAGCACAATATGATGCAATTAATTAAGATGTGTGCAGATTTTTGGAACATTTTTTTTTTCAAATGGTACATACCTACTCTAGGTCAGTAGCGCTAAATTGAACTACCAAGAGGTTTTTGAAGTGCAAGATACTGGCAGGAGGCATTTTATTACAACTCTACTCAAGTTCATTTTTTATGACTTTATAATTTTTAATAAATTTTTTATAATATTTTATTGAGGAACAGACGAATTTTTTCGACATAAGGTTTTTAGAATGGAGCGTCCGCGAAGCAGGGGAAGAATGACCGTTCGGGCCCCGAGAAGGTTGAGAATGAGGCTTTTTACGATTGAAGGAGAAGGAAGGCTCCAGAAGAGTGATAATAAAAATACAAATGAAAAAAAAAAGGTCTGAATTCTTCAACGCCAAAACTCGTACAGTTCTCTCTTCCCCAGTGAAACCTTCCTCAACACTACGAAATATCGACGCCCAAGAATTCAAAACAAGCTCGAATGAATGAACGATTAAGTGAATGAGGAGCCAGCGTACATGTAATAAATATCTGGGGGGTTGAGCTCTCAAATACCCTCTACAAATGTTTCAGATTCGCTTAGCGAACTTCACAGCTACCTCCCAAAGGCAGGACCCGGGTTTCGGCACCATTGGTAATTTTTGTATGAAAGAGAACACGAGTTTGGGTGAAAATATTTTAAGTTTGTAATTCGGAACAGCAAAGAGCAGAAAGACCAATTATATGGAAAAAAAAGAAAGAATAATTGATTGGACACCAATGGAATGATTTTCACTGGATTGCCTCCTTTGGGTCCACCTAGGTTTTGCTTGATGAAGCCATTATGATCAGGGGCCGAACATCCTCCCCGGCAGTGAGAGGACGTCTCACTCAAGCAGCTTCGCTACCAGTCGATTTTATAGGAAGTGGACATAAAAACAGGACTCGTTACATTGTGCACTACTCTTAATTTTGCTAAGGACCTCTTGTCATATAACTCAATAAAAACCTTCAAATAATTTTTTTTCTATAACGAACAAAAATTATGTGACATTATTTTGTAGGTACATTATGTGACCCATATCACTGAGGGGTGAATTATAGAGCTGAGGTGTGCCTGTAAATAAAGACTTTTACAGCGGGAAGATGGTACATTCAAAGCCTCCTATTTGCCGTGGAGAGTAGAAAATAAGATGATTAGGCTCTTAAACTTAGTATTTTTATCGAATAAACATAGGAGGCGGAAATATGGTACTTGTTACCATTCGGTACGTCTAGGGCCCTTATAGCTGCTGATGTTAATTTTCCTCGTAGCTGTACGTTAAGGTCATTTTGTGAAGCGTTTACTGACTCAGCCGCTGTACCATTTCATATCTTGTTGGAATATTATGAGCATTTAGTTACCCAGTGAGTTTGTACTTGTACTTTGTGGTTGTTGTAAGAAGTTACACAAATTAAAGATGATGTAGGTAACCGAATTGAAAATATGAATTTAGTGTATTGAGAATGACGAAGCAATTGTAATTTAGTGGTCCAATATACTCGTAAGTTCGAAACCAATTCGTATGAAACTCACGTTTGAATGGCAGTAGAACATTGCGCTCCGCGAGTTATAGACGATGTTCCAAATTTTGGAACGGGTATGCGGGATCATAACACGTCCCTAATTATGTGGACACTCTACTGAGGCCACTAAGAAGCGAGCGGACGGCGGGAAACGGAAAAGTGGGGGATTTTGGTCTATTTAACGTGTTTTGCGATTGGAGAACCTCAAACCATTAATTTACGCTCGGTTGACTGTTGGAAAAATAACGACAAATTAGTTTTTTATGGATCAAATCCACTAACGAAGGGAGTCGGATGTATAGAGGTGATAAAGAAACCATCACGGTATTTAACTTTGAAAAAAATTACTGGGGAGTTTTCACGTTTTTGGCGTTTAATGCGAAAATAATGTTCGCAAGGAGCCAACTCCAGCCAATTGGAGCTAACACAATGCAGTTTGAAGAAGTTATTGGTAAGTTTACCAATAAGTTTTTCAAACTGCAATTGTCTTTGCAAATAGTGGATAAAAAGCGTCCCGAATGTGTGAATCATAAAAATTTACAAGACTATCCAAACTGACAACCAACCCTTACTTGTAGATTTTTATGATTCACGATATTTCTTCGAAAGGGGTGGTAAAACCATCAGTCAGGAAGATCGAAAATGATCCAATTAACTCTAGGATCCAACTATTAAGATGAAGAAAACTAGCATATAACCGTCGGCAGGTCTAGGTGTGGGTACAAGGCCTTTCTTACCAGTACTGAACGCAATAAATGAACGTGAATATGAAGAGTGCGGATGTACACGCATTTGTAGACTCTAGCGGTGAATAAGGTAGAAATGGGATGAAATCAGACAAAATATTGGCAACACTAAATGGGCGAATTGTAATGGCAATGTAATAAAACTTAGAACTCAAATTCAATTTGTTTTCTTAATTTTTATTGGATTCCTCAAGAACCTGTGTTAAAATGTTGTACCTAATCTAAATTGATCAGCGTTTGAAGTCGAAATTTGAACACAGATTGTTGAGGAATCCTATCAAATCAAAAACAAATTGTATTCGAGTGATTCCTCCAGAACCTGTGTTCAAATTGTTTAATCTAAATTAATCAGCGTTTCAAGTCGAAATTTGAACACAGATTCTCGAGAAATTCTATAAAATCAAAACCAAATTGAATTCGAGTGATTAGTTTTGTTATTATATTAAACTCGTATTTAATACAATTTGAGGTTTTAACGATTCAATATAATACTCGTACTAACTTGTCAGAAAATGTTTCTCACATTTTACAACGATTTGCAGGTGGCGTCTGGAATTGGCGAGGTAATTAATTAACTATTTGAATACATATTGAAATAATATTTTTTGACGATCAAACCATAAAAAGAGTTGAGGCACTTCGATCTCTCTTATAAAAAGCCATCATAGAAACCAAAGGAGTTTTTTTTGTTCACCAGGCGGATTTATCACCATTCTTGGCCACCAGCTCCGGAAACTCTCCCATTTAAAATGTTTATAAATAATAAATGCGGTTTATTCTTGCGAAACGAAGCTTGTAACGAAATAAAAATATGAAACAGGAACATTTATTGTACATTTTAATGGTTATTACAAAAAATGCGCTGTCGCGTGGGTCGTGGAAGTGGTTTTTCTTGTGAAGCCTTAAAAAATATTTAAAAGAAAGAACGAACAGTGGTGATCTTCGAGGTTCGGGGAAAGATCACATTTATTCAGTTATATTGTGAAATGCGTATTTTGTACAGGCGCAACATTTGCGTTGGTGTTCAAGGGAATGACGTCAAAAGACTGATTTTGACAAATATAAATAAATAACAGTAGGGAGTTGAAATGTTTCGCTTAAATAAAACGTACGAGCATCACAAGTCTCGTTGTATCTCCTTCATTACGAAACGAACGATTGAAGAAAAAACGGGCGTCAATCAGATTGACGTATCAACTATTTCCGAGATCTTTTTTTTTTTTTTTTTTTCAAAATCCAGATCGAGAAAAGAAATACGCGAATGAGATTCCCGATGAAATCTAAAACAAGGCGGAAATGAGGTGAAGGCATTTCAGAGAAACGGGGAATGGAGGGGACCGAATCGTTACGACTGACGTAGACACGCAATTCTATTTACGGGATAAATTTCAAAATGTTTGTAAGCGATTGGTTAATGGGAAGAGAAGATAAGTTGAATCACTTGTAGATTATAATGGATTCTAGAAGAAAATGTTTTAAATATAAAATTATTTATTAAATAGTCATGATGACACCTGAGGGATTGGGTTGATGAGGTTCAAGAGGTTCAATATAATATGAATCGCTGAGTGCAGAAAAGAGATAAGTCCATAATATGGACTTGGGTTGACTGAGGGATTGGGTTGATGAGGTTCATGAGATTCAATATAATATGAATCGCTGAGTGCAGAAAAGGGACAAGTCCATAAGTTGGTCAATATCGGTTTTTCCAGAAAACCGTACCTTAACTTTAACGTTACGTGAAAACTTTAACTTTTACGTAACGTAAAAACGTACCGTAACTTTTAGAGGTAGAAATTGATAAACCAAATCTGCGTTGAGTGTAACAGCGGGACAAGTCCAGGACGTGTCTTCTTCTTTAACTCAACCGATGAACTCTACCGAAAGAGCTGTCGGGAGTCTGCATCATGTGGGGAATTTATCAAATTTTTAAATTCATTCCTCCTGTGTGTGGGAAGTTTTTTGTGTCCCCTGTAAAATTTGGGTTTTGGGACTTGTCTCGTTTCTGCACTCAACGATTCATATATTACTCAATAAGGAGGGTTTCCGGGTTTGAAATGAGTTAACGGAGCCGTTTATATCTCGCGCCTTTCCTTAGTTATCCACCTCGAACGGGCTCTTTATGAGAAAGAGCGTTTTCCCCCTTGTTGAATTAAGGGAAAATGCCTAAAAATCGAAAGGAGGAAGGAAACGAAACCCGCGGGAGCTGAGAAGGCGGTCCTGTGAAATCTCGAGTCCCCCAGTGAATGGTCATTCCTTTGTTGTGGTATCGCCACAGGGAAGTGATGTGTTCTTGAATTATGATACCCATGAACCCGTGATTATCAGAAGTAGGGAAGGAAGAGCCTTTTCTGTAATATTCTGGAAAAATAGGATGACACCGAAGAGGGAGGAGAATTATAATAATGGGACTGGAAGGCCAGAGACCGAACGGTGGTGGGTTTCTACTTGAAAAAAATCTTTCGGGCGGAAAAAACGTAAAAAATAAAAAATAAAACACCAAGGAGGTGTCGCGGGGGCATTGTCAACGGTCGGGTCGGCAGAACGAATTTCGAGCTATTACCGCGTGTCCAAACACCTGGGCATCTGGGCGAAGGGAGGTCTACAAGGGAACGTCTACAAGGGAACGACGGACTTGGACGATAGGTGTGACCGCCCGGATGATCCTGGCCTGTCAGGTGTCTGCCCCGGCTTTTGTTAAGCTTGACGATCTCCGAGGGGTTACGGAAAATTGAATCAGGAACCGCCCGTTGTGATAGGTCCGATCGTCTCTTTCAAGTTTCTCGAGCGATCCCGTTCCGTGCTCAATATCAAACTTGATCGAGTCAGCGCATCAACATCGGAGTGGTACCCATAAAAACCTCATTTCCGTCGGTCTGTAGATTGATCAGAATCGCTGTATCTTGTGTTCCACACCGAGACGCCCTCTTGTTTTTCATCAGGTGTTGTCAAGAACAGCATACACCAAGCTGAGAGGAAAAAACCACATTCATTCAAAAAATCTAATTTTTTTTATTTCAAATGATCAAATATTCGTCTAGTTGTGCCCAAACCCTTTGAATTTCGAAATTTGCGCAGCAACGGGACGTTGCAGGGCTTGAAGGGGAATTCTACACAAAAATACTTCTTCAAGTGCCACTTTACGATACCACCATTCGATTCAGCGTCAAAAAATGCCTAATTTGCGATAACGAACTCGCCTCCATGAAGCTTTTGGCGGAAAACGTTGATTTTCACCTAAAAAACCACGTCATTTTCTCCACCAAATTTCACTGTGAAAAATGTTTCTTTTATACCATTGGAGAGCTGAGATTCTCGGTAGGTTTTCCCCGAGAAGTACACCATCCCGTACTAATAGCGCAAAATACGAAATAAAAAACGGTGATTTTTAAAGAAAGCTTAAAACTTTGGACTTTGGTAATTCTTTTCATCAATTAGGACTGTCTTAAAAATCGAATTTTATATCAGGGAGATAGCAAATTCAACTCTCTTTCCAACGGTATTTTCAACTTATATTTTATATATCAATTTAAGGGAGTTAGAGCCGTTTTACTGAGACAACGTCGAAACACGGAAAAAAGTCGGTATTTAAGTTGAGTAATAAAAATCTCTAAGAGGTACTTTTTGTTGCGAATCAGCTGCAGAACTGATTCCTTGAGTTCGTCCCATAATTTCTGTAGACACCCTGTATACGTTGAAATGATACTACACAAATTTGGCCAGAGGTTGGAGGGAAAAGACGAATTTTTAAATGCCTTCTTGGGACATCTAAACGCCATTATTAACGAAAATTCGTTAGGGTACTTACTCATATAATTTTATTTACTTATTACAATTCCAGAGCTCGAAATGAAGGGAGGAAACCTCCCACTGAGCTACCGTTTCCTGTGTTTTGGGCAGCTCTGTCATGGTACAGTGCGTCCTTAGGAAACGTATATTTAGTTTGAGAAATTATCGCCTCGTCCACCTTTTTTATTGTATATATTATTTTCATACATAATGCAAGGATTTGGAAATGTATAGGTCAGTGGCATGTCGAGCACCTCGAGCCAATAAGCTGCATTGCATTCTTCATCATTGTTATTGTTCGGTTTGGTTCGATTCTACCGATTTTGAATGTAAATGGCAGCCCTGCTTTGGTAGGCCTAATTCACCTTCTATCTATTCGGGGGGCCACGACCGGCTTTTATGTACTCTTTCTCGTGATATTTTGTATATTGTAAAATTGGACTATTAAAATGTGCTCTTTGAAAGAAGTATTTCGCTTACTCAATTAATTGCACCTGGTTATCATCTGTCATCTCAAATTTCTACTAAGTTTGTACTTTCGTTTCCGTGATTTCGTCCGTTGGTTTCTCTAGTCATCCTCCTTTTTCTGTTTTCCGACGATGAATAGTTCAGTACAGTTCATTAAACTCAACTATTCCTATTCGTGATGTCCCTTACCGTCACTTCCCGGACTTTGGCTACCATTGAAGATTTCGATATATAAGTTGTTATATTTTTATTTACGGTAAGATAAGAGTAACTGTGATAAGATAACTGTGAAGAACTGGTGTGAAGTGAAAGTGAACTGTGCTCTGGCATTTGAAGGTTCATCTTCTACAGTGACGACACTGTCCAATCCTGCATACCCCGCCTCATCATCATCACCTTCTCTCATAGCCGTTGCATTCACCTCCATGCTGGTGCTTGCCGGGTAGATGTATTCCATTAAATATATACAAATTTTTACGTGAAGGTGGATTTTAGCGCAATAATCCACATAACCTGTAATTTAACTCGTCGATTAGTCTGTTCATGAGGGTTAGCTCACACTGGTAATCAGTGTGACAGGATAAACTGTTGATTCAAGATCAACCGTAGTTCAATCCACTGCTGAAGACACCGCCGGCGAATTCTCGAGACCCTCGTTCGACTTTTATCTTTCACCGACCTTAATCGGCCGAGATGCTTTTGTCGTCAAGAACAATAAACCCCAGTCAACAAAACGGCCGAGGAAGCGGAGCCCCGTCTCTATGAAATCGGCAATGTCACGCGTTTTTTACCCTCTTCTTCTTCTTCACCGCGGATTCAGCACGTGCGGTCGCCAATGATGTTCACTAATATCCCATCATCGCTAAAATGAGCCAATTTCCTAATTGAGACGAGAAACATGGGAAAAGAAATTCGTCATCTACGTCTCCAGAGAGAAATCGAAGGATTTCTTTTTCGACAACAAAACCACCCAGTAACGAGACACTTTTGTGCAGATCAAGAGTCGCTTTTTGGATGACGGAGCTAAGGATCACCCAGACTGTATCCTGAAGCAATAATAGCTGTTAGGATGGTGAAAACGTTCACTCAATTGTGTTCCGTTTTTTTGGCTCTCAGAAACGATATTTCCAGACTAATCCACAATAATGTCAAGCATTTTTTATCCAGATTATCCTTATTTTGAGATTCGAGTCGGCAATGTATTGCCAAACAGCTAATATCGTGTCCCACAACTTGATTTCACCGGAATTTGAATACAGCGGTTAAAACGAACAAATCATAAATCATGCAGCACGTGCCCGATAAAACCTGTAAATCACTAAATCAACAATTTTTGCCAAATCTATTCGGTTAAGCTCATATTTTATAGGAATTTAAGTTCGGTATTGGTCGAACCACTAGCTTGTTAGGTATTAATAACTCGGACAATTTGCTTATTTTTACTGAATTACTCTACCTTCCCAGGTCATTTCGCTCAGGGTTCGAAGGAAGTTGGGGTTTACACCGTTCTGTCAATTCTGAACAAAAGCAGTTGCCTTTACAGCACCAATATGATTTTTTGGACATTCTTTTTAGTGCATTTTTTTTTTTGGTTTTGATAGCAAACGCCTCACTCATAAGCAATATTCGTATGTTGAATTTTAAATGTTTAAAACTAAAGTGCACCACTTAGTCTTATATTGTTCAGACATATTTATATTGTTCACATTAGTTGAGCAAGCTCACGCGGTTTGGTACGTTTCAATCTTCCAAGTAGATCATCTGTGTCTAGGAGTCAGACAACATCCTCGTTGACGTGATCTTGTAGCCTCATTAAGTGGTTGATGGCTTGGTTGCGTATGACCTCATTAACCGATTCCACTTGAAGCTCGTGGTGTAATCGGTCGTTACGAAAGTGTATGCATCTGTGCATGAAAGCAGCACACTATTCTGGAAGCGCTGAATAATGTTGCGATCGCTAGGTGCAGTGCATCCCCACAATTGTGCACCATAAATCCATACGGGTCTCAGGACTTGTTTGTACAGCTTGTTATGGATAGATATTTTTTGACCGCCTATCCATAAGCCAGGTTTTTCCCCTTCTTTACGCTCTTTCCATCTCAGTTTGGCATCAAGCGTCCTTCCAAGATATTTTGCTTCGTTAGCATGTGGGATTGCTTGGCCATTGAGGTAAGCAGGCACATAGTTGCATTGCTTATTAGTGAATACAACGAGCACTGATTTTGCCATTTGGCTGTCCAGTATGATTCTCCATTTGGCTTACAGAAATTTTACATTCCAGCAACTGCAAAACAACAACGACTTCTGTAATCCTACACCCACAACATCCTCCCACCTTGATTTGGATTAAATACAAATCAATCGACCAAATTTGAGGTAATTGTACAATCAACAGAGAATTTACAAAACATCCCCAACGTCATCGAAATCTGAGGGGTAATTTAACTAATCGACCACAACTAGTTTGTACATTCCGAATTTTAGGGAGAGGGGGGGGGGGATACTCCAATACATTTTTCTGAATTTTACTGTGAGCTCGGGTTTTTTCTTCTTTACATGCTCTGATTTACAATTTGGCTTCAAGCGTCATTGCCTGGCCATTGATGCTTACCTCACACTCAGTTAACTCAATGAAATGATCAGAAAGTTTTTTTTTCTGTGATTGGGGAGGGGTCTGTGGGTCGAGTTAACGTTGAGAAACTGTAAATTATCATCCCATAACGAAGAAACGGAACCCGTTCTTCAGTCGAAAAGCCGATCATGATTGGACGGCATCGGCCACTCCGGTAGTCTAGCCAAGCTATTAGTGGGGCAATTGTCAGGCGATCAATTACTATAATACAGGGTAGTGGAGAAGCGTGTTTAGCATAAAGACTCGGCCGATTAATATTCTTTCCACCCAGAAGGTATAGGAGGTCGAGATAAGCGCGGATGGAAGGACGAAAGGAAGATGAGTTGGGGAAGTGAAAAAAAGGGATGCAAGACGTCGTGGAAGGGGGGGGATGAGGGGTGATGATGGGGGGGGAAGTCCATTGAGAAGAGATGGTCAGGCTGGGAAGGAGGGAAGAAGACAAGCCAGTAAGCTCGTTTTATTGGCGTCACAATGAAAACATACAAACTAGAAGCAAGGCCATCTGAATATGTGCCTAGCCGTCGACGTACTGACCGTTCAGAAAACGTCGGCTTTCACCGCTCCCTCTCCTTCGTATTGGCGGATCGCAGGCGGTGGGTGGAGGGAGCCCCCTCGCGGGCTCCTTGCCCAAAAAGCGGGCCAGAACCGTAGGTCGGCGATTGCCCTCTCGCCTTCGCTCGTTGGGCGGTGAAACCAACAAAAGCCAGGTGAACTCTCACAGGCCTCGAAACTCACAAACGGCCGAGTTTGAACTGAACCAAATATTGTTCACGAGTAAAACAACCCACTGCACGCCTGATACAACATAATCCTTAAGAGCGCACTTGTCGTAACCCACAAATTTCAAATTTTACAGGAGAGCTGAAAAACCAAAATCACCTCCAGACCACATGTCGTAACAAACAAAAACTTTTTCGCCCAGTACATTCGGGAGTTCGTCGTCTTCCACCAGTGTCTAGTACTCCTGACGGTATTCCCTTGGTATGACGAGTATGTCCACCAGCTTGATGAGGTCGTTCTTCATTGGTGTAGGAGTCAGTATATCTTGCGAAGCCACCAAAATTAAATAAAACGTACTTCAACGAGAGGAAACAGTATGAAATCGGAGGCAGGAATGTGTCGTACGCAACAAAATGATCATGATTGCTAAAGACCTTTTTGTGGGTTACGACAAGAACATTGATGAACCCACCTGAGTTTGTCGTGAGTCACAATGCTACACTTTCCAACAGAGGTTACTGCAGTAAGAAGATTCGCTACATTTGTCGGAAGCCACACGAATCATGGTGGGTTATGACAAATGCACCTAATAAAAGATCATTATTCAAGTAGTAACCAATAATTCAACCAAGGTTTCTTTGTGGCTTACGACAAATGTTCTTCACTGAATTGAATTTTAAAATTTTTCCAATTATAAAGGAAAAGTGGGGAGGGAAACTTGATTTTATGGTACTTGACGTAGTCAGATCTTGATGAAATTCACGGTGATTATACCCAAGACCTTATAGTACACGTTAGTACAAAAAACCCATTTCCCGCCTTTTTGTGGGTTAGGACAAGTGCGCTCGGGAGAGTCGATATATAATATTATGTATTTGAAGATTTTCGCGTTGAAATCGATAGTAGGGAGCTTTGAGGTACAACCCAAATTTGGAGTAACTAGGATCATTCAAGTGAATTATAGAAGGCGGGACGAAAATTGGAACCAAATGCCGTCCCAGTTGTTTACCTATGACGTTCCAGATCTGTCCCGTTGGTTTGACTATGCTGCCCCACAAGTTGATTCCAAATGGCTCTGGTATACAATCCGGACAGAATTTATATTTATGTCAATCGCGCATTCTAAAATATCCCTACAATTCATTATTACTCAATTATATCCAGTTCCACAAAGAGTACACGAAATTCCAGACCTAAATATTTAGAAGCCTGAAGAAGAATTGAGGACGTAAATGTGACGGAGACGAATTTGAATTCCAAACTACTGTAAATGAATCAGTTCATATTGATAGACGTTAATATTTTCTGAAAAAACAATAGACCCATCAGGGACGATAACCAGTTCGATAACTGCGAGCTCCATGAACCAATAAAACCAATGATTGTTGAGTTTATTTACGTACAGGGTTTCATGTTTATTGGACAGTTTAAACATCGGACAAAGTCAAAACATGACTAATACCGAGTTTCAGTTTGAAGTGCTGATCGCAATTAGTCTCCTAACAAAGTGTTGTTTGCATAGCCATTATTCATACTAAAACCTACATGTTTTTGTTATTTTCAAATGAACTCTCAAAACCAAACATATTGGTTCACCGACTGCTTCGAGGTATTTGGAATCTTGTAACTCATTGACTGTTGCTGAATTTTGATCAAAATCATGAGTGTTTTCAACCGGTTCATACAATCTGTTAATTTTATTCACAAATACGTTTCGATTGAGGCATTAAAAGATAATTGTTAATAAACATGTAGAGATCCAAAACCGTTTCCTTGATCTGTTCCAAAATAACACTGAAGTATTATGACCAAACTACCATTTTTTCCGTTCACTATTGACATGGATAGGTATGTTTTACCGCTGGAGTCATGCAAAACGTTTGCTACACGGAAACAAAAATGAAACGCGATACCTATACACAGCAATTATACCGGCAATCCTATGCCATTCACTCTATGGAGCTGTAATTTGGTATGTAGCCTCCTTAGGACTTACATTTTAACCATAATAGGCCCTGGATCGCCTGAATGGCTCCTAATGCTAATTTCGATGCTATTCACTGTATGAAGCTGTAATTTGGTATGTAGCCTCCTTAGGACTTACACTTTAACCATAATAGGCCCTGGATCGGCTGAATGGCTCCTAATGCTAATTTCGACGCTATTCACTGTATGAAGCTGTAATTTGGTATGTAGCCTCCTTAGGACTTACACTTTAAGCATAATAGGCCCTGGATCGGCTGAATGGCTCCTAATGCTAATTTCGATGCTATTCACTGTATGAAGCTGTAATTTGGTATGTAGCCTCCTTAGGACTTACACTTTAACCATAATAGGCTCTGGATCGCCTGAATGGCTCCTAATGCTAATTTCGATGCTATTCACTGTATGAAGCTGTAATTTGGTATGTAGCCTCCTCAGGATTCTGGTACAGGTTTAAGCAGAATAGGCTTAGGTTCAGCTGTTATCGTTATTTTGTTTTACTTGAGAAACAAAACACATATTTTACATGGAGAAATTGAGACATACCCATGTACCATGAATCTGCATGTAGTGTAGATACAACACCAATTGATTTTTCCTACATCGTTGGTGATATAAAATAAGGGTGAATTCCACTTTTTTCGCCAAATGACTTTAGGTATTCACCAAATGTTTACATTATGCTGATCCGGGGATCCAGGATGTCTATAGTTTGTCATTCAACTGAAATAGTACGAGTTTAGTCAATCAAGGGTTGGCAAACGTTTCTAGTAAATGATACTTTTAGCACACATGGCAAATATTTGAAAAGCTCCCCTGCAAAATATAATTTCATATTGCCAACGACATCTTTCAAATTTTCTTTAGACTCTCAATAAATCAAATAACAAATCTACTGGATTTGCTGTCTTCATCTTCGAACCAGTGTCCAGTGTGCTGGTCATATCCGCTGTGATAAAGTCGGAGTTTGGGACCGATGTCTGCTAAATATCGGACTTGTCATAAATGTTTTATGGGTCAATAAAAATTATGAAGCATCCTTGGATCAATAAAGTGAACAGTTTTTAGGTCCACTGGGAGAAACTCGGCTGGTACTAAACGAGTTAAGACAGTAGTAAAATTGTTTATCGGTGTACGATTTGTGTGTTACGTTACAATAAGTATCGTGTATTTCCAAATTTTCGACTCAATTTCTGTGGAGTTGATTTACCGTTCGAATACCACGTAACGGATGGGATGATGAGAGAGAATGGGCCGCTTCGAAAGCTGTGGACGTTATCGCCTCGCTCGCATCTCCAATTTCTATAATCCGACGCGCGTTTAAAAAACTTCTCCTCGTTCGAAAAAGGATTAAAAACGTCGGTCAAAAGGGACCAAGAAGACGGCGATGGAGAAAGGATCCACGATAAACATCGAAGCAATTATCGTGCCCGATGGAAATAGGCTTTCGGAGTAAAACGGTAGTCGCCTGCAGATGTGACTAAAGCCCAAGTTGAATTATGAGCCCGCGTCGGCGCTTGCGTATATCAAATGGTCCTTTTTTCACAAGCCGCGAGAGCTACCTGAGCTGTGGCCAGAGAATATGAACCTGTTCCCCGACTCAGCGTCTTATTATGATCCGTTGGTTTCGCGTTCGTCGAATGATTTCTGCATAACAAACCCGTTCCTGGAGCTCGAGTCTGAGTTGATTGGAGGTACCTCAACGATTGTTAACAGGAGCCGTTTATGGGACCCGCGTGGAAATTAGCGATACCCTTATATTACCAACTATAACGAGATGAATGAGGGTTTATCTTGTGAAGAGGTTGAAACACCTTGAGTACCGTGGAGGGTAGATGAAACCGAGATAATTTGACGATATTTGATTTGCAAGCTTGATATTTCGAAGTAGAAAAAACGTGTTAAAAATATGACACAGAGATGTGCGATGTTGAATTTAGTGCCAGATCGTATAACGCTGCTCTATCATCATCACAAGATGTCAGATGATTGTACCACGAGCCCCACTTTTGATCAGTATATTGATTCTAATGGCCGTACTAGTGATTTCGTGGTTTCATTATTTCTACAGTTTACCTTCCTTAAAGTGGCTATACCTGGCCATTGGTGGCTTGTTTTCACATAGAAAATCAATGTTCCAGCTAGTTGAACACTGACCCTTAATTTTCTTACGAGTATTTTTCAATAACTAAAACATATTACAAGAAACATTGATTTTTGTATTTCCTTAATTTTTTTTTGCATTGTTTATTAAACATAAAGCCACATTACATTACATTTCTTTCATTACATTTACAAAATTTCTTCATTATTACATTACATTTTTGGAAATTACCTACAGTTGGGAAAGACCCACATTATTACAAAAATGTATTTCCTTAATTCAAACCGATCGGAAAATTGAGGTAAAGTGAGGAGAAAGAGCATCATCTTCTGATACCTCAGTCAATGATTATCTTGAGCCAGACGTATCGTGGCCATAATTCTGTAAGATGTACGTGTGAAAAACATACCATCATTCGACTTACACATATTGGGGAGACACGTTGGATTTACTTCGGTAACCCAAATTTTGAACGGGCGGTTTCAGTCTCATCCTGCGTGAGGACGTTTCGATGATTTCGCGTTGAACCGTCATTGATTTACGTTCGATTCAAACCGTGACATCTACCTGGATGGAGTTGCGAGCGGTGTTACGACATAGGAAATGGCTAAGAATCGGCCACCGCCACGGAGTTGTGCAACTGTCACATGACACTATAGGTCGGTCTCCCCACATTGACTTACCTCTTCAACAAGTTCGACACTAAAATTGGTATCAGTTCACGGTGGTTCGCAACGGTTCGTTACAACAATCACAATTTAAACCGAATAACATAACGGCGGTTTTTCGGATTCGATATTAATATTGTAGACCGAGAACTAGACGCGGTTTTAGTGTTGGAACGCGGTTTATTGCATAGTTGCCTTTTTTCGTCTGGTTTCGGTGATAGAATTAACGTCCCGGTCACGCAAATAAAGAATCAGAAATAGTGAGCGCCACAGACACGGCGAATCATTGCAATCATTGAAAGATCTCTTGATGGTGATATTAAATATCACCATCAAATATCACCATTAAATTTTAATGGTGAGTCTTGATTGACACTGATGGTACAAACATATTGTGTGTGTGGGCACGACCCAATTATTCCAACCACTAAATAAATAGTTTTGTTTCGCTCGTTTCCCCAAACAGTAGAAAAAACACCAATTTACATTCAGACATTTCAATCAACTCTCACCAATGACCATCATCACAGGATCTGGGAATGTCCCACGGGATAATGGGAAAACTGCTGCAATTTCAACACACTGGTACCAAACAGACGTTTCTACAATAATCATGCTGTAGTCATCCTCAGGCCCTACAACGGCTCCAGAGGGAAATGCCAGTTTTAGAGGTCCACTGATCAGGCCAATTCACTGTGTTTAAAGAAGAGAAACAGCAGTTTTAATGCCTTGATTTATAAAGAAAATTGAGTTGGAAAATGAAATTTACTAAAGATCACGACGTAAAACGATTGAAAATTCGAAACCTTAAGGAATTTTAGCCAAGTGATCAACAGACCTACAAGCTACTAGTTGCCCATATCACCATCAAAACCCACAAAAATTTACCCTCGAAAACTCCAAGAAAAACCAAAATACACTCTGCAATGATACCCTGTAATAACAATAATGCGGAGGGTACGTTGGTAGGTACCTTAGACGCCTCAAAGTTCACAAGGGAGCAAATTCCAGCGAAGAAATCTAATAAAAACAAGATGAACTCGTTAAGTGCGCTCTCAGCTGACCCAAACCGCCAGCGTCGAATTCCCCACATGATGAATCGGCTCATGCGGCAAACTAGGATGTTTGATTTATGTGGAAAAACAGCGAGAAATAAGGCGAAGAGAAACGAAAAAGAGACCGAGGGGTGTAACTAATGTTTCGCTGGCTCTTGGGAGACTATGAAATGAATAATTTATCCTTCTATTTTTTTCTCTATGAAAACTAGAGCAAAACCTTTGGTGCTACTTTGCAAAATAGAGTTCTCCGTTCTCTCGCCCTTCTTGGTTTTTGATCGTATTTTTTTTCATAGGGCGGAGAAAAATAATAATCTCGGTGCATCGCGCGAGACTTCATTACCTCCACTCCATTCTAAAAGAGGTTCCATAAAATAAATTTCTCGTGTGTGTAAATCATGAAGAACAAGCATACTCACTATCCAACGAATATTCACATTTAACATTAGGCGATATAAGGTACTTCATATTTTAAAACCTCTGAAGAAGAATCCAACGTTCAAGGTATACTGATGCCTTTTTTCTGCGGCTACTTTAATATGCATACCCACATTATTACACATCGAAAAACGTAATACGTTTTCATAGCAAATATTTAATAATGGCGGGCGTATCAAACAAAAACACCGTCATAAGGACTCCTAGGCAACTAGAAGTGGGTAAATTTTTAAATAATATTTAATAAATATATTATATTTATTCTTGTTGTCCGACTTCAAAATCCCTCAAAAACAGGATCCAGAAACAAGTGATAAAAAGGTTTGTCTCAATCAAACGAATCTTGTGCCACCGAAGGACTGAAGGACTGTTGCTCTATTTGTGACTCGAAATGGTCCGATTGTGGATGTTCGCTCAGGTCGACCAAATAATTTCAATCTAAATTTTGAAGAGAGGGAAAAATATCAACTGAACTGTTTTGCGAATTTAATATGTCCGCGTCGAGTAACCAACTGATGTTACTTAGTCGTGTACCTCATTTGAAGTGGTTATTGGAGGTTATGATCAGACATCTTTTCAAGCACGATTTGGAAATTAACCTGGTACTTACTCACAGATATAAAGTGGGTCATGACCTGTGATATTTGCCGAATGGAAGTCAAGTGAAGTACGACTCAACGGGGGGCTGTTGGGATGGAGCTTGTGCCATCTTTGCTTTTGTAGAGCTCTCTGCGAGCTAAAACTATCAAGTTCCCAAAAGTCAATTCAACTAACAATTACCTAATAACTAAATTTGTTGTTTTAGGAGTGTCAATTAATTTCATCATCTAAATTAGTAGTAGTTGTAAATCCAACTGATCTAGTTGAACCTCAATCTCGTTAGTTGTAGTTGCAACGAACAACTATTCTCGAGTTTATGTCTTATGTGAGTAATACAGACGATTTTCTAACCTCATTATTTTTTATTGTTTCAAAAGATTACCAGGGCCGAATCCAGACAGATTTCTGGCTTGAAAACATGGTTTAATTAAGCAAAGAATAATGGACCAAAATTTTTTAGTTGCTAGTTGAAGGTTCAACTACATTGGAGGACAAACTAAATCAGTTAGTTGGACTTACAACTACAACTGATTTAGTTGTAGGAAAACAGTTGACACTCCAAGTCACAACTGACTTGGTTGAAAAAGTTAGTTGTTAGTTAAAAATTTAGTTCAACTAAAATTTTTTGTTAACATACCCATCTCTGACTTAAGGCTCCTCCAGGAATTGAACAAATCAGAAGTTGATGACATCAAGTTGGTCCCCTACTAGGCATGGCTAATACGGTTATTTCTTGGTAATAGGTCATCGAGTAACAGCGACCGTCTGGTGATAGGTTGTGGTATTAGGTTACCGGCGATTCGAGACATCAGACTGGAAAACCAGTTGGGCGCTGGAAAGGTTCTCGAAACGCCGGCAACCTATTACCAAAATAACCTAATACCACAATGTCATCCTATTACCAGATGGTCGCTGCTGCTCGAAACTAACTCAATACTCACTCAAACACCTTGTCGACAGCTATGATCACACACCTTTCAAGCATTCATTTTCCGTAACCTATTACCTGGTATTATCTGGAATAGGAGCCAACTTATTATCACTGAATCCCGAATGGCCGGAGACAAAGAGGCCCTCAAAGGCCTTTCCCCCAAGTTCTCAAAACAGTTATTTCAGTAATAGGGTCTTTCTGGTACCTAATAGGTTATCTGGTATTAGGTTACTGGACAGTATTAGGTTATTAGAATCGGTTACGTTAGATATTCCCCAACCCTATCCCCTATTTACGGGGGGGGGGGGGGGTATTAATGGTGATTTTTACGAAATTTATTAGACAGAATCTACAAATGAGTACGATACATAAACCAAAAGCTCAACATTATCATATAGAGGCGCCAGGTATAAATTCGGTATTAATTAGTCGGTATGCGGCAGTGATAACTTGAGAGGGACAAGGTAGTTGTGCTTCCTTGGGTGGAAGGCCGAGAATGAAACCAGCTTCACAGGCTGAAGAAAAAAGTATTGACGGAAGGAAAAGAAAAATTAATGGGCATGAAGTTAATTTGGTAACACAAAAAAAGAGACATTAAGCCTTGGGAATGGGCGTAAAAAGGTGAATAAGTTCATATTGGAATGGGAGTAAAATCAGGTCGATGAAGTAGAAGAAAAAAACTAGTACCTACACCGACTAAAAACTGGTACCGGAGCATCTTGGCCTTTAAACGTCCCCAAGGGGATGGAGGCTGCAGGAAAAAACTAGTTATCCCTTGAGGGATAAATACGCGAAAAACTCATCGGGTCTTTCATGATATTGAAACAAGAAATGAGAATCGGGTCAAGGTCAAAGTGAGGCAGAATTTTATAGCAGTGTTCGGTCAAGGGTGAATTTGAACGAGCGAAATAATCAATGAGGGCGTGAAGCGAGGGAATTAGAAGAGCAATTTATCACCACCATCATCAGGTGGTAAGAAGTGCAGAGTAATCACTCTGAGTACCGTAGAATCAAAAGAAGGAAAGAGTGTTCAAAATCAATTTTTATGCACTCTGGACTCTGCATGCCTCTCTAATGCGTTGTTTTCTACATGCCTCAAACGCAACATGAAAATTCGATTAAAACATTTCTCTGTTCACACATAAAAAATATACTGGTGTATTCATATTATAAATAACATACATATGGATCTTTTTGTGAAAAACAAAATTTCGTCAGCAGATGAACGAAAGTAGCTCAATTTAGGTTCTGGCTGCCCGACAAATAAGTTGGCTTACGTTTCACGTTACGCAGAAGCCCTTTTTGAATTAACCTCAAAAACGTAGAATTTCTACTCTTGGGCGCCGATGATCTTTGAGTTAAGTCGATAGAAAGGGGTAAAAAGTGAGGTTTGAACGCCATATGTCGGCAATTTTGAACGGAACTGGATCTTTTTTTTTTTGTACGAATTTGAACACCCTCCAGAACATGATCCCGAACATTTTTCAAGACCACCCAGAGCAGTTTTCGACCAGCCAAAAGAGGGCCCAGAGGTGGAATTGAAAAAAAAAAATCGTGAACATATCGTCAACATAAAAGTTAATCATACTGTGAAATTACAGGCCAATAATTACAGGCATCTATATAAGGGTCATACCACGGTGATGGAGAAGAGTCAATTTATAATTTTACAGGGTAATGTGTTGTTGTTATAAACTTTGAAATATATAAAAATGTTTGGAAAAATGTGTATTTATGTCAGTTTTCACCTGTGTTTCATCCATAACAGCCTGTATCCAAATTCCACACCAAAGCGGCTTTTATCCAAATTGAAAATGGCTGTATGTTCCTGAAAAACTTGTTGAGAAATCCCATGTTTTGGGAAGTTTTAGAGTAAATATAGTACTTTTGAAAATTGGATAATTTTTATAATGCTCGTTAAACGTTTTTTTGCGATTTCCCAGGAAAATGCATAGGTGGATATAGGCCGATTGAAAGTAAACTCCTCAATTGTCATACCACACACGGTTTTGTGATATCGAGTCTCTCGAACAAGTCGAACCCACAAGTTTCTCGTAAACGCCCTCCAGAAGTTAATACGGAATATTGTCGAAACCATGACGAACAAATCACATTTTACCGACACCGTGAATACAGAGAGGTAGATCTACACAGCAAGGTATAATAAAATTAACCATTGCGGCAGAATTTCCAGCGTTTTCATTGATTTGCGCAAAAATGAGTAAATATGATTACGAATGTCCACAAGGTTTTTCCTCGAAACAATATTGGTTTTCAAACTGTCCCCGATCGGGTTTCTTTTATTGCGTGCAGTTTGATTGTACATTTAACCTTTTTTATTTCAATGAACTTTCTGTATTGGTGTATTTCAATTCCAATTAATTTAAATAAATTCGGATAAATGAAATCTGAGTGGGTATTTCGATATCACTTCATTAGGCTCCCAACCTTCAAAGCGCGATTTTCAAATCTCCTCTGTACGACGATACATGATCGAGAAATAATTATCCAAATCTGGTCGACAGTCAACTTGACATCGAATGCATATTTTTCATTAATAACCGTAATCACCCCTATAAAAAACCGACCGATAGGTCATATAGTATGTTTCAGTTGTCGACACCGATGGTAACACCGAGAGCAAAAAAGTTGCAAAATCGTACTTTACTACGAAACAAAAGTTGAGCCCCACAGGTTTTTACGATCTAATAAAAGCAGACTATAAATAATAGCCCACATAAAAACGTCATAAATGATAGAATAATTTAACGCGAAAAGTTGGCTCATTTTAAATTTTTCTTTTTTTTTCATTCGTAGGTACTTGAATAGATTACGTTAGCGCCATCCGTCTCGAGATGTGCGTGGTTTTTTCGTTCATTGTGACAGTATTTACAGAAATACGTTGTGTAGGTAGTTGATACACGTACATGTATGAACCTAAACAAAGTTGTCCCGAGCCTTGATTTTTGACCCCAACAATACAAATTGTACAAATACCATACAACAAAAAATAGAATGGTCCGATAACTACGGAGTAACGGCTAGCGGCGCTAAAGGTAGTTGTGGGGGGGGGGGGGGTCCGCCCGATAAGGAAATGGCAGCTGCGCTTGTTTCTTATTACTTTCTCGAAGCCATTTTATTGGCACATTACATCTCTTCTCCATGTTATACCTTCTCCGTGCGTATTTTTCCTTCTCCGACTCTGCCCATTCAAACGAAGCCCGTTCGCTTCTGCAGCAATTCAATAACCTTTTCCCATCTTTCTTCTTTTCTTTTTTCTCTCTCTTATGGAAGCCCTTCATGAAATTCATTCAACGGTTCCCCTCCTTCGGTGATAAAAGCACTGATCGCCGGCTTGTTGGTCGTTTTGCTGCAATCAGCAGGGGATTTTTTGCCGTAGAAATGCGAAACAATATTTTTTGTTTTTCCTTCGAAATGAACATAGAATTTGGAGTAATCACCCCCAAAAATATAACTTGTCATTTTCTAAGTACATCTTACTGTTCAAGAAGTTCCTTGGAATCCCCGAGGCACAACTTTTTGGACAGCGGAAGCGAGTTGATACCAAAATGAATACCGTATGAGGTTCATCCGTATCAAATTTAAACATTCGTCCACGCCAGTGTAAATTTCTTGTCCGTGAAACTCCCCTAACAACTTGAATAGCATTAAAGATATCACTATGACGTTGACAATAATTTTCTAATGACATCAACTGGTATAAGCCATTTTATCCACTAATTACCAACTCAAGACCAAATGTTTGGTTTGGCTGCTAATCCTGCTTGGTGATGTGCTACCGACAAATTTCACCGCTCAAATGTGCACTCAAACGCACATGAAGCACTCAAACGATTTGACCCAACGATATCAATATTTTGACTATTATTACCCTCCTTCGTCCCATATTTGTTTTGACGTTACAAAAGACCGGCGAGAGTCCAAAGAAACGGAACGGACCGATAGAACCGACGAAATCGTATGTAAAACAGCCCGTTTAATATTCGAATCCGTCTGACGCTAACTAAAATTTACCGTGTGCCCTAATAGTTGGTTCGGGAGCTGCCAGATGACCACCCCTGTCGGATTCTGGTAAATCCGTACTATGATAAATGGACGTATTAATAACGTTCACACTTGATTCTAACCGTCATGATTAAACGGAGGTTTCTATTTGCGTTGGGTTTTCAAAAATACTAGACATTCTCGAGATTCTCTTTGTTTCCACGGTACACTTTTGTATTGAATAGATTATCAAATATATAAACAGCATCATTAGATTTCTACAATATTTCGAAACCCGGTTGAACCTTCTGGAGTATTTGAATTTAAATTTCTGTCAAAAAATGCGTAAATCACTCTCAGGTTTGGGGGCCTCAATTTTGAATCGAATGATCCTTTCCGTGACACCGTAGGATTGTCAGGTCGGAAAAGTCAACATACCCGCGCCCAACAGGTTGCCAGTGGTTTTGTAAATATAATTGAATGATTGTATTAAAATCACGTAATAAACTCATATCTCATGTAATAAACGGCGAATTGAAAAATAAAATCCAGACAGTTTTCCCAGTCCTCAAATATTGAATAAGGTATGAAATATCGTCGCCACTCCGCCAAAACCACGAATCTTCAGA
The DNA here is from genome assembly GCA_963920205.1 of Stenodema calcarata. NCBI lineage: Eukaryota > Metazoa > Arthropoda > Insecta > Hemiptera > Miridae > Stenodema > Stenodema calcarata. The sequence continues at coordinate 20,062,452 of OY986051.1, forward strand.
ATCACCCTCCGCCAAAACCGCGAATCGAGAAAATCTTCATTTTGAGCTAGTAACATGTTAATGTTCACCACAGACAGAATTTGATATAATTTTTTCAGACTCGCGGAAAAGTGATTGCTCACTTTTAGCAACCATAGTGATTGCTCACTTTTAGCAACCATAGTGATTGCTCACTTCTAGTGGGGTTAGAGAGATAATAACTTTAGGAGGAGATAGCCCCCGACCAAAGAGGTCAAATGAGATATTCAGCCCAATTTTCGAATTATTTTACGAGCTATCTTTTGATTTTTGAATAGACGAGTTGTATAGAACTGCCACCGACTGTAAAAGGTGTCTTAAGGATGGCCCACTGACCGGAAGGACTCCCTGGCAAGAAAATTCAAAGTAATTTTGGTTCGAAATTGCACAGCTTTGGTTGGATTTGATCTGCCGCAAAGATTTAGCTGAGCTCAGAGATTTCGTTGCAAAAAGAAGAAGCCTGTACAGATGTGCCATACCTGTTGGTTAGCTACGATTTTTTTATTGTTCGCCGAGACGAACAATCGCAAGACGACAAAAAATTGTTTTTGAAAAAAAAGAGGCGTTGGGCTGTCTCAAATAGGAGAATGTGGCAGGTCGTACAGGCCTTTTTACGATCACCATGTGTGGTTTGCGCGGATCGAAATCCTCCGGTTTTCAAAAGATCGTCGAGTTACCAGGATTCGTCATACGGCGTTTTTGGTTTATTATCTTCGATAATGAACCATTGGAATCGCCCAAAGAAAAAATTTTTTTAACCCCCCCTCAAAATTTGTTGGTTTACGTTTCAAGATACGTAGATTCAGAAAATCGAATAAAAAAAAATCCGTCCGTCCGCCGTACGCCGTACGCCGTCCGCCGTCCGCCGTACGCCGTCCGCGCCACTTTGCCCAGTTAGCGTTGAGTTAAAATTACGAAATTTTTTTTATGGGTTTCGACCAACCCCACAATGGTCCTCGAAACTTTTCATAACCCTAGGTCAAGGGGAAGGGGTTCAAAACGAATTTTGAAAATTTGAAAATCTCATATCTCGAAAAATTCATATAGAACGGTATGTTTTTTATTTCATATTTAGATAGAGTTTGTTCCGTAGAATTTTTTAAGACCATCCGCAGCTTTGTACGACCAGCCGTTCGTTCACAATGAGGGCTCAAAGATTGTGCCTCACAACACGATCGTGACTCAAACTGTTGAAATACAGGTCCATTTTCATACTAACAAGCTCTTTGGAACATCATATGGCTTAAGTGATGTCGAGTTTGTTGTTCTGAGGTGCGTTTCGTGCTACGGAAATGAAGGTAATTTCGAATGTTTGTTGGTAGGTACTTCTTTTATAGAAAAATTATTACCGACGTAGTATTAAAAACCCCAGAATTATATCGTATTAATTGATCATAATTAATAATAATTATTATTAATAATAAATACGAATTATTAATACCTAACAATAAATTATAATAATTTTCACTAGGTACTTGATAAAATTGTTAATAATTAGTGATAATTGATAATAATAATTAATCTAACATTTAGGATATAGACATTCAGACCTAGTGATCTAGACAGAAGGGTGATCTGTACAAAGAAGATAATGAACCGTTGTGTCAAGAATTTGCAGAGTTTTTCCTCTTCCATGAAAGTTCAGCCGAAGTATATTTTGTGGTTTTCCGCGACAAAAACTGACGGGGAGGAAAAAAGACTTGTTGGTATGATGGCTACTGCAGACATCACACAATTAGGACCTATGTGAAGGTAGAATTGTCAGGAATATCCGTGGGTGTCAATTTGAAACTTTCAAACGATGAATTGAATAGTCTGCACAAGTTTGATTTCCACAATTTAATAATAGCGTGGCGTGTTAAAATAAAATTAGCGACAAGATGAAGGATTTTTCAACGTGAAGATGTAAATGATTGCAAAATGAAGGCGCGGAATTCCAGAGGCTTATTAAAACCCGATCACCTAGCCAGCCAGCCCTCTGACGTCATAGGCTCTTACGGCGTAGGCTGTGACGTACTAGTTGGCCTCCTGCCAGCCGTCTGACGTCATACGCTCGTGCGTCATAGGCTCTGACGTACTAGCTGGCCTCCTGCCAGCCTTCTGACGTAATAGGCTCTTACGGCATAGGCTGTGACGTACTAGTTGGCCTCCTGCCAGCCGACTGACGTCATACGCTCGTGCGTAATAGACTCTGACGTACTAGCTAGCCTCCTGCCAGCCGTCTGACGTCATACGCTCGTGCGTCATAGGCTCTGACGTACTAGTTGCCCTTCTGCCAGCCGTCTGACGTCATACGCTCGTGCGTCATAGGTGCGTCTGACGTAGTGGCCCGCCTGTTGCTTGGGTTCTGACGTGATCTAAGGGAAAGGGTGAATCAAGGAAACAAATTTTTCCCGTTTCAGTTTATGTGCCAAAGCAAAGACATGAAAATGTCAAAAGAATGTCAACTCCATCCTGTTGTTGATACAGTCGAGAATTAAATGCTTGCATACGAGTCTGCAACACATTGGGACATTTTATGTCTTTAAAGAAGTGATTCAAGAACCTTCGAACAATGCTACATCACCTACCCCAGTAGCGTAGTTGTTATACTTAATTGTAGGGTTCATCATAAATTATGAAGCTTGCATTCTATTATAAATTATTACGAATGCAAGCTTATATTATAAATTATTGAGAATGATCACCTGTGTGTAAACAATTATTTAAACAATCACGCTCATACCGCAGCTTGTCGGCCACGCACTCCGCAGTGGTTAACGTAATATGGTTAGGTAAATCGAGAGCAATCCAACGAGTGGTGAACGATTTTTGTACGATGATAACTGGCGAAGATAAATTTCCGTAGCAACGAATCGGTTGTAAGCGAAAATCATCAGAAATTTTCGTGACGATTTCGTGTAACGCTTTTGTGTAACGTTTTTCGAGTTATGTGCCAGAGTAAAGACATAAAATGTCAAGAAGATGTTTTTCTCCATTTTTTTCCGTTTTTCTACGGAGCTCCCGGACAGAAGCGAACGTCTCTGCCTTGCAGGGGGGGGGGGGGGGGGGTGCGTGTTTGTAGAAAATACAGAAAAAAATGCAATCGTACCACTACAATATTTCCCCAAATCCGTATTTTCTCTGGATTTTGTAATCGAATTATCTTTCTGCTTGTTCCATGCCACTTTAGCTAGAAGTGAACGTATACGGTGTTGTATGAAACGGAGGATTTCAGCTCACTTGGAAGAGCCGTAACTCAATTGTTTTGACAAGGGGACAATAGTCAATATACTTTTGGACAAATTTAGCCCTTGATGACCTAATTTGTCGATGTCTGTGGCCATTTTCAATTTCAGATTCAAATTCTACTTCAAAAATGAGCTGGAGATGTTGGTTTATTATCTTCGATAGAGAACCATTGGAATCGGCCAAAGAAAAAAAAAGTTTAACCCTCCCCCTCCCCCCTCAAAATTTGTTGGTTTACGTTTCAAGGTTTGTAGATTCAGAAAATCGAATTTTAAAAAAAATCCGTCCGTCCGCCGTCAGCGGCACTTAGCGTTGAGCTAAAATTACGAAATTTGTTTTACGGGTTTATTGTTGGTCTTTGTGAAAAAACGAGTGACAGTACAGCGACACCTTGTATGAAGATCAACGTATGTTCGTGTGGTCACATATGGGCCCAATAGGCGTCAGCTGGCTAAAAGAGGATTACGGATCGAAGTATTGTATCGAAAATCGATATTTGAAACAAAGCGAAAGTTTGTTAATTTTATCGTCCTAAAATTGTATTAATTTGAATGAACAAAAAATTATTGTCTCATCTCGCTGTTCTTGTCAATGTAAAGGCGTCACACTACCAAATTACCGCTCTATTGAAATATAATAGGATGGAGTTTGTAGATGACAGTACACAAGGATTCCTGATATGCCTTGATATCACGCTAGTTATACATAGGTACATGAATACGTTCCGAAATTTTTCTTAGGCTATTTGATGAATTGCGGTCATGAGGTGAATACATACTCTTCAGATAAGTGCAAACCGTATCAAAGGCTCTCTGCAACTGAGTTCAAGGTCGGAAACACCAATTCCTCCCGAGAATGCGTCAAATAAGCCGAGAAACAGTGATACGGAGTTCGAAAACGAACATGATCATTATTCATTAATATTATCGTTCGGGGAAGTCGGACAATGGGCAAAAGACGAATCGTTTAGCGAATAACGAGTCACTTGACCGGTTCCAATCTGTTCATAAATAAACGATAAAACCAATCGAGATCTTACTGTGACGCGAAACGTCCAGATACCGACGAATAAAAAATTATTGTTTCGAAAAATGCAATCTAATTTAAGAATATTGGAGGGTTTGTGAAGTTCCACTGAACAGCTTTGCAGTTAATAACTGGTTTGACACAACCGTAAACATGAAGGATGCAGAGCAAAATTGAAATGGCGCCAAGGTCCGAACCGTTTGTAAGAAGTTCACCTTTTCAACGGAGTAAAACGCACCAAACCTCCTCAACATCGAGTTAACTTTCATAATCATTTACGCCTTCGACACACTTCGCTTGATAGGAGCAAATCTGGTCGATTTACCAGAACTCGTAACTTCATTATTTCAAGTTCAAATAGTCATTATAAAGTGGCATTTAGAGCAGCTTGTTTGAATTTTATTAAGAGGCGATTCCAGTCGAGCTCCTGGAAATACGCCAATTAAGTGATTGCATTCTGTAGCAAACTGTTAGTGGCGTTTATATTGATTCAGTTCTACAAATAATCCAATGTGCACCGTCTTCATTGAGGTTCGCAGAGTTTTTAAATGATTAAAATAAGGAACAACTCCAAAATACAATTAGCAAAGAACAAAAAAATCGAGTGGATCGGTTATTGCGAATGAATGAATTTCAATCAATTCGAATTAAGGAAGAAAATTCAGTTAGATTGACTCATCGGAATTCCCGAAATTCGACTCGAAAACGTCTCAAGACTTCGAAAAAGGTTGACTTTGAATTGAATTGAGGGGTTTATTTTGAAATCAACCTTCTGAAGACCAAAAACGACTCAAAAACGTCGAAAATTGATATAATCTATTCGAATTAAGGAAGAAAATTGAGTTAGATTGACTCATCGGAATTTCCGAAATTCGACTCGTAAAAGGTTGAATTTGAATCGAATTGGGGGGTTCATTTAGGATGAAATCGACCTTCTGAAGATCAAAAACGTCGAAAAATTGTTAGAATCGATTCGAATGAGGTAAAAAATCGAGTTAGATTGACTTTTCGGAATTTCCGAAATTCGACACGAAAACGTCTCAAAAACTCGAAAAATGTTGAATTGTATCCAATTGAGGGGTTCAAGATGAACATACATCATGAAATCGACCTTCTGAAGACCAAACATGACTCAAACACGTCGAAAATACAATAAGCAAAGAAAACCAAAAAATTCAAGTGGATCGGTTATTGAGAATAGTTTATTTTACACCAAAATGTGGTAAATAAATTTTCCCCGGAATGACGAATTAAGATCAAGCAATCTTTATCAAGCAATTCATTTGCAATGTGTACAGTAGATATACATATGTACAATATTGAGACGACCATACGTTGCATGAATTACAATATATAGATATATAACTACACATACCGGTACTACATGAATTAATTATGATGTCAACGTTAAATTGAAACCCAAAGCGATGCAATAATAAAATGTTGAACTAATCTGTATTCATTTAAATGTTAAAACTGACGATTTTCATTGGATTTTGATGACAAGAAAGTTTTGGGAATCATTCGGATCGACAGAGATTAAACCAAAACTGGGACGAAAGGGACAATATTAGGGCAGAAAGGGGTGGAAAACATGAAAAGAACGACCGAGTCGAATGATAACTCTCGTACAAGCCCTTTCGAAAGGGCTTCCCGTAGGTGTAGGTCAGTTCTCTCTTGAGGTTTTTAGGAAACAAAAGGAAGGGCCTCTTTTTTTCTTTTTTATAAAGGGACTCCCAAAAGGGCTGAGAGCACAGAGAGTTTAGGGCTCGGAGTTAAAAAAGAAAAAACGCGCGTGGCCCTTTTTTGAAGGGAGAGGCGCGCGTCTCGTTCCCCCATTCTCTTGCCCACCCCACGTTGCCAAACCTCACGAAAGGGCCGAAGGGATGGGATTCCCTTCAGAGCCCCGCACTTGCTCCGGAGCCCTTTTCTTCTGATTCTCTGACCGAAGGGACCTTTTCGTCTCAAAAATCCGCAGGTGCTCGTCCTCTTTCGTTTTTTTTTTTTAACTCGATCATTGAAGGGTTTACTCAACAACGTGAAAAGTGAAGGGTGAAAATGAGGTGCGTCAACAACATATCAGCCTAACGAGGTGTTTTGTGCCAGTTTACAACACAACGCCTTCCTCATGCGACCTGCCACAATGAGACCTCCACAATGATCGCCCTTCAGCGACATCATGTAATTTGTCTATTGAATTTGGACTAAATCCAACCATAAACAAAAAATCCACTTCCCCTTAAAACACTCCATGTTTGATTTCTACACGTTCCATCCTCTATCCATCCAATTTGTTTCAACTATTCAACCAAAATTGAGGAAATTCGTATGCAGCACAACTTTATCGCCAGTCCAGTAGGGCTAATGCAAAATATGAATTTTTCAAATTAACCAGCAACCTTGAAATAGCCACTTCCAAATTCGACCCTTCTTGAATGTGAAAGGGTTGGCTGTTAAAAATGTATGGTTGTGGTAAAATTTATACTATTGTTACATGGCAGTCTCGGCCAGTAGGCCCAACCCGTTCACATGAGAACGTTTTTCGGTTTGTTGGTTCTTAATTTAACCATTCAATACACTAATTTATAAACCGTCGAATAAGTTGAATAATCACGTTATTAATTCCGATCTACAGCCGCTTTTAAAATAATTCAATCATGTAGACAATTCAATTTAATAATGCTCACGTTGAATGCCGCAGTAGAATTAGATAACCAAAATGAAATTAAACCAACTTTTTTCTTCTTACGCTTGAGGTTGTTCATTTTTTTTTTTGCAATTCGCAACTTCACGCAAGTAAACTAATTATTTATGAAAATATAAAGAGATTTTCTTCATCATCCCAAACACAATGACTCCCTTCCTCTTTCTCCACCAGTCGTAATTAATGCGTACGGACGAGAGGGACCTTCTTGCGATGATATGTTAATTTTTCCTTATTGTTCTGAATGGTAATTTAACTCGGCGAGCAACCGAATTATTAGCATCAGATAATTTTAGGAACCGAGTTGGTTTTTTAGAGGTCAAAAATAATACACGCTCCGGGCGGAGTGAATCCGAAAACGGCGAGATTTTCTGTGTTTAGAACAATTGAAAATCTCTTTCGAAAAAATGAAATTCAATAAGAGGACGAAGCGAACGTCGACGTTTATGTGAATTTCATCACCCGAATATAAAGAAAATATTATTAATAATAAGGTTTAGTGATCATGAACAATTGAAAAGTGAAAGTACCTACCATTAAAATTTTAGAGAGCAGTTGTAACTTTGTCTATAATTCGCTAGTCCATAAAATTGCCCGAGATGTTCATTTGAGAAAATGACGAGTTAATGCAATTGAATTGGTGGCTATTCAATCACTTACCGGCACCAGTGAATTAATTCTTAAGCCCCGAATTCTCACCGAAAACTCGACGGTAACGTTCCATAAAGTTCCAGTTTGCGGGGTACAAATCGTGGGGTTGATTACAAGAAAGATTTCATCAAAGAGATAAGTTAAGCTGCTTTTACTCGAAAGGCTGTTGGGGGTTTCTTTTTATTGGGCGGATCAATCAAAAGGCTAACAGGGGCAGGCGGTGTTCCTGGTTTCTTATGTAACGCCTTGCACCTACGAAAGCCTGAGACGGCCAGAAAGAGAAAAACGCAAATAAGATAGCACGAGATGTTCGATGACCCACATCCGACGGACGAGCTCGAATCGCTCGCGTGTTGAGCATGCGCGGTGGCAAAAAATGTTTTTACAGTATTTTGTTATTTTTTCGTTTTTTTTTTTTTTCTTGTGGTACGAGTGGGAAGGGACGTGGGATACAGCCCCAACGCATATCACGTATACCGGGTCCCGTTTTCTGCGCATGCACCGCCGTTTGCCTCGAATATCCGCTCCGTTCAAAAAACCCCGCGGCCGATGGGTTGCTGTTGGCACTTGTATTTTATGATGAAAACATTCCGGTGTTAGCGATCAGGTCGACCCGGCATTATTTTGAACGGTTTATGTGTTTTAGCCCGGCAAATTGCAAAACGTTGATGGATCAGTTTTTTTAAATAGACGTCGATATTATGGTCATTTGATCAAGATCGAGTGACAGCATTCAAATTGTCGGATAGTGGCAGAGATGCTCCGTCGCGTTGTGTACGTCGAAACAACTGCACGCTTACAACTTTGATTTGTGCTGATCCAGCACAACATCAATGATGGACGTTTATATTATTCTACTTAGTAAGGGTGATCTTTACCTTTCCTCCCTGCGAAGAGATGATGTCGATGTTCTGGGAGGGCGAGTGAGGGTTAAAACATGGTTTTATGTCGATGTCCTGGCGGTGGTGATGATGGAGATACTCAAGCGGTGGCGGGTTGCACTCTGTCATCCTCACCATCAGATGACCATCACCCGTGGCACCGGGATACTCGTACAACTTCGTTTTAGCGGTTCAATTACACTCGCGGGATCAAAAATTCCAACGACCCGATCGGCCAAAAACTTTCATTGAGAAAAAAAAGTAAATATCCGGTCGTAATTTGTGAGAAAGGCTAATAAACAGTCTTTAAGTGGTAAACAATGAGCAGTAATTCCACGAAGAGTACTCTCAAGTGAAGACGAGATGCGACACTTGAAACTCGAAGGCTTGGAAAACTAGGAGTCGGCAACCTCTGTGCCAAAACTGATAAGGATGATGGGGGCACCAGAAAAAGCCGGAGGTAAAAAAGCGTTGAACGGCGTGTACGGTGACTAAAAACTTACTATGTAGTTGTCTGGGAGATTTGGTGCTGGAGGGGTTGTCTGAGGCCGCGGGTGGGGAGCGGTGCAGGAGGGAGTGGGGACCCCCGGGTTCCCAAGTAGAAGGGGAACGCAACCAACAGACCTCCGTCCTGATGCTGCCACTCAACGGAGTCTCAGCTACTATACGGGCTGCCACGCTGGTTTAACACTCGATTCATAAAATTATTTTTTTCTCTCTCCTCTCTCCTCTTCGCCGGGTCTCAAACCCCACCTTATGGTGCCTTGGTCTTGCCTTACTACAGCCGTATTCCATAGCACGCAATCCTGCATACAGTTGCGATTGCGCTGGGGCTGCGAATGTCGACGAAGGCCCGGCTGGGCGGCTTGTACGGTGCCGTCCTTCGCTCATTGAGTTGAGATCCGGTCACGCATCCGGAGAACTCATTGAGCCGATCCCTACGCGGATATTGGTAGTAGAAGATTGAAAAGAGACGCTAAGGACCTGATAATATACGGCATTGGTCGTAGAAGATTGAAAAGAGACGCTAAGGATCTGATGATATATGGTATTGGTGGTAGAAGATTGAAAAGAGACGCTAAGGACCTGATAATATACGGCATTAGTCGTAGAAGATTGAAAAGGGACGCTAAGGATCTGATAATATACGGAATTGGATCTCATATACGGTATACGCTAAGGATCTGATATACGGTTTTGGTGGTAGAAGATTGAAAAGAGGCGCTAAGGATCTGATAATATAGGTACGGCATTGGATCTCATGTACGGTATACGCTAAGGATCTGATAATATACGGCATTGGATCTCATATACGGTATACGCTAAGGATCTGATAATATACGGCATTGAATCTCATATACGGTATACGCTAAGGATCTGATATACGGTATACGCTAAGGATCTGATATACGATATACGCTAAGGATCTGATATACGGTATACGCTAAGGACCTGATAATATACGGCATTAGTCGTAGAAGATTGAAAAGGGACGCTAAGGATCTGATAATATACGGAATTGGATCTTGTGGTGTCCGCCACCAGATGACGGAGACATGTATCATTTATAATACATCCAACTCCCAGTAACCTTTTCTTTTTATTGAATAAAACGTGCAGTCTACTTTCAAGTTCATTCGTATTACTAACTCCCAAATTCCAAGTTAATATAAATTCAATCCGACAAACTTATTAGTGGCGACGAGGATATTTATTTTTCCAGTTCGTTTTCGTTCGCGACTAAGTGCTAAGTCAGTGTTTGTAGTGAAAACAGATCATGGCTGGTGGCGACGAAAACAAGGGTGCGACAGGTGGTGCCGGTCAGTCGGACTTGTCTAAGCAAATTTCTGATCTCGCCGCGATCGTCAGACAATTAGCTGAAGTTCAAATAAAAAGGCCTAAGGCCATCGCAAGTTCCCGTCCTCAATTTCATTTCGAGGAATTCAAATCCACGGGCGATGAGCCTCTTCCCGAGTATTTTGATCGATTCAAAACTCAGCTATCCTTGTCCGTCATTGACCCACACGAATGGAGCGATTACCTCCGAGTACACATGGGTATTGAGCTCAATAATAAATTGCGCGACCTGATTCACCCGGAGCTGCCGAGTTCTAAGACATTTGAGCAGATCAGAGAGGTACTTGAAAAACACTATGTCCAATCCAAGAATAAATATACGGAAGCGATTAAATTTCGTAAAATAGTCCAGCTACCGGACGAAAGCGTGAGTGATTACGCTGTTCGACTTCGATGTGGTGCTAAGTACTGTGAATTCCAATCCTTCTTGGATTATTCTCTGATCGTGCAATTTATCCACGGCATCATCGACGATCATATTCGTGATGCGATAGTGATACGGAAAGTGGATAAATTCCAGGACGTATTAGAACTTGCACTCAGTATGGAGGCCACTCGATCTGCATCGACGGATATTAAATTTCAACACCCTGAAAAACAGTACAAATTCGCACATTCCAGTCGACCTAAACACCTACAGAAGAAATCACAGCGGAATCGAAGTCGCAGTGCAAGTGCCAAAAGAACAGACAGTAAAACTGTTCCCCCCTCTCCATGTACCGGATGCGGTGAGTTGCATTGGCGCAAATTTTGTAAATACCGCAATACGTCATGTACAAAATGCTCAAAAAAAGGGCACATATCCAAGGTTTGTTTTTCTCAGAAAAAACCCAAGGATAACACTCATCAAGCGGCTGAGGAAATAGAACAAGCTCATTCGTTCCGTGACGTTACTTATTCTCCCCAGTCAAAAATTACCTGCTTTGACGATTACGATGACACTGTTCATTGCATAGCCGAGATGGCGATTCCCAAAAGACCCCCTCCAGCAATGATTTCCGTGTCATTAAATGGAAAAATTATTCAAATGGAACTGGACACAGGAGGCGTCTGTAGTATGGTGAATAAGGATGTATTGGATAGAATCCCACACAAATACAAAATCCAGGCATCTAGCCGTACATTTGTCAGCTACACCAAAGAAAAGTTCAAATGTATTGGGTACATTCCTGTTGAGGTTTCATTTCGTGGTCGAATTAAAACTTTGAATCTGTACGTCACAGATTTTTGCACAGATAGCATTTTTGGCAGAGAATGGATAAAAGAATTCGCCGACTTGTTGACCTTTGAAGAGTTCTTCAAAATAGAATGTTGTTCACCGAATCCATCGCCCAAATTATTGCAAATTCCGTCTAATTCGACCACCCCTCCTCCAGCCCTGACCACGCTACTTCAGAAATTCAGCAACCTTTTTAGCGATAGTGCTGGCACCCTGGTTGGACCGCCCATTGACGTAAAATTTCGAGAAAATGCACATCCAGTCTTTGCGCGTGCCAGGCAAATTCCGTTTGCATTGCGAGATGCTTACGCCGCCGAAATAGACAAGAAAATTCAATCTGGGTTCTACGTGAAAGTGACGTCATCGGAATGGGCTTCCCCAACGCACATTGTAATGAAGGGTCCAAAAATGAGAATCACGGGAGATTACAAGTCAACATTAAATCCGCAATTGGTTGTGGACGAACACCCTATCCCAAAAATTCAAGACCTCTTCCACAAATTACGAGGTGCTACCAAATTCTCAAAATTGGACGTCAGTGACGCATTCATGAGTTTGAGGTGCTCAGAAAAATTCTGTGAGGCAATGACGCTCAACACTCCAACGCATGGCCTAATTCAACCAAAAAGAGCTCAATACGGGGTATCCAGTATCCCTGCAATCTGGCAACGCAAAATAGAGTCAGTTTTGCAAGACCTAAAATGCGCCGTGTGTTTTTTCGATGATGTTCTCGTTTTCGCCCGATCAGACGAGGAAATGCTGAAATCTTTGGAAGACACTTTCACAAAAATAGAAAATTCAGGACTAAAACTCCGCAGGTCCAAATGTGAATTTTTCCTTGACAAGGTTGAGTACCTTGGGCACACGGTTGATTCCAAAGGTCTACATTGCCAAAATAAGCACGTTGAAGCCGTTTTGAACACCCCTGTTCCCACTTCGGCCAGTGAGCTTCAATCGTTTCTCGGTAAGGTGACGTATTATCATTCCTTTATACGTCATCTGTCTACAATCACAGCTCCGCTTCGTGAAATGCTGAAGAAACCGAAATTTCAGTGGACAGCTGAAGGAAGAAAGGCCTACAATTTTCTCAAGGCTGAACTGATATCGGACAGAGTGCTCATCCCTTACGATCCAAGCTTGCCTCTAGTGCTTGCAACCGACGCGAGTCCAGTTGGTCTTGGAGCAGTTTTGTCTCACACAATGCCAGACGGCATAGAACGACCAATTTCCTACGCGTCCAAAGCTCTCACTGAAACTGAGAAACGGTACCCACAGATAGATAGAGAAGCACTGGGACTGGTATGGGGAGTAAAAAAGTACTTCCAATTTCTGTATGGTCGAAAGTTTGTTCTCTATACAGACAATAAACCGATCTCCCATATCTTTGCTCCTAATGCCTCTCTACCGCAGTTCACACTCTCACGATGCAACAACTACGCCAGCTACTTATCGAATTTCTCTTATGAAATCAAGTACAAATCAAGTTCAAAAAATCAAAATGCTGACTTCCTATCGCGCGCTCCAATTGCTCGCAGTGATGCCAACCAACTGTCATTCAAGTTTGACAACCTGAGTGAAAATGCCGAATTCGATGAATTTGATGAATTCATGCAGCATCAAATCCGCCAGACTCCACTCACCTCCAAGGAGATTTCCGAAGAAACCCGACGAGATCCACATCTCTCCAAAATTCTCGAAGCACTTCTCGAAGGAAGAGATCTCAAATCGATTGGCTGTTCAGGAAAGGAAGCCGAATACACTTTGTCAAATGGCTGCCTACTGATTGGACATAGGGTCGTGATCCCGCTCAAATTCCGCCCATCAATTCTGGAAGAGCTACATGTTGCCCATATAGGGATAGTAAAAATGAAAGGATTGGCTCGTTCTCTCGTCTACTGGCCTTCAATTGATCAGGAAATTGAACAATTAGCCAAAACCTGCACTGCCTGCGCCAAAAATGCCACAATGCCGCCCCAGTTCCGGTCACACCATTGGGAGTACCCAAGTGCTCCGTTCGACCGAATCCACATAGATTATGCCGGCCCAGTTCTCGGCAAGATGATCCTGATAATTGTGGACGCCTACTCAAAGTGGATAATAGCAGAAATCACCAACTCAACTACAGCCGAAGCTACCTGCAACATCCTTGAGAAGGTGTTTGGGCAATTCGGCGTTGCAACGGTCGTAGTCTCGGACAATGGTCCTCAATTTTCATCCGATTATTTCCAGAAATTCCTGAAGGAACAAGGCGTAAAATTCCACAAAACCACAGCCCCTTACCATCCTTCAACAAACGGGCAAGCAGAGCGAGGGGTGCAGACTCTTAAGAGAGCTATCTCTACTGCTGGAGCTACTCCAAATTCTCTCCAGTCCTGCATCAGCAGATTCCTGTTGCAGTACCACAAGTCCCCTCATCAGACCACGGGTCAACCGCCATCGTTGCTTTTCATGGGCCGTATCATCAAGTCTCGGCTTGACCGAGTGAAGCCAGATCAGAGGTCCAAAGTCACGGAAAGGCAATCAAACGCCCAAATGGAGAAGCTGCCCCGATCTTTTTCCGCTGGTGAGAAGGTAATGCTGCGATCCTACAGTCAGCACACAGACCAATGGCTACCTGGGACCATAACGGCCAAATTGGGAGACCTTCACTATGAGGTAGAGTTCGATGGAAAGCGAGTGAAGCGACATGTGGACCAAATCAGATCTGCCTGTCTCACTGGAAGTAAACCTGATCCAAGATCCATTTTGCCAATGAGTGAAGAGCGAAGAGTCCGTTTCTTTGAGCTGCCTACCCCAGCAAACTCATCCTTGGACCAATCGCCAAGAAGATCCGCCCCACAACCAAGAACATCCGTTCCATCACCGACTCCTCAGACTAGCCCAACAAGACGCCGATACCCTCAACGAGATAGAAGGCCCCCTCAGCGTTACAGCCCATAGTTATAAAATTAAAATTGTATAGAATCTTTGCCCCCGGAGGATTGTGGTGTCCGCCACCAGATGACGGAGACATGTATCATTTATAATACATCCAACTCCCAGTAACCTTTTCTTTTTATTGAATAAAACGTGCAGTCTACTTTCAAGTTCATTCGTATTAGATCTCATATACGGTATACGCTAAGGATCTGATATACGGTTTTGGTGGTAGAAGATTGAAAAGAGGCGCCAAGGATCTGATAATATAGGTACGGCATTGGATCTCATGTACGGTATACGCTAAGGATCTGATAATATACGGCATTGGATCTCATATACGGTATACGCTAAGGATCTGATAATATACGGCATTGAATCTCATATACGGTATACGCTAAGGATCTGATATACGGTATACGCTAAGGATCTGATATACGATATACGCTAAGGATCTGATATACGGTATACGCTAAGGATCTGATATACGGTATTGTGGTTAAAAGATTGAAAAGAGACGTTAAGGGTCTGATAATGCTTCAAGCTGAACACAAGATTTCCACAGCTGTACGGTATCCATCTTCTCAGTTGCCCCCAAATATAACAAGAAAATCAGAAGTGTTCAATACCCTCTGAAACACCCTCTGGATGAACTGCAGAATACTGCGTACGCTCATACTAGCTGTTAAGAGAAACGTTGATTGGTGGTTTACAACTAAATTTGTACATTCTCACGAACAGGGTAGTGACTTGTAGACTCATGAAGTAAGGACCTAATCATACTATGACCACACTATCACCACTCAATGACTTGGCGAAAAGAAGTGTTACCACCTCCTAAGCAATACAAAATGGGAATTTGAAAAGCCAGGGATATATAAATCAATAAAAACCGCTCAAGAAACATTTCGTCTTATGGAAAACATTAACTGTCAAAGAATGGTCAACAGACTCGCTATTATTTTTTATTATTTATTATAACGTGAAAGCCCAATTTTATTCTTACAAAGAAGAAAAGAGGAAATGAAATTCCTCTTCGCCTTTTCCATTGCTTGTCTATCCGACAAATTAATTTAAAACTTCTACTGAATCAAACTGAGGAATATTGGTAAAAAACAAACCTGAGGTTCTGGAGGGAGGAATTGAAAAAACTGAGGGTTCACGGACAAGAGATTTGCACTGTGAGGGAGACGGCGAAGAGGTCGATTCCGATCGTACCTAGTTCGTCGACACCAAAAAGAACTGGTGACTGAGATGTAGAACGAGGAGAGGACCGGTAAATGTTGAACAGCAACGATGGGCAGCAAATCGGGCTGTTGACGATTTTGTAGAGCAGCACAAGGTCAGATGAACTTCGACTTCGCTCAAGAGTCGCCAAGTTGCACCTACGGAGTACGGACCCGTAGTCAGTGTCTCCTGAAAGGACTCCCATCTGGAAGGGGACATATCTCAGTCAGCTAGTATGAGACATCCTCTGAACGCACTCCAGGCGGTATCTGTGAATCGTGTACATGGGAGACCACAAGGAGGATGCGTATTTCGGCAAGGGAAGGATTAGGGCTTCAATTGTTTAAACAGCGTCAGGAAGGATCTTCTTCTTTCTTCACGAATGTCAAATGAGTTTTAGCGTAACACTGTAGAAATCCGGTATTTCCAAACAGGCAATGGATAAATAAGTTATTACCTGTTATTGCTAAATCAGGGCCAGTAATTAGCTGTTATTTGAGAGATGATGATTCGTTGGAAGTGAATTGAGCAGCCAATTCTAAAGAGTGTCAACAGTTGTTGATAATACAAACCGTAGCTTATCGCTATCGTATTCGGCGATCAAAATACACAGCAATCAAAACAAAATCACCCAGTTTCAGAAATGCAGTAGTAGATAATGATGTAGGTCCATGATATACCACTTAGTATACGGCGAATGTAGGTATACAACACAACTCTGTTTCACTCATTAGTCATATGAAGTTATTAGCCAGTTTTTGACCGTTCATCAACGCCAAACGACAATTGGTCAGTAACTGCGGTTGTGATGTCCAGTTGGACGTCGTCTTTCCTTTATGGAAACTGTCGAGCAAGAAATGAAAACTCATCATTTGGATCTTGAAATAACTACACTGTAGTACAGATCCAAATGATGAGTTTTCATTTCTTGCTGTTTTAGACGAAATTTGTGTTCGTGTTACTTTCTATTATCCAAGTGTGGTGCTAAGCACATTACAGCTCATAATTACAATAAGGCACAATCATACACCATACGCTCGTTGAAAGGGCCTAAAACGCATGAGATCTGTTTCTTTTAACACCTTAAATGATTTTAAATCTGTTCAGTATCTAAATCTATTTAGTATTTAAATCTGTATCTTTGTTATTGTTCTACAACAAACTTGGCGTTTAGTTTTGAATTTTGAATTCTTTAGTGGAACTGGGACACTGGGACCTACATTCAGAATATTGGCGACTATGAAAGGTTCTGTAAGTAAAATACAGGTTTTGTAAATTTGTGATATGCAAACTCCACAAGTAGAATTGTGTAATGCAATAGGTACAATGATGTTGAGGGATGTCGAGGGTCGGTCAAATGATATGACCGACCCTCGACATCCCTCAACATCATTCTTACTGACGGTCAAACTAAATCACACTCACTCAATAGGTACAATGTTCAAAATTTCGTATTTGTTATTTACAGCGAGGTTCCTGTTATATGTCCTTTTCAGACTGTGATTCTTCAATTTACCTCAATTTAATGGACGAATGATTACCCAACGCCGGCCTTCAACAGCGGATGAAGTCCTTACTATAAACTGAGACGTTTCAAATGGCCGTAGAAGGGAATAATATGAGCGATTATACGGCGATAAGTAGTCGATGATTTCATTGAGTTACTGAGGTCGGCCGATAAGGAGGGCCATCATCAGGGCTGGAGTCATTAGGTCATT
This sequence comes from Stenodema calcarata, assembly GCA_963920205.1. Classification (NCBI taxonomy): domain Eukaryota; kingdom Metazoa; phylum Arthropoda; class Insecta; order Hemiptera; family Miridae; genus Stenodema; species Stenodema calcarata. The sequence goes on from OY986051.1 coordinate 20,079,897, forward strand.
AACAAACTCTTAGGATTCCTTCGATAACGGAAATGACCCAATGAAAAGCAAGTGAAGCCGGTTGTAAGACAGAAACGGGGGGACCAATTATGAGGCTCATTAAGGTACCGCCGAGTGATACAACTCGTGGGCCGACATGAAGTTCACATTTTGACAAGGTAAGTGCATTTCGTTCTTTCAAAGACATGACTCCGCCGTGGGAGAATAGCGCTGGGACAACAACGGGACATGGAAGGGTTCAATAGAGGACGAAATTCCCGAAATGGAAGTGAAACCAACCGAATAGTTGACTGTGAGTAAATTCCAAGAAATATCGTTCCAATATTGTGGAAAAACGCTCTAATCCTTCCATATCGATTTATATGAACAACTCCGATAACTAAACGTAATATTTGGAGTGACATAGTGGAAAACTGTGTTTTGGTTTATTATCTTCGATAATGAACCATTGGAATCGCCCAAAGAAAAAATTTTTTTAACCCCCCCTCAAAATTTGTTGGTTTACGTTTCAAGATACGTAGATTCAGAAAATCGAATTAAAAAAAATTCGTCCGTCCGCCGTACGCCGTCCGCGCCACTTTGCCCAGTTAGCGTTGAGTTAAAATTACGAAATTTGGTTTCTGGGTTTGGACCAGCCCCACAATGATCCTCGAAACTTTTCATAACCCTATGTCAAGGGGAAGAGGTTCAAAATGAAATTTAAAATTTCGACGATGTCTTATCTCCAAATATTTAACTGAACCGTGTAAATTTTAGTTCACCTTTGAATGACCTGAAAAATTACGAATCTTTTAAGACCAATTGGATTTTTGTGCGACCAGCCGTTCGTTCACAGTGAGCGCGCAAAGTTTTAGGAAAAACGCTAAACTTTCGCGTCGAAAACGGCCGTTATGTGACCCAACCCCCAGACGCCCAGAATAAAACTACCTTTTTACATCTTCCCGGTAAACTACAGTCTAGAAATTTTAACCGTGAGTCGGGGATAGACCACATTGCAATATTCACTCGGTTTCTCATCTGTAAAATTGTTTAAATAATACCTTTTTGTAATAATACAAATTAAATTTTGATGATGAGCTATGGACTTGAAATTTTAAAAATAGGTCAGAACTGGATCACAATGCAATATTCACTCGGTTTCTTGTCTGTAAAATTGTTTAAATAATACCTATTTGTTTAAACAAATTAAATTTTGATGATGAGCTAGATACTTAAAATTTTAAATATAGGTCAGAAATGGATGACATTTCAATATTCACTCGGTTTGTATGACATGGTATGAGTATGGTATGGTATATTATTGTATGTATGATTTGGTATAATACAGTATGGTATGATAGGAAAGAAATTCGTATGGTATGGTATGAGTACGGTGAGAATATGGTATGGTGCCGATTTGCAACACAGTCTGGTATAGTCAGAAGGGTGATCTGCACAAGGAAGATAATAAACCGTTGTGTCAAGAATTTGCAGAGTTTTTTCGTCTCTTCTTAAAGTGAGGGGTGTCGGTAACAAGCTCAATGATGGTCTCTGCCTATTAAATATATTAAAATTCAAATTCTGGCTGACCAGTATAATTCGTGGGATGATACATGCACCAACTTAAACCAACAAAAATTCAAGAGGTACCTACCAACCGAAAAATATCACAGAACCAACTCGCTATCAGAAACCTGTGTGGTTTGAATCCGCTATTGCAGAGATTCAAAGTGGCCTGAAGTTCCGTTTGATTCGAGCTCATATGGTGGCTTTTTTCGGTTGGTATAAAAATAAATAAACGTTTTCTCGAGAAAACTAGGAAATAATTGAGAGAAAAAATGAGAGAAAATTTTGAAACCTTAATATAACAACGGTGTATGCCCATCAAATTGATAAGTTTACATATAACCAGTTGAGTATACTCAACTGGTTATTTGTAAACTTATATATAAATTGATTGTACGTATAACGCTAATCGTTAGAATTCCCCGGTACATCTACATAAAGAGATGGCCGGCGTCAGATTAAACGAGGAGGGCAGGAGCTTGGTCTCGGGACCATTTATGGGTCTAACATCAAAATTACGTGTTTCCCTTGAACGTCCGTTTCTATGGGCTTAATGAGGTGAACTAAGAGCGCAAATGCGAATTGGGTCTCGGATGTGATCATAAATTAAGCAAGTTTCTCCCCTCACTTTTGTCTTCGTATAAGCAAACGTGTTCCTAATGATAAACCTGTATGTACGAGAATATTACCAATTGGGCCCAAGTGTAGAGTACGTGCTTGGTAATTGGCTTGAAAGACCTCAGCGAATTTCCAGACTAAATCTAGCAGGGTTGGTATGTCATCGAATGTAATTCGATCGATGATTGACACAGTATAATAGTTTGTACTTGACATCTATATTTGTATACTTCAATCATTACCAACAGGATGCACGAACAGAATAGCGTAATACTGATGAGAGTGCAGTTATTCAGAGTTAATACGATACACCGGTATTAATCCACCAGTTTCCATTAACTACATCAAGAGGCAAATATAGTCAACATTTTTGACCCATTCATATATGTGGTGTTTCTTCTTCAATTCAATTATCTCATTAATTCAACAAAGGCCTATAAACTATTAAAATGAAATCTCTACATGGTACGGTCATCAATCATCATCACTGCTGAAATTTGTATGATAGCCCCTTATTATCGAATACGAATATGTTAAAACCAACTAAATTGTAATATAAGCATTGAAAATAATAGAACCATATTTATAAATAAATACCTACTCTTCAATTGAATGGAGTAAATAGGTGAAAATCCCAGATAATACAGGTATTAAGTATACCTACATATTTATAATTAAGTAAAATAAATATTTTCTAATAAAATCTTTTCTTCTACGTAGGAACGCTAAAACCACTAGAAAATGGGGGATAGCATTACTGCAAAAATCACATCATGAATTTTTGGTTTAAACTAATAATATTATTATAAACTGGGAGCCAACTCATCGAAACGTTAATCAAATGGTACGTTAGAGATTATGATGTATTTTAATCATGAGACCACCAGAACAGAACCATTATCAACACAATCAACTGTGCAACGCTCAGGTTTTTCAGTCTGAAACCCGTGTATCTACCAAGCGCGAAAACTTGACTATTTTACTCCAGGAGGTGTAGACACGATATTTAAACCATCAATTTGGATCAGTCAATATTATTATTAATCTTATTCTTTTAATACGAAGAACAAAGCGAAATTTGGTCAAAATATGTAACCAGATTACAAAAGATGAGCGCGTAAGGGACTGTACCAGTTCAAAACGCTCCGAAATGGAAGATACAGGAATAATTTATTTAAAAACAGGAATAATTTATTCCTGGTTAAAAGCGATCACACTGATGTATTAATTAAGCGAGAGAAACGTTAATTGCGGACTGTCAGAGCCTCAGTTTTGTAATGATAGGTTATTGCCAGTAGAGGAGTAAATGAAGGGAGATTAGGTTGTGCCACACCTAATAAATATTAAATCTTTCGCCGTAAGCATAAATGTTATAAGATGGGCTTCGTTCGCTAAACTTACCTCATGTGGACGCCAATCTACTAACGAATACACAAACATATCCACGTGGATATCTACTCACAGGACGATACCAGTTTCTACGAATAGGGAATTATTACTTGTGTCGAGTGAGCTTCATTGATAAATTGCAGAAGAGTCAAATGATTCAATCTTCTAGAGAACGGCCATTTGTTCGGTTTTTAATGGGCCGGTAACATTGAAAAAACATGCCTCAGTTATAACTGATTATACAAAATAATAAAATCATTGACGTCACTATATGCCGTCAGTATGTTAAGACTCGTCACGTCACTGACCGCTACTTTCGCATCAAAGTAGAAGACAGTTACTCCGAACCTAAAGCCAAAAGAGCAGGTGTACCTCAGGGCAGTTTACTGGGTCCACTCCTCTACCTGCTACGTCAGTGATCTACCTGAAGTTGAAGTACAACTGCCACTTTCACAGATGATACTACAGTGCTGGCCGTAGGAAAAGATATTGACTTATGTACCGGGGAGCTTGAGGATTCAAAAAATGGATCGGAGGATAAGAATGATGGCAGAATCGATTTTATGAATCGGGCAGAGCCTGTTGATTTTGCGAATCTTAAAATGAACCACATGCTACTTACCTCAATGGCACGATTAGCCCTTAAGACAGTGAAACAAAATATTTCGGAATTACACTTACCTATGCAAAGCTGTGAACGCAGGAAAAAAATTCCGTCATGCAGCATGGCTATAAGAGCGAATTTTCGAAGAAAAAACAGGTTTTAAGTGAAATGTCTGCGTTTTACTGGTTTTATAACAATTGGTGTGACCATTTTTGCCGAGAAACACATCAGCTTATACTAACATTTATATGATATATCCAGGTATTTCTAGTTTTTTCTAGATGCCTACATCCACTATTTAGAACAGTGGAACGACGAATCTACTGAATGAAATATAGGGAAATGGGCCCTTACGAAATTTGTTTGCTCCAATGGCATAAAATATTATGTTGGCCAAGTGAAGGAAGTGTTTGCAAACCGTTGGCGACTGCGAAGTTTGCCAGAAGAAAGAAACTCTTTATTTGGCCTACTGTAAAAGATGTTTGTCAAGCCAAAATTCAGGATATTTTTCGACTTTTACCTGAGTCACTAATTTGTTTGATTCACTCAAAGACTAATGAGGAAAAGAATTTAAATAAATAGGTAACTAAGTGTTTTACTTAATTCAGTTCGTTTCAATTCGCTTTATTGACTGTTGAAGAAAAGAATTCTAAATAAAGTTATTAACGTTTTTCAATGGCTTTTATACTTCATTTCTCCAATTATACCCTGTAACTCTAGGTCCATGGATTGCAAGCGGCCGGCCCTAGATTAAAGCACTAGTGGCTCTAGCTACATGCTATGCTTGAGCCTCGAGCGAATATCATTTTTTAGAAGAATATTTTTTATAATTTGTTTTTACCCCATAAATCAACTTTGAAGAAAAAATGGCCCTAGGTACATGACCTTACCCTACAACTAACAGTATGAACTTACGGAGTGCAGCTCTCGGGTTGCTCAGAGCGATCAAGAGCTTATTCAGCAGCAGTATAGTTGATACGCCCTGGTACATTCAGAATGACCATTACGTCCTCAAGATGAGAAACTATCAAGAAAATTGCTATCGCCTACCGAGAGTGACTACAAGAATTTCGAAGGTGTCCTGGTGTTAACGACCTGACAAGATCTAGCCACTCAAAATTGCAGCTCAACAGTTTATCAAAATTGTCAAAAAAAGTTCTGTATCTTAGTTAAGTAAACAAGTGTAGTAATTTAGGGCAAATGCAAATTACTAATAATGTATAAATATGTATAAATTATGTATTATGTATAGAAAAATGTATATGACATATACATTGTATAAATTTGAAAATATGTAGGGCTGAATTCAGAATTCTCCCCAAACGGATTCGTATCGAACAAGTTTCCAAAATATGATACTACAAATCATGATACCACTGAAAATTTTCACATTCGAGAAACTGAAACAAAGGTGTATTGTAGAATCAAAACAGTAGGAATTTTACTATATGACGAGGATGAGAAAATTGGGTCTTCCCGTATGATCGTTTCCTGGATGTGATTCTAACTTTACGGTACCTACCTCGGGGGTGAATGTATTTTAAAGGAGCTCCTGAGGATTATTTGCGGTTATTTGGGAAGTTCGACCCTCATCTCCCCAAGGGTGGAATTTGCAGGAGCGAGGAAAAAAGAGTGACAAAAAAGTTGGCCTTTACTTCCGTAACCTTTTTAAACTCTTTCGATTTGTAAATAAGAAGTTCATCGACCATAAAGGCACCTATGAGGGAGTTTTTTAAAATGGGGTTTCGAGGTTTTTTGTTGTTTACGAAACACCTCAATAATTCGGAAACAACGGGAAAAAATAAGGTAGAAAGGGGGGGGGGAAAGCGGTAGACCACTTTATTACGCGGAGTAAAAACGTCGCGGAGGGTGCGCGCGTGCGAAACAAAAAACTTGTTACAAAAAGTTAGGGTTGGTTTTTTTGTATTTTTGAAAGTTGCACCAAGGAGGACATTTTGGAAGCAGCCTACTTAGGAGAGAGTTTTTGTATTGGGAAAAGGGCTTGGAAGAGGGTCGGTCGGGTCGAGAATAACTGGTCGAGAGTTACACAATAGCACCGGCAAGCTATAGAATCACCCCCGTACGTCCACCCTCACGATCTAAGGACTAAGAACTAAGAAATACTAGATCACCGCAGGTGGATGGGGGTGGGTCTAGTTTCGGCCACCGTGAGAAAGACCTCATAGACCTTGCGCAACTTCCACCCCGAAAAAAAAAGAACGAGACGAAATCCGTGGTATTGTGAAAATGCTAATAAATTTCAAATTACAAGGGAAGGGGCCCATCACTTGACTTCGTTAAGTGCTAACGGTCGGATCTAGTTAGAGGTTTTTACTATAGTTGAAACTCGTACGGGGGTGGATGCGGTAGGCGGACGGAGGCTAAAAAGAAACGGACAGTCTTTGAAAAGAAAAGACAAGGTTCATGAACGCTCATTTCTTATGAATAGAACGCACTATGAAACCAACCGACGGATTCAAATTTCTCGGACTCGATTGACCACTAACGACCGACCTAATCAACAGCCAAATAATGTCCAGATTCACAAGTATACATGAGAAGGAGGATTTCAGGTAGGAGGGCAATTTTAAAGGATGACTAGACACTATGGTACTAGTAGAACGAATTTTGGAACATTAAAACAAGAATTGTATAGAACGATTTGATTTTGAACTTTGTGACGACACCTGATTTAGACTTTTTGCGGGACTCTGAATTTTTGAAAACGCCTATTCGAAAACCAATTTTAGCATCTAATAAGACAGGTGTGGGGAGCCCTTACACATAGACGGCAGAGAGTCCCTACCAATATCAGACCATTAAATACCAAGAAACATGCGAGGATGTGGTAATTTACCGTCAGCCGGAGTTTCCTGATTACTTGGAATTCCTACAATGGTTACGTGGATCACTATTATTTTTAGCGAATTTTCGAAGAAAAGGAAGTCAATGTTCTCGGTACAAAACTTTCAAAACTCGAATTTCTGAAATTGTTTTAAAACCAAACCATTCTTTCTGTTCTCTTCTATTTGGGAACATCGAATTTGTAGCTCAGATGAGAGCAAACAAGAGTACTTGGGAAATTTGAAAGAAAGACTAAATGATAGAGGATACCCTGCAGCAACTACAGACAAGCGCATCACACCAGCTAATGTAAAATGACAGCCACAACCGAAATCAAATCATAAGAGGCGGACATACTAATCAACCAACTTCTTTTTTGGAGCCTAAAAGCTGAACAACATCCTGAGGAAGCTTTATCCAATATTGTTGTTCAATAACCAGACAAAAGGCATATTTGTGGAAACACCCATAGTATCATGTAGGCGAAACTCAACAATCGGAAGCATCCTTTCCCATAAACAACCTCAGCAGGAACACAATCCCCAGCCAATTGGTCTTCACCCCTGCAAGGAACCAAGATGCAAACTTTGTGCAATAGTGCTGGATACCCACAGTTCACATCACTAAATACTCCTAATATCTTGAAATGTCGAGGTTCAGCTTCATGCCAAACACAGAATTGCTTGTACGAATTGTTGTGCCAGCATTGCCAGGCATTTTACGTGGAGAAAACGATTACACCCCTAAGCATGAGGATCAGCCAACATCGGTCATCTGTCGCCAGAGGATTGGACTTGCCGATTTGCCGTCACCCAACCACGCACGGATCCACATTTGATGACTGCTTCAAGCTAAAAGTTCTCCGATGCATTCCACCATCAGCCTCAGATCTCCAGGTGAGGCAATCGGAATAAGCGCACCCTAATGTCTTGGAAGCCTATGCAAGGCCTGGTCTGAATGAGTACCGATATTGAAGAGTGCCTCAAGAAAAAATACCAAATTTGTTATGAAAACCAGTGAAATTAACTCATTTTACGTAAAACCAGTAAAATGAAGACATTTTACGTAAATTCGTTTCTTCGGAAATTTGCTCTTATAGCCATGCTGCATGACTTTGGATTTTTGCATCACTTGTTACTTATTCCAAATGTTTATATAGCACCAAAATTATTTTTATTGCCCACAATATTATGTCATAACCAAGTAGGGATATATTGCCACATGTGACATACTAGGAGCAATATTATATCATATGAGCTGTGAGGGTTGTTCATTCGACTTCACCGCTAATCGTTACTGAAGTTGAACTTCGCAATAAGACTGCGACGATAAGCCCGAGCGGATTTCGCCAACTTGAACATATCGTGCCGGCCAGTTTCGTTTAGTACTTCAATCAGTTTCGTCCTGCTCAGGGTACTGGCGCCCAATCATATCCTCCATTTTACTAGGAAGTGGCTCGAGTTATTTACATTCCTGTTGCATAGAGCGTATAAATGCACTCAGGGCGGAATCCACGTGAGCTCGCAGCGGTACGTCATTGCACACGTAAGTTATTCCTAAGGAAATCCATGTGTCGGGATGTTTAAATCGCGCCTTACTTTCCCTGTACAAGCCAGTAAATTGACCCTCATTGCACCTCTGAATCTGGCCCAGAAACGGTACCAACTAGGGATGTCTAGAAACGGTACCAACTAGGGATGGGCATTGATTAGTGGATTAATTCCCCAAATAATCGGTGTATTTTTAATCGATGTTTGATTGATCTGATAATCGATGCTTTGATTCCGATTATTTAATTTTTTATTTTTTTTTTACATGAGAGTTGACTGATAATTCATTTATGTATTCACAAATTTTTAACTTTTCCAAAATTTATTCTATATTGTGAGTTAACAGTTATCCATCACTCTGGCTCGGGCCTCATCCCCACTCCCTCAGAACATACTCGTATAAACATAACCTGCTTCACTCCATCACATTTACTACTTCAAAATGCTTGTTTGACTTGTTTGTTGTTGCCTCCAAAAAGTGTGCCAAAATGGGGGCAAAATGGGGTCTGGGAGCATTTAAAAAGAGAGAAATTTGCGAAATTGTCTAAAATTTGTCGATTAATCGCCTCACCACAACGACCTAGAAATGTAGTAGCTACACTTCAATTAGAAATTAGATAAAAATCTGATTTTCTCAAAAAGTAGTCGACTAATCGTTGTATCAATCAATTCCTTCGACGTACCGATTGATTAGTGAAAATATTAATAGATTTTTTGTAGTTTGATACCCATTTTTAGTACCAACCAAACAAATATTCGAAATCACATGTTTTCTATCAGGTCAGCCCGGGGTTCAGTTAGCAAACTGAAGAGACCACCACTGGGCTAGTTACTGACTCTCTCCTTCACTTGAAAAAAAAAAAAAATCTCAGCTCAGTATTTAAATTGATATGAGTATTAGTTAGGTACATGAAAACAAGGGTATTGTACGCAGAACTGAACTACACAGAAACATTTGGTGCGTTTTTGCGCCTACGTATCTTGAAACGTGAACTCACCAATTTTGTGGGGAGGTTTAATTTCTTTACTTTGGTTCATTCCAGTGCTTCATTACTGAAATGATAGGCCACAAGGAGGATTTTCGTAGGAAAAAGTTATTCAGTAGAAATTCGGACTAAAATGTGATGAACTTGAACGTTCCATCGTGAATTGGCGGAAGAATCATTTAATTCTACGTTGTAACCTCGAACGAAAATCGGACGTGAAGAGTTTTATATACACCAAAACATGTTTATTTTTTTTTTTTTTCAAAATCTTTTGAAACCATTTTGGAAGCGGCCATTGAAGGAAAACAAGTGGGTACAGACTGGAATTGAATGGCGGCGAATGAATGACGCTAATTAGCGTTAGAGACGCCGAAATTGTATGAAAACCGTCCGAGTTGGTATCGACGGGGTTTTGAAAGTGTGAGAAGAATTAAAAAGAAGGGAAAAAAAGTCCAGGGAACGGGAGGTCTCCCTCTGGTTGGTGGGAGGGAGCGTCGGGTAATGGCCTTGAGTGGTTATCTCTAGGGGATGGAGGGTGGATGGAGAAGAATTAATGAGTGACGCTTCAGCTCTGTTCTTCAAACTTTACAAATACTTGAGCTCACACCGATTTCGAGTCGGCGTTGAAACGTCCGATGAAACGGACGAGTCCGTGAGTGCGTACATTTTTTTCAACGGTTTTCAAGTAAACATCTGCGCTGGGATCCGTCAAATTTCCGTTAGATTCCGCCTTAGTTTTGCATAACGGACGCTTTCACCGAAACTCACGAAGGGCCCTTTTTTTCGGAATCCGAAAAATATAAAAGGCATCAAAATGAAGAATCATAGAAGAGGCGCTATTGTGTTTGACGATAAACTGCAGATGTTGGGTAGAAAAAGGCTCTTGGGCCCCTCTCCGATAACCCTCTTTTGGGAGATTGAAGATTTTTCGGGTAAAAATACTAAAAAGGAAGCGAAAGCTGCTGTGGAAAAAGGAGCCTGTGGTGGTTTGGTCTTTGTGACAAGTTTTTTCTCACGATCGGAGGGGGCCAGGTAGTGACCTTGTAGATTGACCCTACCGAAACACACTTGCTCCTGAGGGCTTCCCCATCTCCTTTCTTCTTCTCCGAGGGTCCTGAGGGCGAAGACCAGCGGATTTAATTATGGAGCAAAGAAGGACGTTCGAGGACTTTTGAGGGGGGTCTCTCGCACGAGAGAAAAAAAATCCGTTCTCGCTCATTGTCCACCCAAAATCAATGGGTTCGCGGCGGCCCGAAAATGCAAATCGGAGGGTTCGGATCCTGACGATCAGGACGGAGAATGGGGACGAATCAACACCGAGTAAACAAGAGTCAGGAGTTCGAGGTCTTCTCGGAGGCAATGGACGGTTGGCATTTGGTGATTCATCATAACCGTATCGCGTCGCAACATTGGCCGAATTACTTCCTTTAATAGATTAGCAAAACAAGCCAGTTGAGTTTTCAGTCCCATATGAGAGAGAGAGAGAGAGAGAGAAAGCATGCTTTATTATATATATAACTAAAGTTCTAATACAATATGAAGTCGAGGAGTCATGCATAAATCATGGTCCGAAGACCGTCTGATAGAGTTCGCTTCACAATCCATCCTTCCAACCAGTAAACAAATATTCACATAATATTATCATAATATATATCACAATATATAGCATATTACGCTAGTTATAAAATATTTCCCCAAAGTCCATATTCTTTCATAGCCTCTACTCTAAGCTGCCAAGCTACCCTACAAAAATTAACTATTCTAATATCACAGTTTCTTAACATATTCAAATACTCTGGTTGCGCAATTTCTCTTTGGCCTAAAAATCTTTGCCTGACTGTCATGTAGGCTGAACATGTGCCCACAAAATGGAACGCGTTTTCCGTCTCGCCAGAACTACACAATGGGCACGTCTGAATCCTGTCACCAAATGGACGATACCTCAGTGCCAAAAGATCGCCCCGCAATTTAAACAGCCATCTCGCCTCGGTAAACCCCTTGCACTGTAGAACTGAAACGATTTCTTTCGAGTTCCTCCTCAGTTCCAGATACTGGAGATGATGCTCTGAAAGGGAAGCACTTCTTTCAACATCCGCCCACATGCATTCCGATATTGTTTTTAGGGACTCTTCAATCTGGGCCTTCAGATCACGCACGTCACCACTTCTATCCAACGTAATTCCATAGTTGGCCGAGAGCTCATTCCATTCTCTTGCAAAAAACACATTTTGTTCCAAACACCTTTTAGCCAAAAAATTTGGGAGTCGTTGCTCTGGTAGCTTCAATACTTTCAAGATATATTGTAGGTGTAATCTCAACGTGTACAAGAATATAGGACTAATTTTAGTTTCTATGTACAACATATAGTTAGGCGTGGACATTGGTAACCCAAACACAGATTTAACAAAGAAACGCAGCACCGACTCGACCTTATCACTATTTACAAAGCCCCAGACCTGAGCTCCATATGTTAGGATCGATCTCACAGCTGCATCGAAAACTTTAACTTTATCGCCCCACATAATTCTTTGCTGTGACAAATATGGTTTCCACAAGCTCATTATTGCAGTTTTTGCTGCCGCAACCTTATCCTCAATGTGCGGGTGGATAGATAACGTTGGCGTGAGCGTTAATCCTAAATATTTAAACCGGTTCACTACCTCCAATTGCTGACCGCCATACGTCCAGCGCTCCTTACAACTAGGCTTCCCACCGTTACGGAACACCATGATTTTTGACTTCTTTAAATTGAGTTCCATTCAGTCCCATATGAAAGACTTCTGAAACCACCATTGGTAGCCATACCACCAATCAAAGCGAACATGTCATCCAACGAAGCAGAAGCGACCCTGAGAGAATATATTGCCAGACGTTGGCCAAATTCAAAAACCATATTCACTGATGGTTCCAAGACACGAGATGCTGTCGGGTGCGGTTTTTTTACGCCAATTCCAACTTGAGTGCATGCTATAAAGTAGACAAGAATGCTACTATTTACTCGGCAGAAATCATTGCGATGCAGCAAGCTCTCCTCCATTATGCGGCACTGTCACACTCAAATACGTCCCATTTCATCATCCTAATAACCGACTCACTTAGCACACTGGTAAAACTCAAAATCATTGACCCAAATTCTAAAATTACACATTTAATTGGCGAACTCCTAGATGTAGTGGCTCGCCTAAAAGACCGTAGGCAACAAGTGGTTTTCGTATGGACAAGGGCACATGTGGGAGTATCTGGCAACCACATGGCGGACTCGGCAGCGAAGCGTGGAGGAATTAGAGGCAATATCTTGCACAAGCGTCTACCATTCAGGGATTTTTATCAACGTATACACCAGGACATGCGTCGAACGTGGCAAAATATATTCAACTCCTACCCGTCAGGCACCTACTACAGAGCTCTGTTTCCAACTCTACAAACAGAACCTTGGTTTGACTTCTATCCATCTGAAGATAAAAACTTTATAAAAACTATCTCCAGATTAAGAAGTGGACACATCCTCTGTAATTCCTATTTTCAACGATTTGGGATTGGAAATGTAACCAGCGGCTGCGATCACTGTGGAGAGGAAGACACTGCGCAACACAAAATATTGGGGTGCCCCATATTTTCTCGAGAACGACAATTATTTATGGACAATCTAAGTGATAAAATCCCAGCTCCATTCAACCTAGATTCTATTCTGACGAAAAAAATAACCGTATCAGGCGTGACTGCAGATTGGATTCAGCTGTTCATCTTCGGTGGTCGTGTACTTGGATGTTTCGCAAGCGTTTAATAAGGTCTGGCATGTTGGCAACTGTATCAGACACTTCAGGATAAGGTATGAAGAAGAGTATTCTGGGCTCATGGCGTCCCACATGGTAGTGTCCTTGGGCCTGTGCTATACCTAATGGACACAAGGTTACAGCAACTTTCGCTGATGATACAGCATTCACGGCCGAGGGGGACATAGTAGGAAAAGCTGCTCACAAACTGCAAAATTACCTTGATAAAGTCATCAAATGGAGCAATGGAGAATCAAATTCACAATTTTTTCGCCTTGAGAGGCTGCAGCCGAACACCAGTGATGCTCGTTAAACTCCGGGCGTCAGAGTTAACGCCGTCGCTAAGTGGTTGGTGCAAGTGGGCATAAGTCTTATTCGTACAATTACCTCAGACGACTTCAGCAAAGAGCACTTTTGAGGATACAAACGACCCAAATTGGCTCAGGAATCTGTGGAATTGAACCGGCAGTTCGTTCCAACACCAAACCACGTCTACTCCGTACAATTACCACCGACGACTCACGCAATACGAACTTACAAGGATTCTAACGACCCAAAGCACCTCAGGAATCATACTCAGGCGAAAATCTCTACCAAAGCGGAAAATCGATTCGGGTCGAATCGTATTGTCAGAGTCCGACCCGATGCATCTTTTGTCGGCCAGTCTGCCCTCAGGGACACGTTAAGGGTAACAGGGCAACAGTTGTAGTTTCCGTCTGGAGTTTTTAAGGAGTGCAGCCCCGACGGGTGGAGGATTTTTTTTGTGTGCGTCTCGTCGGGGTTTTTTTTAAGTTTTTTTAGTTTCTTTATTTCACTCCGGTGTCAAGTGAAGCGGAACGCATCTGTTTCTTTGTAACGCGCTTTTTCCCTCCGAACGTTTTTTTTCCCTCTCGAAAAAGAAGATTTCATTCCGGACGTCTGACGAAAAATTTTTCCCGCGTTTACCCGAATGAAAAATCCCGAAAGACTTCCCGAATCATTTCGACGAAACGGCGTTCGGAGTCCTGAAAAATACTTAACGGAAAAGGGTCCCATTAAAAAGCAATTAATGTTCGGCCGAGGGAGGGCGTTGGGGTTCTTGAAGGTGGAGCTCTCGTTCAAGAGAAAAAATGCCCTTCCCTTCGCCCAACGCCCTAACAATGGTTCGGTACACCCAGCCTCAAAACCCCGAGCCACACGACCAGGTTTTTCTCTCTTTTTTTGTTATTCCAGATTCGTACACTGGGTCACCACTTTTTTCTTTTTCGTTTTTTTCGCTCATAAGAATAAAAACCTGTTATGTTTACACTTTCTTTTTTTTCGGCCACACGTCTCCGCAAGAAAAAAGTCACCCTCGGGAAAACTCCGTTCAATGAACTCCCCCACGGGTCGATCCGTAAAAAAAGAAAAACAAAACTCGACGCGTTTTTACTGTAATTTTTTTCGGGGGTTACGATTTTTTATTCACTCGTTCCGTCGAAAGAAAGTGAAAAGTTACGGAAGACGCTGCCGGTTTTTTTGACCGGCAGTTTTGAGCCCAATTTCATCGGACGAGCTACTCAATCAAGTCCAAGTTCTTCCTGTTACTCCAGTCGATTAGGTCCAACTGATTAGTTCGAATGGGACGTTAACGCCTTCGGAAGTACAATACTTCCCGGAGACTTTTTGGCTATCAACAGCCTGCCATACACGAGCGGTTTTTTCTGACAGACGACGGTTGTTTCGAGAAGAGCCGTTGGTCCATCCGTGCGTCAGTGGGCTACGAGGGGTTAGAGTTCAGAACTGGAGGTCCAGGGTTCCGGGAAACACCCGGCCCGCCTCTACGTCGGTGGGCAACGACGGGCGAAAGGCTGGTCGAGAGGTTGAGTTGCCAGATTGGGCTATAAAGCGCGATTTGGGCTATATTCGGAGGTGATTTCGCGGCGTAAAATTTGGAAACGCGTTTTAGCGCGATTTGGGCCATGTTGGGCCGAAAAATAAAGCGTTTCGGGCGTCACAGCCTTGCTCCGTCAAAAGGTTCCCCGAATGTCGTTCTTCTTCTTCGCTGCTTCTTGAGGAGGCCACCATAGTGCTTCAACACCAAATCATACACATTCTCTGATGGAGGTCCTTGAGTGCGCGAAGGAAATCGTCCACGCTGGTCCTTAAGTTTCATCTTTTGGGGTTTTCAACGATTTCTAACGATGTGATTTGCCTTCTAATGCGTCATTATTTAGATGCGTTATGGAACGCATATAAAACTTTGATTCAGTAAGTAATCTTTAGCTGGCACTTAATTATTTTAGCTCTCTTGAGACTGCGAATTATTTTATCTTTTATTTATACAGATCCATAAATAAACGTTTCTGCAATAAAAATGGAAGTTTTGATATTATTCATGTCGATTTGTTATTAAAAAATGCATTTTTGGGCTACATCCTAAGATATGTCGCGCTATTTGGGCTTCATAAGCCCGCGCGGTTTTTGGGCTACATCAGAGCCGTCTAGCTGCGGTTTCTTCTACTAGGGATCTGGCAACTCTGTCGAGAGGTTTGTGATAACTGGAAAAACCCCTCACCCGACCCTTGGCTCACCAGTAACGCACATGCCTGTCTCCGCAATTTTCTCGAAATGTTTTAACGAGATGTTTCAGTGTTTTAGTTGTTGTGAACGTGAAATCGTTGTTCCGAGTGTTATTTTTTTTTAATTTTTCAAATTAAATTAAAAGATTAATTTTAATTAATTTTTTAAATTAAAAGACCCAAGTGGCCAGCTTGTTCTCTTCTGGAAATCCACTCCTTAATCCATGTTTGTCGATTTTTCCTAAGGTTAAATAACATGCTATACGCACGAACCCCACCAGCAACAGCAATTAACTCCCTTCTTCTCGCATTGAAGAAAATCTGCTCCATGTTGTAAAATATTTCTCCCGCGACTACTAGGTACCTACTCAGAAAACCGTCCGTAAACCTCTGGCCTGTCGAGCATGCACGACAGGCCGGGACCCGCGGGTTTTGGACCTAAAAAACCGCGGGTTTCCCCATACACGTACGGTTATGACCTTTGACGGGTTTTCCAACAGGCCTGGACTGTACGTGAGTGGGCTACAGCGGATTATAAACCCGCGGTCCCCGCCCTCCAGCAAAACCCGCGGTTCTGGCCCGCCGTCCGGGCCTGTTGTCGCCCATACACGTACAGTTCAAAAACCGCGGTCCTCGCCCTTCAGCGAAACCCGCGGTTCTGGCCCGCCGTCCGGGCCTGTCAGAAAAAACCGCTCGTGTATATTCGGCCTAATCGTGTATATTTTTAGCAAGTCCTATTTTATTTGTTCACTGTAAGGATGTACAGGGTGTCCAGATTATGATACGAAAAACTTTACCGAAGTGTTCTACAACTAATTTAGGTCACTCCCTAATTCTGACTTTTCTGTATGCCGACGATCTGCTTTATGCAGTGAGCAATGCAGACTACGAAATGGCAAGCGCACGACTGCAAACTTATATAGAAGCTTTGGGCCAATGGTGCACGAAGTGGAGACTAAAAGTAAACGCCTCCAAATCGGCGACAGTGACCTACACATACAATAGAAAATTCACTGAATCGCAATTAAATTACCTCGACTATGACATCCCAAATGGGAAATCGCATAATACTTGGGAGTAGTATTAGATAGAGGACTGACGTTCCATGAACACATTAGTGAGCTCTTAAAAAAGCTGAAGTCGCAAACAAATGCTCTCAGACCATTATTACAAAGTAGGTACAAATGTATCATTATCACACAAAATTTTAATCTATAAGATCTGATCCGACCAATCGGGACGTACGCGCTTCCCATATGGGGACCGTGCTCCAAATCGCAATTCAGAAGAGTTTCCCAGCAGCAGAATGCGACCCAACAACGGCATATACTTAAAGCTCCGCCCTTTGTCAGAAATATTACCATTTATCGAGATTTCAATATTGAAACACCCGACGAGATTCTCGCGAAACTTACAAGTCATTTCATCGAGAGGAACCTAGCACACCCGAATCTCCTTGTTAATGAAGGCTTCATACCACCAGACATCTCAGACGACCCAGACACGTCCACGACCTCGTCCCTTCTTAAGTGATGAATGTATGCCAAGTTTTTCATCTCACGCGAACCTTTGTAGTACCCATGAGTGCACACAACGCTACTTCAGGATTCTCTAAGAGCTTCCGACTGTGGAATTCTTCGTCTGTGTATACAGCAGAAATCTTTGCGATATCAGAGGCACTCACTTACGTTGATGAACTGGCCCCATTTCCCCCCTCGGTCGTAATCCTGTCTGACTCTCAGAGCGCTCTCCGGAAGTTATCAGGGATCGGCCCTTCCTCCCGGATAACTGTTCTGGAATCGGAGATTGTAAACCGTATTGGCATTCTTAGGCAGAAGGATGTTATGGTGAAATTTATGTGGATTCGGGGTCACAAAGATATAATAGGGAACTCGGTGGCTGATGCTAGGGCCCGTCAGGGTACTGAAATCCCGTTGAAAATTCCTTCCTTGCCATACTGTCCCCATACTGATCTTCGTCGTCAATTTACACAATCCCTGCTTACGAAATGGAAGAAAGAGTTCTTCGAATACCCCGCTGGAGGTCGCTACAAATCACTCTTTGGGTTTCCTTCAAGAACGAGTTGGCTTCAGAGAACATGTTCTCTGCAGCCCCTGACAAGGATAAGTCCTACCACACTGTTATTCACCGTCTGCGCACTGGTCACTGCCGAACTAGGTCCTACCTCTTCCGTCTTGGACTGAGCGAAACGGATATCTGCTCCTGCGACAGTGTGGTCGAAACAATGGAGCATATTATTTTAGAATGCGCCGCATACGAAGCCCCAAGAAACCTCCTCCTGAAGAAACTTTCGCTCCTAACAAACCTCCCCTTCAATCTGAATACCCTCCTAATGGAAGAGTCCGAAGACGTGCACGAAGCTATATACCTCTACCTCAAACAAAATCGTTACCAATTGTGATCAAAAATTAAAAACATTGCAATAATTAATGTAATAATTAAAATAATTATTATGTATCACCCGTAGATATGAAATTGTACAAACTGCGGCTGTATGTTTTTTGTAACGAAGCCAATAAAAAGGAAAAAAAAAGTAGCAAAGCAACATACAATAAAACACGAGCAGGGTGTAAGGAAGTGTAAGGGTAGAACAAAACCTCTTGATCTTGTTATGCGACGATGTGACCAGTGCAGTGGTTGAGTGTTCTCCGGAGTTACAGCCACTGGGCAAAAAACTTAACAAACAGTTTATAATATTATAGGAAATTAACTTGATGGGCTGAAGCTCAGTTGCTATGTTATTGATATATATATTATGCCAAATGTATACCTATTATTTAAAAAAAAAAAAATCAATTCATAACAGCACAACCCTGACATTCTTCACAGCTTCACAAGTTCTTGTACTTGTCAACTTATTAACATTTGACTTGTTGTTTAATGAAATGAAACGCGGCTGGTCAGCCAACTGCAACATTTGGCGGTTCCGGGCCTCTGCATCCGAATTCAACCGAAAACGACAAGAACACCGTGTACGAGCTCGAACGGCATATTGACTATTATTGTTTCGAGTGTTTTTTTCGGGGAAGGAGGAATCTATAAATACTCGGCCCAACTCCGGGCTGACGGCCAAAATCAGAAGGTTTACCCCGAACTTGAAACCTCACCGCTCCTCCGGCCTGTAGAGGGAGACGAGGCCTTGATCCTACACAAACGTTTTCAACTTGGTCGGTAACGAAAAGACGAAAGAACATTTTTTATTTTCAAAATATTTGGCGCGTTTGACGGGCATGTGACGGTGCCTTTTGAATTTCATTGGGTCAAAATATAATTCAACGTAACACGGTGAATCCAATTCGATAAGACCCGAATAACTCACATTTCACGGACACGAAGAGCTCCCAGTACTAAGGATGATTTGTCGCTTGAATTTCGATAACCTCACGCTTGTGGCAAATTTGACCCAATTCACTCGTACAAATCGTACATGAAGGGAGCGTACAAAAGCTGGTCAGAGTATAATGAATAATAAGCTGCATAACGACGCTGCAAATTTGTCCATATCAATTCATCATTTTCTGTATAAACCAGAAGTAAGTCAACGAGACGAAAAGCTCGAAAAACGAGTCTTTCGAACAGACGATGTCCGAACGTTCACTAAATCACTGGATGCACTGGGCAGAAGGCGTCCCAAACAGGCTCTGAGCCGGAAGGAATGGAACTGCTTTGCAAAACCTCTGAGCTAACGGTAAAAGAGAACACAGACTGAATAAAAAGCAAAACGCTGCAAATGTCTCCACGACGGATCATTATTTTCTGTATAGATTGCCCTTCTGTCTAGATAGCTGTTCTGTATACAGGGTGTCAGGGTTAAGGTCGTACCACCGGCCAGGGATCGATTCTACAAATAATTTCTGATGAAAAATGTCTCATAACTTTTTTTTGTACTGCTCAAAATCCGACTTTTTTCAATGTTAAGATTTTTTTCGTGTTTTCGACCTTAAGTCACTGAAATGGGCATAATCCCCTCATTTATCAGTCGAAATTCAAAAGCGTAAAGTTCCTCATCTCCCTAGTGCTGAATGAAACTTTTGAAAGAAGAGTCAGATGTTGAAAAATGATCCCGAATAGTAAAGTCTCGAAAATCCCGGAAACGTACAGTTTTTACAAACTTTTGAAAGCCTAACTGAATCTGCCGGTTAATTTCCTACTGTAACCCCAAAAGATGACCCAAAAGCTCAGCTTCCCAACGGTATGATAAAACCGAAAACAATAGCTTCATTTTCTTCAAAAATTCGCTATGGTGGCCTCATGGTGTAAAATCCTCGTTATCGTGCCGAAAACCGAGAATCTTGCAGTAAAAATCGTCATTTTTACCGTATAAAGAGTTCAGGAAGACGTCCTGGAGCACAGATTCATGATTTGCCCGAGGTTCGATCCTGCAAGACGTCGGTTGCTGGATACGTGCGTCCGCCACCTGGTCAACCCACTAAACTTTCCCGACATTGCACATTCAGGGATTTTCAGTGTTCAAAGGAATTTGTTTATTTATGCAAGAAGTGGGAATCAAAATTTAATTTAATTATTTTTTCGACTTTAATTGTAATGTGAAGTAGCAAAATAAAATTACTTCATGGCTGCAGGCTATTGCCAAATGTAGAAAAAAAAGAAAATTAAGCTTAACGGCTAATTAATAGTAGGGTGCAAAACAAAATAACAGTTCATAAAACTGGAAGATATCAATAACAAACGTAAACCTATCTCATTAGCAGAGATTGGGATAAGCTTCAGGGGACACTTTTCATCGGAAATTCGTTGTAGAATCGATCCCTGGCCGGTGGTACGACCTTAACCCTGATACCCTGTATAATTTCAGAAAATTCGGTAACTAACTCGTTAATGGTCTCGTACATAGTGTAACTACATTCCACGCTTAATAACAATTTATTTATATAAATATTAAAGGAAATGATTATAAATATTAAATGAAATGATTACATGAATTACCAATAATTACTATCATGAGAGTTTGAGATCTTCACCATCGTGTTCAGCGTGGAAAAACCTCTAAAATGAGGTGTCACTCGTCAGACTGTTTCCTTTTTGAAATTTGTGGGTAATCCTCCCCCTCCCCCCGAAAATTCCCTACCTCAGATTCAGATACAGCGTCGACAAATATATAGGAATACACTATTCCTATCTCCGGACTTCGATTTTTTTCACTTTTTCACTGTGTTATTCAATAGGTACCGATTAATTGGTTCCATCGATTATTAGCTTTCAACTAATCATATCGTCGCTCCTCTGCCAAAACCACGAAACTGCAAAAATTCGAAAATTGGGCTGAGCGTCGCTTTAAATAGTGACATTGATCAAGTATCCCCTCCAGAAATTTCATCTCTCTAACCCCACTGTAAGGACCTTATAGTGGGGTTAGAGAGATGAAATTTAGGGAGGAGATACTTGATCAATGTCACTATAGCCCAATTTTCGACGCTTAGCCCAATTTTCGAATTTTTGCAGTTTCGCGGTTTTGGCAGAGGATAGTTTTAAAGTTTCGAGGTTTTGGCAGAGGAGCGACATACCATGATGTTATAATCGATTATTTGGTTCCGATGTTGCACCCCCAAGTGCAAGGAACGAGGCTATTCGGCCATCGACGGGAGTTGGGCGTTGAGTGAATCAGGCGGAATAGGTTTTTTCTAAGAGATAAGTGGATGAGTACAATATACTTTGGATTCCATTTGGATCGGGGAATGTTATTTTTTCAGGGAATCGAGTCAATCTGATTAAAACCAAAAGCGTTTTTTTTTTCTCTTCTAAATGTTTCTGTTTCTAATTTCGGTAATCCGAGTTGAAGGGGGCTCTAGGGGGAGGTTTCGCTCTAGGTTTTCCTTTTTACAGCGGGGTTCGGGATCCACTAGGAAGGTTTTTTATTTTTTTCTCTCTCTCTCGCCCCGCTCTTTTTCTTTCCCTTCTCTATGACGAGACGGGGGTTCACACGGGTTGGATTCCTGCAGTCCTCACCAACCCTCCTCGGTACAGTCACGTCGGCAAGTTCTCCCCCGCCACCCTCTCATTAGTGAAGGCCCAGGCATCTGTATGCTAATAGAAGGAGAGCTATTGATTGCTTCACATCATTGGCTCTGTCTGTCCCTCGGGGTTTTCTGATGGGCCGCTTCCGTTCTGTCCAGAATGGAACTTGCGGTAAACCCTCAGCATCATCACCCTTTTCTTTTTTTCTTTTTTCTTTTTTTTCTTCTTCTCCTTCGACGATCCTCGATTCATAACTTCGACCCCCTTCGATCCACGTCGGAGGCGAATAATAACTCTGTCACATATCACAGCGACATCACCCCGTAATTTGCAACAGATGCCCCACTTGCGGAGCAGGTGAACAATCGAACTGACCCTTCGCCTGTAAAGGCCGTTCCATTTGATACGCCCAAGAGAATTCTCATAAACGCGACGTGGCGTGATTGTAAATAATCAGAATTGGCCAACGAACTGCCAGACACCAGCTAAGCTTGGCTTATACGGGTATTTCTTGGTAGGTAGTAGGTTATCGAGTAACAGCAACCATCTGGTAATAGGTTGTGGCATTAGGTTATTTTGGTAATAGGTTATAGGCGATTAGGGAACCTTTACAGCGCCAAACGCGGACTGGAAACCCGCGAGCTGGAATGGTTCTCGAACCGCCGGTATCCTATTACAATAGTAACCTATTACCAGACGGTCGCTGTTAGTCGAAACTAACTCAATACTCACTCAAATAAATTTTCGACAGTTACCATCACACACGTTTCACGCATTCGTTTCCCGTAACCTATTACCTGGTATTACCTAAATAGTCCCAGCCAACCTATTATTACGGAATCCCGAATGGCCGACGACAAAGAGACCCTCAAAGGCCTTTCCCTCGAATTCTCAAAACAGTTATTCCAGTAATAGGGGTTTTTCTGGTAATAGGTTACTGGACAGTATTAGGTTATTTGAAGCGGTTACGTTAAATATTCCTCACACCTAACACCAGTATCGCATTCTTCGCATTTGACTTGACACAAATGAATCTCTACAGCGAATTTTCGAAGAAATAACTGGTTTTATGTAAAATGTCTCCATTTTAATGATTTTACTACAAATAACGGGGTAACATCCATTAATTGTCTTTTTTCAATTTAAAAAAAAATATTTTCGGTCAAACACAGAATTAACACAGAACTTAATACAGAATCCCTTACGAGAATCCCAATAGTAGAATCCCAATGGGACAAATCGGAAATTTTTCTCACTTAAAAAATCCTAGCGGTACGAAAAATGCATCGATTTTGATGATTCGACGTACCAGTTGTTTGGTAAGTTCCCACAAACGCAATGGTACCTCAAACACCGCAAGAGAACACCCCGTGTACCAGGGTTTTCCTTCCAAAAAGGTGTTTGAAATAGGGCAAGTACTGGAAGGTTCTTCAATTCTTATTCTTATTCGGGTTCTTCAGGGGATACTCTCATTTTTTGGATTCAGACCTTATAGATTGGTAAGTGAATAATATTTAATTTTCAATCATCCAATCAACACCCAATCAATCAGTTTACCAATTTTACCATGTAATAATATTATATCCTACTAACTAGGAAAACTATGAAAGTTGCTGTCCGAGGGTTCTGGGCACTGTTGAAGCGTGTTTCTTCGTAACTTTTATCAGTGTGGCCTGTTGCATCATTCACGTTCAACCAACGTTACACTCCACTAATTTAAGCAACATAATATTGAATATTATTCAATATAGTTTTGTTCTTGCTAATAACGTTGTGCCAAATACCAATGCGACATATGAACTACGTAGTTACAAGTGAATGGTTATTTGCAGCTACGGGGACAAATTCTGTCCCAATTGTGTACCAGAGCCATTTGTAACCAACGTGTGGGGCAGCATAGTCAAACCAATGGGACAGATCTGGGTAATCATTGGTAAGCAACTGGGACGACATTTGGTTCCAATTTTTGTCCCGCCTTCTAAAATTCATCTAAATGATTCTAGTTACACCCAATTTTGGCTGGACCTCAAACCTCTATCGATTTCAACGCGAAAATCTTTAACAAAATATACCTATATATTTTTTAATTTGTTATTGTTTCGTCCATATCCTCTTTGGCTTGTTAACCGTTATTTATTTGGAGGGTTGTAGGAGGTTTGGTGTAAAAAGAGAGAATGATTTCCAAGCTTTCGGCTTTAATAAGCCATCTTCAGGGTTAGTTGTTGGTACGTATTTTCTCCCCAACCCAGTCTCTTCCTCTCTTTTTACACCAAACCTCCTACAACCCTCCAAATAAATATAGATTTTTTAAACTCATTGTTTTAGTCTAAGGATTAAAATATGGGTTGACACCCAGTTCCCCATATTGAAAGTTGTGAAATGGATGATTTGGGAAATGAATAGTAATAAAATATGGGTTGTTTAGGAATTTTGAAACAACACAGGTGGAAAGTAAAACCGACCGTTGTCATGAGTCAGGCTTGAGCCATTAAATGTTTCATTCACATCATTCACACGATTCACATTCAATGTTGGAATAACTTCGACTGATGAATAAACATCACAAATCCATCGGCTGAGTAGGTCGCTGTTGTCTTTCAACGTTGCTTTAGTGCTCAAGTCACAGAAGGGTTTTTTCATTAGCGTCTTTGTCACCCACAGTTCATAAAGTTTTTCTGTTCTCAGCCTCACGTCACAATGAAATCCCACAAGAATCATCCGATGAAATCCACCCTTGTGATCCAATTGTTTAAATCAACTCGAAGACGAAGAAAACAATGCGTTTGGTTGTGTAGATCGTTAAGAGAAGACCCGAGGGGTTGGTCTGTGCAGGACCCCAAGATGGTCCTGGGGTAGTTACGCAGGTGTCTGGTGGAGCCTCCACTCCCCAAGGCGCTACCCCCTTCGAGACTTATAATTATACAAATTATACTTTCCGGGGGTGAAGGGGGACCTTTTGTCTTTTTTTCTCGACCCTTGAATTAACAGAAATGAGGACTTTTTCGAAGGAAAACGAGGGTAGTATAATACGATTTAATTCCTCGAGTCGTTTTCGACGTTGGACTGTGAAAAACAAAAGGTTTTGGAAGTCGGTACATGTACCCCAACAGTGACTTCTATTCGAAGAGAGACGTTGTATAACTAATAATGAAGAACAAGTTATTGTAACCTGAAACAATTGGCCTATAAATGCAGCTGTAGAAGGATCGTCTCGAGGCCATATTCTGAATCCTGGGTGCGGCATTGAAATCTAAATATATTGAACAAAAACTGACTGATTGGCCTCAAAGGGCCACTCAATGCAACTCAAACAGGACCATTTGCAGGGTTCCCAACCACCACTGGAATTTGAAAGAAATCCAACGAATACTTGGTGTGATACCAGTATTTGGAGGATGTTAAAAAATCCAGTCATGCAACATGGCTATAAGAGCGAATTTTCGAAGAAACCAATGTATCCATTTTACTGGATTTATTAAAACCTTTGTCTCATTTTTTTGCGGAGTAACACCTAACTTTATTAATTTTTCACCATCGTGTTCAACGAAAAAACCCCTTTAAAACGAGATTTACTAGAAACCAAAACCTTTAAAATGAGGTGCCACTTTTCAAACTGTTTTATTTTGGGAATTTATGGGTAATTTGTCCCCCTACAACCACCCAAAACCCTATATACATATGACTTTTGGTGTCTTTTGGCAGGCCGATCTGTAACGGATTTTGGTATGAAAAGTTTTTGGAAATTCGAGTTTTACAAATTTTGGACCGAGAACCGTAGCTTCCATTTGTTTGAAAATAGCAAATCACAAATCGGTCGAAAAGCCCCACAATACATTTCCAAAATTTCTGCTGGAAATGGCCAATTTCATCAAATAAAGCAAAATGTGGAATTTATTAGAATTTTCTACATGGATACCAATCAAGATCAACTAGAGTTGTTGAGGAGTCGAGTAAAATTAACGGTAGGGACATCAAATTTCTGTGAATATCGAAAATTCAATGTTCAATGTAATAATAATTGACAACACGAGTTAATTGTTAGTGCATGAGGTATATATGCATAATAAAAACCGTATAAAGCTGTATAAAAAACCCGCAATGTTAAATTATTAAATTTGTTAATGATTATATTGTAATTTAAATTTCCTTAGTCGAAAATGGAGAAACACTGTCCCCTACCATTAACAACAAAATTTCAGTCATCGTCCCTCTGATTAATTTTTTTTTCCTAAACAATACTTTCCATACATTAAAATATTTTAAGTGGAATAAACACGAATTACACGACCGCATTTAACGCAGTTCTCGTTTCATTACTATCGAAATCCGTGGAAGAAAATATCGTCAAATTAACGACGCTGTTGTTCAAATTGGGCGAATCTCGACGATCAACGGCTAAAACCGAAAAAATACGTTGATTGATTGTGATTGTAATTTATGCTTGAAAGCGTTTTATCGCGTCTCGATTTGAAACTACACTCAAACAATAGGTATAAAATTATGCAATATTCCTAGTTGCATGCAACCGTCGTGAAGCCGGGCCGAGGATGAATTTGACGAATTTTATTGGCCTGATAACAATTTTGATGGGATTTGTTGTAATTTTTAAAGGGCTCTACTTAGTTGGAGACGGTTTTGCAACTGCTCTCATTCGCCGGGGCGTCGTTAAATTTTAATTAATGCCCATTTCGTTGTCCGAAGTTGGGAACGGGCGGTAAATGTCGATCTTGAAACTGGAATTGGCTCGAGCTGTAAGATTTGGGAAAAGGTCGATTGTCCACGTCTTGAACGAGTACGAGAAAAATGAACGGCTGGAAAAAACTGGGGAACAAAGTGTGGGTCATTTAGTGCATGTTTAATAGCAGTCAATTAATGAAGGTGTCCATCGTTATTAATCATGTTGCAACATTTAATGTCGACAAGAACGATCCTCAAAGTTGAAGGTGAACGCATTCCACCAAAAACTTGATTAAAAAATAAAAATAAAATTATAACAAATATTACTAAAAAAACAAACAATATAATGTTATTTTGAGTATTAACCATATTTAGATACATTAAATTTTGTTTAGATACAATTTTGTTTCAGATACAAATTTTGTTTCTTTTAGCTAACCCCATTGGATATCTCCATTTTAATAAAATCTTTCTTTAAGCTCAAAGCTCCAGTGCTGACAGATCTGATGAAGCTCGATACCAGCAGCCCGGGAATCGTACACGGGACCCCTTGCGATACCAAGCGGCTTCGTCGGTATGGTCAGTATAACATACTGACCATATTATGATCAGTAACAAGAAATATTATAGAACAACTTATTAAGTTGTTCAGTAGTATGGAATTACTACTACATAAGTACCAATGGTAGGTACTGTAAAGAAGACTAATAATTCAGTTTTCAATATTTATGGGCAACTATTTCATTGTAAAGTCTTCAATACATGTTCCAGTCGCCAGATGTTCCAGTAAGTGAGTGTTTATTCTAATAAACTCTAAGAACACTGGTGCTCGATAACCATTTGTGGAGAATGCGCACGGAGAAAGTTTGATGATAAATTTTATAGATTTTATGTGTCGTTAATTGTGTTCGGGATACATAATTTTATCGAAGTGAAAAAAATTGTTCAATCTAATGACCATTGTACCAGCGAAGTAGCGCGAAAAGTTGGAATTTGAAGCCTAATCTTTTAAACAATTCAAACCATTCGAACCGCCTTCAGGATTCCCGTTCGAAACTCCACTAAACTCCGATTCCCTGGTCAGGGTTTTCGAAGGTTTCTGTAAAGATGAACGAAGGTTGAAAATCACCTGTGAATGGTCTCCATTGCACGGTGCAACATCGAAATGGGTCTGAAACGGTGACGTCCATTACCTTCGGAAGCCTTCGAGGTCTCAATTTCCTGCAGTTTTCTCGTCCTCTTCAAGGCTCGAGTTTCAATCGGTAAAACTTTGTAGAGAGATTTAACTTCTGAAGAGGTCATTTGAGACTTTTTCTCTCGTTCATTTCAACCCTCGCAGCCCGCGCGGACATCCGAATCCGAACGTTCCAATTTCACATGGCTCAATTTTTTGTTGATGAAGAGTACCAGGGCAGTTTTGTGGAAGCAACAAAATGTCGATATGCGAGGTCCCTTTGAGCCTTTTCCCGTTAGAGGCCCAATAAAAAACATGGACGACTAGGAAAATATAACGTACGAGTTGGTATTTAATTAGTGGCTCTGAAATAGAGCAGAACGATGATTCCTCGTCATCCAATTACTAAAGTATTAAATGCATCTCGTTTGGATCAAATGTGCGTAAAGTCGTGTAGTGGACCACTTATTGGTTCTGTGGTAGATGCAAATGTATCTGAAGGATGAGGACCATTCAAATCGTCAAATTCAGTAACGGCCTTTATTTATTTATTTTTTGGCAAACTTAATATTTTTGACACAAATATATTAATATAATCTACACTAAGTGTGTGTGATGTGTTGACTGTCAGTAAGAATAATGATGGGGAGATGTCGAGGGTCGGTCAAATGAGAGATGTTTTATGTGCCAACGTTTCGAAGAATTGATTTCTCCATCATCAAGGCCTGAAATCAGTTTCACAATGAAGAAAAGAAGTAGAATTAACAGAGGTTATTTTTGTATCCATTATTATTATATCCAAACCTACAAATTATTATATTCAAGAAATGCTGTAAATTTTCCGATACACCTACAACAATAACTTCTGTTAATTCTACAATGTGAAACTGATTTTAAGCCCTGATGAGAGAGAAAGAATTCTTCGAAACGTTGGCACATAAAACATCTCTCATTTGGCCGACCCTCGACATTTATCCATCATTAATCTACACAACCCTAGAGGATGCCCATGTACTGTGAAGGAATATCGGAACCCTACCACAATTTTAAGGCAAATTTTGTTGGTGTTCCAAATAGTGAATTCTAGATGGTACGGGATCTTAAAATTTCGAAATATTTCAGTGAATTTTGTGTCCTATGTACAAGAATGTATTTCACATTTCATCCGACTGACGCCCTTCAACATCACTGCAGCGAGATGTACGTACATCTAGACTCAATACGGATAACGCCACTCTAACACCATTGACAAGCGAAACAAATTTCCATCTGAGTAGATTTGAATGAAACTTTGTTAATTCACTTACTTGAGTAGGTACTTTTGTGCCTCGTAATTCCAGAAGTGTCACGAGAGAATGAATTTTTTAAAAATATGAGCAGTTTCACTCATTAACACATTACGGTTAAATTTCGCACAATTAATTGCACGCATATTGAACAGCACGTAATATGTAATCAATTAGCACGAAATCGTCATATGTACGCGATCACATCCGAAGGGCCACCAAACTGACAATAACATTATTATGTCCGGTGAAAAAAACGTTCAAACTCCTCACAAGGTCTCTTCCTACAAAGTCTTGCGGCTGACTTCAAAAACTGGTCCGGCCGCTTGGAATCCAGACCTTGAAGGCTTTGGAGGAGACGAGAGTAATGAAAGCCCCGCTGGAGACCGTCGATCCATCACAACGACCCGACGTTGCAACTCTTGAAACGTAAACGAGATCGTCATCTTAACTGAATTTGCTGTACCTGATACGCCTGTCATTTTGCATATACTCGTACAGTTCGAGGTTTGTCACGACCCTTAGCGATTTTTTGAAGGAGAGGAAGCTTGGTCCAAAAATTTAAAACTCGAATTTCCAAGAACACTTGATACCAAAATTCGTTTCACCCCATCCTGAATTCACTGCCAAAAGACACCAAAAATCATAAGTACATACATATAGCGTTTACAAACCAAATTCAATGTTTTCCAAACCAAATTTAAGATTTTCTAAACCACACTCAAGATTTTTTTCAAATCAATGTATTTAAATTTTAATGAGCCATAATGTTCGTACCATGATTTTAGACGTGGTAAGTGAGAGAATAAAGCAGAGAAGTAAACCATATATATTTAGTAGGAAAGAATAATTGAGATGCTCTCCCTGCTGGATGAGAAACAAAAGTTATTAGGCCCCAAGAATCAAATCAATTAATTCAACAACCTCTTATCAAAACAATACTGATTACAAAAATGTTGATGGAAGTCATTGCCATAGCGTCAGGACAGAGATGGGCGTATTCACATTCATAAAATTTACTATTTAATATGAATACGAATATGATTCATAAATCACAAAATATGAATATGAATACGAATAGAGATATGAACATGAATGTGAATACGAATACAGATATGAAACTGAATATGAATATGAATAAAGCCATAATGTGTATTTTGTGAATTTTACTAAAATTTACTGTATTTTTTGTGGATGTCACTCAAATTTTCCTATTTTACCAAAAATTTTACTTAAATCAAGTTTTTCCACAAAAATTCATATTTTTTGTAAATTTCCCACAATTCATATTTTTCGTGTGAATTTTCCCGCAATTCATGTTTCTTCTGTGGATTTTATCAAAACGTTCGCCATTTACAGATGAATTACACTAACCTTTCTCCTTTTTACTGTAAATTTGACAGAAATGCCAAATTTTGCGTAAATTTTACTAGAACTTACTGTATTTGGTGTGAATGTTACTAAAATGTTCCTATTTTACAACGAATTTTACTGAAATTCAAGTTGTTTTTACATAAATTCTACTAATATTTTACAGTAAGAAAGTTTAGTGTAATTCATCCATAAATGGCCACAGTTTTTATAAAATTCACAAAAGAACCATGAATTGTGGGAAAATTCACAATAAAATATAAATTTTGGGAAGTTCACAAAACAAATGTGAATTTATGTGAAACAACTTGAATTTAAGTAAAATTCTTGGTACAATAGGATAATTTAAGAGAAATCCACAAAAAATACAGTAAGTTTTAGTAAAATTCACAAAAAAATGTGAATTTCCGGGAAAGTTCACAAAAAGATGAGATTATGGCTTTATTCGTATTCATATTCAGTTTCAGATCTGTATTCGTATTCACATTCATGTTCATATCTGTATTCGTATTCATATTAAATATTAAATTTTATGAATATGAATATGCCCATCTCTGCGTCAGGAAGCTTCATCATCATGTCCATGACGTAAATGGCACAATCTGTGCTAAACAGTAGAGATTCTTGAATTTGGTTTGGAAAATCATGGAAATGCTATATATTATGTGTAGGGCCGTTGTAGAACTCCCTATTTCTGTCACATCATCAAAATATAATGTTAATTTCAAAATTTGAGATTTGGGATTGGTTAATTTTTCAATTTGAGTTGGGAAAAGAATTTGAGCACAAACATGTTGGGAAATTCTGCTCATAAATTTGAGATACAGAAATATAGTGTCCCTTCTTGTATTGTATTCTCTTTCAAATTCATTTTTAAAAAATTGATAAAGTGGTATTTGGTTTTATCTTGATGAATAACAGATTGTATTGAGATGGGGCTAGTGAATCAGTAGGCACCAAAATCTCATTGTCGATGGGTTTGTTGTCAACGAATTGTCTTGGAAGTAGCGTTAAGAAGTTGAGTTTTTTTTCGCGATTATAAATCAAAACTGAAATCAACAAAAGAAAACGTAAGCACTTCATTATTGTGAGTTACAACCGGCAAAGGGTTGAACCGAGTGGATTAAAAGAACGTTACGGTCAATTCGAAATTTATCGCCGTTCTCACTCGGCGTGTCACTACATTGAGGGGAAAGATTCGAGAAAAATACTTGAGCCCCTTCAATCAGGTAACGATAATTCAAGGAGTAACCAAAGGATGAGGAGTGTCCGCCAAAAAAAAACACCGATTTCGAACAAAAGGGCGGTGAGAGGCAGAACCAAAACAAATACCCCTCGCGATCGTATATTACACTATCGACAGCTTCGTTGTACTCGTAGTTGACAATGTAAAAGGTAATAGTGGAAATAAAGGGGTGAGGAGACGGTACGCGGGGCGAATCATAGAAATCCGATACAATGGAAAGAGGAGGAACCTGCGTTGGGGAACTTGATGTAAAAGGAAAAGTGGCGGATTCAATAGACCGATTATGAATCAATAAAGGCGAACGGGTTGGGGTGCTGCAGGTAGAGGTAAAGCCGTGTGCCGCCTTGTCAACGTCTTCATCAGTGTGGTTTTGTATGCAGTTTTGGCTCAGTAGTACTGGAGTTTGGCACAGTAGTACAGGAGTTTGGCACAGTAGTGCATACAAAACCAACCTGAGTCAGTACCTACAGAACGGTAGAATATGTACAGATGTACTCAGTGGCGTTGCTCAGTAAAATTCCAGGGGGGGGGGAGAAACCTCCCTTGAAAACTGTACTAATTATTATACTACACTACACTTACACTCAATTCAGCATTAAATTTTATTAACTTGTATTAACAAAACCAAGCTAGTTTTACATTTATACAAAAATCATTTAATTCAATAACGTCTAAAAGTGAAATTGTCAACATATTTCAACCGAAGAGCTACATTTTCAAACTCGCAGACGAATCATCAACACAGGACACGATCAGGGTAGCCAACATACGTCCAACAAGGAACAAAATTACTCCCAAACGAAATTCCAACAAAATATAGAGCATATTCTTTTCCTAAAATACGGTTTGTTTAGCCTAAGACGTTTAATCAAAGTTGAATGTAAATTTAAGAAACATAAAGTTTGTCCAAGTCGAAAAAATTTCAATCTTTGATGGATTTTCGCAAATATTTTAATTTTATTTCATTTAAAAATATATTTTCTTGTATCACTGATATCCCAATTTCCCATCTTTTCTCTCCCCCCAAACAAACACATCGACAAGTGCAAAGTTGCTATAGTTGCTATAGGATATAGGTAGTTGCTGGAGTATGTTGAGCTGCGAAATCGAATGCTCAATATCCTATAGCTAACTACAAAGGATGGGAAAAAGTGTGTTTCACTGGAACAAACATTAATAGTATTTCACTAATACGTGATAAGAATGGCGGGAAAAAATATTTACGATACTCAGGAAAGAGAACGCCTCATACAGATTTTGAACTACTATCAGTACAAACTTGTGCGTTTAGTAATCCTCAATCTATTCTATATCTACAACTTTACCAATTTGCTACTCTAATTAATGGTACCAATTTTATGGGACCATGTTTTCTTCAATCTTATAAACCAAACAATGGTATTTTGTTTTCTAACGATTCATTGCATCATCCATTGCCCATACGATTCAATTGATCCTACTACGAAATTAACTTCACTATACACCATCATGGTTACACTATACTCCATCACGGAATTCACTATACACCATCATGGACTTCACTATACACCATCATGGACTTCACTATACACCATCATGGACTTCACTATACACCATCATGGTTACACTATACTCCATCACGGAATTCACTATACACCATCATGGACTTCACTATACACCATCATGGACTTCACTATACACCATCAAAGGCTTCACTATACACCATCATGGTTACACTATAAACCATCATGGACTTCACTATACACCATCATAGACTTCACTATACACCATCATGGACTTCACTATACACAATCATGGACTTCACTATACACCATCATGGTTACACTATACACCATCATGGACTTCACTACACACCATCATGGTTACACTATACTCCATCATGGACTTCACTATACACCATCATGGACTTCACCATATACCATCATGGACTTCACTATACACCGTTCATGGACTTCACTATACACCATCATGCTTACACTATACTCCATCATGGACTTCACTATGCACCATCATGGACTTCACTATACGCCATCATGGTTACACTATACACCATCATGGACTTCACTATCCACCATCATGGATTTATGTTCATTTGATGGACTTTCTCCTTCCTGAAAAAGTCTAAATCAATTATTGCTCCGTGTTCTCATACATGTGGTCAAAACATTCACAAAAAATCAATCGACCAGATGCGATTTACAATTTTTGAATTTCCGCCACGTTTTGACTAGTTTGGCCCCACTGTGCGCCACCAATCGTTGATCGGCCCCATGAATGAAGTCCGAGCTCAATGGGAATAACGTCTTCGAGTACCTTCCGAATGGAAGAATGAGAGTTGCGAAAGAGAGAAAAAGATAATAGTCGACGAGGCTGCGGCGGCGGGAAGATGGTAATAGATGAGGCGGTTCCAGTCTCCGGAAGTGGCGCATCAAGTGCGTCAAGCTAATCTCCGTTGCGGGAGCATCAAGTGCTCTGCCCGGTAATGTTGTACCTCCGCCGTCCCCTTCAATTACTCCGGTGATCGGCCGGAGTTCCTCCTGTGCGGTAAACTCCGGTACGAGAGCTTTTCGGGGCCTCCTTCCGCCTCCAAGTGAATCGTCCGAAGTTGAGCTCGGTGATAACCGAGTTAACTCTCCCGACTGTTGATCATTATTTCAATTACCTTGTCTCACTCGCGTTTTTTTTTCTGTCTTTTGGGAAACTGCCCCGTTCAAGTAACAGGATCCAAACACTCAGTGCGCCAAATCGCGAATTTAGCACAAAAAATATTTTTGCGTATTGTTTTTGCACGAGGGATCAGTAAGGAAGAAAAGTTAAAAAACAAATGGAAAAACTTGACGAAAAACATTACATTTTTAGCCGTTCTCGTCCGAGTCCACGTCCCAAATTTCAAATGGCAAGTAGATGAGATTTCCATGTAAAATCCAAATTTAGCAAGGGGTGGCTCAATTTATCAGCGTCCATTAAATTAATAGAAGGGGGGAGGGGGTGGGAATTCAGTCCTAAGTTGACATGTCAACATGATGAAGATTATGCTGATTATTGAAGGCAATTGATCTGTTATAAAAAGAATTGTCGAAGCACACAGGTTTTCGCCCTGCTGAGCGACAATTTGAAGTGTTTTAACTATTAGCCAATTTTTGAAGAACAGCCTCTGTGCCTTCATTGATTGACTTGAAATTCTGCACACCTTCTTTATACCATTGACGGTGTCATTTGAAAGATTTAACCCATTATCTCAATCCAAGAAAATGGATAATAGAAATAACTTCGAAAACCCCTCACCATGTTTTTCTTCTTGTTCAGACAGACAAGGCTACAGCCACTGCACCTTCACCGATTCACTTGAAATTTTGCTTAGACTTTCGTGTCAACTTTACCAACTGCCATTAAAGAGATTCAAGTCGCTAGGTCCAAAGGGAACCAAGTTATATAACTTCAAATACCCGGTTCTCCACCCTTACCATGTTCTTCTTACGGCTACAGCCTCTCCTTTATTCTTGCGGAATTCATTAATTTTATTAATTTATAACTTTATTAATAATTAATATATAACTTCAAATAAATGAATCATTTATAAATTAATTCATAAATAATTCATTTATAATTTATATTAATTGGCTTAGTTTATTGCATATTCTTGCATATTGCCTCTACAGGTCTTTTTGTGGATTGGACACACTTTTCAACTTCAAAAAACAAACAAAAGTGATATCCTCCCAAAAACACTCCCCACCTAAAAGAGATGTCCTAACCACTTCACAAGCACCGTACCCGTTTTGAAATCTCCCCTTGGCATCATGGTAATACGGTTTTATTGCTACAAATCTAATACAATGGATACCATCTCTTTTTCCGGCTGCTGTAGAATGATATTTGCGAGGGTTTTGGTGAGTCAAAGGTATAAAACATAAAAGTAGAGAAACAGTATATGAGGTACAATTGAGTTATTATTGAGAGTTCTTACAGACTTACACGTGATGTTTTCAATATGCCACAATCTTCAAACTAGAGAATAATTCGAATTTCTTAATTATTTTCCAGGGGATGTTAAACTCGACTATACGAACAGATATGATCATAACTCGAGTTAAAGAAAGACCTGCCAGCACAAGACCACTCCATTATAAACACTCCATTTTATTAACAATTGAACTTGCCAAAAACGTGACAGATATGCCGATCGATATACACATCGATCTGCGAAAAGATTAGCGTCTGAGAACGACCAACACAATCCAAGTGGCGAGTACCACTCATTTTCTTTATAACAAATCAATCCTCGCTCTTCAACTGTTTTTGTCCACATACGGCGACTGGGCAATTGGGACGTTGGAGAGACCATTAGTACTAGTGCTGCCCCCTGGCAAAAACACGACAACCCTTTTTAATCTTGATGAGGGAATGATCGGGGAAACCGAGAAAATTTCCCTCTCGTTTGGTACTGGGGAGAAAATGAGAGGGGAAAAAACCTCCAAGAACCTTCACATTGTCGTAAAAGCAGGACCGCCGTTTATATTTGTGGAAGTGGGTTGGGGCAATGTGACAGAGTAATGTAGTCAATTTTAAAGAGTTCAACGATATACTTTAACGTAATGTGATATCTAAACTAGTAACATCACTTCAACAGGTCATTTCTATATTATGTCTGTCAAAGTGGGTAAGTGTCATCAGTAAAATCAGGTCGGGTATCACATTTTATTACCAACAAGAGTAGGAGAACAAACACACAGAAGGAAAAAGTCAAAATCAGTCAAAACAATAATTGTTAAATTGTTAATTATTAAAAATCAGCCTACAACTATCTAGTCATTTGTACGGAAACTGAATGTTCTTCGGTATTTACTTTTGACCCAATTTTTGCAATCAATGTGAAAACAAGACGATTCAAATTCGGCAATTAATTCTAAAAATGAGTACATGATCATGAGTATTTCTAGCACCACGCGAAAATCCTAAATATCCTAAAAAAAGTTCCTGAATCTCAGTGTCACAACGGCGTACTCATTTTCATCGTTGAAGTGACGAGTGACGGTTTATGAGAGAAAGCGAATATTTTCAACCCCTTCTCAATGGGAACACTGATTTTCGGATCCTCAAAAGTCAATGCTTTTGATTTTGCAAAAAACTCGACGTGTTTTCTCGTCAATTTTTTCACATCAATTAAAAAAAAAAAAATTGCTGAAAAGCTGGGATTTGAGATAAATCATTAGGAGATTGCAAGGTTTCGGTTTTCAAATAGCGGATAACATTTGATTTTCGTGGAAAATGACGAGAAAAACCTCAAAAAACCAGTTTCATCACCAAATCTGAAGTCTTTCTGAACCACTTTGTATCAATCAAGCGAGTGGTTTTTACATGATCACCTACATGTAACTCAAATGACAGAAGTTTGTTAACGAATCGACCAAAAAAAGCGTTCGGCCATGGCTGCTCCTGAGGGCCAAACCGAAAAAATGTTGTTCCCACTCGCTTCAGACACAAAAAGCCTAAAGTTGGCCATGAAATGAGACCGATGAAAAATGATTTACTCGTATGGAATGATCGATTTTTGCTTAATGAATCGATTCTCTTTGTGAACATGCCCAAAAGTTGTTTAATCTGTTGATTTTGGTCCGACTCAACCTTTCGAGTGTGTATTATTCATTCTCACCCGTTATGGACTGAGGATCTAAGGATCCTTGGAAATCGAAATGTTATAAATTTGTTCATTCGTTATTTCGAGTTCTCTTTCTTCGGGGTTCCTACGCGCTTCCGTTGGGTTCCGAGTAACATTTTCTATATGATAATCCTCGAACGGACGAACACTGAAGAAACGACGTTAATGGAGTAGGAGAGAGGAAGATCGTCTCTGGCTCCGCCGATCTTTTTATTTCTACCAGTTAAACAAAGTGGAACCCATCAGTTAACCCTATTTCATTAAAGCAAGTTATTAATCCGCGGCTCGTTAACAGTTGGATAGCGTGGGCCGACGGATTGGGCCTCGACCCGCCGCTGAACGCGGAGGCGGACAGAGTTGTTTTATGCGGCGAAAGTCGATGATTTGGGTTGAAACGGGATGATTGTACGTACTGATTGGTGCTTCGAATCAGGTCCATTAAAGTGGGATTATTGATGAACTATATTGACGAGGATGGAGAATGGGAATGAGAGTTGGAGCAGAAATGGGCTGGACTAACAAATGGTGGGCTTACAGCCAGTTTCTCGTATTGTTTGACGCCTCGGTACACTTTGCACAAACACAAATTGTTATAAATTGTTATAAAAAAAAAAAAAAGTGTTTACCTACTCATGGTACTACCGTATTACTACATTTAGCGACGTTTGCTTAACATCAGAGTGTCTTTTTGAATCTATAGAGTGTCTTTTTGGATCTATCAGAGTGTCTTTTTGGATCTATCCACTACACATCACTCCACACTTAAGAGTCGTTTACACGGGGAGAGTTTACTTGCTACTAGCCGGCTAGTTTGCTAGTAGATAGTAAACTCGCTCCGTGTAAACGACTCTTAAGTGTGGAGTGATGTGTATTGGATAGATCCAAAAAGACACTCTGATAGATCCAAAAAGACACTCTATAGATCCAAAAATCCGATCAGATCCATCGGATTACCAACGCAATAGAAATACCAGACTGTGTTGCAAATCGGCACCATACCATATTCTCACCGTACTCATACCATTTCTTTCCTATCATACCGTACTGTACTATACTAAATCATACATACAATAATATACCATACCATAGTCATACCATGTCGTACCAAAATTCGTATTGAACCCCTTCCCCTTGACCTAGGGTTATGAAAAGTTTCGAGGACCATTGTGGGG
This sequence comes from Stenodema calcarata, assembly GCA_963920205.1. NCBI lineage: Eukaryota > Metazoa > Arthropoda > Insecta > Hemiptera > Miridae > Stenodema > Stenodema calcarata. Next base: position 20,118,328 of record OY986051.1, read on the forward strand.
TTGGTCGAAACCCATAAAAAAAATTTCGTAATTTTAACTCAACGCTAACTGGGCAAAGTGCCGCGGACGGCGTACGGCGGACGGACGGATTTTTTTTTATTCGATTTTCTGAATCTACGTATCTTGAAACGTAAACCAACAAATTTTAAGGGGGGGTTAAAATTTTTTTTTCTTTGGGCGATTCCAATGGTTCATTATCGAAGATAATAAACCAAAATGAAGTACGAGGTACGCGGTGTGGGTGTGGGAGGGGGCGCAGAGACATAAAAGGTCTCGTCGTATGACGCACTAGTTGGCCTCCTGCCTTCCGTATTATGACATACGCTCGTGCGTCATAGGCTCTGACGTACTTGTTGGCCTCCTGCCAGCCGTCTTACGTCATACGCTCGTGCGTCATAGGCTCTGACGCAATAGTTGGTCTCCTGCCAGCCGTCTTACGTCATACGCTCGTGCGTCATAGGCTCTGACGTACTTGTTGGCCACCTGCCAGCCGTCTTACGTCATACGCTCGTGCGTCATAGGCTCTGACGCACTAGTTAGCCTCCTGCCAGCTGTCTTACGTCATACGCTCGTGCGTCATAGGCTCTGACGCACTAGTGGCCTCCTGCCAGCCGTCTTACGTCATACGCTCATGCGTCATAGGCTCTGACGTACTTGTTGGCCTCCTGCCAGCCGTCTTACGTCATACGCTCGTGCGTCATAGGCTCTGACGTACTTGTTGACCTCCTGCCAGCCGTCTTACGTCATACCACTAACGGCTGGTCGTACAAAGCTGCGGATGAGCTTAAAAAATTCTACGGAACAAACTCTATCTAAATATGAAATAAAAAACTCTGCAAATTCTTGACACAACGGTTCATTATCTTCTTCGTACAGATCACCCTTCTGTCTAGATCACTAGGTCTAAATGTCTAGATCCTAAATGTTAGATTAATTATTATTATGAATTATCACTAATTATTAATAATTTTATCAAGTACCTAGTGAAAATTATTATAATTTATTGTTAGGTATTAATAATTTGTATTTATTATTAATAATAATTATTATTAATTATGATTAATTAATACGATATAATTCTGGGGTTTTTAATACTACGTCGGTAATAATTTTTCTATAAAAGAAGTACCTACCAACAAACATTCGAAATTACCTTCATTTCCGTAGCACGAAACGCACCTCAGAACAACAAACTCGACATCACTTAAGCCATATGATGTTCCAAAGAGCTTGTTAGTATGAAAATGGACCTGTATTTCAACAGTTTGATTCACGATCGTGTTGTGAGGCACAATCTTTGAGCCGTTATTGTGAACGAACGGCTGGTCGTACAAAGCTGCGGATGGTCTTAAAAAATTCTACGGAACAAACTCTATCTAAATATGAAATAAAAAACATACCGTTCTATATGCATTTTTTGAGATATGGAATTTTCAAAATTTCAAAATTCGTTTTGAACCCCTTCCCCTTGACCTAGGGTTATGAAAAGTTTCGAGGATCATTGTGGGGCTGGTCCAAACCCAGAAACCAAATTTCGTAATTTCAGCTCAACGTTAACTGGGCAAAGTGGCGCGGACGGCGTACGGCGTACGGCGGACGGACGGATTTTTTTTTTTATTCGATTTTCTGAATCTACGTATCTTGAAACGTAAACCAACAAATTTTGAGGGGGGGTTAAAAAAATTTTTTCTTTGGGCGATTCCAATGGTTCATTGTCGAAGATAATAAACCAAAATCATTAGAAAACAAGAAAGTATGCGCCTGTGTGTTCTTGGATGTTTCACAAGCGTTTGATGAGGTCTGGCATGATGGCACAATGTCCAAACTGCAATGTGATTTGCCTACTAGATACTTTGAAATACTTAGATGCTTCATCAGTAGCAGATACTTCGGAGTAAGGTATGAAGAAGAGTATTCTAGTGCTAGTTTTGAAAATTCCAAGCGCCACTGTGGCGCTGGTGTAAGACGACAAGTGTGACAGGTGACAAGTGGTGTAAGTCCACCTGGCAACCTTGAGCTGACTCGACGCGAACGGCGAACACGCTGTTTTATCTTTTTATAGTTTTTATCGCGGTTTCGCATTTTTAATATTATTGATCTTAATATTATTTGGCCGGTTTCGGATCATTCCCATTCTTATCATAAAAAATGGAATTGAAACATAAAAAACATAAAACTAAATTTCAAACTATAAACTTGAAGATAGCTCGACAAGTGGCCACCCCATCAATCTTTCTTCAATAGAAACTTCCTCTGCCACACCTGCACCCCCAAGACAGGACTGTCACTGGCGCAAGAAAAACACGGAGGATTTACTCCTCTTCATCCCAAACGAATATAAGTTAGTTTTTGAAAACTTGCGAGTTGCAAGTTATTTTTTCAAACTCAAAAACTTTCTAGTTAAATTTTTAAAAATTAAATTTTCGAGGTTACACCGCATAGCTGATGAGCAACAAGAGCGGACAATAGATAGGTTTTTACCACGACCGTAGAATTTTCTATGGACTTACTTACAAACTTTATACTGGTATTCTGAAAATTTGAAGAATTGGACTTACATCACTTGGCACCCAAGGGGCCCATATTGCGAGGGTGGTACTTTGATATCCTCAAAAATGTGACGTCCAAAGCTTCTCTCAAATAAATAAATCTCAAACTCGTCTTGGAATTTAGTTGCAAATTGAATACGATCTGTGAGTCAAACTAAATACTAGCAACTTCCACAATGTACCACGGGGTTTCAATTTTGTTCGGATTTGCTTTGATGTTTCAAATGAAGACACTTCTTTTGTAGCACAATATTGAAACAGAATGACTAGTGTTGAAACACAAGAGGCTGTAAACAAGAAATGTTTACGAAAAATCCCACTTTAATGTGCAAATCGTTTTGAAAACAAAACCCTCAACTTCAAGTTGTTTTAAATTGGACCATAATGTTATGTTTATAAGCTATAAATTATTTATAACTACATGGAAAGACATCTTCCTCAATAAGGAAGTTGAGTAACGAACATCTACCGGTAGCTCGCCATCCTGGGAGCAACAAGTGTTAGCAACGCGTCAGGCCCTTCACCGAGACTATGATCGCCTGGATAATTGTCTCGTTAGAAGATGAAGCGATGACCGGTTAAGAGTGGATACTCTTGTAGCAATATAACATCCACGGTCTTGTAAGGATCGCCACCGTATAACTTCTCCATGCTGACAACCCGGCGATGCCCCGCTTCCCTGGCGAATCATTAATTTACAGTCGTTATCCCAGAGCGGCTGAGAAAGGAAGCTCATTAACTGATAGCGAGTATCATTCCGTTCACTTCCAAACTGGACAGTTTCTCGATAAATTAATTTGGGATACAAGTACGTTCGGGAGCCCCCGCCAACCACTCGCGGTCCCGCATTTGCCTTAGAGCGGCTACCAAGTTTTATCTGAACATTTCAAGAACACCCGCCTAATTGGTGTCAACCTTTCTCGGCGAGGGTGGTTGCAAAAAAATATCGGCCTTTATAGGTCGTACGTCCATATCTGACTGATGGGAAACGCGCATGTATTCATTGGAAATACGTCGGACCTCCTACAGGCTGTAAGTGACAAGGCTGCCCGGAATATGTTGAAGTAGTCTGACCTTCTTTCTTCCGGTTTTGATCAATGGGCAGCGCTGTCTACCTCCAATTAAAATACTGATACAACTAAAGATAAATTGATAATCAATAAATAATTATGACGTGTAGCAATGTAAAACGATCGATACAATATTTGTAGACATTCGAGTGGAAACCATTAAGTTTGAAGAGTGTACAACTGGACCTTAAGTTATTCCGACACCACTCCCCACGTTGTGCTTCAGAACGAGCCAAAAACGGTCATGTGTTCATAAAACTGGCCCATTTAATTTTGGTTCATCATTTAAATACCAAAACTTGGTAGTCACTTGTGCATTTGTTCACTCCCTCTTCCCCATCCCCTAAAAATTTGTTGGTTCATGTTTCAAGGTACGTAGAACCCAAAAAATCGAATATAAAATTTTCCGTTCGCTTTAAAGTTTTACATATTAATAATACGTCAAAAATTAAACTTGAGATACAGGATGGCACAATTCTTCAAGGCAATTTCAAGTGAAGAATTGGGTGTGCGTATGGGTCGGAAATTCGCAGTTTTGACCCCAAATTCGTTTTTAGCTCCCATTAAACCCTTAAGCACCAATTGTGAGGTCAAAACTAATTCTGATTAAAGTGAAATTTTACAAGAAAGAATGGAGCGTTTGCAACATTTTTTTCGTCAAGATTATGCGGGACAGCTGCGAAACAGCCTGAAAACGTTGGCCAACTCCAAAAAGCGTCAGCTTCTAATTTACCCTCGAATTTAACCAAGTCGCATTTAACTTTAAAATTTGGAAAATTCGATCGGAAAATGCAAGATTTCGTTTCAACAGCAATTAGAGACCAATTTCAACTGGTAGTTCAAAAAAAAAAAAAAAAAGGTTTTCACGAGAAAATTTGGCACATTTTAAATCCAAAGACATTTTCGACTCGATGGTCCACCAAGTGTAGCTTCTGCCTTATAAGGATACTTTTACAGAACTGAGATCTTCAATATTGGGTGATCTATACTGAAAATACTGAAATAATGAGAATTTCCAGCGCTTTTCAATTAAGCATTTTGAAAATATCTTAGGCTCAGCTGAATTTCAATGCAATAGCAAACATGAAATCATTGTATCGTCCAAAACTCTGATTTTGTTTAATCTTATGATACTATCAATTGCGATACGAAAACTTGAGCTATTACGGCCGTAATACGCCGCACATTATTTTCTTAAAGCCTATTTTTAAATTCAACAATTAACTATTTCATATTAATTTGCGGAAACGGTAATTAAGATAATTCACCCGGTGCCGGTGCTGAATGACCTAGTAAATGATTACATACACGGTAGCAGGTACTTATTACATAGTTTTAACGGCTCAAGTCTTCAGAATCAGACCTCCCCCCCCACACGGTAATGACCAACCGGATAGGAATATACGACAAAGAATGAACATAATTAGGAATTATCGAAGCATTAAAATTTCCACTGGCAACGTTATCGGTTACTGGGGTACACGTGGCTGCAGATAGTGACATTTTGCGCTCATTAAACCCACTAGGATTTCGAACTTCGTAAAACTATAGAAACTCCCATTTGGGAGATTTAATTATTTTCTCTGTATTAAATACGTACGAGCATGTTTCCATGATTTGCAGAGTGTTATAATTATATGTTTGAAGGAATCACAGAGGAACGAAGTGGTTCTAGAATTGAAGAAATATACTGTTTACAATTTATATTTCGCATTGCCAGAAATTTATTGAATTGATCGGATTTCATCCCGAAATAGCATATTACCTACTTTTACTATCATCTGACCCGATAACTCAAAGTGAATACGAGGAGCAAGCCGAGCATTGGGTGGGATACAATCATTCAAATGACGCACACTGAAACAATATTTTTTGAAACATACATTTCCTACCAATCTGCAACAGCTTTTACCAATTTGAAAATATCTATTTATAACCAATTTTAAATTTTGTTCTAAACATAGGCACTGTGGTGAAATTCAAAATGAGTTTACAATAATTTTGGACAATCAATCCCATCACAACAGAGCGAAGACGGCATAATTTTGAACTGAAGACGGCATATTTCTATTGAATTCGCTTGTTCAGTTTTTTGATTTCAGAGCGTTATACAGATTATAAATCGAGAAAATAGAAGCACTTTAACGATGTCACTGGACAGAACTATAATAGGCTTTGGAAATCACATAGTTTGAAATGGTGTCATTTTGGCAGTCGTTGGTGACATCAATTCCGCTGTTGTTAGATGAGGGTATGCGATAGAGGGTGAAGTAGACAGAGTGAAGTACCTTACGCACCGCTTAAAAATGAAGCCGATAGTATTCTTATTTATTCCTAATAAATAATATTTATTCGTCAAGTTGTTCACGTAACAAGTCATCCAATTATTGCAGGTGACTTTGCATGTGGCCTCCATTTGGTTGTAATTGGCTCTTTGTTTTACAATATGACACGTGTATTCCATTAATTGGAATAATTATTGAGAGACAACCGACGAAATAATCGACCGTAAATGAACTGAGATTGACGAAGAACAACATACTTGGCGATTCAAGTAGTGTAGAAGGTAATTCTCCTACAAATGAAATAGACTCGGGAGTCGTGACTGAACAACGAAGTTTTTCCCTAATGGACGTCACCCAATGTTTCATCCTGTCGTGGAACCCGCCATTAGCAGAACGCCCATCTCCGAGATGACCATTAGAAGGTGTGAGTTCCCAAAGGCCTGTACAGCTGTCATTATAGACCATCAAATTATCACTTACAGTGGGCATTCTGTGTAGAAGAATGACCACAAACTGTTTGAAAAAGTGATTGTTCACGCCTGGAAATTGTATAATTTCTGTTATCATCTAAGTAGTGAGAAGATACAAAACACCGAGAACGGACTAATAACCTGTATCATGTTTTCAAATAGTAGCGTTAGCTGAGTTCCCACACAGTCATAATTTGGCATTAACCAGCTCATTGAGTGGTATGCAACGTTTAAAAGGGTGATGCCCTGATGTTCGCAATCCAATTTATCGCATTTTTTGTGAATGGGAAATATGAGGCTGGTCTTCCATTCTTCCAGCATTTCCTTCTGATTCTAAATCATGGCAATCAGTTCGCGGAATGCGATGGTGGCTTCTTCTCTCCCGTTTTTCCAGAGTTCTCTATGATGTTAACGCCAAACAAATCTGAAGGTGTGAGGACGAGACGCCTGAGAACAGGTGCAGGTGTAAGTAGTGTTGAGGTACGACCATTACGTCTGTCTGGAGAGTAACGTAACATTTTAGAACCCTACAGATGCTCGCTCATACAATCGACCGAACCCTTTCATACACCCCTAGATTTTGAAAAAATATTGAATAATTTCACATTTCAGTTCATTTTGAGTATAACGGTTTAGGCAATACCAACTTTGTGATGTGTAGACAACAGTTTTTGTATGGCATTGATCTGCCTTCGTCAATACAACTGCGACAACTGGTGGAACCAGAAGCTCACACAAACAGTTGTGTTAAGACCTAAAACTCGCTAAAAGTTACTTTGATTTGGAGTATGACTTATTCATTTAACCGAAATGAGATGGGCAGTGCCGTTCAGACCGGGGATTTGAAAGGTTGGAAATTCAATGTGTCTTGTTGAACCACTTTCCCGATCTGCTTGATATCTTCGAACGGAGGGTTCAAGTGTAAATGACTCCGATTTTGCATTCCAGTATTTCCAAAATGGGACGAGCGTGGGGTGTGAAAGAGGCGAATTTGAAAAGCTAAACCGTGAGCGGCTTGGAAGGACCTTTACGCCAAAGTGACTCTGAATGTTCGGTCTGAGGGACCTAATACAGAACGGCATCCCATATAACAAGGTGTAGCGGGTCCAGGAGGGCCCTACAGCATGCTCCACTTAGCTCACGATCCTCCCAACCAGTACAGGCAATAAACCAGTTTTGGACGGGGTCGGCTAAATTTACCTGGAGCCCACATCCTTGGCCGAAGATCTCGATGCCTCTTTGGGGCGGTGGGCGTTCTGAGCACATCCTCAAGAGAATCGTTCATCATCGCATCGTCCCGCCCGATCTCGGCTCGTATCAAGTGTTTGTTACGAGTAACTCAAAAACACGGCATCATCATGTCAATAATACGGCAATCGCCCGATCGCAAACTGTCAAATTACTCGCCCAATTACTAATCCGTTCTGCTCAGTTGACAGTTGACGTTTTCATGTGAGATTCTTCGATTAAACGTTGTGTTTCGTGGAGTCGGACGAGGGTAGTATGTACCAATATAGCATTTTCACGTCAAATTGGAGGTTTTCCATTTCAAATTGGAGGTTTTACACATCAATTTGGAGGTTTGACACATCAATTTGGAAGTTTTCCATTTCAAATTGGAGGTTTTACATTTCAAATTGGAGGTTTTACAATCAATTTGGAGGTTGACGGAAATACATGATTTAATTCTGGGAAAGCAATAACAACAAATTAGCGAGTGAAACGTAACGTTCAACAAGTAAGAATGAACATAATGAATGGAAAAGAATGAACAAATTTTTCAACGTAAGTCTCTCCCTGCAGCATAATTTGTGCAGTCCGATGTGGTGACAGTTGCAACGCTTCGGGTTATCGTGTCACACAGGTCGTGGTTTGTTTGGGGCTCACTGAGGATTTGTCTTGCTGACAACTTGATTTTTGAAAAGCAGTGCTCCACTGGATTCAAGTTGGGTGAGTAAGGGGGCAGATATTTCACGTTAAACCCCAATTCGATCATGTTGTGTTGCACGGAGTACCTAGGTATTTTCAGAATCACCGGGTGTTTCCGCCTTCTACGCGGGCTAGCGTTGCGGCGTTTAAAACTAATGCGAAACGAACCATTTCCGTCAACCTCCAATTTGAAATGTAAAACCTCCAATTTGAAATGGAAAACCTCCAATTTGAAATGGAAAAACCTCCAATTTGACGTGAAAATGCTATAGATGAAAACCTGTATATTTGTGTAATTAATAATAGAACCTACATTTCTCCAAATATTCTATGCAAAATGTTCAAAATTTTATCTCGTTCTGTAAATTTTAAAAAATCCAAACTATTTTACAATACTTATCGTTTGTATAAAACACGATATTGTAAAATAGTTTGGATAAATACTATTCCATCCTGATCGAACTGTGTACGATTTTGGTTTCAAATTAAAGACATGGCAGGGTGATGTATAAATCAAGCCCGAAAATCGGTGAAAATTGGGCGAATGTGACATGAAGGAATCCGATGAAAAAACCGTGATAAAATCTTCCCTATTTTAATATCAAATCGAAAATCCAAAATCGATTCCTGCCAGAGTTGAAGTTTGTCATATAAGTGTGTTTACTTGTTGAAAATGTTTTACCTTTTGTGGGACAATAAAACCAAACTCGGCAATCATTTTGAATAGAAAATCAACTGCCTAAAAACGATGGAAATGAATTGAGTTTTATACAATTGTACCTATCAATACGAACGTTAAACTTCTATTATACCCATAAATACGTTTATGTTTTGGTTTGACAACGACATTTCAATGTCTGAGTGTGAGCAAATTGTATAAAAATTTACTTTCGTAGTAAATTGGCAATAAGAACGAAGAAATCGAAGAAATAACTGGTTTTATGTTAAATGTCTCCATTTTACTGGTTTTTTCGCCATTTTTTGTCGAGGTATATACATTTTTCAACGCTGAACATGATTGTGAAGTCATACACGTATGACTCAAGTAACAAGTAACATACACGTTTCTTCATCTTCAAAATAAATCTTGAGAACTGAATAAGATATCGTAATTCTGACTTTACCTTCGTGTTCAGCATTAATAGCCTTTAAAATGAGGCGTCACTTGTCAGACTGTTTCATTTTTGGAATTTAAGGGTAATCCCCCCCCCCATTCGCCAAACCCCCCGTAGAGTCCACCTACGATCTTAGCCTTTCGATTGCAAAGACAGATTTTTTGTGCAAATTTGAACTTCTTATCTCAATTCTACCGAGAGTTATCGATTTTTTGTGTCTTTCGGCAGTGAATTCAGGATGATCTGAAACGGATTTTGGTCTAATAGGTTTTCGAAAATTCGAGTTTTAAAAATTTTGGACCATGAACACTAGCTTCCTAATCGCTAAAATGAAGTTTTTCTTCTCCAAAATCGCAAATTTGAGGGAAAAGTAGTGGTGTGTTGTAAAAATGAGGAATTCAAGAATTTTCTACGTCAACGAATAAGCGGATAACCCATTCTGAACATTTAAAATACCGCTTTCCCGAGGGTGTAATAAGAGGTGCCCTGTATGTAATAACATACTCGTATTATAACTTTATCAAAAATCCAACATTTAAATCTTGTGAAATGTTCGAATACTTGGCCTAATGGGGTGCTGTGTTACATGTGTACGGTTCAAATTTGAATTCCGGATGTCGCATATGTTTCAACGTTGTTTAATAATCGACGACAACCCTCTGACCAGCATCGACCTACCGATCCTTATTCATATTGAGGGCCGCTCCATCGCGACAAAACGGGATAAGATTTATCGAGGATATTTACAAATCCGTCGTCTGATATCAGTCTCCCCCAAGAAGGCGAGCTCCCTCTAATTGGACTTATTGATGCTTTGAGCTTCTGCTGCCAGACCAGGTTTCCATTTGAATTCCTAAATTTCTCTTCGACAAGATTAAATTAAAGAGATAAATTATGCAGTTCTGAGCAAAGGAGGTCTCGGACTTCGTGTTTCCGTCTTTCGCATTAAAAAGGGTCTATTTTTGTCTTTTTCTTTCTAAATGGGATTCTTCTGGGGGATTTTTCGCCTAATCCACCGACTGAGGGCACCACGTTCTGGGGGCCATTAGCCGCGGTCCACTCAACCTTTTTCCAAGTCTCATCCGTCTTAAGCCGGGTGGGGAAAATGCAGAAATGAAGCGGTGCTTAATATACAAGAAATACGGACGGAAAAAGGCACATCTGAGGTAAATTTGCATTTCCAGGATACTCTAATGACGTGACGGGCGTGGTACTAAATATGGGGGAGATTAGTCAATGATCATTGTCAAGTGGTCTTGTAACGACGGGAATTAGTCTTATAGTCATATTGACATTAACAGTCGTCTGTAAGAGAAAAAACTCAGGCTTGACTTGCTACTATTACCCCACAACCCACTCATCAACTTCTCCTGACATTATAAAACGATTGCACAGTTGATTTAGAGCTCTATTGATAACATTTGATATATTCGTATTATCTCAAATAAGGAGTATATCATCCACCTCCCAGATCAAACCGTCTCAACTGGCCTCATTATCGAAATTAAAATAGTTCAACTGGTGCTCATGATTCCTCAAGTGACATTTAGATCACACCATCCAAACAGTAATTAAATAAAATTAAATATTTATGTCATTACACCTCGGGCACTAGACATATTAGTCTGTACAACATAGTCGTATTAAGAGCCCAAATTGCATGCGTACACCAACTGGTTTTTCAAGCGAGTAGTAAAGTCAAAGATACTACACGACGCTTCAACCGCTTTCATAATTATTAAAAGAGTTCAATCAGGCCAACCTGTAATTTACGAGGGACATTGGACGTGCTCCCGTAGCGAGAATATTATACTCACTCAATGCACATTATTATAGTGACCCATTTGGATATTTATAGTGGCGATTTTGTTGGCGATGCGAGCTTCCACAAATTGGGGAACAATTAAGAATAAAATTACTCTTTAAATTGCTGCGATCTCACCATCAGTTGCTAACCGCATACGACCACTGATTAGATTAGAGTAATCATTTGGACAATCAGGGGTCTTCAAGATGTGAACCCGCACCACAGAACACGTGAATCCAGAAGTGGCTGCAATTGCTGAGCCAGCTCTTTACGGTGGTCGAAGAAGCGAGTTCTTCGGGTAGCTATCGCTGGACCAACGCTGCAGCGTTCCATTGGTCATTATTCCACTCCTCTCGTGGACAGTGAACAGTCGTGTTTTACCGAGCGATGAGCCAAGTTTAGTGACGGGCTCCTTCTCATCCCCAAGATTATGAACATTCCCCATGCTGACTGCCTGTCGGGAGTCTCGGTCGGCCCTTGGCGTTTTACCTAAGAATCTTACGATTCAATGGACACAGAAATGGAAACAGGGAATGTTCATAATCTTGGGGATGTGAAGGAGCCCGTCACTAAACTTGGGGATGTTCATCGCTCGGTAAATAACGGAATGCAAGTCGTGTAAATTATGTTTGAGCACACACTGGGGATTTGGGGGAAGGCTATCGTATAGATATTCATATGTATTAACACACGTCCTGAATGGTTGCTCCTGCATCGTCAGGGAAAGATCCTGTGGTTTGTTATTGAATCTGATAAAAAATATATTTAGAAAAAATCCTACGTATTGGAGGTCTAGTGGGATAATAAAACAAGATGCGAACTCGATTGTTCGGATGGATATTATTCATGAAGATCAAAATACACGGTCATATGCCTCTCGTTTCGGTAAAAATCACGACTCACGTCATGAAACCAGAGCTCGGCAACAGATGTTGTAATCAATGTGCGATCACGCCAACTCAATTGTCATTGAAAACTTCGAAAAGGGGAGATCGCAGGTAGGTGACTATAGAAAACCCCTAAACCGCATTAGGGCTGCACAGAATCGGAATAAAAAGGACAGATTTCCAGAGATGATCGGGCCTTTGGGGTGATGGGAGATTCATTGTTGAGGATGTTTGGACCCAAAAATCGCCTTAGGAGGGGAACAGAGTTTGATTTTTCGACGAGAACGCCGAAGACTTCAGGACCTCTTGACCCCCGACCCTGGACCATTTGACCTGATCGGACCTTACAGAGAGGAATCCCACGGGAATACGATCCAAGCTGCAGTTTCCTGATAAGCTTATTCAATGTACGTGGACAGACGCAGTAATGCGCGAATATTGTGAGCGTACGGTAGGTGATTATCTTGTTTGTTCAGGGTTGTTCTTGGGGCATCAAAGTGAATGTACTCGTAATATACTTGCCTGCTGCAGATGTATGCAAAAAGCGCGTGAGTTATGATTTGTCAGCGTAACAACACCCATTCAAAGCAGACGAGTAATACCTACTCAAAACGAAATTTTCCATCTCATTGTACTGAACAACTGAGTGATAGTGGCTTTCAATGGTGCATCCTTGACTTTGCTGAACTGTACGTTTTTTAAGGGCAAAAGATGTCTTGGATATAAATTATACCCATTATACGTTGAGACAGTTACTGGTCACCAAAGGCAACCGTCTTGGAAAATAAGAATATACTGGAGGACTCATAGAAAATAAGAGGTGTAGTGCAAACTCAACAACATCCCAATCTAAGCTCGAATTCGGTACGTGAAGGGCTTTAACGAGGATATAAATAGTTCCCAAAACAGGAGAAAATATTAGTTTTTCGAAGTCCAAAGTAGGATTATACACGTAGATATTCGTGTGATTGAACCAGCGACAGAGTACACCTATAAGCTCCATGTCAACAAAAACAAAAACATTTGGCAATTTCTGATCTCCAAAATTTAAAGAAATTATCCGGAGATCAGGAGCTGGATACAAATTAATAATACATAAAACTTACATTAATGATCAAAAATCAAATCAAGTCTTAGAGAAAAAGATTCATAAAGTAAATAGGGAAACGTATCAATGGAAAAAAAATCAGTAGGTAACGAAAATGAATGAAGGAATTTAAATAGTGCTGCATCAGAAACTCATAAACACTTTTTTTTAAATTCTGCCAAATCTTTTGATAAGCTTAATGTTAGGAGGGCTTAATGAAAAATGATAAGCTTAATGAAAAAGTCTGGGACCTAAATAGCATACTTAATTGCCTTATATAAAAATTACACTTGGGATAAGGGATCGGTACCGAGTGAAGTCGAGTGACACCATGTAGTCAAGGGATTTTAGAAAGGTGATATTTATAGTAGTATTGGAGTAAATTTGGCGCATAAGTAAGTCGAGGGGTAAGAATTACAAATTTTAAAAACAAAGGTTTCCTAGGGCTTCGGGCCAGGGGTGAATGTCCGATATTAGGAGGTTACTGAAAGATACCTACACGTAGGGGAAGAAACGATATCCAGAGATCAGTTAATAGACATTCTAAACGGAAGCAAGTGGGAAGAGCTGTGCTATTTTGTAAAACAGGCTTGGTCGTACAGAAGACTACTAAGAAATGAGTTTAATTATAGGTAACTAGAAACATATAGACTTGAGAAAGAAAATAATAATTATACGTCTAACAATAGAATAAAAAATACACGAAAGAAGAGTATTAAGTGCTAACTTACAAACTAATTAAGAACTAAATAAACAATAAAAATGATTAAAGCCTACCTAAATTACCTATTCTCCCAAAACGGTGAACTCCGGCTGAAGGTAATCATCAAACCCTGGTCATGTCCAATCATCAAACCCAGGCCTTGTACCAATTGAAGTTTTTCATTCATTCATTTATATTCGTGTGATTGTTTTAATAAGAGTATCTAGTTTGACATCGAGTAAGTCTTTTTCGATATTTGTTGAATCAAAATCCGATCTCAAATGCTGGAGAGTACGTCGAAAATCCGATTTGAAGGCGAAAATCGTGCTCAAACATCATAACAATGCGCCGAGTAAAGATACACCTCTCAAACAGATTTGTGAGAATAACAAATAGCTTTTTAAAAGCGTCTGCTCAAAAAAATATAAAAAAATAAAAAATTGGGCCCCCGCGCATGCGTTTTCTGAAGGGGCTTTCTCGCGAGTTAGCGGCGAGCGCCCACCTCGGGGCCCCTGTCCTGACAAATGATCCCGGGGGCCCGCTCTCCACTATAATTATCATAATGATATATTTCTCACTCTGCCGGGCCCCGCCTCCGACGATGCTCCTTAAAACTCGAAAACCAAACTGCAGCTTCATTATCCCTCATGGTTTGCAATTACGGCTATTATTAACCGTTTCGACTAATCGTCTAAACATAACAAACGCCGTAAACAATTCGTTTTGTTTTTATTTTTGTTTCGTTTATCAGTTTTGTTAATTGAAATATTAATCAAGATCTATCAGTGTTCTACCCGGATCCACAAAAAAACCAGTATTCATTTTTTTCTCTCCATAATTTCACTGCGATTATAGCAACATCCGACGGGGCAATAATTCAATGGGAGGTGATAATTATAATGAGACTAGTTTTTCATTTACAGTTTGAACCTTGTAGAACATGTTTTGATGATTGAAAATAATGTAAATTTACTCTAGTTACTTAACGAACTTCTGATAATTAATTGCTTTCATTCCCCAACTTTCGCATTCGCAACAACAAAACGCATCCTCCTGAAGGGCCAATTAGAGGACTTGAAATATGTAGTGGCGTACTCCAATTTAGTGGCGTTGGTTGTACAAGGGAAGACTGTAGAATATGAATAATCAATTTATTTTTTGTACTCACTTTTAGTGCACCACGTATTTTAATGCAACTTATAATGCTACTTGTTCTGACTCATAAAGAGTATTTACGAGTACATTACAAAACTAAGATTTTGGTCATTTGGCCCGTTTGAATATTTAGTACTTATTATTCCACATGAAACACAGTCGTGGCTTTGTCACTACACCATGTAGGAACACTTGAAAAGGACATAGACAAAACAAGTTTTGATTTCTTGTCTCAGTTAATACCTCGTGCGTGCTCTGATCAAGACAGTGTGAATCATAGTCAGGAAATATAAATTAATAACTAACAGGGCTTAACAGAGAGTACGGTTTAAATTGAGATGAAACCTCCAGTCACATTTGAAGTGCGCAAAACTGGGAGTAGTTTTGAGAAAATAATGATCCTCACTGGTGGTCAGTTTCGTCCATATAATTTCACCAATTAATAATCTGTACCGTTACAGCTTATGTCCGCTGAAATTTTTTAACGGCACACCTCAACATTTCACTCGTTTTATATAAAATTTGAAAAAAAATTCGTATACTCGCACTAAATTAAATTCAAGCATTATGCAAATGGCGCAAGGTGCACCCAGCGGGAGAGCGGCCCGTTTTCATTCTGCCCGTTTTCGGCCTTTGCGGATGTGGGCAGGATCGTGTTCCTACCTCGCTACCCATCCATCACTTCATCCCATTTCTGGGCAAATAATCTAATGTGTCTGAAACCCCTTTTATAGGAAACTCCTCCTATTCGAGCTTGTTGTCGGGATAAAGAAAAAAGGAGGGATATAATTACAGTAATTGGGCAGGGACCAGAAGGGAACGGGTGATCTCCCGAGTCGGGCTGCGCCCCGGACGCCACCATCTTATTTTCCCCTGTTTGATTAGAAATACGAGTCGTTAACATTCCGCGGAGACGTTTCTCTGGGTGATCCCCTTTCACTTGTTCTTTGTCGCAAATAACCTCGTTGCCCGTCGTTAGACTCCCGTTCGCCAACTTTATTTCAAATGGGAGTTCGCTCGGATTGGAAGAAACTTAACGGTTTAGGTCGGTCGGGAAGGTGTCTTAAGGACTGTACATGGTGCCAATGATGGGGAAATCAAACAAAATTAAATCTACTTATCCCGGTCACGCTCATTTCATTTAGAGATGGGTATTTCCATAAAGAGACTCTGAGATTTAGTATCCTAACGGTACATCCAACCTGCAATGGGCGGCCAATCGCGGTAGGGGTATCAATGATCAATCACTGACCACACCAGCAGTTGTGTTTGGTGCAAACTGGTGATGCCCAATGATGGACTGCCCGGTTGGATCCTGGCATCTAGGTGTGGATGCAAAGGGGACATGGAGAAGTGAACTATTTCCTGACTCAGTTATTCTCAGGACATAGACTTTTTTACGCCTACTTGTGCAGAATGGGGAAGGTGGATACCCCATCGTGCCGCAGCTGCCAGGATGTGGAGGATTATGCGCTCCACATGTTCTTTGGATGCGCGAAATGGGCAGAAGAAAGGAGCATTTGTGCATCAAGTCTCCCAATAAGTCACCAGAACTATTAGTTGCCAAGATGTTGCAGAGTAAGCAGCATTGGACCCTCACATCAGAATATGTGGAGGAGGTGCTGAGGGCAAAAGTGCTCCTTGAACGGCAGCAAACAGAGGGCACGGACAGACTAAGGGAAGGAGAGAGAAGAGGACTGCCGAGGACTCAGCCCGAAGTAATGTGTTAAACAGTCCCAGGCTGAGCTCTAACACGGGAAAGGTAGGTGAGGTTTTAGTGAGGTTTGAGTCCCAAATAACCTGGAGGCGCTGTCTTCAAGAAGTATATTACAAGATCTAAATGCCACCTATGGATCTTGAAGATTTCCTCACCGTCCTACGAAAGAAAAAAAAAATCGACAACAATTTCGTATGGCCTCTCAGCGGAATTTTGAGTACGAATGCCAGGGTGAGGACCCATCCTCATCACCTGAGTGAGCTCAGTAGCTTCTGTATGAAAAACTACTTTGTTTGTTTACGCGGCAACTCCCATGTACTTAAGGGGGTTTGAAACATTTTTAGATGGTGAGAGAGCGAATACTCCAGAATGAGGCCGAATTCTTTGACTGAGCGTAGCTATAGTCGATAAAACTTTCTGAGCTACCAGTGTCTACAAGAATGGTAGACGAGATGTTGTTGACTTGCCCCTGACCTACAGCCTTGGATAGTGCCCCTCGTGAAGCAGCAGTACTAATACTTGCTAGGGATGCAGACGCTAGATGTCGACTTACTCTGCGGGCATACTTTCTGGTTGTGACCTTTCTTAGTAAAAGATTTACAGATCGCATCTATGGCTACACATTCTTTCCTGGAGCGATGCCTTGATATTCGCACATCAGTCTGAGTAGGTACCTAATTTACAAAATCGATTATTTGCTTTCGATTAATCAAACAGCGATTATTCAATACCAATTAATTGTTCACACCGCTAGTTAGCTTACGATTAATCATTTGGTGTTAAAACCGATTATTTGGTTTCGATGTTGCATCCCTATGCTCAATAGCACACAGTCGTAACCAAATTCCTCGTACAACACAAAATACATTGCGAGTTCATTGGATATCAATTCCAAATATACTTCACATTGCACGTTATCGATGAGTAGGTCTAAGTATTATCTAGTAGATCTATGATGGAATGAGCAACTAAGTTGTTTTCGATCTTCAGGACACATAGAAGAGGGTAATATTGGAGCTAAAATCAGTAGATATATAGTCGCTTTAGCTGCTTTATGCCATACGCCGATTTTTGAACATTTCGAGTTTGATCAATTATTTAAAAATTACCTATATACATAATTGCAATTAATTGACCTTAAATAGGCTTATTTAGTTCATGCTTATTTAGCTTGTAGTTGAATCAAATTGTTCCAGTGATGCGACAAGTTTGCGATGAACCAAACTATGGCCGAAAATCGTGAAGAATAGCTGACGGCAGGACACTTGTTCCTCGAGGGATATTTTCCCGAACGAAATCCAACTCCAAGGACCTCCGGTTCGACCCCGGTCTTCTACCTGAGGGATGATGTCAACGGGAGGCCAGGGGACGACTCCGTGATTAATCAGGAGTTGAGGCGAAAAGACACCGGACACCGGAGCCGTTCAAACCACCGTGTAATATGGAAAAGGGATACGGACCGACCCCTTCGGTGTAGGATTCCTCTGCCATCCTTCGTCGACACTGGTCGATTGGGAGTTTTCAGGATCGTTCGGTCTTTTTCGATCCGAAACCGCAAAACCCTGTTGCTCAACGTGAGGGCCCCGGAAATGAGTTCCACATGAATTTCGATGTTAAACGCTCGCTTCCTTTCACATCTCACCAAATCATATCGATTCGATTGGGGAAGAAGATTAAGTGAAGAAGTCAGCCTCGATTCCACATCTGAAGTCGAATAAATTCCCTATCATTCAATTCCTTGCCTCACATTTTCTAACAACCATTGGAATCCACCTCCCTCACTACTGGTGGCTTCGTTTATCTATAAAAATAGACATGAAAATTTTTTTATTTGTTCAAAATCCTAAATCCCCGTGTTCTTCACCGATTGCTTTACAATGTTGATACGATTTGGAATTGAGCGGTTTAAATCTTCTCACATGTTCCATACCAGAAAATTTCAGTCAGGAAACCAGACAATTCCTATATCTGCACAGAAAATTGAATTTATGGGTAGTCCCCCCCCCCCTCTCTAAAACTCCTCAAAACACCCCTTAGAGTGACCCGATTCTACCATCTACGAAGTTAGCCTTTCGATTGCCAGGACGGATATACAAAATCCGTTTCAGACCATCCGGAAAGACACCAAAAATCAAATGACATAGGTCTGAAATGGATTTGGTATGGAAACTTTTCGGAAATTCGAGTTTAAACATTTTTAGACGGTGAAAAAAGGTCCCTTTTCTTTGAAATTTCGCTAATATTAGAATTATGGGCGTTTTTATTGCCCTTCTTCTTCAACCAGACTGAATCACAGCACCACGTTAAGTAACCTAAGCGCAGAGTTTAGATATTCAAAAATCGTCACCCGCCTTGTCATAAACGTAAATCCAAAGAATGTAGCCACAACGTCAAAACCCGTCTCATGTTACCTTCATACTTTTCAGTATTAATACTGTAGAAATTTATGGGTTGTGGTTTGATCGGCCTAATTTATTCTCCCCTTATCACACTTCCTGGAAATCCTAAATATTCCGTTTGAGGGCAGCGTCAAATAATTGGCCCAAGAATAATTTTGAACCAAATTTGAGTCGAGTCCGAGCAATGTTGCATGTTACGCTACCTCAATCAAATCCAACCCCCTTCATTTCACACCATCAGGTTCCTTATATCATACACGCGTATTCAATGATTGGAATGGTCAAATAAATCAACGAATCAACACGCAAACCGACTCTTAAATGCCCTCTTTCGATTACATTAATTACCGTCTTGGTCGTACGCGGATCCCGATTCTGTTCCTGAATCCATCAACAGGTTACGAGATGCCTCGGAGGCAGTTTAGCGTTCATTTCATGTAACCGGCTTCTCTTCAACATGAATATGCAAAAAAAAAAAAAAAAAAAAAAACCAGTTGAAATTAAAGAGGACTATCAGAGAGACGGAGGGAAAGAGAGAGGTGCAGGGGAAAATCGCAGCACTTTGGTGTCTAATTTACCTGATTTACGGGATTTCGTAATTGGAACGAACACCTCCCTGAGCTGGAACAATCGGGGATAGCTGAGTTATGAGGTAAGTGGAAATTTTGTGTAATATGTGTAGTGTAGGATGAGCGTTTAGGCCACTATAAATAACGTAATCCTTTAATCAGGTTGAGGGAATTCGAATTTATAAGGCCATTGTGTTGAACAGAAACAAATTAAACGGGATATTCTCGGTTCAATGCAATTTTGAATCAAATTTAAATCAATTACTTCGAGGTTTTTGAAAGAGAAACTGATTCTATGAATTACTTCTCGTCGGGATAGTGGATCGATCCTGGGAGTTAAAGAGTGGCATTTATGTTCCGACTGAGAAAAATACTGACTTTATGGAACGAGTGCCAATCCGAGAGACTATTGAATCAATTTTGAAGAGCTACCGCTTCTACAACGTATAATCAGTTGAAGGGCTGTGTCTTATTATCAAAGAGCTCGATGCCTGATCGCTACTAAGCTCTAAGCACCGTTAGCTTCAACGCCTAGTTTGTGCCAAGTTTCGACAAATTAAAAAATTATTTCTAAATAGTTTTGATCGTCAATCATGTTTCTGGCGAATTAAAGTAAGTTCCGGTTTCAAGCTAACAGGTCAAGTTCTCCAAAACTTTCGAATTTCTCAATTGGACCTTTCAATGATCACACATAACTAGCAATTTATCCAACCCATATAATTCAAAACGTACAGGTTTGTTCAGAGCTGCAGAATCGGTTCCCATTCAGACGGAATTTTGAGCTGATAAATAGCTCAAGGCGGTTTTATAAGGTGCAGGTGTAAATACATTAAAAAAAAATCATAACAACAGAAAACGACGCCCCCAGTTTTCCCGGTTTATTGTCCCGTTGATTATTGTCCACAAATTTCAATTTGGTTCGTATTTTCTTGTGATATTGAGATGAACTGCTGGGAATTGTCTAAATATTCTTTAATTTTGGCTCATTGTATTCTGTGATGAATGCGAGAATGACGAACTAGTATACGAAGAGCTGCGTACTGTCTCTCATCCAACACACGTTACGATTCAATAGACAGAGAAAATTACCCAAACCAGAATGTGTTGCTATTAGGTACAATACCTCCCTGATATACATCGCTCAGTTACAAAAATTTGTGTATACATTTTTGGACGGAGTTATGAACATGCAATAACGTATCTGTAAAAAGTACGAGAAAATTATCAACTTGGCATCAACTGATAATGTGCACTTTAAAACTGTAAATAACTTGTGAAAACGTGTAAAAGTGGAATGAGACATTTGAAAGGGTAAAGAGACGATGTGAGTGGGCTTAAAAGGGTAAGTTAGATTTATTGAAAAAACTTAGACTTACCAACAGTGAAAATGCAATGTGACATGTACTTACATTGCTGCCACCCTGCAACAAGAGTATTTTTTTGTGAGATTTCTTGAAGTTTTTATAACTTAAATAACATGATACCTTGACAATAATAAAGTGCCATTATAACATTATGATGGTTCAAGTA
Organism: Stenodema calcarata; assembly: GCA_963920205.1. Classification (NCBI taxonomy): domain Eukaryota; kingdom Metazoa; phylum Arthropoda; class Insecta; order Hemiptera; family Miridae; genus Stenodema; species Stenodema calcarata. Next base: position 20,139,600 of record OY986051.1, read on the forward strand.
TGGGTAATAATAGGTAACTGCGATGCAGGTCTGCAGAGGATAATAACATAGAAGCGATAAATGAGTACATAATACTGTTGAAGAAAATAGTGAACAGGAACATAAAAAATAATTGGTTTGAAAATATAAACTGCCAGCTACTACGGCTTTAATACACGCAGTGATCATACAATACTTGGACAGAGTTTTTTTCTATTGAACTTTCATTCAATCAGCATGACACAAAGAGCTAATTTTTGAAATCTCTCAAACTACTCTAAATACATACTACTTTGCACGGTTTTGGGAATTGAACACCCAAATTCGACCACTTTATTGCCCTCCGAAGGATCAAAGTAGTTCTTTATTAAATAATGTTACTTACCACTTATCGTCCATTTTTGTTGTTTCACAGCATATAAATTTATTCAATTTTTAGGATTATTCAAATAGTGAATATTCAATTTTCAATCAAGTTTTTTCGTTAAAAATTATATACCCTACTATTCAGTGAAATTTAAACTATTTTTCAATTACAAAAACCCTAACAATTTTTTGTAATTATTGGAATTTTATACAATACCACAAAAAAGTACTGCCATTACGAAGTGTTTGAGGATGGTGACATCTTCGTTTTCCAGTGAAAATCGTGGATAGCCATAGCATAAGCTCCCAATCTTTAGCAAAACCTGTGATAGTACACGACCATTTCTTAGGAGATTTCAAGCGATACACGACCCTAATTAGTGGGTTTCATGTTTCAAGACGCAGAAGCGTAATTTATTGAAATCTCAAAACACGACGTTTGATTTACAGCCGGTCAAATCATTCAAATTAAAACTGGGGCAGTGGAGTTGGAGTTTACACATTCATCAAATTGCCCCCACAACTGGGCGGGTTACTAATTTGGAAGTCGGAGTATTTTTACGAAATACGAAGGAGTTTTGGGTTGATAACTCGGTGGTTATCGTAATGAGAAATCTGTGTTTTCAACAAAGAGGTCGGTCCAAATCGGGATTTTGAGTTTTCAGTAGGAAGACCTTGAATGTAACAGTGCGTTCACATTTCAGTATAATATACGTATTTCAGTACCTAATGGAAGTTTTTAGTCATGGAGGAAGTTTATAGTTTTCACACAAAAGGCAGAGAATAAAAACAAATAGAGTTTGATCTGAAATATTGACTTAGATTTTAGTTCTGTATCAGTCTTCGTGTGGGAATCCATGTATCGACCAAAACCTCCTAGTATTCAACTGGCTCAAGTCTGAGTTGCTGCTTGGATCCCTGCATGCACAAACGTGAACCATTTCAATAGCCAATTCCTCACAAACCGTTCTCCTGACTCTCTTAATGTATGAAAGAAAGGATCATATATGATCATATATGATCCTTTCTTTCATATATGCAAGATTGACATCAGATCGCCAGTTCCACCGAGTTTAAACGCAAACACTTATGAATTCCGGATTTCAGGTCTGTGAACACATCAATTTTCTAAACATTTCACCATGTTTTCCTTTTCCCTCAAAAGACACTTGACCATAATCGGTAGCCAAATGAAGGGGATTTTCTGGTTAACCCACGTACGTTCCAGCCTCTAATTACTCTCGACATTTGATTCTAATGAGATGATTGGCTCATGACATGCACAGAGGGTTTCACTGTTCAACGGCAGGTTTAGCAGGTTTGAGGTTGCTCAGCAGATTATCACCTTTTTCTTTTTAATTGACAACATTTCATGATATATTCAAATATCACTCCCTAGTTACCCTCAATATTTTATCCTAAAATGATTACTACTGCTCAACGTATAACAGTCCGGTTTCATTTCTGCACCGGTTTCTACACCTTATTTTTTATTCTTTTTTGAAATACAAGTCGCCTCAAAACGCCATATCAGGGGCCGACCGTTTTTCCACAAATATTTGGGCCTTTTTCTTTCCACTTAAGTCGTCATAAAAATTGGTCCAGCGATCTTTGGCTCGCGGTTCCAGTCGAATGGTCCGAACTGGCCCGATCCAACATTGAGAAAGTAAAAGGAACCGCCAGAACCTCTTCAGATCCGGATTGAATGGAATCGAATCCTTTGCCCCCAATCAAAAATTGAGGAAATTTCAACAGGTGATTTTTTTTCGTACTTGAATCGTGAATACCTCGTTTACAATAATGCAAGAATGAATTAGGCCACCGTTAAAATAATAATGTGAGTTAAATAATTAATTAATTTTTGAGTTAGGGAATGAGGTATCCACACCCTTATTTTCCCAAAAAAGTGGTGTGCCAAAAAATGAGACAACAAAATTTGAATACATTTCTTGTATTCGTTCATATAATACTTTGTAAGATACCAGCATGTTTGGATGGTTCAAGGAGTTCAAAACCACACCGTACAGCGTGATGAGTAAGAGCGATTAGGATCGAGGTCACCGAGTCAGTACCGAGATTCACACAGCCAGTTGCTAATTTTGAAGGAATAAATAATATCCATGCGCAGCCTTCGTGGGGTAACTAGTGATTATAATATTAATTCATGGGATCGCCAATCGATTCAATTACGATAAATACGAAAGAGGCGCGTGGTCGTGCGTATGATAAACGGCTTATAGATATGGGAATAGGAATAATTAACAGGGCAATATTCAGCGGAATAGGATGTCGTACTACATTGTGGGATTCAAACTGGGATTGTAAAACTTGTCAGGCGAGACCCGCTAGCACCCCGGGTGGCGGCTTGGAACACTTTATGAAGCCCGCATTGGTCTTGTATTTAAATGGAACAGAGAATTGAACGAAAACCCGTCGACGGACGCATATGATGCAAATTTTGCAAAGTGGTTCAATATTTTGAGTTATTTGCAATGATCGATGAAAAAATTTATTTTCCTGGATTTCTCACTACCTACTTCGCAACTTGGAAGCTCGTGGAATTTAAGACTTTCTGTTTTGCCGTTTTTCTTGAAAATGTATGAAAATGTATGAAGACCCGAGTATTTCTTCAACGCTCTTCCACCTTCGTCTTCTACAGACGTAAAGACTACCTGAAAAAATATTACTTGTTATTCGCTTCATTGAATCCATTTACGTTTCTAGATGAAGATCGCCATAGTTAATCGTTATTATATTTTATTTTTCAACTCTTCGACTCAATCCTCAATCTTTCAGTTTTATTAAAACAATAAGTAGGTAGTACAATCGATTTCAAAATAAAATAGTTTACAATTACCTAGGTACATAATAATAGAATTAATTAAAAGAATAGGTAAAAATAAATAAAAAACACCTATTGACTAACAAACAATGAAAAATGACCTCATGATTAAAATATGCAATTAAAAGAAAATATAGTGTGAAAATTACTTAATTTTTCGTCCAACCAGTTGGAATACGTATATCTTGTAAATTTTGGGAATAAAAATGTAGGCCATTTTCCAGCATGGTGTAATTACTAACGAGTCATTTTTTAACTAAGCTTTGGAAAATGAAATTTCCCTTAGAATAAAGACAATAGGGAACGCCAGTGTGTCAGAGAATAATTCTTTCATGGTCAAAAATCAAAAATTGGTGACTCACGAAACGAATAATTTCAAACGAAAAAATTTTTGTTCATTGTTTGTTCACTACCAGATTGAACTGAAAATGGCGAATCTGAACTTTCCCCGCTCAACGAGGTCGGACAGGGTTGTAGTTGATACAGCGGCTGATAGGGGTGGCTTTCATCCACTGCTTTGGGGAGCCAATCAAAGAGCGGTGGTAGATGACGTACATTGCTGCCCTCTTCCCGCTCAATACGACTTCAAACTTTTTCTCCAGAAAAATAAGTACTGCCTTAAAAATTTGTTTACCACTGTCTTTAATTATTCTGAAGGTGAGTTCTTCTCAAGAGAAAAAAATCACTGTCTCCCCTATTATAGAGGTGTGCCAGACAGACAGGGGTAGTATGGTCAAACTACTGTATAAATACATTCAATTTCTCTGTATTTATTTCAAAAAGATTAATCAATGGGTGTTGATCTTCAAGTTTCATGTTCTAAACCTAAATAATGCGGGCACATATCGGTAATATTGAGGACATGGTGTTTCGTTTTAAAATTCCATCCCACTTCAGTTGTCAGTTCTGTCGCTGAATCACATCAAAAGCCCGGTGTTCCTACGTAAAGCTGCTTTTGAGAGGTTTTTTCTCTTCTCATCCTTCCCCTCTCATGATTTCTATCCCCTTCAGCCCCGCTGCATCCTAATCCCGCGCATCGGTTGCCGTCTTATCGAATCAATTCCCAATAGGATTCCTTACGTCGCCGTAACGCGTTGCTAGTGAGGGTCATTTTCAGCGGCTGACGGTTCAGATTACATGCGCCCCTATGATTTAAGACAGGCCGATGTTCAATACTAATTGGACCACAATGGAGAAAAGCAGAAAACGAACCGACCTACCATTTTTTGTGCACTGCTGGGAAGATATTTTCAAGTGCAGCAATTTAGGTTCATCAGATTGAGCGTGGAAGTACAAGTGGAAATTTGGCTCAATAGGTGTGTGCAATCCTACAATTGACCCAAAACCGAATGAGATTTCTCTCTTTGTTCTCATTCAACTGCACTTTGGGTTTGATATTGAGTATTAAAGCAGGTACATAAATGGAGGTATGCTTTTAAGTCCTGGAGTACCATTTCCTACCCTTATCTCCTCAAGCAATGAATTTTACCACCTTTCAACATAGGTTCTGATAAAGTTTTCAGGTGGGTTTTTGCTTTATTGATGCAATTATTACCTTAATTTTTCAAATAAATCAATATTTGTATTGATATATTGAAATCCCATAGTCAAGCAGATGTTTCTGGGCTCTCATCAAGTTGATCGGGTTCGTCATATCATAATTTAGTCGAAAGGTGACTCGTTTGGACATGTAATCAGGCAAATCTCGCTTCCAAGTTCAGTCAGGCCTCTTGCAGAACAAGTTCCGTCTCACCTTCACCTGAATCTGCATTTTTTTTTTATCACCGAGAAAGGAAACGAGTATTATGAGGAGCGACGCTTGCAGAGAACCTCATTCACTTTCTCAAAATCACTAATAGTTCGGAGGACTTATTGGAGTTGTTGAGTTAGCTATTGAAAAGGAGGGATACAATGATAATTTACACGGTTCTATTTATATAATATATAGATATTATCTGCTAACCGTACGGTCAACATACACACGTATAGTTTCAAAACATCGGTAAAAGTGCTAATCCACTTCCTGTGAAACAAAATGAGCCACCTAGACCAGGTATATAAGCAACTTTAGAAGGTTAAATTTGACTCGAAATATAGTGGATTTCTACACTTTTCCCTTACTGGCTGTAAACTATGCTCGAACGGAAGCAGGATGTTCACTGATAAGTAAAAAATCCAGCAAATGTTTCCACAACGGCCTGAATCACTGTTCTACGTACAATAATAATAATATTATTAATTATTAATTATTAATTATTAATTAAGGATAATATTATTATCCTTGTGTCTCTTAACTCTACAAAATAATTAGGGTGATTGGGTGAAACTGGTTGTGATTGGGAGGAGTCGGTAACAACCTAAGTAATGGTGTTTCTAACTAAATTTCGGGCCGACCTAATGTAATGATTTATTCATATGAATTATCGATAATTTATGAATAATAATCCAATGAATTATAATTGGGACATTGAGTTAGAAAACTGAAGAGACGATCACAGAGCTAGTTTACTTGGAGATGACCATTTGACCCGGAAAATTCATGTGTTCTACTAATTCTAGTCTATACATCAATTTCAGGATTTTCTCTCTTTCGGTTTAAGCCCCCGCGTTTCTTCGTGGACACGCCATCGATCTCTTGGATTCAAAAAACAGAATTTATTGTAAATGTTCGACATAACCGTATTCGGGTGTGACGGTGTTTAGCTCAACCCACTCAAGGGTCGATCCATTGAAATCGGACAATCGACTGCGGATTTTGGTTCCTTCGACCTCATTTCGTCGTTAATGGGGCAGTGCACCTACTCGAGAAGCATTCATCACGGCAAACACATAACTCACCGGTTTATGGACACAATTGAGAAACTGTGTGATATGTTGTTAGAAAACGAGTTTCGTAGAATATTATGAACGACCTCATTTCTACAAACCTACGATATCGTAAACAATTAAATGACAAATAATAGGGTCAATAAATTGTCAAACTATCAGATTCACAAATGTTAAGGGGTGGAAGTTTATGAGGTGTCTCAAATGGTAAAGCTGTCACTATTGTCAAACCTACAGATCCTACCTACAGCCCGAGCTTCACTTGGTATTCTTACGTATTAAACGATGACGCAGTCTTCCAAAACAGGCTGAGTTTTCGGAAACAACATCCTCATCATTCTGCACTCTTGATTTTAACGTAAATTCGTGTTTTGGTGCAACTACAAAATCTCAGAATCGATAATAAATTAGTCGGATATTTTGTTGCTGTTGTGCAGAGCAAAATTTTTAGGTACCAACAAGCATCTCTGATGAGTATAAACGAGAATTTGGGTCCTTGTCCAAGAGAAGGATCGTTGCTCACATACGAAGTGGTAATACGACCGTAAGTCAAATACCTACGAAATAGACTCAAACATTTATTCGTAATAGTGCAATATCTTCAAGTTCAACCGATACAGTGAATTCGAATCGAAAAAATGGATATTTGGAGACTATTGGGCGAACTGTGGGCCTTGAGCTATTGAGTTGAAATCGATCGAATCAGCTCCGCTGGAAGTTATTAATAGTTTGAGGTCCTTGAGGATTGCTGATTACCATTCGAGTCACCGGGCTTCAGACTAACGGCAAATGTGGAAACGAGGGTATTTTATCGATTTTATTTGTGGCCAACATAATTAAGAGAGACGCTCGAGTTTATGAAAAGTGTAGAAAGATAAGAATCTGGACGTTTTCGGGAGGGGGATACTCGGGAAATGCGGGGTGGTAAAGTTCAAGATTCCGAAGAAGTCAGTAGTCACACAGGGTTTATTACGAGGCTCCGATTCCAGTTCCGAAGCTGGTTCGATAAATTAATGTTGCAATCTAATATAGAGGTACAAGTGTGTCTGAAAACACGTTGTAAGTACGAGAAACACACAATGAATATGGAAATAATACGAGTAACATAGTATTCGAGGAACAAGAGTTTTTGCATCGTTATTTATAAAACGTTGGTGAGAGGTGAATTTAACCTCTTTTCTCGAGCGAATGGGCAATCGAGGTCAGTCGGAAAAATGTCATAGTGATGATTTAGATGGCGCAATGAGCAAACATCTTGCACAAAATGATTGGTTTAGAAGGAAATGGGTGTTGAATATTACACAACTAAATTTGCAGTGGATACCTACAGCTGTATTTTCTCTTTGAAAGGACATAGAATCTGCAATCCACTAACTACAGACGACAAAACGAAATAGACAGGTGGCAAATCCATGTCACTACACAATAAACTGCTCACAAGCAATATCTACGTTAGATTTAGGGCTATGTGATACATCTGTGTTGTACGAATTATTGAAGGACTATTTTTTCAGAATACTGATAAGTATACGAATTTTGTTGGTTATTCAGGTGCAGTAATAAATAAATCACGTTAAAATAATATAGGTATTATATAAATAAAAAAATATTAAAAACTTTCTAATCTTCTTCGTTTTCAATAATCTGATCGAATCGCGTATTGCGATGCGTTGTACCTATAAATGTTATGAAAGTCCTACATCGCAAACAGGTTGCAGGGTTTTGTTTTTCATTTTTTGAGATGCTTTTTGAGAAACCCAAGTCTCTGTACGAGACGGCGTGATAGACATGTAAAACAAGCAAAACTTGAACTTCTAGGGGTGAGTGGATTCAGGTTGAAGACTCTTGAAGACCGATGGGGACCATGTTGTGTAAGTAAAATATCCCCCACGTGTGACACACATTTGCACATCGAACTCCATCTGGTCCCCCGAAGTTTCGCCCCCGTCGCCACCAGAAACCAACGCCAGGGAAATAACTTTTCGAGACGACCCGAACTGGGGTAAGACTGGTTGATTCTACTTTTTGAAAGGAAAATATCGATATGTCCGCAGTACTGCGCCAAATTTATTGGCCTACCCGAGCCACGTTTTTTTGTGTTTTGAATCGGCCCGAGAACCATTTTGATGAAGATCTTGGGTTCGACTGAATTGTTCGTGTCGATTTGTGGTGATACCGCACTGATATTTATGTCACCTCTGACTACACACAATGAGATCGCAGGATGAAATCTTGCTACCACGCTTTGTTATTCACAGAGCTTCCCACCATATTCACTAGTTCAGATTCAAATTTTATAGTGGAAATAAATAACATTAATCATCTCAATTTTTAGATCTTACACTAACATTTGTGTAAAAAAGCCCCGAACCTGGAAAAGCTCGTTGACAGCCCGAGAATCGAACCAAGGACTCTTCACGGTACCGAGCAGCTCCGCACCAAAGCTCTTCATCCGAGGAAATTCAAATTCAAATTCAAAAATATTTTATTGACATAAGAGTATATACATTGAGTATTTAACAGTGTCTTAAGATATATAAGTATGAACAATATCTTCATCCGAGGAATCACCCGACAGGACGAAGCCGTTACTGCCGTCAGCAGTGTACCCTTGGCCGTTACATTGATCCGCCCCACACAAAATTCCCTCTATTACCTTCCCCCCAGGGACAACTTCATTTATTTGAAATGCACAAGGCTGCACTATGTATATGGGATTTATTTGGTTTTCTTGAAATGCATTTTCGTTTCGTAATTATTAATAAACTGCAGTTGATCTCGAGGATCCAGCGCGGTAATAACAAGAGTGATGGATTGGAATGATACGGGCGGGAAAATGGCATAGTAGGAGCACATCATATTAATACATGACATAGCAAATCATATTATATTATGACGTGCTCGTGCTATGTCATTTACCCGCCCGTATCATTCCAATCCATCACTCTTTAAGTCCCGCGTCTGTCAATTTAATACTATAGAAATTGGCCATTGGTCATCTGCTTCCCGGAGACTGATCGGGTGCAGCTGCTGGCAGGTTTGCAAAATCTTGAATAATCCGCTCAGAACCGTCTCATCTACAAACGTGAAAAAGCGCCGCCAGCCCTCAGGTGCGGGATAATCTTCAGCAGGTGTCACTTTGATAAAAATTGACGAACCGATTTTATTATTTTCCAATTATGAACAAACATTTAATGGATAAAATGGTTCTTTTCTGGCACACTGTGTGGTGTACAAAAAACATGATTGTCGTTATGATCAACATCCTCATTGAACGTAACATTCCAGTTCTCGGTCCAAAATGGTTAAAACTCGTGTTTCCGAAAACTTTGTATAGGTCCGATTCTGACCATCCTTAATCCACTATCAAAAGACACCAAAAATGATATATAGATATATTTATATATATTTATGTATGTGTCACTCCGGACGATAACTCTCGATAAAATTGAGATGAAAAGTTCCAATTTGCACAAAAAAACCGTCTTAGCAATCTAAAGGCAAAGTTTATAGATGGGCAGAATCGGACCAATGTAAGGGGGTTTTCAGGAGTTTTGGAGGGGCAACATTACCCATAAATTCCCAAAATGAGACTGACTGACAAGTACCAACTCATTTTAAAGGTTTTTTTTTCACGCTGAACACAATGGTGGAATCAGAATTGTGGTATCTTATAACGTTCTCAAACTGGAGCACTTTGAAAATGAAGAAACATGGTTGATGGTTGAGATGTTCTTCAGTGGAGACATTTTTCATAAAACCAGGTATTTCTTCGAAAATTCGCTCTTATAGCCATGCTGCATGACTGTGGATTTTTTGTTCATTGTCTTCAATAATGAACCCCTAGAATCGCCCAAGAAAAAATACCCCCCTCAAAATTTGAGGGTTTACGTTTCAAAATATAGATTCCAAAAATCGAAGTAAAAAATTAAAAAAAAAAAAAAAAACCGTCCCTCTGCCGTCCGTTGCACTACCCAGTTAGAGTTGAGCAAAAATTACGAAATTCGGTTTCCGGGTTCCCACGACCCCCACGATGATCCTTGAAACTTTTCATTAACCTGGGGGAAGGGGAAGGGGTTAAAAATGAATTTTAAATCTTTAAAAACGCAACTCTTATGAAACAAGTTTGAACAAGTCCGTGGCCCTTTGCTCAGTGCACGTTGTGCTAAAATTAAGAAATTTGGTTTACAAGTTCGGACCACACCTACGATTATCCTTGAACATTTTCTTAATAACCCACTGGAATAAACCCACTCTCCCCATGGTGGGTTTACGTTTTTATTTCGTATGGTTATGGGACTCGCTTGGACGTTGTATACAGGCCAGTGATCTAGACAAAGACTAATAATCTGTTGTGGAAATAAATCAAATTGGCAGCATTATTAAAATCGTGGTCGTCATTCGAAACTAAAGGAATTCCTATATTACGGTGAATAGTTGGGTTAACCACCTAACGGGAGAGTTATGATTATAGGGTTGTTGCCTGGATTGCCTTGGGACGATGATCTGTGACGAAATATTGGAAGTAGCCCTCACATATTTCCCACGAAGAAACCAAAAAAATACAGTTGAATTTTGATTCAAGCGCATTGACACGAACTAATTGGCTGATTTCAGTTAAATTATTAGTATCACTATCTTCATCAGGGCTCACCTTTCGGCGAGCGGGATCGGTGATAAATCAGCTCGCGGTTCTCCGGTAGTTGGTTAGCAGTCGGAATCTGCTACCAGAGGAATCCGAGAGCTTTTGTCAAAAAGGTGATTTATCCGCTTTGGACGAGTGTCCGCTCCGAATTAATTGGTCATATTCACGAGTTGGGATCCGACGAATCATGCAGTCGTTGGTTTAGAAGGCCGCGGGGCGGGAGCGCGAAGATAATGAGCGACCCTTTAAAAGCTGAGAACCGGCTGGAAAAACTCACCCATTGATCGGGCTAGAGACCACTCCACGCTCAGAAAGAAAGCCGGTAATAGAGTTATTATGCAACTGGGCTCTGTAGCAAAAGAAAGAGAGAAAAAGTAAATAAAAACAACTCGGGAACGAAAGTAAAAAATCACGGCACCGGTTGACTGCCACAACCAGACTAGTTTTTGTGGCATCAACCTGTGAACGGAACCTTTTCTCTGCCTTTCTGAGCTGTCGAGAAGTTTTTTGTGGGTTGATACGGCACAATAGGGCATATTCTAATTGCGAATGTCAAGGCCGAAAGAGTTTTTGTTTTTCTCTTGAGCGACAAAAAGATTTGTGTAGTAGGTCAAGGCCGGCCCTTCGCAGATCTTTCTTTTATTTCATCGGGTGAACGAATTTTTTTGTTAGGGACCGCGGGGGACTACGAGGCACGAAAATAGCCGTTTGCGGAACGAGGAACTGGGCGGGGAAAAAAAGGGTTCGACACCCACCTGTAGTATCGTCATTTTCATAACGCGAGTCCAAACACGGAAAGTTGCCCAGTCGAATTAGACCTCTGCGGGAGACCGGGGGTGACAATAAATTTTGGAAACCACGAGATTGTTTCATCACTCTAATACATACGTTCCCAACCTGGGGTACGCGTACCCCTTGGGGTTACGCAACGACCTGGTTGAGGTACGCCGAAAATATTTGGTAATGACGGACTTCATGTTTTAGTTCCTTTTACACACACAGAACTAGTTGAGAGATCGTTCTCTTCCTATGCTTTCATTAAGAATAAGTATAGGAATAAGCTAAATGCAAGTCCTGATTTAAGAGTGTATTTATCAACCTTTGATATTGATTTCAAAATATTATGTGCAACAAAACAGGCCCAAAGGTCACACTAAAACAGTTTTGACTTGTTTTAAGAATAATTTTGATTTATTTTTTTTCTTCGATAAACTTATTTGCTAATTCTAGTATGTTTTCGTGATAAGAAACATTGTATTTACTTTGCTATTATTTTTTTTACAGTTATTGGTATTTAGAATTTACTAAGTTTACTAGAAACACATATAGGCCTAATTTTGGAGCAATAACTTGATTGTCAAATAAAAGATTTAAAAAAAAACTCTTGCGTAAATATTTACTTTCCATGATTAATGTAATTGCAACTTTTTTTCTTGGGGGTACAATTTGAAATAAATTTATCTCAAGGGGTACGGCAGTGAAAAAAGGTTGGGAACCGCTGCTCTAATAGAACTGTCCATATTATGGACATATTATGTTCCACAACACGCATGTAATAGAACTGTCCTAGTTTTGCAACGTCTTTAGAGCACCCAAAAACCACGAGATTTTACGACTTTTTCCAATTTTCGGCGGACAAAATGCCGAAGGAAATCCTTGACGAAAACCACCACTCCCTCAATTTAAGAGCATGCTCCACATGTCATATGCTCCACATGTCATCCCAAACATTAATTTCGACCATATCATATGGTCGCTAACCATGGTTGAAAACAGCGGACCGACGGATTGTTAGCGAATTTTCGATAAAAAGGAACTCGAATTTCCGAAAAATGTTCATACCAAAATCCGCTCCAGACCATTCTGAATTCACTGCCAAGCGACACCAAAATCATATCTATATACAGGGTGTTTCTTAAGTAGTGGACCACCCTTTCTAACTCCGTTATTTTCAGGAAAAAGAAAAAAAGCTTCTAAAGTAACCCCCCTTCGTTTTTTACAATGAATTCAAATATCTCATTCCCGCACTTTGCGCATGCGCAGAAACATGCGCAATGGACACCAACTTCGGTTTTTCAAATGGGTACTCTAATTTTTTATTGCAGATTCAGATCCTACGTAAAATCATGTGCCACACTTGGGGATTACTATTTCCTGAAAATAACGGAGTTAGAAAGGGTGGTCCACTACTTAAGAAACACCCTGTATATTATGTATGTGTCATTCCAGGCGATAAATCCCGATAGAATTTAAATAAAAAGTTTAAATTTACTCGAAAAATCTGTTCTGGCAATCGATAGGCTAAGTTCGTGGATGGGCAGAATCGGGCCACTCTTAGGGGGGGTTTTCGGTAGTTTTAGGGGTGGGGAGGGGGGTTACCTGTAAATCCCCAAAATGGAACAGTCTGACAAGTGATATCTCATTTTAAAGTTTTTGTTAACGCTGAACACGACAGTGAAGTCAGCATTACGATATCTCATTAGGTTGTCAATCTGGAGATTTGAAGATGAAGAAACGTGGTTGTTACTTGAGATGTTCTTCACAGCTCATCTGCTCTAATCTGATAAATGAATGAGATACTGCATCTCTGACTTCACCATCGTTTTCAGCGTTGAAAAATATATAAACTGAGATGTTACCCGGCAAAAAAAGGAGACAACATTTGTTATAAAACCAGTAAAATGGAGACATTTTACGTAAAACCAGTTATTTTTTCGAAAATTCGCTCTTATAGCCATCCTGCATGAATGTGAATTTTCACGGTTGGGATTGACTCCTGCAAATACGGATTTGGGGTACGCTGGTGAAATAAGTTGTAGTCAGTTTCACGACTTTTCCTCATTTCCTTACTAATTTGGACTGGCTCCAGTACGCTCATGTCATAAGTGAAATACTCAAAAGTGGTACTATTTGCCAAATTGTTTAAATGGCCAGAAAAGCGAATTTCTGGGCAAAATCCCCCACCAAATTTGAACTAAAAATTTTAGAAAACGCCAACTTATTCCTAGGTCCTACCACCTAATTAGATTTTCTTTGTAATTAAGAATAAAATTTGCAGTGTTTAGGTTCCAAGTTCCGAAAAAATCCACAGTCTATAACTGTAGCTATAAGAGATAACTGGTTTTATGTCAAATTTCGTCTCCTTTTTTTTGGAGAGTAACACCTCCGTTTATAGATTTTCCAACACTGAGCACGATGGTAGAATTAGAATTGCGATATCTCATTCCGTTATCAGATTAGTAGAGTAGTTGTAGAGCAGATGAACCCTGAAGAACATCTCAAGTAAAAACCACGTTTCATCATCTTCAAACCTCCAGTTTGAGAACAGAATTAGGTATCGCAATTCTGACTTCACCGTTGTGTTCAGCGTAAAAAAACCCTTTAAAATGAAATGTCACTTGTCAGACTGTGTTGGGACTTCATTGGCAATATTCCCCCCTAAAACTGCCCAAAACCCATCCTTAGAGTGGCCCGATTCTGCCCAACTACAAACTTAGCCTGTCGATTGCTAGGACGGATTTGGTGGAAATTGGATTTTTTTTTAATCTCAATTCTATCGTCTGGGATGACACATACATAATCAAATCATATATTGATATATGTGATTTTTGGTGTCTTTTGTCAGTGCATTCAGGAGGGTGTGGAACGGATTTTGGTATGACAATTTTTCAGAAATTCGAGTTTTTAAAATTTTGGACAATAGCTTCGTTTTCTTTGAAAATTCACTAAAAGTAGGTATTCATATCTAAGGTTTGATGCGGATTTGTATAGTCGAAAAATGCAATCATCGCTGAATGGAAACTGTAATAATTTGAGCTCATTTGAACTCTTGGAAGACTCGTAAAAAATATTATAATTCAGTGAGTTGACGCAACACCAATATGTCGATATTTTTGAAGTTACGAGCGGAAACGGAGCGATAAACCCGTCACTGAAGTCACGCAAGTCATTAGAATCGCGGTTGTTTGTCGCGAACTATCGGCTACCGGTCATATTCAACCTCCCACACCAGCTGGTCTTGTAATAGCGGCTGAAAGTTACAAACGGATTTTTATGGCGAGCATTTCATTTACACGATTGTGAGATGACACATGAAAGCCAATAAGATTGAAACCACCCACTTGATGTCATTTAATATACCAGCAAATCAGTGAAGTAAATACTAGTAACGTTATCTGTTCAAATATAAATCTAATTTCACAACAATCGGCTCAGCTCACTCAGGTTAGAACGACGGATACAATTTTGAAGAGATAGTTTTTTCAACGCACGTGAAAATGAGCTCTGCAGCACAAACAACAAATGTTTCAAAATTTGTGGTTTCCTGGAATTGGTCAAATCGTGCAGGAGTTGTAAATTGATCGACTTAATCCTGTTTTTGTTCAGAGTCATTATCCAGAATACACATTATTTTTGGGGATAGAGTTTTGAAACATTTGAAGCATCGTTTAGTGTCCTTCCGTTCTGCTCCCAATAAGTGAACCTCTCTCGTACAAATCTGTCCAAGGTTACCACTAAGTGAAAAATCTTACACACATCGCGATTATATCATTTTATATTCAAGACTGAACACGTGCCCTCGTTTTTTCGCATCGACGAAAATTACACGTAACTGTTACAAGTATGAAACCTAGTTGACGGCCTATCGGAGAAATATACTGCTGTAGGTGGTAGAGATTCATTAGTAAGTCGGGTAACCCGTTCCCTCCGGCAATACTTGGGTTTATAGTTGGAGAACAAGTTCCTACCAAGTAAGATATGCGTTCTTCGCTATTACCGACAACTTAACGAGGTCCTTGACTTCAAAAAGGCAAAAACTTATTACGCATAACTGGAACGGCCCCTTCGACGGGATTAGGCGTCAGATCGGTGTGTTTCTTTCACGTTCGCAACCTTGAACCCCATTATCTTGGTAGCTGCACCAGGTTTTTATTTTCGATCTCGCGAGGCCACTAATGAATTCGCGCAGGACCTTGGAAAGCTGTTCCCTTTTTCTGCCTCTCCCTTTAAGGTGATTACACGTCACGTCGTTCATCTTGGAGCGTTTCCTTTTCAAAAAACGTTTGTCTTAAATTTCTCAAATGTATGAACTCCTGAATGAACAGAAGGATTTGGAACAAAGGAAATGTTCAATGTGCAAAGTTTGGGAGGACATGGATTTGTTTAAATTAGTACGCCATTGCCCAACAACGTCTCTTGAGGGTTTTGGTTTTTGAAGGCTGAAGAAGAGGAAAAATTATGTTTATTTGAAAAAAATATTATTGTACAAGAAAATCTATTGGACAAAAATGAATATGGCAATGGGCCAAGCCCGTCTGCCAGAGGTAGCACCGCTATCACCCTTAATTTGTGTACTAATTAGTGGGAAGGTACAAAAAAAATAACAACAATAAGAAAATATATTTATAATATTACTGGTTTCTAAAATTATACGGTTAACAAAAAAAGTTTTTTTTTCATGCTTTCTTCCTATTTTTTCCACTCTACGTGACGTGCGATCCTAATTCCAATTGAACTGACTCACCAGCTCCTCTCGGTAGGCCTAGGCAACTTTACAATACTTGGCTAACTGTAACCAATTAGATCCATTCAGCATCTCTAGAGCCGCACCATGAGAAACCTGTGCTGTGCCAAAATTGGCTCTTTGGAACTCTGCAAGGGCTGGGCAACCCGCCAAAAAGTGCAGGATATCTACGGGCACGCCTAAGTTGCACAAGGAACAGAGGTCGGTAAGGTTTTTGAAAGGACCTAATGTAAATAAAAACCTTGACGCGGGAGTTTTTTTATAAAGTGTACAAATTTTTGATAGAGGCGCTGGATTGGAAGAAAATATTGGTAAATAATTTTAATTTCTAGGGGTAGTTGATTTGGTTTTCTTTTTTCTTTTCCCGTTTTAGTGGGTAATTTAGCATGTGGAGAGTAAATGATGAGTAATTATGAACTAAATCCCCTCAAAATACCCTTGATCAAACGTTATCGTAGCTCAAGTTTGATGTAGGTACCTATACATATAATTTTGGTAGTTCAGTTTGACGGTTTCAAGGCTGAAAAAGCCACAATCTTAAGATTTTGACAGACCCTGATATATTTGCTCATTAGGTCATTAGTGAAACTTTTTAACTACTCCAATAAAGTGTGTCGTAATGGAATATAAAACTAGAGCCTAATGATTGCGTTCATCTTATCGGGATACAGCCATCATGAATTGCCGACTGCCTTGTAAATCATAGGAGTTTTGAGGATCTTGGCTCAGCGAGTAGGTGGGTTAAAAGCCGTTTGGAGGAAAAACAAATTTATTATTACGCTTTCGGGCTTATTGAGCTCGCTCGCACTCGAAAGATTTGTCATTAGAAATGAACCAGGTTCCCCAACTGGTTAGTTAATGTAAACAAGTCCATCGGTTCACCGGTGGGAATTTTTGGCAGGGTCATTGGCGGGGATTAGGCGCTGGTCCGGTCGCAGCATGCGGGCTCTGTCTATCGCGAAATTTTTTTTAATTTAGTTCTGACGAAATTCCGTTGGTATCTGAAGTATTGCATGAGAACCTGATTGACCTTCACGTCATCCTCTCGCAAGGGATATCAATTTATACAGTCGTCCCTCGATGCTACGTAGGTCAAGTATGTCAAGTACGTAAATCAGGCTTTTCGCTGCTGTTGGATGGTCACGAAAATGAAGGCAGCTTAAACAGGTGCACATTATGCTACTAGGGTTGACTTTAAATACTTGAACATCGTAAGCGAAATAGTGATTACCTCAACAGAACACGATGCCCTTGATAGCCTCGGAAAGAATGTATACAGAAAGAATTTGGTGACTCATTAAAAAGTAATTCTGTACTTCTTAGGGCCGGTTTCACCACCTAGGTTGAAGTGAGGGTTACGATTTACACAAACTAAACAGAACACATGAGTTTCACCACCTTGAGTTTGGTGTAACTCCTACTTTAGTCCCTCCCGTACCTCTCACATTTTAGTCCGTACTATTGCTGAGAGTTAGCACGCGAACTCCTAGTGTTAGCGCCTGATATCTCATGATTATCAGAAATTCTCGACATTATCACGACACCCACATTATTCTCTACGTTGTACAACTTTCCTTTAACTATTTATTTAGTTATTGAATAATGACACTGGATAGGCATTGTTCAAAGACAATGATGATGAGATTAGTGCAATAATTCAGCTACAGAGACGACATAGATCATTTTCTGATCGATCGAATTTTTTGGAAATTTACGATTTCAGCCACGTCCAGATTGGTATTAAGATGGATAGAGAGAGAAATATCTCCTCCTTCGACAAGGTAAGTAATGTATTTTATTATTTTTTGAAAAGTGCAATAAATCAGGTGGAAGTACAGCTGGATGGACAGCTTGGTGAAGTGTAATTGTTCAGGTATTTACCTTAGGTTTAGTTATTTACGTTATGTTTTTTGCAGAAACTTTACGTAATTGCAGGAACTCAGCAATACCGCCAGCATCAATGTTATTTTTGACGCTAGCTACAGGTTCTTTTTTTTATGATTGTTGCTGACTTTACTGGCATCAGCGAAAGTTCAACCTGTCGCTACATACTCCAAGTATCTACCCTTCCTGTTTTTCTTTCCAGGTCTCCGCGTCTGTTTTTTGTTCTCAATTATTTTTTGGTACCTACATACTGCACCAGTTCTACGAGAAGATCCTCCTCGTAGCCTTGACTAAAAGTTTTCCCACGATAACGAATCCCATCGACATGGCGAATAATCAGACGAAACAGATGTCAAAATGACGATATTAAACCACTACAACGAACAAAACAATAACGAAATAAACGGTAATAAATTAAATCGACACAACAAAAAAGTTTAGCTGGTTTTAAATTAGAAAGACTCTCTATCTAATGCAAATGACAGGTCGGTTGCGTATGAGCTTGGCTGTTGTTAACACCATTATCAGCGTCTTCAAGCGGGAAAAGCTGTCTAGAACTAGACACCGGGAGCTAACTGCGAGTTAACTCAAATTGATACAGGGATGACTAACTCTCACCCGAAAAGTTGTGGTGAAAGCGGAGCGAAGTTCTAGTTAGTAAGTCTTCACTTTTAACTTTAAATAATTTAAATTATTGACACTCACAATTTCAGCTAACCGTTTTAGAAGCTATGAGCCGTGCGTCGATGGCTACCTGTTACTCTTGAGTCTATCCAACATTCAACATTCGGGCATAAGGTCTTTCAACATTTGCTCAACATTAAACTTCGGAAACGAAAAGGATACTAACAAGTCCACAAGCTCTAGGCCCAAAAATGTTTGGTCCTACCACCTGCTACTTATTATCATTTGTACTCTGACTCTCAAAGAAGTCAATGATCCAAATTACAGAGGATCCACATTGGGATACAATTAGTTTCCAGTTGGGGTGCCGTTTGTGGAAGAGATATCGTGATTTGTGATTCCAAGGGGGAGCAGTAGGTCAAAAACTACCTTGAGCAAACAGCGGCATTGTTCGAACTTTTGTGCCTGCACAAAGCCCTAAAAGGGAGGGACGGATCGCAGTCTTCCAGATACCTAAGGCCGTGTTTAGGGCGTAGTTATATAGGCCTATGGTTTCGGGGGGAAACCTGGGGCAAGTTTTAGGGTGTACTGAGACAAAAAAATATGCATAAACTTTTGTCGGCGTCGATCTCTGACGAAGACGTCGGTGTCAACTCGGTGTAAGAACAGTGTAAATACTGGAAAAGGGCTACGGGCGGAAAAAAATCCTTCAGTGATTCTTGAAGTTCCGAGTTTGGGATGACCTGTGCAGTTCTCTTGGGTCACTGGGCGCAATCTTACGGTATATGCCGTCAAAGGGCCCTCCCTCAAGCGGAGGGTCAGAAGACCCTGTCATAAAAATCTTCCGAGTCGACGAACCCCAGTTTGGGAACTATCCGAGAGGGCTTTTGTACTGTATTTTCGTGAGTGCTCAATAAAACCGCCCTCTGACCTGTTGTAAGTATTTTAAAGCTGTTTAGACTCGGTTGTGCCGCAGTGTAACGGTACGTGCATGGGCACCGATGCAATAACAATGAGACCGTTGTGACAAATTCTCTCTTCCGTCAACTTATGGTAAACATAACTGTTTCTGGGGTCAACAAAATACGGAAGACGTCTTGCGTTTTCTACCAACGTCATAAAACCCGACGTCCCAATATTTCTCCTATTTTGACTCTAAAAAGGTTCTCTTCTGATGAGGGTTACACCGAGTACGAGACAAGACATTTTTTAACCTTAGGCGATTTAACAAAAAGTAAAACCCAAGATTTTTAAAAATTCACCATTCAAATTGCCAGAGGCGTAATTATTAATGTGATTAATCTCGATTCTTCTCTCTGCTTTCAAATAGAACACTCAATGGGTGTAGATTTTTAATTAGCCCAGATTTGAAGATTTAAAGTTCCAGTGGTTATAAAGATGTTTCAAGAATTTAAAGTCGAGAATCGTATAATTCTCTGTGGTATTATTTGATCTCTCAGGAGGTGGAGCAATTGATTGAAATGCGTCTTCACGCCGCTCCCAGAAAACAGAGGGTGTTTCGACACTACTCATATTTCATTTTCCTCTTTTCCTAAGATAGTTTGATCAATCGTTAATCCTCTAATATCAATCAGCCGGTAGATATTCAAACTATTTTTTCTTTCCTTTAATTGGCATCGGCCAGAAGCCATATTGCCATGGATCGTTTATTATTAAATAGAATTTAAAAATTAATAAAATTAAATCTTCACTTCTACGTTATTTAGAGCATATCGCTTTATACAATGGGAGCGGTTTTGGATAAATTATCTGATGGTAATGCACTGGGTTCTGTAGGCTCAGTGTAGCTTGATCTAGCATTTCAGTTCTTGCGGTTTCGTACTTGCAGCATTCCATGATGATGTGCTCGAGTGTTTCCATCGCGTTATCCCGGCAATTGGTGCACTCGGGAGCGGTGCGCTGTCCGATTCGGTGCAAATATACCTCACATAGGCCATGATTGGATCACCTCTAATTCAAACTAATTTACTCTTGAACTCTGATTTACTCTTATAATCATTTGTAGGTAGTAAATGTTCTGCGCATATAGTTTCTCATACATTCGTGTAATGATGTTGAGTAGATCTCGGCCCTCATGGCGGACGTTGTGGGCATATTAACTGAACAAGGCGCAATCTCCCTAATCAAGAGTCGTTAAGAACTAGAATTTCCCACATCACATCTCCGCCTCTGGAAATCTAGTGAGAACAAATGAGCGCCTTTCGAGCGAGTTTCCACCGTCAACCGGTAAATAACAGTTGTTACGTATTTTACCGAACCAATCCGAACGGTCCTTTGCGCAGGACGTGTCTAATTTGCCACCGCGTCCCTTATGGGACCTCTCGAGTCAGGAGAATCAAGAGAAAAGCCCGTGTTGAGGCATAGAATTTTAGATCCCAGATATATAAACAGCGGTCACGAACTGTCGTTCCCTTCAGCTCGCGGTTCGCCTGACGTTCTCGTTCTCAACCGGTCTCTTTGTCGCTCCTTAACCGCTCAAAAAATCTTCTTTTCAAAGCCGGCCCCCGACTCGTCTGTCCGGCCATTGTCCCATCCCTTCAAAAGGCTTCAATTTGACTCTCGCACGTTCCAATACCAATTATTCCATGTTCTCACTTTCACGTTTTGCCGTGTCTTCCTCTTGTATCAAATGTCATCTTTCTTTACTTGTAGTGTTCTGACACTGAGGGTTTCCGTCTGTCTGTTGACGGGTATTTTTCTTATGTTTGACATTAATCAAACTGACTTTCCAGTCAACAGTACGTCGGAAATCATTGATCACAACACTTGAACGTTCTTATTCCATTAGTTTCTTTGATTAGTGAATGTAAAGCTTCTCATTGGCACATTGTAACCCTCACTATTCATCTTTTTAATCCACCAGACTCCCGTTGTACAGAAGCACAAGATGAACCGGTATAACTCAGCTCTGTGGATCTCTCACTACTCAGTTTACTCACAATTTCCATCATCCATTTGCAGAAGTCAACGCAGTTTTAGTGATTTCAATTTCTAGTCGCCAGGCTCGGAACAGAAGTGATGTAATAGTCAGGCATCATCGTCATTAAGTCTTTCTGGTTTTAAATTACTGTGACATTTTAACGTGGTCGACTTTAATCGGTCCTTGATTTTTGGCCAGGACCCTGGAATGGTTTTTCGAAGGAGAAAAACGCATTCGAAAGTGGTTGATTGTGCTCAACAGTACCCAGGACATCGCTTCGTCAGCTATATCATTAAAATATCGCCTGATTATAGAGGAAGGCAAAGCCAGCTGCCCGCGGTTTTCATGTTGACATCATAATAATCATTCAGGGTGTATGGGAAGAAAAGGAGATATGAATTGGGCAGGCAAGCAGGACTCAAAATGAGGTCGACTCGAAAACTGAGAGTAATATTATGTGTGAAGCTCTAATTCTGCCTGTTACTTCACTTTCTGGGTACCAAGTGCATCCAAATTTGATCAAAATAGTGCCAGACATATAAAGTAGTCCATGTTGTTGTAGTACGTTTTACCTTCCTTGCAGGGTCTCACTTCTATTACCACCAGCTGATGTTATTCAGAAGTCTAGCATACCATCGTTCAGCACAGAGCCTCATCATTCCCACCGATGGTATCGATCCATTGTTAACATTCCCCAGAAACCTATCCTTAAAATAACGTATCGTCGGTATTGTTAAAAGTTGAACACGTGGAACACGTTACATAAACTGTTTGACCACTAATACACCTACTACTTGTAAACGATTGCACAGCTACTGATAGCGAATGTAAGTACTACCTACAGCAACCTACGATTTCGCCGATACGATTTTTCATGCCATAGTAATGTCACTCACATCAATCCTTGACATTCAATCAGTATTTCAATACAAATTGTTCTACTCATAGTCCGAATGCCTCCCGCTTATCTCAATATTATAGTTCATTTTCTCAGCGTCTAGAATCAAAATTGTACCTACAGATGTGTCATGTTTGACTCAAGGTCGAATTTGAGACGAATTTCCATGCTCAACGTTCCCTAAGCACGCTACGAACGGACAAAACAATCAAACTATGTAGAAATAACAAAGAAGCTTTGTTAACAGTAATAAGTTACACAAGTATGATAGAATAGAGGTACAAAATAGTCTTAAAGAGTGAATAAGGAAGAAACGTGACACACCAAGAACCCAACACACGAAATTAGATGAATTCAACAACATGTTTTTTCTCCTCTATATGTATTTATGTATGAAATGCATCATTCCTACTAGTTATAGTAATAGGTAGATTACGACTTTTTCCAATTTGCCAGTATTTCTTACTGGGCATGTTCTTTTGAACTGTTAGTTACATCGGAGTTGATTCTGCAATAATTATCAAACGTGTGTTGTTATGGCCAATTTGTACTGAGGTGTTAATAAACTTCCTCAAAACTAACCAAGTCCAATAGGAAGAGCCTGATTGGCTCAACCCTTTACCATGTTTTTCTTCTAATTCAGACGTTTTTGGGGGGGATGTCAGATCTTTTTGTCGTTGAAATTGAAAAGACCTGTAGAGGCAATAATATTGCATATTATGCAAGAATAAATTAAGCACAAGGATATTCGGAAGCCGGGTGCCGATGTCAATTGGAAGACCAGTTTTGAACGTCTATAATGAAAGAGATGGAGATTCCGAAGGGTATGAGATAGTTGGAGCGAATGTCTCGTATTATAGATCGCGATAGCATCTACTACAAACAATCTACTACAATTACCTGATTAAGGAATGTGAATGATGTGGGACTGTTCCAGTTCGTGAAACGGGTAATTCAACCCTACACTCGACCTCGCAATTACCTTCGCCCTTTCTCGTCCAAAAAATATATGCACCTAAATTCTAAGTATGTAGTAGTATGGCTGGGAGTTTCGGCGATTTTAGGCCAAAATAATATATTATATCGAATTTAGAGCGATTCTCAGTCTGGTGGAGTGGTATTGGAATATCTCGACTATGATCCGAACGAGAATAAAAAAATCGCATTTTAGCAATATCGTATGGCTAAATTTGCACTCATTTCCAACTGCTCATACCGAATTTGGTAAAGCAAGAGCTGTTTCTGATTAAGGGTATAAACTGTTACGAAAAAATGGGACCAAGTGTATGAACCGACATTATTACAATGTAGGTACTAGAAAATGTTGTACTCTTGATGTTAGGCACTTGGGTGAGGGTCTTAATTCAAGTTAAACTCAGGGCGTCCCGAGAATAATCCTCCATTTCATTAGGAGAAAAAATGCCGAAAAGTCGAAACCATTTTGCTATTATCGCTTATAAAAAAATCCACCTCTATCAAGGTGAACCTAGACGTAGACAGGAGACGTAGATACATACGTAGTTAATATTTGGGATTCTCTCATAGCTCTTCTCCATCAAAACGGCTAAACAACAATGCGTAATGAAATCCCAGTGTCAGAGATACCGACAACGGGATGTCGTAGATTTAAATAACAACTTAATGGTTGGAATAAACTTGAAAGATCGCAAATTTATTTAAATTATCCCCATTAAATGAAAAAGTGCATTTTTCTCAGCTCTTACATTCTCACGTCATTATTTCCGACCTTGACATATTAATCAGGAAATCGCGGTAGCCCGACAATAACACAGAGTTTTTTTTGACGAGGTCGAATGGGACCTGACAAAAAAGGTTCGGCAGACCCAGATGGCCCACGATTTGGACATAAAAAACAAGAGTCCACCTCGGGAGTTGCGGAACTTGCCGAACCAAAACGCGGTTTTTCGTCGGATTTCGCGAGTCCCATCGTCCCACATTCAATCACCGAGGGCGTGACATTATTCTTACGAAATACTGAAACTGCATCGTCTTTTCGTCGACAGAAGAAGTGCCTGTGATCCAATTTCATGTAATACTAGAAAACTTGTTGGCTATGCGTAATTTAGCTCGTTGAATCGAATAACAAATAAAAACAGCAAATTATTGCCGCGATTGGGCAAGATTATGTTGTTAATGGAAATCATATCGAAATATAAACATAACCATGAAACTCTGGATGAGTCCAATGCCTGGCAAATCAAAACGATATGATTATTTTATGTCTGTCTATTTTTAATAATAACTAAATAATTGTCAATGATTCCATGAAAATTAAGAAAAGAAAAAACACTGTAAGAGCTCAATTTCGGTGCATTAAGAAATAGCTCGACAAGTTCTGGGCAATGACTGGGTAATCGAGGTGGTTTAGGTAAATTCGTAATCTGCAGTGAATAAACAAGATTTTTCTGAACCAGAAACTTAATGAATAAATTTGCACATATTAAATTCCAATTAGACAGTATCAAATAACAGGTTATGTTTTGATCATAACCACCAGGAATATATTTTTATATAATTTTCAATCAACTAATAAATCATAACAATCGGTATTGGGTTAACAATTTTGACAGTTTTGACGGCCATCGTAAGAAAGAAAAATCACCGATCAAAATTTTTCATGTCACTAACGGGCAGCAGTCCGTCACTCGTTATCAATTGAGAGTAACTTCAAAGTAGTCAAACCCGAAATCAAGAGCTACCGAATTTCATGAATTGTTAATGAATGCCGGATTTTTGGGAACAGAAACGGGACGGACCCACAGCAGTGGGAGAATATTTGTTTACACGTAACGTATACACACGCAAGTTTCTCAGGGACTATTCAAGGCCTTCTGTATCGCGAGGCACCACGTTATGTAATTATAGTTATCGAGAGCGCTCAAATGGAACGACCTATTTTGTACATTTTTGGAAGAGGCATGCGGAGTCATTTCTATTAAACCTGGTTAAGATGTCCGTTTTTGGTCTTTTTTTAAAGTTAATCATCATTGATTTAAGGGATCACAGTTATTTTAATACAAAATCCAAAAGGTTTAGTTATTTGGAATAAATTTTACTTATTAAGACTGAGGTAATTATGTCTTTATTAGCCTTACATATAGCTTACAGGTCTTTAAGGGCTACATCCTCGCTGAATCAAGGAACTGATCGTCCCTGCGACTATCGTTCCCCAGTTTTTCCAAGCAAAAAGCATACAAGCGGAGAATCCGCCATGTATGTCCTTTTCACTGACAGGAATATGCCCTCAAAGGGAAGGGGATATTCATCATGGAACCTAACTTTTACCATTGAAGCTGCTGATGGTAACGTATGGTTTGTGATTGAAGAAATATGTTCGGAAGCGCTGTACTTAGACGACAACGACATCTCCAGGCGAACTGGCTGCAGGCGTGAATGAGAAAATTTGCCTATGAACACTTATGCCAGACGCAGGCAATACTACAACGATATTGTGACAATGGATTTTTTTTAAAAATCTTCACATGCTGCGGTTTAATATACTTACTTCGATCAGCATAGTTCTTGATCAACTCGTAATTATTTTTATTTCCCACGATTTTCTGGATTTATTCAATTAAATACTCAAGTTCAGTTTTTTGAGGCCAGCAGCATGCACGAATGAACACCAGTAGGATTCAAATAAATCTTCTGATTGGACATCGAATTGATACTCGTACATCTTATCCCCCTTTAAATCCGTACGTTTCTCAACTTTAGATGAAGGATAGACACGGGGTGTGCCAAAGTGAACCAATTTGTAGAGTAAACCACCTGGAAGAGGAAGGAATACAAGGAAGAGGCGCGAAACCTTGAAGATGTTTGGGTACAACCGTAGCAGTTCACGGTGCATTAGAGGTCAGGCTCTTCACTAAGATCGTAGTTTTGCGAGAGCAAGTGATGGCGATAAAACGTTTATCGATACGCCACAAAAAGAAATGCAATAGAAATGCTCAATAACATGAAACAGCCTAACGCACCAGATCTAAGGTTGGTATAATGGGATGAAAATCCCCAAAATTATATCAATTACTTCTTCATTTGGATAGCAAGCGCCGTTTTATCCCAATTCTGCCACTCCGTAGATAAATGAAAATTGTCAATACGCAGTCGAGACCAGATTCGTTTTGACACGAAGAGGCCATCTGGCTTACCATGTTTATTGTATCAAGGTACTAGTATTTCGTAGTATTAGCCGTGAACGGCACCGCCATGGCCTCTGACACACTGACAAAACATGAAAATTTTAAATGCGGAGTAAAATAGTAAAATGCCGATCCATTGATAAAACGCCACTGGCCATATCCAAGCGCAAACTATGTGACCATGAAATTTGGTTTTAAAGCGGCCATAAACTACACAGGAATCACCTGCCGATGGGTTGATTGCGATAAACTATTGCAACAGGAGACAGATGACCGGTGAAGAGGTGATGGTGGCGAGCGCTGTCCACCCGTTCAAGTCTATTTTTATCGGAGCGGACAAAAGTTGTCTTGTGGCGGTCACCCGAGGATATGATTCATACTTCATCCCAAGTCCCGTCTGACTATACGAGTTGGGATTCAATTATAGAAATATTATGAAGCTTGTCATGTAAAATTAAAGAGACCTACAAGCATCAGAAGTCTTCACATGGTTTCAGGTGCCTTATAAAAACTGAAATAAGATCACCAGAATTTGTTGTGATTACACGTATTGTACCTGATCGTTGGAAGCAGTTCAGGACTTTCGTGGTGTATAAAGAGTATTACTTTTCATTTCTTAAAGTGTCATGTTTCCAAGTGAGATTAACAGGTGTCCGATTATCAGTATACAAATCAAATCCCTCCAAGACCGCTACACTCTCTGAATGAAATCGTGCATTCCCTTCCAACTAGTATGGTCCAAGCAAACGGACTTTTTGAGCTCAAAATCGGCTGTTGGGCCGCTGGACCCGATTTTGAGGTCGAAAATTCGAAATTCCAACACGCTCAAGTTCCCCTATCGGTTCGATTTATGGGCATTATGTGAGAAAAGAGAAAGTAGGCCTGGGATACTCCAACATTCAAAGCGCAATTCGGATTGGGAAGCCCTGGATTTGGCGACAGAGAGATTCGGTCCAGCCGAAAAAACCGGGTGACTAACAATGGGGAGGAGTTTGGGGCGTCTTGGCGATAAGGATTCCCTTCGGTTTACTTTTGTCCCATTAGACCCATAACGAGATGGGATTGATTTAAACTGATTGCCCCTACACGAACGGCGAGTTCTCGTTTTCTCTCCAAACTCACGCTTCGGACCTAATGATCGCTTTGGCCGCAGTTTCGTCAATTATCTTTTGGGGATGCGACTCGGGGGAACGGTTCCAAAAACAAAGCAAAATCTGCGAGGAACAGTAAATCGAGAAAGTTCTTCGAGGGTGAATCATACTTCCCAACTGCGTGATGTTAATACGAGTAGGTATACTCGTACTTCATAAATAAATAAATAACTTTTTCTTTGAATTACCCAGATTGGGATAGAGCTCAATGCCAGCCCGAGAATCGAATGCAGGACCCCAGCGGTACTGAGCTGCTTCGCACCAATTAGACCACTTGGCCACTTTAAAATCCTACTCCGCTGCCTTTTAAGGAAAATATAAATGAACCACCATTTCCGATTGAATAATGGAGGCTTAACTTGCATTAAGTGCATTCCAAACAGCTCAGCATTGTATCATGGTACAAGCTAAATAACTAATTATAATTGAAAATGAAATAACTAAACTTACAGATGGGCACATTTTGCACTGGTATTTCCTCCCTGAGCCGTTCTGTGTCACCACATGGTGCTGGTTCTCCGCCTTGGTGGGCCCTCCAAGGGGGTGGGGCACTATAAGCATAGAAGCCGACGTCGTGTGAGAATTCGCGGGGGGCGAGGCGCTACTGCTTCCGGAGCTTTGCGTCCGCGGCGTCCCACCGTAAACACCGCCAGGATGACCGTCTTCGACTACGAACAGACAATTACAATAATGTTAGACAATACGCCAATAACGTGTCAAATCATTCAACAACAAATTATGTGTCTAAGATCAACATAAACTTGTCAAAATCAACAAATTAATGGCTCCAATGCCAAATTTACCGCCTGAAATGACTAAAATGTATTATAGAACCAGAAAATTAAATATAACAGAACCCACATTTGTCATCCGTTTGAACAGAACTGTAATGTACAATTTGTGAAGCACCAGTTGGCTGTCAGAGAAACAACACCAACAAAGGGCACTGCCAGTCCAGATAATTTGGAGTATCACACCAGCTTGAACCGATTGAACAGAGACGGGTGTAGAAAAATCTCCTTTTTAACCAAACGAATTTCTAGATTTAAATATTGTTTCTACAGGTTGAGAAAAGTGGTGCCTTTTAAGTTATGCCTGTTTTGTAGAGGTCCTTGGTGCAAAGCATAATGTATTTTGGCATCCTGGCATGGGGAGGAGCCACTCCAATCGAAATAAAGCCTTTGTCCAATAAGTCGAGAGGATTTTCCACCGACGAGCTGTATTCGTTGGTTCCCGCCTTCAAAGTTAGCCAGCTATACATTACCTCCATAAACACCAACAGTATCCTCTTATGGGCTACGGGCGTCCACTCTGAGAGTAAGCCCAGTTCCACTCGACATATATTTTTTAGCTCACCGATACTCATGAGAAAGCTTCCCAATAATCTAAAAATACCTTCCAATTTGAGTCGAGCCAAGTACAATAAATTAGTGTTTAGCTTTCTAATTGGGAAAGGGCACCGAGAGTGTGAAAAATTATTTTCTAGTATTTATGTAATTAGTTGATAAGATAAATTAGATTATGAGATGTAACTCTGAACAACATGACATTTCTTTATAATCTCTTCGAATGTCACCTTAACTTGTAAATCCCGGTAAAATAAATGCTAATAAAATCTTACGACAATAGGAAATAATTCCAACTCCCCCACTTAGCACTGAACTGCGTTCCAAAAAGTGGGATATTTCCACAATTCTTCATTAGGTTTCTGTCATGTGTCTATTAAAAGGAATACATTTATTTTCATTTCATTTCATTTCATTTGAGCTCTGTTCTTTAATTTTTGGTATATTCCATCATAATATGATGGAAAATACTATTTTCTGTTGCTCCTGATTTAGTAGTCTTGCCAAGTTAATGTTGACGATATTAATCAATATTCCAAATGGAACTGAACAATTTGTAACAACTGAACAATTTGAACGTTTTGATTTCTCTTGGGCCCTTGGAGTTCTGTTGCGATATAGGAGTTCTAATTTGGTAAAACCAGTGGTTAGTGAACCATTTAAAAATACAAAGACTTGAATTGAACTTCTCCTTCTATCTATGACATCGTAGTTATCAAAGGGATATGGTCAGACAGGTAATGTGATTCATTCTCGTAAAATTTATTAAATTATTCAGCGGAAAGACACTTGGAGCGCAGCGAACGGGCGTTACTAATGCTTTACACTACGTAATAGATGAGCTAACACCATTCCGCACCCCGCGCTTGCAATCCAGTCAAAAAGAAAATGGTATAAGACGATAAAATCCAGTAGCATGATAAATTATTCATAATATAAATACACATTAATTGAATTTATATAATTAAGGGATTTTTTCTTGTACGTACAAATTGATAGTGATAAATGGACAAATATTGAGGAGTAGGGTGTGAAAAATGAATTTTTTCTTGGTCAATTTCAATGGTATAATACACCAAAAAATCGAAAGTGAAATGTACATAACCTTGTAAAATTGTAACGATCACCGTATGATTTTCTACGTTAATGCTGAGACCGATTGATTGATTGCTGTAATGTGATCTAATGTAATACTCAGGGAGAACGAACGTCCCCTGTGATGCATTTATCAACAATATTTACGTTCCCATGTTGCACCGAAAAAATGTACCCTTGAAGTTGAAGCCCACTCCACCGTTTATCAAGTCCCGTTATTTTACCGGTCCAGTTCGGAAGACCCCGAAAAATCCGCGAGTAGGAAGCGACAAGGCAACCCGGGGCAACCCGCGCATTACTTGCAAATGTAAAAAATACCAAATGAAAATAATTAAAAAAACCTCACAAGATTTCGGTGTACAATTTCTTCCGCCTACAAAACTATACAGGAAAAAAACACAAAAAAACACTATACTTATCACAAACACCTTTTTTTGCGCTTGAGGGCCTTCCACTTGAAAACCTGTTATCTACCACTCAATCCATCGTTTAGCCGGATTAATTTATTGGCTCGGTAAATAGGTAATAATTTGTTCGATTTTGTGGCTCACTGAAAAAGGCGTTACCGAGGTCGGATGAGCGGCTGTGGCACAGTTTGCCTCCTCGTTCAGCAAGAAGCCGCAGGGAGCTCCCTGAAACTTGAGTCGCGCGAAAATTCGGAATGCCGAGTTTCTTTGTGACAAACATGTTGGTGGCCGTGAACGAGCTTGCTGGCCCGTTTACTGGAGAGAATGTGAGGTGATTTAGATGATTTACAACTTAGGGCAAGCTGCATAATACATCATATCGAGAGGAAAAAACGCTGCACATTTTACCACAACGGTTTTTTTATTTTCTGTTTAGAGATTAAGGCGGCATACAGTTCTGCATAAAATCTCCTGAAGTGTCGCCCATTTGAAATTTACGGAGAACTATGAAATACGGTATGCGGGCTCGAACAGGTCGAGGAAGATCCGTGGACCCAAAGTCAATAATAAGTCGTGAAATACAAGTTTTGAAACTTTAAACAGAACATCGATTTGTTTCAGAGCATCTTTCAAGACCACCCGGAGCGTTGTACGACCAGCCGTTCGTTCACAATGTAGGCTCGAAGGTTGAGCCTAAAAAAGTCGTCAACATGATTGTGAATAAAACTGTGTACCTTTTGGCTTTTTCCGTACTCGGAAACGGCTGATTCAAACAACACGTGTATACGAAGTTTCTTGTTCTGTAATGAAGGATATTTCGAACATCAAATAATGTTGGTACGTACTTCTTGTAATACATTATTGTCTACGTGCAAACAGCTACAAGATTCGGAATTATAAAAACAGGGATAATCGAATAACTTGCCTTTCATGCAACCATTTTGTTACTACTTTACGTTAATAAATTATCACGACGTGAACTTGGAATTCAGTCAGAAACGCGAGGAGACTATAACTGGGCTAGTTACCGACTCTTAACATTCAGTCACGTACTCGAACGACCACTAGTATTTTAGCTCATAAAAAGCGGCTATTAGCTTATTTGCACAGATATGAATAGTTTCGCATAAGTATACCTATGATATGAGTAGGAGCCACAATAATTTCCATTTGCTGAGGATGCTCCACTTGTAAATTACAAGTTGGCCTGATTGAAGTCGGTAGACAAATTTGCAACATTGTTTTTGGTTAATTATCCTCGATAATCGATAATAGAATCGACCATTGGAATCGCACAAGAAAAACAATCCACCCCACCCCCCTAAAAATTCGGCTGGTTTACGTTTGAGGATACGTAGAATCAGATGGGCCACAACGAACATGGAACCGACAGGCTGCCTCACGATTCACCTTCATGTTGACGACTTTTGATCTGTTCCAACTTTGAGCCCTCATTGCGAACGAACGGCTGGTCGTAATAACCTCTGGATGGTCTTAGAAAAATTCTAAAAATTGAACACTTCTTAAATGTTAACTAAAATCCATACCGTTTCATTTGAATTTTTCGAGATATAATTTTCTCAAAGTTCCAAAATTCGTTTTGAACCTCGTCCTATTGGCCAAAAATACTAGTGGTTATGAAAAGTTGAGAGGATCATGGGGTTTCTCCAAACCCACAAACCACATGTCGTAATTTTAGCACAACGCTAACTGTGCAGTAGGGGCGGTGATTATGTAACGTAACCGCTTCAAATAACCTATTACCAGATAACACATTACCAGAAAGCACCTATTTATGGAATAATTGTTTTGCGAACGAATTCCCGCACTGTGGGATTCCTCGATAACCTCTAACTACCTGGCAATAGGTTGGCTGGGACCTAATACTATAGTAGGTAATAGGTTCAAAGTTACCTACCAAATTCTTTTGGAATTAGTCTTCTTTCGTACCTTTCTTGCATTGATTCCTTCTTTATTTCTATATTGTGATACTAATTACAATTTTATATCTACCATGAAATATTACCTACCATTATGAATTGACTAAGATATAGTTTCATTGGTCTTATAGGACTGTGATGCCTATATAATATATTAATTTTGGTGCCTATATAATAAAATATTATGTTACCTAGGTGTACACCAGATTAAATACTTGTGTGATTTTACACGCATACTCGCTTAGTTGTGCATTTTAAATTTAAGATCCCTTTTCACACACTAAGAGTCCAATTATCAATCAGAGTTAGCCACATTATATTATAAGTTAATATTCATTAAAAGACTAGCCATTCTAAAACTAAAAAAGAAAATTCAATTCTTCTGAGGTTTCTGTCAAATTTGTGTGTCTGTTTCAATAAGAAGGTAGGTACCTTATTTTTTCGGTGCGATTTCAGTATGTATTTTGCAAGCTTATTTTTTGTGTGTAAGTAGCTATGTTTTCACTGTTGCACTTATTTCAATCATGGCGTCAAGAAAGATGCATCAGTACGTAGGAATTATAACAACATAAAGTTGTCATAGGAGCTAATGATGAGAATTAAGAATGAATCGGTTGTGAGCCTTAAAATCCAGTGGGAACCCAGTCCGCGAAATCCTGGAATCGCCGAATCGCTGGTAACCTATTACCAAAATAACCTAATACCGCAGCCTATTACCAGTCGGTCGCTGTTATTAGATAACCTATTACCGAAAAATAACCGTATTCATGCATACTGGGCAAAGTGCCGCGGACGGCGTAGGGCGATCTGCTCAAAAAATATAATAAACCGCTGTGTCAAGGATTTGCAGAGTTTTTTGAATTTAGTACTAACAGAGCCATCTACATACTCTCACAAGAATTTTATGTGAACCCCTCTCAAGTCATTCGAAAGGTGCTCCCTTAACGTTTGTTACGTGTATAACGCACGCTAAATGCCGTGTTCCAACACCCACGACCTAATGATCGTGAAAGATGTAATACGAGGGAAGTTGAGTTGATATAACCGGGTTGAAAATAAAGGCAGCGAGGAGAAGACGACCTGTTGAATGTAACTTGAGATTCTCGTAGGACCGAAGGGCTCCGGTCCCGAGTCAGGTAGTTGTAGAGCGTTGAGGATTTTGTTACCTCGAGGGCTGAAAACCAACCACACCCAGCAGGCGAGGGCCCACACATGCCCGAGGGCCGCGCCTTCGTCAAATATCATCCACGAAGATGGAGATGATTGAGTTTCGATTCATTTTGTAAAATACGTTGTGAACTTGACGGACCCACGTGTTCCTGGGAATACATTTGGCCCCATAAAAGAGAGATTCACATTTTTTTCATATCTAAACCCTCAATAAAAAACGGGACATTCCAAATATGTGTGACAAAACTCTCAAATATTTGAGGTAAACAAATACTGTTTATAACCTGATCCAAAAAAAGAAAAGTCAATAACGTGATTGCATCATAGAAGTTCTTGCAACTGATGTATCATGTTAAAGAAATTGTGGAAAAATTATGAAATCTTTTTTATCTTCTAATCAGGATCTGGAGGTATTGCCCGACGGTGAAACTGAGGTAAGCCCTAATGATAGGGATTCCATGTTGAACCTCCCAAATCTAATTTATATCTGACTCTGAAAGAATTATTATTGCAACTTGGCCGTGCCCCCCTTCCACTTCCTTTTTGAGCCTTATTGCTAAATTTCTATAAGCGTAGAACATGGTTTAGCTAGGTACTCAGTTGATACGAACCTTGGCAACGTCAAGTTAAATTCCTAAGGAGGCTACTTACCAAATTACAGCTTCATAGTGTGAATAGCACAGAAATTAGATTCAGGCTCTTCACTCTACTAATTCTGGCCCTATGCTGCTTAAAATGTAAATCCTAAGGCGGCTACATCATGTAGCCTACATGCCAAATTACAGCTTCTTAGAGTACCTAAATAGCATAGAAATTAGGTTTAGGTGCCGCTCAGCTGATTCCAGCCCTATGCTGCTTAAAGTGTAGGTCCATACCAAATTCCAGCTTCTTAGTGTGAATAGCATAGAAATTAGGTTTAGGAGCCACTTGGCTGATCTCGGCCCTTTCCTGCTTGAAGTGCAAGTCCTAAGGAGGCGACATACCAAATTAGAGCATTTTTTTTTTTTTTTTTTTTTTTTTTTTTTTTAATCCTACGCCCGTCCTTGATTGCATTAGACGTCTTGCTGCCCAGTACCTCTCACACGCAGTTTCCTCCGGTGTGGACCCGTTGACCCCTTCCAGTGCTGCGCACTCCATGAGGTGGCGGGCGTCCATTTCCCCCTGACTACATAATGGGCAGATTGGCGAGTCGACTATCCTCAATCTATTTAGATGCTTTTGGAGGTAGTCGTGGCCAGTTAGCATTCTGAACAGAGCTACTGACATTCGCCGTGGTAGGGTTTGGGAAATCTGGCCATCCTCTGCCATGAGGGACTCCCAGTCTTTCCCTGCACTCGCGGCCACCAATCTTTCCTTGGTGCGACATGCTATGGCGGCTGCTATTTGTCTTTTGGCAGTGTGCAGTGACTGTGGTGGATCCGGCTGAGCTTTCAAGGCACCTGCTTTTGCCAGCCGGTCTGCTTCTTCATTGCCTTTTACACCACAGTGGCTCGGTGTCCACTGGAGGTGGACGACCCCGCCATATTCCCTAATCTCAGAGCATAGCAATAGATTATCATAACGGACGGACGGTTTCAGTCAGTTAAGGGAAAGCTAAAACATGTTCCATGTTAAAATATAAGTCGTTGGTGGGGGTTGTCACGAATTGTATAGGTGAGGGTTGTCATCTTAAATTAATAATTCCTTTCAGTATAAGACTGCATCATCGTGGGCGAAATTAATTTCCGTATTTCAATCCTGATAGCACCTTCATCAAGAAACCAATTACAAACATACGTACAGCCGGTATATTCTGCATCGACATGTATTCTTAATGTTTCTTGGAATGTATTCTCTCACATTTCAACATGATTAGAAACCGCTGATAGACCGGCACTTGGAGCGTCAATAAGAATCCGAATTCAATGATTCCTTCACCAGTTTTCATAGTTGGATCGCCCAATATGTAACCGATTGAGCAGTAACGCAATTGCGGTAGACTACATTTAAAATCAATCGATGTTTGAATTTTGTGTGGTGATTAGTGAAGTAATTGAAAATATAAAAAATCTTTAATAATCATCAAATTCTGTAGAACTTATCAAAAAATTGCCCATTGACAGGTTAATTACGAATTATTTGACTACTTCCGCTATCGCTTATTCCAAGACACCTAAATACAAATCTCCATTGTTACCTATTTGTGGGCAAACTATCAATTTTTACGACCGAAGAAAAAATTGTATTTGCACTAAAAAAACATTCAAATCCAAAAGATCAAAACGGTAAAAATACTACAAGTAGCTAGAATTCATTTTAGTAAAGAAATTAATGGAGCGGTTCAGTATTAACGGAGAAATTTTAATGCGACCTTATATTTAAATTTCTGTTTCCGAAAATATGAGATTTGTCCCTTAATTAATACTTCACGAACATTGGTTATGCCCACCAGTTGTGTCAAAGAATTTGGGAACATAAATGAAATATAGTGGATACATAACTGTAGTATATACAACGTTATTTTACGTTAATATTACCTCGTTAACGTCCGCCTTTATACAGCCACCGTGTTACCCGCTTGGATCTCATGTATTCCCCTTGAGCGGCACCAGACGTCAAAAAATCATAACGCTTCGCTGTCCACAGTTTTTACTCCGTCGAGTCTGAAAACGGGCGTGAAGTGGGCTACTCTGGAGGGACCTCATTAACATATTATTTTTTGTATAATTTTTGGGAGCAACTACAAGGAGGTCGCTCGACTGTGACTGATGAAACCGCTCTCATTGCTCAAGCGTAATAAGATCCGAGTTGACCATTTTTAAGTCGTTTCCGCTCGAGGAACGAACGGTCGGCGGCATATTCGTCACGAATGGTCTTGTTTGTAGAAAGATAACTGGTCGGTAATTTTTTAAAATGGGAGTAATTAAAATACAAGGTAGTCGAAGCCGCAATGAAAACTGTATAAACTGTCACTCAATCACAAACACGCTCTTACGGATGCTGTTTTGGCTCGTCTCGCTTGGGTTGCTTGCTTGTTTCCGGGCGATATGGGATGCACGCATATTGAAAATCATACGGACTCCTGTTAATCACTACAACTAGCTCCATAAATTCAAGGGCTACATTAAACCTGTTAATCAGAAAGAGATGAGTCAAATGTAGAATGACAATATTATTCCACAAAAGAAGTGTGAGTTAGGTGATAAATGACAACGTAAGCAGGACATAGTATGAGTGATGCGGCCCTAGTTTTATACTCCTACAATACTCTCATATAAATGGCAATCCGTTTTCAATGTTAACTCAATCCCTTAACCTTTTTAGATTTGATGAATCACTGAATTAGGGATGGCCATCGATAGTCAAAAGTATCAAAATATCGATATTTTTATATCGATAGTGCATAGTACGATAGTATCTGGTATCGATACTTGAGTAACCGATAGTTTCTCACGATATTCTGTTTTATCTGATAATATATTATATCAAAAATTTTCAACATTCTTGAGTAAAATGAAAAACGTTCATCGAACTAGTAGAAATCTCTAATTAATGTTCTGCATGGACAGGAAAATGGAAAGAAGAAGGGGAATTCTTTTTGTGTTGGTTTAAAGATACAGGGTGAGTACAGGTTTCTGTGTCATAATTTATTTCTTTTCTGTTTCCAGCTGCCGAGCAACTCTTGACCCAGGAAAACAACCGGCTGGAAGGCAAAATGCTATCAAAATTATTATTATTATTTTTTTTTTATACATCAATCCTATGATGAGTTAAGATGTAAGAAGTGTAAATAAAATGGAACATAGCAGATGCTATTGTACAGTGTTTTTTTCATCAACTACCAATAATATTATCAACAACTCAAAGTATCTACTTATTCCTGTACTCATGTTTAAATATGAAAACTACAGTCGAAAACTCATTGACAGAGAATTGACATTCCAGTTGGGCTTAGGTACCTATTTCCATAGTTTTTATTAAATTTGTTTTTTTTTATAGTAAATATCGATATTTTCGGTCGATACTATCGGTTGCAAAAAGTATCGAAACTGAGCAATACTATAAATATGGTCATCGATACCTTACCTCCGATATTCCGATTTGTTGACTACCGATGGCCATCCGTAACACTGAATGCAATCAACTCATCAAACTCATCAAACTCTTCAAACAATTCAAAGAATTCAGATTGAGTTGTGATTCGAGAACCGAGCTCATACAGGAACGAAGAGCAGGTACCTTGACGGTACGTTTTTTTTCGGTTGTTGCAAAACCAGCAGGATTTAGCCGCAAAACTGACCGGGTGGATGTGATGGAAGGCTCGAGGTCGATTCAAATTTGGGTTAGCAGTTTTCGATTTTTAACCCGCTTACCTTGGAATAACAACGATGTTCACTTAGAAATAGCCTCTACCTGTCCCGTTTCCACCTTCTCAGGAAGGCGGGAGCGTGAGGGGTGACGCCCAGTTGGCTGTAAATCTTATTAAGAGATCGGAAATTATTCCTACTTTTCGAGTACGAAACGAGATGAAAAATTAAACTCCAGTCGACTGCAACCTTCTATGCACTCGAAAGTGTGTAGGTATGATTCGATAAGGCACGCGAAACGGTTATTAATAATAAGGTAGCTAATAATATGATTTATACTCAAGGTTTATTTCAAACCCCCGGGGCTCGTATTAGTAGCCTTGATCAAGAACGATGAAAAAACTAAGATGTTAGTAAAGAGTCCTTGCCGGCACACTGGCAACCACTATCAGCCAACCAACAGATGTTAACATTAAGTTTTCGTTATTTTCGACTCATTTGAATCGCTCAAATGAGTTTTTGTGGTGGAGAATGTATGAGTATTGAGGGGTATCAATATTAGCTTCAATATCAATATTAGCGAAATATTATCCATGTATCGGACTATCGATATTGGGGTACTATCGATATTTTCCCTGTTACCACAAGAATAATAATATAATATTATAATATAATAATATAATAATATATATTATATATAATAATATATAATATATAATAATATAATAAGAATAGAATAATAATATTTTCCCTGTTACCAATAGGATAATTAATATAACACTTCCATGTCAAATGAAACCTCCTTCAATTTGACCTGCTTTAGTGCGCAAATCAACGGATACAAACATAAGGAAATGTCAGTGTTTATTGAGAAAACTTAAAAACTAGATAAATGCAAAGTTCAGGTTTGAAAAACTAGTAAAAAATCTCCGGTAGATAGGAGGAAATTAAGTTTACACTGGTACTCATTCCTACGATAATATAGATTATCGTATTTTGAAATTCCGATATTTTGGTTTCGATGTTAGTATTGGCGGACGATTGTAAGCTGAGCCCAAATCCGGGGTAGCTGATGTAAACTGAGCCCCAACCCCTCGATGTGTAAACTCAGCCCAGGATGCACACTCGTAATCCCCTCAACTCGTTCACTGTAAACTGAGCCCAAGGAACCAGTAAAAAGTAGCCGTTCATTCCAACAAAGTTTATTAAGAGCAACCCCGTCAACTTGATCTATGGGATATACCCAAGGAACTAGTTAAAACTAGCCGTTCGATCCACTAAGTTTTATTAACAGTATTAATACAAAATTGATATTACAAAAATAATAATGATAATATTAATGATTTGTGGCTGAGAGTGGGGGCTGTAATGTGAACTGAATCTAACAGCCAAGCCATAAGGAGATAGGCTGCCCTGGAAGTATTTTTCAAGTTCTACAGCTATGAAAGTTTGGCGTTTCCGTGTGTGGACATTATTTTTTGTTGCCGGTGTTTGGGAGGTGGTACTGTTGAGTTTGACTAAAACTTCTTTCTGAAATTTTAACACCACTTGGGTGAAACCAAAAATGTTTGGGTGGGAGCTGGAAAATTGTTTGTTAAAGTGGGAGTGTAATGACTCACAGTTTAGTCGTTAATTTCGGTACGGATGAGGGTGAAGACCACATGATTGGAGGATGGCTCATAATAACATTCGCACATGACATACTCGTAGTTTTGGTACCCATTCACTTGGAGAAACTGATAGACTACTATGGCTGGGCTGAGATTACAACTCGCATCGATGGGTGATTAGGGGGCTGGGCTGAGTTTACATTTACCTACATAAGACAGTATGACCCTCGGTCCACCGTGCTTGTCTCACAGACTTGCTTAGGGTAATCTTCGGATCATACTGTCACTCAATATTGCAGTAAGTTTGATATTAAATATCAAACTTTGTTGTGGTCGAGATCCATACAGGTAAATGCACGTGGAACTGAGAGATCGTGTTGTCAAGGTTTTATTGAGATTTCTATTTATTTCATGTTTATTGATCTCTCAGAGACGGCGTAATCGATTGGAATGAACGAGACGAACGGGTGAAATGAAAGCCTTCACTAGACATCGACTCCGCACGAGAGTTTCATGAGTCCGATAACTTCTCGCCAGTTGATTGTTCAAGCGATTGAATTAAATCCAAATGTCATAGAACCGACTGAACGGATGAATGTTTCCCTTCTCTCCTCGTCACACGGCCGAGGAATCGTCTCCCTGTCCTTCTCTTTAGCGGAAACCCTCTCGACAATGTCACCGCTCGCCGTCCGGTTTTCACCGTCTGAAGGCGGGTAATTGGTTCGGTAGCTACTATAGTCAGCGGGAGCCTCAATCATTTACTCTCAGAGTTTTCCCTCGATACGATCTCCCAACACGCGTCTCTAATGACCAGCGGATCTTCAATCGCTCCGCGCACCGCCTCAGGGCCGAACCGATGGGGTGTATTTGTGTAAATATCCGACATTACTAACCACAGATCCACACTACATACATATAATTTACATCACCTACTACAGATCTGCATTACACAAGGGTATCGTGGAATCACAAGATTATGAAATCAACCCGTCCAGTCATTGGAAGGAAATAGGGCGAGGTTATATCCATAATGGCGTTATGATGGTTAAAGTAAAATGTCTGTAATTACATCATGGCAAGCCCCACTGAAAACTCAGGATCACAAATATAACATTAATGTACAAAAATAAAGTTTTAAAAAACCTACACATTTTAAATAATTTGAATAGTTTACTATATCTCAGTAAAATATCTTAATAAGATCAGTTGTAAAATCAGTTGTTTCTTCTAAAATTTGCTCTTGTAGGCATGCCGCATGACTGTGGATTTTTCGGTTTACTACTTTTAATAACGAATTGTAGGAATCGACCACGGACATTTCAAGTACGTACTTATTGATATAATATATGCCTACAAGAGCAAATTTTAGAACAAACAACTGATTCTATATAAAATGTGATGTTTGGAAGATCTCATTAAAATATGGGCAATCTGAAACTTAGTGGGTAATCTAAGTGTCTAAGTATGACGCTATTTGGTTCCTACTATCACACCTCTGATGAATGTGGAAGAATGAGCATTCTTACGGTTATGAATGCGAATTAATTGATAATACTTGAAAACAAATAGTACAAGATATTTAGTACAAATAGTATAAGATATTTTTCGCTTTTCTTGTTGTCTGACCCTTAATTACTGGCCAATTATTCTGTATAGCTTACACAACAATTTTTAGCATTTTTTAGCGTTTTTTTTTTTTTTTTTTTTTTTTTTTTTAGAATTTTGGGCTAGCTAAAATTTGCCTGTTTCCACCCACTAACTCCCCTCTATAACGGACAGAACATCGTCTTCCGTAGCTGCTTAACGTCGAACACTCACATCTACGGAAATTAATGACCGATCTAAACCAAACTCCCGGTCTAAGAATTCACATGTGGTATAAGCTCTGGTTCACTCCAAATTCGTTTTGTGGCTGAAAATCACACAAATTCCTAAGCTAGATCTGATATACATTTTAACCACAAAACTTTTTCCGGCAAGCGTTGTGACCTCCACCAGGACACCACAGTATCAATACTCGTACTTGTATGTGACACAATCCTTTGTTATCAAAACAACTAAATTATACCTACCCTGTGCAACGTACGGATCATCCAATATTCAACATACAAAACCATCCACTATTTCACATCAAACTTACATTGGAATTATAGGAAACTAGAACAAACCACCAGGCCCTCTCTTATCTATCGACCTAAATTGTTTTTTGAGTTGTTTATAGTATCGTAAAAACAAGAAGAATGCGGTTGTTGTTGCCCCACTCACTGAGAAAAAAACTCGTTAATTTCATCTACATAATTAGATATCCATCACATTTATTATAAATTAACAGGCGTTTACCATCCTCCTACATCCGGAGAGTGACGAAATTTATTTAAATTGGCCTTTTTCAAGTCCTTGTTTACCGTGAATTTATTTTTTCTCGCCGCCCGCGAGAAGCTGGTTTTTGAACTCCCCAGTTTTTATCCTCCCTTTGGGTCCTCATACCAATTTTTTCTTTTGGATCAGCCCCCAAAAACGGAAAAAAGCTCAACCTTGGCCGACTTATCTTGGCCCGAATAACATCTTAACGATCCTCAGATTTGTTACCTGGGTGGGTTTTTTTTTCCAACTCCAGCACAGGTTCCATTCCCGCAGCATCAGCCGCCTCATCCGCGGTAAAAGGGGGATTCAATGGAAATATTTAATCGGGCACCGATCGCGACCTCGTTGGTTCGCCCTCCGTCAGGGAATTTCGATCGAAGTAATTACAATGAGATAATGACTGGCTTTACGCCGATCGTGGTTCAAACAAGCCGGTTTCGGTCAGGCTGAACCCACTTACTTACTGGAGGTTTCATTCAGACTCCCCAACCACAAACTCACAGACGTCGATAATTGACGATATTTCCATAAAAAATTGATAATACCGCTCTATGAAATTAAAATGATATCATCGAGGCGTCGCAAAGTACTAAAAACATTAGGTATAAGAAAAATCAGAATAGGCTGAACACCAAAGGTATACACCACTTAGTTGAAGGTATTAGAATTCAACTGCGCTACTGAATCAGGAGGTGCATCGTACAATTATATATCGTCTGTAAATTGACAAAATACCGCAAACTATTTTTCACATCGTTGAACTATAGGAGACTATCGGTCCAAAAGTGTAAAACCTTTTTTGTTTCCACTTGGTGGTTTTCAAATGCTTTGTGATCGAAATGGGTGGACCCACAAAGTCTTTATGTCACGAGTAGTACATTTGATTCTATAAACGTGATCTTTTTGTCAATAATTGTTAATAATAATTGTCAATAATTGACCAATAATTATTATTGGTCCATACACCTGTCAATTGGGATCTTCGACAATCAGCTGTCAAACACTGGGGTAAAAAGCTGATTTCGTAAAACTGGTTTTGTAGCCATAAATCAAGGAATTTGTCGAAATTTTAAATTTTGGTTTGATTGAAAAAAAAAGAAAAACATTCAGCGGGGGAAAAAATGCTTTAATGATATCTAACACTGGAGCCCCAACGAAGTTCTAAATAACTCAAATTTCAGGTTCTGGGTGTCAAATTAAGGCCTGACTTCGGACAAATTTTACGAGTAAGTACACCTTGCATAGAAAATTATTAAATTAGTTAATAACGCAATGTACAAAGATACAAAGATCTACACAGATTTACGAAGTTTGGATTTAATCAAAATTTGTCTAGCCCTTCATAGTCGGATTCGAGTTTTACGTTGTGCAACATGTGGCTGAAATACGAGATTGAATTCCGAGGAAAAAAATTGTGAGTTTACCAAAATAACGACATAGTGAGAAAACGATTACATGCCTCCATTTAATAGTCCCTAAATATATTTTAACTGCACAAAACGTGATTTTACGGTTAGTTCATTGAAATCTTCTAACATAATAGGAGTGTAGATCCAAGAACATGCACTATTTATTTTTAAAGCGCTGGTTTTGCATAACCATAGTTTTCTAACATGGTGTAAACTTCACAAACCCCAGAGTAGCATCAAACACTTTGATTCCGTGAACAGGCCCTAGTCGATTATGGATTGAAATACCATAACAAGATAGTTTAGATTCGAGTAAATGCAGACACAACGAACAATGGTGTTTCTACACCTTCCGAAGACTTTGATTATAACGTTGGCCCTAAACGATCCCAAAGAGCGTTAAAATCGATTTACGAGGTGGAGAAATTGTTTAGATAATTCAAGTGCTAACAAAAGATCCTCACGTAGATCCTGTCAATAGAATCCAAACTTTTAAGTTATGCGCAGAATTAAACAGGAATAAACGCCCTAACCTCGGCATCTCAAGTTAGCTACATCTCATTTGTAAACAATAGTTTCAACCTTAATCAGTGGGGACCTACGTCCGCATACGATTCTCCTGTATCAATTACATCTCAAGGAATGAGGAGCATTATCTCCATTAACAGGCGCCATTCACAGCGTGATGAAATGTTTTGAAAATTACATTTCGTAAAACTATTTTGAATAATTGTTTTTCGGTTATTAATTCTATTGGACGACTTGCGGTGAATTCGAGAAGGTGAATACGAGTCGAATGAATGAACGAGGTTGTGGGAAGGGAATAACCAGTTTGGAGGGACTTGTTTTTCAAAGGTGAGTTTGCTTGATTTAATAATCGATTAACATAGCGAAACTGAGCTAACTGGAAATCTGAGATCATGTGCTTGTTCTCACTCTCAACCAAACATAACTGAAGTGATTAATTGATGTTATGAATATGAG
Organism: Stenodema calcarata; assembly: GCA_963920205.1. Classification (NCBI taxonomy): domain Eukaryota; kingdom Metazoa; phylum Arthropoda; class Insecta; order Hemiptera; family Miridae; genus Stenodema; species Stenodema calcarata. Next base: position 20,184,054 of record OY986051.1, read on the forward strand.
CTATGAGGGTATTACAAATCAGCTCACACTGGGGCCAAGTGGCGAGTATTTACGTCAGGCTCTCAAGTATGTACCTGGTCGTTTGTCTGGGGATTGTTAAAACCGTTTGGTGCAGTTTGGCTCTGCTTATTGGATTAAATTCAGTGATAAATTTCAGCTCAGTATATTCTTTTCAGAATGACAGTTAAATAAGCTAAACAGTGCGACTTTCAAGAGTAACATAAATAATAATATTATGTATATTATACTCTCAAACCATTGGTATGTTTTAGCGCTTTGTTACGATTTTTCGAACATGGTAACTAAAGGTTCGAGATTCATTTTGTATTTTTGTACTATTTACAACTATGGAGCCATAAGAATCGTCTGAGAAAAATAGATGTAACCCTTTCAGTAGTAATAGGGGATTGGAGATTTCATCGAGTAACGTAGGTACCAATATATCGTCGGGTTGTTGATTAAAGGCACTTTTTTCACAAAACAAGGTTTTTGCTTATCAAAACACTACAGTATATTATGTATAGCTGGAAATAAAATAAAGTTTTTTCAAAGCAATTCCATCAAATTTATGATAGGTTCTTCATGGGTTTTGAATAAGTTGTTTCAGGTTGACATGATCAAATGTTTCAGCGGAGATGGTGAAACTATAAAATAAATGTTTGATGATATTTCGGTGACTGTTCCTTGGGGAACACCATAAAATGGTTTTAGACCTGACAAATATCAGTTAGGTGGCATTTTATCCACTGTATACACCGGATACGCCCTCCTCTTTTTATTCAGATATGTTATCTCAGAGTTCATTATATGACAAATTTGGGCTTGAAAAAATATTAGGTTGGCAATCCACACTTTCCCACTAGTCAAGCTGATCGAAACATTGGCAGGCTCTCCTGTAAAATCTCAAAAAATGCACTTGATCACTTTTACCTTCAACCTGACGGTTGTCAAGACAACCGTAGATTTCTCTGGGTTTCTATAGAATGGATTTGTGTGCAAAAACTGTTGATTCTGCAAGTTATGTGCAATCCTGAGGAGGCGTCAACTTAATAGCGAAACGTTGCGAGGAGTTTGCATTTTTTCAATCGCATTAACTCACTCGTCCTAAAAACGAACCTAACAATGTTGTAGTCCTCCAGTGGGTTGAAACACCACTACAACATTGTTAGGTTCAACATTGTTAGGTTCGTTTTTAGGACGAGTGAGTTAATGCGATTGAAAAAATGAAAACTCCTCGCAACGTTTCGCTATTAAGTTGACGCCTCTTCAGGCTGTCGTTGTGCAAGACTGCATGTTGGACATATGTATATGTATGCAGTCTTGCACAACGACAGCCTTTGGATTCTATTTATGTGAAGCTGGTATTGAAATGAAATCATATTATGATGAATTTAGAAGGATGTAGACTTTTTTTTGTGATTTATTTATTGCAACTGAATATTTTGATAAATTGCATGTAGCAATATATCATCTCATGATGATTCATCTCTGTATAGGGTGAGATTTTCAGCAAAACCTAACCCGAGCTTTCAGCAGGATCACTATAGACACTGGGCTTCACTTGCACTGTTTGTGGAGACGATGTTTGTACTTGGTAATTGTTTCATTTACTGACTCGATCCTCAGACCTTGATGTAAATCAGCATTTCACATGTACCATAGGGAGCCTATAGTAACTATACTTCTCCGTATTTTGTTCTGCGAGGTTCGGATCTTTTGCGAGATTAGTCTTTTTTGCACAGCCCCAGAGTCGTATCCCGTAGGTCTAAGTCGGGCGAAGAATCTGCTTGTACTCGTATATTAGCAGTTTGTTGCGAAGAGAAAGAACGGAATTCCTTCCCATCAGCCAATACATGCTTCTGAACTTGATCCTCAGTTCCTGCTTCTTCTTCTCGATGTCCTTATTCCATGGTAATTGACGGTGACAGCGTACGGTATTTCATTTGAGTTGATCTCAACATCTAAGACTGAGATTATTCGGTTTGTGAAATTGATGTGAACGGATTTTGAATCGTTCAGCTTCATTCTCTACATGTCAGTCCACTTGACAATCCCATATGTAGAAATGGGTGTCGGTTTGTGGTTTTGAAAGCTATCACAGACAGGATGGAATCCAGATCAGATGCAGGTCGTACGCAGGTGAGCTGGACATCTGGTAGCTTTTATCCGAACACAGTAATTTCTCTATTTGTACCTACTCCTCCCAGAGACTCGTAAATTGTTGGAGAAAAAGGTCATATTCGTATAAGTAGGCTGACGCTCTTCCGAGTGACGGATAGATGTCCACTACGGCGGCGATAAGAAGGAGTTCTGATCCATTAAACAGTTCCCGCCGGTCCTCAAAGAGTTCTCCAGTCACAGATCACATTTGACCTTTTACCGCCCTGCTCGGTGAAGACGGTGGACCATGAAGCCGGACCCGTTTTTGATTTACTCTCTCTCGTACTGCAGAGCCACAAGCACTTGTCGCAGACAAGTTGGAAAAAACCGGCGATTCCCCCTTCGACAGAAATTGCTCATCCATTCATCAATAGTGTTGGATCAAGTCGGAATTTGTCCTCATTTCTGACGAAATGGCCTCCTGACCCCGCCCCAGCTTGCACCTCAACTCACTGGGCCGCAAGGGATTTTCGGAATGCGGTCGTTCCGCCTCTTGGATCATTCCAGTCCATCACCGCATTCGCCTTATTCCTCTCACATTTTGGATGACACAGAATGTGATTGAGCCACTTTAACTTGAAATACTGAAAAAAATCAATAATTACACAAAGTAATTATTTGTCTTTACGTTTTGGTAAATTTGGGGATAAACCAGGTACGACTAGATAGTTAAAACAAAACTTGGAATCACCAAACATCAAATTTCAACGGGGAATCTCCATTAGTACTCCTTATTCCCAATCCAGATACACTGCTCTTCAAGTAGCAACTCCTTATATTTTCTATTCTGGTCAGGAACGGAAAATACAAAGCTGAGAGAGGATAGAACCACACAACGTTTCAAGTCATACCGAATCCCAAAGCGTCAAAACAACCACAGGTGCATTTCTGTATCAGATTCAGAATAATCACACACAAAGAGATACTTTTTGAGTGTGACTTTATGTCTTCGGCTTAGAGGTTAAAGTGAATAAGTCACATTTTGTGCTGTTGAGGTTTTAAGCTGTACAAGTTCACCCAAACGTGGTATTTGCTTAGAAACGGCTAAATAATATACTAACCGATACCCGTGCGTTGCACGGGTCCACATGCATCATCGCTCTCTCAGCTGATGCAACTTCATCCCAATCACTCCCCGATGGTATCAAGAGGCTATGTAACGAATTTCAGTACCCTAGGGTGAACAGAAGAAAATTCAGCTGTATCGCTCACGATGCTGATCTTACATCCTCCCAATTACTTCCTGTGGTCTTATGAGGGTGTGCATCAAATTTCAGCGCTCCGAAACGAACAAGATGGAAGTTAGAACCGACGTGATGTTTAGAACCTTGACCAACTTTGATTGACAGTGGCTCGCGTGAGAGATTCCTGTAGATAGGTAGACGCATATTCGTAATTACTACCATCGCGTAGGAATGCTTGACAACGGAGAAAAGTTATTTGTATCGTCACTGAGGAAAGCCTCGTTCACGATGTAGGAAGCTGGAATGTGAAATCTTATATCGACAGAAACGATTCTCTCAACTTGCTGATCACAATGGAGCAATCCCTACCAAAATCGGTTCTGCGGACTGGCCGTCTGTAGAGCACAAATAACCAAACAGACAAACATAGATGTTATAATATAACATCTATGTTGGGTTGATCCAATGTGGTTATACTATATTATTAAATAATAGTAGTATAAATAAATTTTATACTACAGGAAAAAGGTCATTTCGAATATTCGTCGGAAGGAACGTCTTGATATAAAGTAGCTATACATAGAACCGCAACACATTTTTTGGTCTGGCGAAAGATCGTATAAATGTGACTGAATAGTTTGTTTCATTTAGATATCCGTACCAACCCCGTAAAAGAACCTAAATGTTTGATGTGGGGGAATTTCTAAAGTCTTAAGGTTTTTCATGAACACGCCAATGTAAATGTGCGAACGAGTACGTTAGGTAGGTTCGTAGGTAGGTTCATTAATAATCATCATATAGTTTATTTGTACTTGATAATTTTTATAGTATTAAGGACGTGTAGGGAGGGCTGGTGATGTACAGGGAGGGCTGGTGATGTTGATGCATAGTCAACTTTTCCTATCTTGGCCGTGCCCTTGAATAAGATTGTTGGAGTAAATATTTGTCTATTTGAAGGCTTAGCTCAACCAGAAGTCTTTGACGAATCCGTAAAATATGAGGAGGGAAAAAAAGGAACCGTTGAAAATCAACACGTGAGGGAGAAATGTCGGCTGACCTTCCTCGTTGCGTCAGAGGGAGAAATAAGAGCCATGTCTAGGACCCCAAAGTTTACTAGCGTGAGACCGGATTTCGAGGGAGGCTGGATGGTTCTCTGGACCATATGTAGGCTTTAGAAGGGATGGGATGCGAGTGGAAAAATGGTTCGAGGGTGGGTGGAGCCGTTCTAGAGATGTTCTGCGTGAACAGCTAACAGATGACGGCCCTCGAACAAGGCCGGACCCGGACCCAGCCTGAAGGTCAGATGGAGGAATGAAGGGATGCTGGCAGGTAGCGACTCTTGACGTCCTGAAGTCTCCTTTGGCCTCAGGATCATCGCTTACTTCACTTTGGGAGGACCAGGCTTTCAGAGGAGGAACGCAACTTGTTTTGGAGATAACCGGAATCCACCACAACGTTTTTTTCAAAATACTTTCTCTTTGCAACTTTATTCTGCAACTTCACGCTCAAACCTCCGCTTTTTCTTCTCTACTAACGAATCCCACAAGTTCGACCTCGAACGAACGTCTTGAAACTAATGTTCGTTCAATTGGCTGGTGGAAAAGCTGTGCAATCCACTTCATCTCAGGGTGTCCCACCGTTTTATTGAGTCTAGAAATCACAATTTCCACATTCCTATTAATGCACCGAAGTCATTTATTTAACGAAAAACATTTATTGACATTTTATGTCTTTACTCTGGCACGTAACTCGAAAACGTTACACAAAAGCGTTACACGAAATCGTCACGAAAATTTCTGATGATTTTCGCTTACAACCGATTCGTTGCTACGGAACTTTATCTTCGCCAGTTATCATCGTACAAAAATCGTTTACCACTCGTTGGATAGCTCTCGATTTACCTAACCATATTACGTTAACCACTGCGGAGTGCGTGGCCGACAAGCTGCGGTATGAGCGTGATCGTTTAAATAATTGTTTACACACAGGTGATCATTCTCAATCATTTATATTGTCTATACGAATGCAAGCTTCATAATGATGAACCCTACAATTAAGTATAATAACTACGCTACTGGGGTAGGTGATGTAGCATTGTTCGAAGGTTCTTGAATCACTTCTTTAAAGACATAAAATGTCCCAATGTGTTGCAGACTCGTATGCAAGCATTTAATTCTCGACTGTATCAACAAGAGGATGGAGTTGACATTCTTTTGACATTTTCATGTCTTTGCTTTGGCACATAAACTGAAACGGGAAAAATTTGTTTCCTTGATTCACCCTTTCCCTCAGATCACGTCAGAACACAAGCAACAGGCGGGCCACTACGTCAGACGCACCTATGACGCACGAGCGTATGACGTCAGACGGCTGGCAGGAGGCCAACTAGTACGTCAGAGCCTATGACGCACGAGTGTATGACGTCAGAAGGCTGGCAGGAGGTCAATTAGTACGTCACAGCCTATGCCGTAAAGCCTATGACGTCAGAGGGTTGGCCGGAGACCAACTAGTACGTCAGAGCCTATGACGCACGAGCGTATGACGTCAGGCGGCTGGCCTGAGGAAAACTAGTACGTCAGAGCCTATGACGTCAGACGGCTGGCCGGAGGCCAACAAGTACGTCAGAGCCTATGACGCACGAGCGTATGACGTCAGACGGCTGGCAGGAGGCCAACTAGTACGTCACAGCCTATGACGTCAGAGGGCTGGCTGGCTAGGTGATCGGGTTTTAATAAGCCTCTGGAATTCCGCGCCTTCATTTTGCATTCATTTACATCTTCACGTAGAAAAATCCTTCATCTTGTCGCTAATTTCATTTTAACATGCCACGCTATTATTAAATTGTGGAAATCAAACTTGTGCAGACTATTCAATTCATCGTTTGAAAGTTTCAAATTGAAACCCACGGATATTCCTGACAATTCTACCTTCACGTAGGTCCTAATTGTGTGATGTCTGCAGTAGCCATCATCCCAACACGAGTCTTTTTTACAGACAATTGCTCCATTAAAAACATTGAATATGAGGGCAGAACATGAAATTGTCACAACTCTGGCTGAACCAGTGAAAACTAAGTAGGAGGTGATTTGGTAGTTTTGGCGAATAATTTCCAAAACCTTTTATGCCAAAATCCGTTTCAGACCATCCTGAATTCACTGCAAACATCACTAAATATTCACATTATAATTCATTATAAAATTTGTAACATCATTATATAGCCAATATTCATGTGGTACATAGTTCAGTGGTGCAAAAAAAACAATGTATATAAACAAAACATAACAACTTCCGATAACACCAGTTGTGACGTCACAATGAACGAGAGCGTGAAACATGAACGTGTGATGGAAGGCAGGAAAAGGAGTTTTCCTTGAAACCGTCTTCCAAGGGCACAGAAAACTGAAAGGACTTCCCTCCGGTGGTGTATCGCTTTAAAGTTATTATAATTCGTCATGATTGTCAGCCCCTGGAGGGAGCAGCTTGAAAACGCCCTCGTAAAATCAGGGTGAATTGACAACTTCCTTTGATGTAGTTGCAGGGGAATTTTATAAACTTGTCATTGTTGGGTTGATCCAATGTGAAGAGGATGTTTTTCTACATTTCTGAAACCATATGTGAAAGAAGCATTTTATGTATATGGGATCTATGCAGTTCTCAAATCACCGAGCTAACATTTATGTAGATGGTTATTGAGGAGAATTACTATTAGTACTTATTATACATGGGGTTAACAAGTAAGTATAACAAAATAGTGAAACAAAATCCACAAACAGCTGTCAAATCAACGACCATAATCTTGAATTTTGGGAAAAATTAACGAGTTCCATCAAAATTCTATAGTTGGTCTTCAAATTCTTTATCTGGTCTGCAGTAAACTTACTTGCACTTGTGCAATGTTGGAATATAATGCTTCCTTGTGGATCACTGATAAATAACAGCGTAGAATTCGAGCAGGTCATATAACGTGATAACTTGCCACTGTTATAATGTTTTATGGTCAGCTCAATTCATGGGTGTTACATGGGCTGAGCCAATCACTCGTCACTACTCATGGTTCACCATCGAGCCATGAGAATGGCAAAATTTGTAGATCACAATGTATGATGTTGAGCCATTCATGTATTGGACACTGCTGGGTGCAACTTGAACTGCAAATTTACCAGTGCGGATTTCCTACGATTTCGATAATGCCATTCTTGTATTTGCCTTGCGTACGTTTAAATCGCGAAACCAATAAAATAATCTCTACAGAAATTACTCCGCTAAAATGTTGAAATGCAAATTTCGCTAGATTGCAATTCAGCACACAGAGCACAGTTCTCATGTAGAAAATCACTTTATTAAGCACTCTTGTTCTTTCAACGAATTTCAAGTCATGGAAAAACAATAAATTTTGGCAGTGGAAATATTGCGATCGGATTATCATGTACGTAGCCACGCTTTCATTGGTTCAGACAACCATTATCTACTACTTGTTACCGCCAGACCATTCCAATGGATACGAAGCCATTTACCGCTTTTTTTGTTCAAAATGAATTCGAGTTGCTTTTGAGAACACTACCGCTCTGGCCATGAACATTAACTAAATTCCGAACAATAAAGAAGTCTCAAATGATCGTTGTGCCGTAGATGTCAACTTACATTTGGTACTACTTTCCTTCACGTTGTGTCTGTACAAATTGTGATTTCGCAAATGATTATGGAACCGGAACAATAGAATTGAACCAAACAGATAAAAAGTACACAGGCATAACCATTTTTGAACGAAAAAAAAAAACACACAAAAAACTGTCGTTCTATGAGAGCATAATTTGAACCATAAAAGTTACTCGTGATTTCGAAATCCAAAACTAACATTATGAATGAAGAAGATTAGATTATTCAACCGGACATTATTAGCAACCTAAAGATAGTGTTAACTGCCACATAATTTTCACCCAAAACGACCATTCCGATACAGGGGAATTTGTCACACTTAAAACACGTATTAAAACCATTCAAACTACTTACCAGAAGTCGTTATAAAAGTCGTGATAAAGTTCGTGATATTTGATGCATAAACCATTTAAAACTCGGGTTTATTGGCGAACCAAACTTGACTAAGTACAGAAAAAAGAAGAATCCAAGTGCACTAAAAATTTAAATTTTATTGTACTCTGGAAATTTACTTGAAGGGGTTTTGCCATTGTTGTTGCTTAAGGCTTACGACGAATGGGCATTGTTTAAATGAAAAAAAAAGTAGAGATAAGTGGCCATTTTGGAGACTGTAAAAAGCATCAACCATGGAAATTGCGATTGGTGATAATTAGATAAGGCGCTAAGGGCTTACCTAAGAATTTCATTTGCAAATTACATAAATAACAATAAAACCATAAACTATGATAGTGGAACAGTAATAAAAGTGAATTGAAGACTACAGTTTACGGTGATAACGCAAATTAATAGTGGTTGGCAAATATTACAAATTGAAATTTAATTATTCTTCGAAGAGTAGGTATAATTAAAATAATAATAATAAGGTCACAATTATGGCAACAATTGACGCATCATTTAATTTACAATATACCCCTGGATCAAATATTCTTGAGGGGAGATTAAGATCCTTAAAATTTAGATAAGAAGTTTTTCTAGATTTTGTAAGAAGTTTAACATATTCAACGTACTGCCCTCACGCTGAAGGTATCCGAGCTTCGAAAACATCTGACCTGATCGTACTCTACATCAATGATTCGAATAACAAATATTCGAACTTTATTCAGTGTTGATTTCATTCTGCTCGAAGATCAATGTCCGGTGAATAACTCAACGCCCGTGAATCCCACCTATTAGTTTAACATGTGCCTCGCCAACATCTCGTTTGTTAAGTTTATACGATTTCCCTATCATTTTCTAGACAGTTTTTTTTTTTCACACCATTTTTTGCTCGGGTTATTTTCTACGAATAAAAATATAATTGAATAGAAAAAGTCGGGACAATTTTTTTTTAATCAGACAGTTGGGCGTATTATGTTCATGTATCAACAGCCTTGTTACCTCCACGGATCATAAATTCAAAAGTTGTTACGAACTTTACATGTAATTGTGGCTTACGTCAAACAGTAGCGCGAGAATCCGTTCGATGCTCCTCTCAAGAGGATGATCACAACAAAAAGGATTCTCTGAGTTTGGTCTTCATCATAACCGGAAGAATTTACATAATGTTTTTCTAATTAACCACTTTGAAGACCTTTCGTCGGTTGGGTACTTCATTCGATCAAGTTGAGCGATTTCGTGTCTCAGTCGTGATGCAGTGAAGTTAGAACGTCAGTTTCTTCGATCACTTTAAATATTATTTAAAGTTTAACACGCCGCTTGAGTCGTTCGAATTTAATAAACCAATAGAGTGAGGACGGTAGCTACGAATGTACTGTACTAGTGGACACCTTTACGCCACCATATGCACGGTTTTTTTTTTCAAATAATCGGAAATTTTGATTAGAATGTATCAGAGATAAAACCATCAATTGAAAAAAAGGTTTTCAGAAATGGGTTTATAACGGGCACGTGGACATTGCTGCAGAATTGTAACGCAGTTTCCATTGGAGGAAGTGCGCGAACTGCATTGGAAAACCTCCATACCTGCAGCAACGTTGATTTTTCATTGTTTTGGCGTTGTGACTGTTATACTTCAATTAGTACAATACAGGTGCACCTATTTTAGCTCTCTGAAAATCGTACGCATTATTTATATCAAATTTTAAACGAAATTGATGGCTTTGCAAGGAATCTAACTTTCTCGAGTTTTGGACGATTTTTCTTCAAACAAGATTGATGGAGCACTCAAAATTATACCGAACGTCTTGAGATTTTCATATATTTGTGATGAGGGTTTGTTTACCTTTACGAAACTTCCCATTTCATAAACAATTCATACAATTGAGAATACAATTTAATTCATGTTTTTATTGAGTAGAGGCTGTAGCCTTGTCTAGCCATAACGTTATAGTCCTAGCGACTTGAATCTTTTAAAAGGCACTGGCCAAAGTTAAAATGAAGCTCTGGGCAAAATTTCAAGTAATTCGATGAAGGTGGAGAGGCTGTAGCCTTGGCTAACTGAACAAGAAGAGAAACATGGTAAGGGGTTTTTGAAGTTATATAACTCGACTCCCTTTAGACCTATCGACTTGAAACTTTCAGGGCTTTCTATTATTTATTCCAAGATGACCCACACCAAATTTCAAAAATAAGACAAATTTTCGAAAAGGAGGCGAGATATGGCTACCTGAAAACGCGTTGCGTGACGTCCGCTAAACATACACTTGGTACCGTTCGATTTTCTCAACTTGTTTGCTTGACGGGGCGGAACGCTACAGCGTTCCTAGATATATACGAGTATAAGCCACTTGAGATATCAATGGCGAGACAGTTCAGCTTAGTAAACGAATTTGAAAGATTACAAGAACTGCTAAAAAGTGAGTCATCGAAATAAATCATGATTTCCACGCCTGTGACATTCAAGAGTTTACCATTAAAATTAAATGTTAGTATCGAACAAGAATATAAATCTCACCCCCACTCTCTCAATATCAAATTTTGATATTTCACTTCGTAAGGAGCTTGTAATATTTAATGCGGTATACGGGCAGAGGGAAACCTCACTGTTGCTCTATCTATTGGCATTCGCACGACTATGAATGGCTTTTACCATTTGAATCAGATATCGAACAAGGATCTCTGTTGACAACAGACCATGATGGAACCTTTTCGAATCGAATTACTACGTTTTGCTGTAACAACCACCCATGTGTTACCTAAGAAAGGATGTGGATGATCAATCAAACAAACATCCAACTATACACGTGACCGGTGGCATTTTATCATGTTGCCATTACGCGGCGATGATTGAGATGCCGAACAGGATCGCTACCGGTAAATTGCCGTAATTACACGTCGAAGCGCGAACCGAGGATATAAAGTAGAGCGTTCTGAGGAGGTGCACAATTGTAAAAGTCATTAGTTGATGACAGGTTTTTACAAACCTGTTGCCTTGATCTTTGGTCGGGTCGTTGTCATGAAATAGTGGCGATGAGCTGCTAGTTTCCAATTGCTAGTAACCAATCAATAAGTGGCTTGAGGCTGACCACGGCACGCACTGCCGGCACGCGATGGTCAGCGATAAAATCCACGAGTCTGGTATAAAACGTCGTTTTCACTGAATAGGCGTCATCGAACCCGTTTCTGGCCTTCCGGATACAGTAGAAAGTGTTTCTGACCGCTCAAAGGCCTCAAAATGGACGTAAGAGTGGATTTCAAAAGAAATTGATTCCAGTCAGCACATTTTGGTCGTAGAAAGAATAATAAACATAGTTCTCAGCTAGTCCCAAGAGAGTCCTTATTCTAGTACCTTATCCTTAAGTTCCTATCACGATCATAAATTGACCAAGTAAACACCGCTTTTTGGGTGTCCTACACGTCATACATTCAGTGTTTCGGGCACTCGGTGGTCACTTCTTCAGGGATGTGAATACTCGGCAGCCAAAAATATACAGACGAGTAAACACCACTCGGCGAAAGGAAGAATTTCAATCGAACACGTCAGAATTTTCACGCTGTGAGGGAGAGTGAAAATACATTAGAACAAGGAACTAACTAAAAACCAAAGAATTTGACAAATCATGTTCGTTCCTCGTAACAATCATCGTAAAACACACTAAATTGGATACAGGTATTGTGACTTTTCCATATTTGCTACGAATTTATTCCACTACCTTCATTTCACAAACCACTTTTCGACGTCTTCGGTAATTTGTTATGGTTGCTCCAACATACTGAAGAACGAGGATGTCCTCGTTAAGGGCTCCTGATTGTAGCAAAATGAACGCATAAACAAGCAATAAATTATTACAATTGATAGTAAACTGTTTCTAACGAGGGGAAATCATCAGATTAGAATACTTTATACTGTTAATAAGATTTATTATCGACCATTATTGTTAATATTGATTTGTCAGTGACGATCGTTTTCATACACCCAACTTTATCATAACTTATTATTTGATTGGTGCATTCCACCATGGTGGAATCAAACAATATACCTATCCCCAATAAATTGTGAAAATGTTAAAAAACTGATAATCACTTCGATCATAGTTTCATTTTGGTTTATTATCTTCGATAATGAACCATTGGAATCGCCCAAAGAAAAAAAAATTTTAACCCCCCCTCAAAATTTGTTGGTTTACGTTTCAAGATACGTAGATTCAGAAAATCGAATAAAAAAAATCCGTCCGTCCGCCGTACGCCGTACGCCGTACGCCGTCCGCCGTCCGCCGTACGCCGTCCGCCGTCCGCGCCACTTTGCCCAGTTAGCGTTGAGTTAAAATTACGAAATTTTTTTTATGGGTTTCGACCAACCCCACAATGGTCCTCGAAACTTTTCATAACCCTAGGTCAAGGGGAAGGGGTTCAAAACGAATTTTGAAATTTTGAAAATTTCATATCTCGAAAAATTCATATAGAACGGTATGTTTTTTATTTCATATTTAGATAGAGTTTGTTCCGTAGAATTTTTTAAGACCATCCGCAGCTTTGTACGACCAGCCGTTCGTTCACAATGACGGCTCAAAGATTGTGCCTCACTACAGGATCGTGAATCAAACTGTTGAAATACAGGTCCATTTTCATACTAACAAGCTCTTTGGAACATCATATGGCTTAAGTGATGTCGAGTTTGTTGTTCTGAGGTGCGTTTCGTGCTACGGAAATGAAGGTAATTTCGAATGTTTGTTGGTAGGTAATTCTTTTATAGAAACTGTATTACCGACGTAGTATTAAAAACCCCAGAATTATAATATTAATAATATAGTAATATTAATATTATTACTATATTATAGTATTAATTAATAATAATTAATAATAATAATTATAAATAATAAATACAAATTATTAATACCTAACAATAAATTATAATAATTTTCACTAGTTTTCCTTCGGGATTCTCGTTTTTGGATCCAAAGAAAACTCAAATTCCTACTAGTTGTAAAAAACCGTTGATCAATTTAATTTTTTGATTTAATATGTATTTACATCTTAGGAAAACAAGTAGAATACACGATTAAGAAATTATATGATAATCTGATCATGGAGGGATCAATACAAGTTACATTACCACATTCAAGCGAAGATATCGAGTCAGGATTATTTAACGTACCTGAAACAATGAAACACAATTGTGAATAATATAAATCTCAAAAATGGGGAAAATATGAAACGACTAATACTGCATCTTAACCTGGATATGATGATTTTCAACTGCAAAAATGTGTTCAAATGAATCGATGCAGATTTCTCTTCTTCATAATATGAAGATCTTCATATTGTGTTGTATTATATCGTCATATTATGAGAAAAAAAATTACAATGGTCGCAGAAATCCTTATCATTGAAATCCTTAAGTTGTTATTATTGAACCAATTTTTACGAAACTCATTCTCGCTATACAGTTATAAATCTCAATATCTTGTAGACTTATCAGATCCCACGACAAAACCGCACTTGGTACAGTATTGTCTCGCCACTACCAGCTCTCAAATTGTGTTTTACATTCTGTTTACAAAGCTGATCCAGTGGGTCTCGTAATGTTAATGGGCCATCGTTCAGTTCCCTCCTTGAATTAACTAATTCAATAGTTTCGTCGTTCACATACGTTCAGTTCACTGGTGCCCACTGCCAGCCCATACGTCTTCATTCGCTTGGTCGCCACGACTCGAATCCCAATTAAAACCAGCTCGTGAACAAATTGCACAATTCCGTCTTCGGGAGATCCATTTGAAACGTCTACAGGAAAACGAATTATTGAGCGAAAGGAACGGAAATGAACAATTCCGGTCGAAGTGATCGTGGAGTGATGAAATTGGCGCAGTTCTAAATGTTTTCAATTTAGTAGAACCGATAAAGTAAATTAAATACTGTTCTTCTTCATTTCGTGGCTACGAAGTGACCTGAAACTTCGTTCGGCCATTCTTGTACTGTTTTGAACCTTTACTGTTTTTTATATTCAAACTACCCATTACCGAACGCGTTTTCATCACCTCGCAATATAAATCATACAAACGACCCGATCAAAAATGCATAAAAATCAAGGTGTCCAATTGATAAACATTAATTTCATCGAACGACACCTTCTTCCTGTCAGAACCATCCTTGCAAAAAATAGTGATAAACAGTACCTATATAAATGTATCCTTTAAAAAAGAACTTGTCCTGTAAAGAGTTAAGTATCTAATAGGCAGTAAGAAAACGAAATGTTGCCAAGGTATTTTTGTTATAGTTTCGAGGACATAAATTTGTGGCTATACTACATGTTCGCATAGTCCGACCGTTTATTCTGAAATATTGATGGCATCGGATAGATTTAACTGCGTTACAAAAACAGTCATGAAGCATGGCTATAAGATCAATTTTCGAAGAAATGACTGGTTTTATGTAAAATGTCTCCACTTTACTGGTTTTATAATAAAGTGTGTCTCATTTTTTGCCGAGTAATACCTTAGTTTATGGAAATTTCATCGCTGAGCACGATGGTGAAATCAGAATTGCGATTAGAGCAAATGAACGTTGAAATCTTACGTCCCACATTTTATACGTTCGTTGATTTTCACGGTAGCCGAACGTACTTGAACAATACTGAAAAGTAGCTGAAACTCTTAATTTGTAATATAAATGTCTACAATAAATATATCTAAGTAAATAAATCTAAATATATATCATATCAATGAAAATGGTATGATTTTTCACAACCTTCTCAACACATTAGGAGATCTCACATAGCAAATTCAGAAATTAAGTTTTGTCGATGAATAAGCAAGTTCTTCAAGAATAATTCTTAAGTTAAGTATATCCATTGACATAGATAGTTGTGATTTTTCATTTGTTTTTGTCGATTTCGAATGTCCATGATGTAATAAAATAAAAATTAATCGTTTGGAAACAGTTGTCATATCCATTTTGTGGGATTCTAGAAATGAGCGAACGATACAGGGAGCCACGAAGGAGGACGGGTCCGGATCCCATTGAAACGACTCGTACGGGACTTGTTACTAGAGGTACATTGATTTGTGTCCCACCTCATGAAAGCAAAAACCTCATTAGGGCCATTTATTTCCTAATGAAAACACGTTCATGGATCCAGTCTACATGAAACTCATATGGAGCCATCCAATCCACGTATACCCCCAAACATTCTGATTTCGATTATTGTCTGTATAGTTATGAGCAGCAACTGTACACCTCTCCCAAAGTTTCATCCCATTGTGGAGATTCTTATGGACGTGATGGGCGGCGATCCAAGAAGTATACGGATACCATGAAGGGTATATAAAAACAAACCTTATCGATTATGAATAACAATTAATATAAAATTAACATTAAAATGAGGTACATCTTCTTTTTCATATCGAATAACAACAATTCTTCAACTACGACACCATCCTAGAGCTCTTCAGCATCTGTTCGTGAAGGCATGAATGATGACGTATATCCTGTGTCCATAGTCTGGTCATTTCGTATACATGGAGAGCGCGAAGAAAATTGAGGAAGTTCAACGGAATAACTCAAAAAATCGAAATCATCATATTAGTCATGCATTCGGAGGAAAAAAACGAATAATTCATCAAGAAAAAAATATGAATGAGGTTCGGCATTAAAACGTTTTTTAGGGTTGAGGGAGCTCGTCCAAAAAATACACCCCTGACACTTAGGGGATTGTTACTCAGGTGGAGGGAATGCTTCAGGGCTCGAAATTTGATACCTCGTACAACAATTATGTACAAGTAGACCATAATTCTCTATTATCCTGTAATAGACTTTGATCTTTCCCTCGGATGATTGTATTGTCTAGTGGTTCAAATTACACGAAAAGGCGAATGCTTTTTGGTGCAATTACACGTTGTGGATCCCGAATCTACTCAGTTTTGGCGACCAGATTCAGCAACAAATGGTAACACAACTTGCAAAGGCCTCGTGCGGAGTTATTATAATATTATTATACTTATAGGAATATTCAATACAAATGAAAAGAAACAACTTATAAATGAACATAGTGCTTATTAAGAAATACAGGAAAACTCGATGGTTTCTCCTACAGCATTTCTTCTTCAGTATTTCCACCAAATTTTGTGTAAAACTCGATGGCACTTGATACGAGGTTGTCCATCTCCTTACCACCTTGCCTGATTGTGGTCAAGGAATTAACCAAGCTTTGGACCACATTCACTGCGTCGAACGTCTGTCTTAAATTTTTACCATTATCTTTTCCTATCTTAATGGCCCGAAATGTCCCAACTTTTCCAAGTCGAAAAAGCAGCAAAAAGTTGGGAATTTTGAAAAATTGGCACTTCAAAATTTGGAATAATTCAAGTTGGGACAATAATTGTAGGAATGTTCGCTTACTTGGGAGAAATCAAACGTCTTTGAACTTCAAAAAACTCAGAATTTCAGAGTTATGCATATTGGGAAATCCCAACCTTCTCCTGGTTCTTTCCCTTTTCTTATTCCCTCTCCCTTTCTTGTCTCTCATTTTTTATTTCTTTACTATTATTTTTTTCTATTTTCACGGCCCGAAATTTCCCAACATTTCCCTGGAACTTCCTCCTCCCCCCCTCAAGCGACGGCCCTGCACATTCTAAATTGGATTGCACAAGGTTCGAAATTGAAGGCATTGAAGATGATGGATTTATAATTCCATCATCTTCAATGCATATACAGCGACGCCATCAGCGTGTATACAGCGACGCCATCACTTCATTCAACCAAATTTTATACCTACAGTTCTTAAGAAAGACTTCAACTTCTTATGAATAGGTCAATACAAACTAAATGATCACTATCCATATCCACATCATACTTCTTCTTATTCGACACCATCTCAACCCACATCCAACAGAGAGGCCAGTTGATGGACTGCACCCTCTCATCTCGTCACACGTCAATTAGAGGACTCCTCTACTATATTCCCCCCCATTATCACAACTGAAATGTTCCCAACAGAACAATAAAGTTATTTACATACTGAAAAAAACAAAAACAAAAAAAAAACAACATACTTCACTATCAATGTATCGATATTAGTGTAGGTAACATCTTATCAACAAGACCAATATTGAATCATTTGACACATGAATTTAAAGTTTAATTGAATTTAAATTTTAAACAAAAAACTGGGCAAAGTGCCGCGGACGGCGTACGGCGGACGGTGGGATTTTTTTTTATTCGATGTCCTGAATCTACGTATCTTGAAACGTAAACCAACAAATTTTGAGGGGGGGGGGGGTTAAAAAATTCCAATGGTTCATTATCGAAGATAATAAACCAAAAACTCTGCAAATTCTTGACACAACGGTTCATTATCTTCTTTGTACAGATCACCCTTCTGTCTAGATCACTAGGTCTAAATGTCTAGATCCTAAATGTTAGATTAATTATTATTATCAATTATCACTAATTATTAACAATTTTATCAAGTACCTACCTAGTGAAAATTATTATAATTTATTGTTAGGTATTAATAATTTGTATTTATTATTAATTATGATTAATTAATACGATATAATTCTGGGGTTTTTAATACTACGTCGGTAATAATTTTTCTATAAAAGAAGTACCTACCAACAAACATTCGAAATTACCTTCATTACCGTAGCACGAAACGCACCTCAGAACAACAAACTCGACATCACTTAAGCCATATGATGTTCCAAAGAGCTTGTTAGTATGAAAATGGACCTGTATTTCAACAGTTTGATTCACGATCGGGTTGTGAGGCACAATCTTTGAGCCCTCATTGTGAACGAACGGCTGGTCGTACAAAGCTGCGGATGGTCTTAAAAAATTCTACGGAACAAACTCTATCGAAATATGAAATAAAAAACATACCGTTATATATGAATTTTTCGAGATATGGAATTTTCTAAATTTAAAAATTCGTTTTGAACCCCTTCCCCTTGACCTAGGGTTATGAAAAGTTTCGAGGACCATTGTGGGGTTGGTCGAAACCCATAAAAAAAATTTCGTAATTTTAACTCAACGCTAACTGGGCAAAGTGGCGCGGACGGCGGACGGCGTACGGCGTACGGCGTACGGCGTACGGCGGACGGCGTACGGCGTACGGCGGACGGACGGATTTTTTTTTATTCGATTTTCTGAATCTACGTATCTTGAAACGTAAACCAACAAATTTTGAGGGGGGGTTAAAAAAATTTTTTCTTTGGGCGATTCCAATGGTTCATTATCGAAGATAATAAACCAAAATTGAAAATTATCTCAAATGAAGAGTGTTATAATAACTAAGTATCAAGTAGACTCAATAAATTGGAGAGGGTTGAGTAACATGGATTAAGGTAAGTATTTTGGAATAGGTAAATTGATAATACATATCACATAGGTGAATACATATCACAAAAGAGGTCATCGAAGAACATGTTAAACAACATGTCAATTAAATAATTTAAAATAATATGATTTTTTAAAGAAGAGAAAACAACATCGAACTAATGTCGGGAACAAATATGGGACATATCGAAGGAAAATATCGATCTCAGTGAATCGACACTTTCCTCTGAACTTCCTCCTGTTAATTGATTGTAAATGTAACTATTGTCGAATATTCCATTAAACCCGAACAAAGTCACCAAATGGGGTTATTCAGCAGAAATGAAATCCTCAATCGTTCTTTTGCACTGGTGCCTTCTTATTGTGCGACTTTTCCAATATTTCGTTCTTTGAACTTCCAACTCCTAGCGTTTCTCACATGATCTGAAGTTGGGACCTCAATATCCATCGTTCGTTCTGAAAAGGGCGTCGAGGTTCCCGTAAGATGAATTAGGAGCCCGTGAATCTCCCAAAAGGCCGTCATCGTTGTGCAAGGGGGACAAGCAGGTAGCGGGAGACTCTGGCAGATGGCACGCAGAGCTGGGAAAAAGCGATTCACATCCAACGAGAATTACGAAGGCGAAGCCACCTGTCAGGATGTTATGACAATCGGAACGTCGATTGTGGGCCCTTTTAGGGAGGAAAAAGGACGATTCAGTGTCGCTGTTGGGAAAACTTCGCGTCTCTTCAAGTCATTGGGGCGTCATGGTTACGTCAAATTCACTGCATTTCACTCGCGCAAAGAATATCATAATGAATAACGCTGAAGCATTGGTCGTAAATGCCGTTATGGCATCATAATCGTGCTACTTCCGGTGTCGATGTCACGAATTTAGTTGTAGTTTGATCGTCATCAGTTGCAAACAGCAGAGAAAACAGTTTGAGAACAGAATTAGATATTGCGATTTTGACTTCACCATCATGTTCAGCGTGAAAACCAATTGAAAGTGAGTTGTCACTTGTCGGACTGTTTCGTGGTTTGAATTAATGAGTAATTTCCCCCCTAAAACTCCCCAAAAAACCCCTTAGACTGGGGTAAGTAGCCAATCTACGAACTTAGCCTTTCGACTGCCAGGACGGATTTTTTGTGCTAATTCCCCCCCCCCCCCCTAAAACTCCCAAAAACCACCCTTAGCTCATAGATTCTTCAACGCTGAACACGATGGTGAAGTCAGAATTTCGTTATCAGATTAGAGCAGATGAACCGCGAAGAACATCTCAAGTAACAACCACCTTTCTTCATCTTTAAAGTGCTCCAGTTTGGAAAGGAATAAGATATCGCAATTCTGACTCCACCGTCGTGTTCAGCGTATAAAACCATTGAAATTGGGTGTCACTTGTCAGACTGTTTCATTTGAGGAATTAATGGGTAATTCCCCCTCTCCCTAAAACTCCCCAAAACCACCATCAACGCTGAACACAATGGTGATTACGTATGATAGAAACATATGATTTTTAGTGTCATTTGGCAGTGAATTTAGGACGGTCTAAAACTGATTTTGGTATAAAAATTTTTCGGAAATTCGAGTTTTAAAAATTTTGGACCGAGAACAATAGCTTCCTTTCTTTCGAAAATTCAAAGGTCTGTCCTACAGATAGAAATATTATGATAATAATATATTATCAGATCAAATTATTGATCTTTGCTCCTGTAAAGTAGCAAAAAGTGAGATAGGTCATATTGCCGCTTAAACGGCGATATGGGCAGTGAATACACAAAACCTGTTTAGTTCGAAATCTCAATTTTTTCAGGAGGCGAAAAAACGTTGTATGTCGTGTCCCTTGGGCTCGAGGATTTTGGGTGTGATACCGACCACAGATGAGGTTTTTTCTTGGATCAAGGACGCTCGTGAGGTCGTATCCCACCCAAAAAAGTCATTTTCTGCCAAATTGGGGCTTACGAGGGTTTGTGTATTTACTGTCGACATAAAGGTGCAGTGGCCAATCCGTAAGGTTGCATATCATGTTACAGTTTGCAGCCCGTTGCATATTATCATTGCATATGTTGCCTCTGGATCAAACCCCAGTGGAACCTCGAGTATTCTTCAAGAACGTGACTCAGGAGACTTCGCAGGATCAAAAGACTTCTTCTTCAGCCTCCCCTATGTCTTGAGAATGAATCCCTCACGGCGAAGGTATAACCGGGATTTATAATCGGTTTTCTCGGTTCAGGACTCCCGGAACGGGGGTGGAGGGATCGAGGGATCTTTGTCCTTCCAAGACTCGCACCTGCATCCCTCAGCCTCCGGATGACAATAGAAGTTGAAGCCTTCCAGAGCTCTTCCAGGTACCTTTTCTGATCCGACGGGGCTCAGCCTTCCCTTCCCCGCCACCAACACTAAATTTATTCCCTTTTGATACATCACTTCAGGCGAAACTCGGTTCCTAATCTCAGTTTTTTCCCTTCTCCGTCTTCCTCTGACGCTGACGCATCTCTCGTGGATTCATCCAGGGACAAAATCTAAAAGGCGAAAATGAAAGGTACAATATGATAAATGAGTATTCCCCAACGAGGCGAGGGTAATTCCATACATCCTCCATTTGAATGCCTACGGGTTGAGGTATAACTTCATGGAAGGACGTCTCCCATTCGAGCCTCATAATAATAGTGAGCTATTTTAGTCACCACATTCCAGAGAAATCATTGTCCAGAATCATCATTCGGAAACATTGTCCTGAATAACTAAGGGAAATATATTTTCAACACACCTATTTACACCGCGGAAATGGATGGTTCAATCAGGGATTGAAATTTCACCAAACCTCATTCCATACCCATATTTTTGACATGGACATAATATGTCCATGTCAAAAATATGATTATGTCTATTGTCTGGGGGTCAGTCAAAAATTTCCATCATCAAAACAAATTTAATTTTAAATTAAAAAAACCTTGTAACGTTTTTTGGGACACTTCCGGTGGTTGGAGAGGGTAGCGAGTATCATGAAAGTTTTCTAAAAAAGCAGACGATTCCAAAAATTGGTGAAAGATTTCTGTGCGATGAACACTACGGAAGTTCCATTTCCCTACCAACGGCTTGGTTGTTCGTGAAAATCATAAGAATTTTTTCGTTACGGTTTTGGGTGGTTTTGGCGCAATTCCTGTAGTGGCACAGACTTGAAAATTAGCATGTAGCCGCCTTAGGATTTACACTTTAAGCAGCATAGGGCCCGAATCAGCTGAGTGGCTCATAAAGCTAATTGCTATGCTATCCACTCTATGAAGCTGTCATTTGGTATGTAGCCTCCTTAGGAATTACAGGCCCAGGATCCGCTTAAGGGCCCTTAAAGCTGAGACATATCCATGATCAGAGGTTTTTCCCAGTGAGGGAGAAATTTACGGAGTTTGGCTTATATATCAGAGATGAAGCGTTTTAGAATGGAACATGTTTTAGCCTTGGACTAACTAGCCGAAAAATGTCACGCGGAAGTGTCACGAAATTTTAACGATGATTTTCACGTACAACCGAGTAGTTGCTAGGGAAATGAAACTTTCATTTTCATCGGACAAAAATCGTTTTCCATTCGTTGGAAAGCTCTTGATTCATACTATAACTATATAAATTGATACTTGATAATTGATTTATAACTATATAAATGTTAACATAATTTAATGTATGTTATTAATAGATATAGTAAACAATGCCGCTTGTTTTGTGATCACTTGGTTGTCATGTTGGTTACAGTAGACGCTAAGAAACTGTTCAATAAGTTGAACTACTGAAAGCAGCAAACAGAATAAGAAAGCGCGGCTAAAGCATGTTCCATGTTCCTTGAATTTCAGCCGTAGAGCAGCGCCGAGTTTTTTTTAAATTCCGAATTGTCATTACTAGATTCGGCACTTTGCATAATATTATGCCTCTTTTGTGGTATATCTTCTCACTTTAATGTATTAAATCTTCTCCCACTAAAATTAGTTGAAAATTTCAAATTTAAATTTGCATATATCTGATAGTTTTTATGGTGGAAGCGCTGAGTTTGTGGAACTCCATGATCATGTGAGTAGGTTGAAAAAAGACTTCAGTTCCACAATCTTTGTTGTGGACAAACAAAGATTGTGGAACTGAAGTCTTTTTTCCACCTACTCACATGCATATATCTCTAATATTTGCCTGTTCGAGCATATATGCGAGTGTTGCCGTTCAAGGAAGCCTATTCAAGTAGTGCTCTTCCACTAGAAACGATTCTCACTCGAAGGCAGTGTTGCCAGATGAAATATCTCAAAATCCCTACAATAGTATAAAAAAAATCCCTACATCCCTACGAGCTTCAAGAAAAATCCCTAGAAAAATCCCTACGCTTTCAGAAAGTCGAAAACCTCTATTTACCGACTCAAGAAAAGGAAAAATACAAAAATACTGACACCATTTTCAAACGACTTAAATATTTATTTATGAAAACTTTGAGATCAATAGCAACAGAACAAAAAAATCACTTAGGTTGACAATTCAAGTAGGTAGGTAACACATTTTATGGTAATATAAGGTAACAAATAAAGGTAAAGGAAGAATCAAATCATGGACGAACGAAGTGGTCTCACTAGAATAAATGTAGTAACTAGATGCAAAGTTTGGGGACGGTAAATTTGAACTCGCAAAGAGGCTCCCTGAATAATTACCCACCAGGTTCAACAAAAAACAACAAAATCAAATTAGCGACAAGATGAAGGATTTTTCAACGTGAAGATGTAAATGAATGCAAAATGAAGGCGCGGAATTCCAGAGGCTTATTAAAACCCGATCACCTAGCCAGCCAGCCCTCTGACGTCATAGGCTCTTACGGCATAGGCGGTTACGTACTAGTTGGCATCCTGCCAGCCGTCTGACGTCATACGCTCGTGCGTCATAGGTGCGTCTGACGTAGTGGCCCGCCTGTCGCTTGTGTTCTGACGTGATCTGAGGGAAAGGGTGAATCAAGGAAACAAATTTTCCCGTTTCAGTTTATGTGCCAAAGCAAAGACATGAACATGTCAAAAGAATGTCAACTCCATCCTGTTGTTGATACAGTCGAGAATTAAATGCTTGCATACGAGTCTGCAACACATTGGGACATTTTATGTCTTTAAAGAAGTGATTCAAGAACCTTCGAACAATGCTACATCACCTACCCCAGTAGCGTAGTTGTTATACTTAATTGTAGGGTTCATCATAAATTATGAAGCTTGCATTCGTATAGACAATATAAACTATTGAGAATGATCACCTGTGTGTAAACAATTATTTAAACAATCACGCTCATACCGCAGCTTGTCGGCCACGCACTCCGCAGTGGTTAACGTAATATGGTTAGGTAAATCGAGAGCTATCCAACGAGTGGTGAACGATTTTTGTACGATGATAACTGGCGAAGATAAAGATCCGTAGCAACGAATCGGTTGTAAGCGAAAATCATCAGACATTTTCGTGACGATTTCGTGTAACGCTTTTGTGTAACGTTTTTCGAGTTATTGGTTTATTATCTTCGATAATGAACCATTGGAGTCGCCCAAAGAAAAAAAATTTTTACCCCCCGCCCCCCCCTCAAAATTTGTTGGTTTACGTTTCAAGATACGTAGATTCAGAAAATCGAATAAAAAAAATCCGTCCGTCCGCCGTACGCCGTCCGCCGTCCGCGCCACTTTGCCCAGTTAACGTTGAGCTAAAATTACGAAATTTGGTTTCTGGGTTTGGACCAGCCCCACAATGATCATAGGCTCTGACGTACTTGTTGGCCTCCTGTCAGCCGTCTTACGTCATACGCTCGTGCGTCATAGGCTCTGACGTACTAGTTGGCTTTCTGCCAGCCGTCTTACGTCATACTCTCGTGCGTCATAGGCTCTGGCGTACTAGTTGGCCTTCTGCCAGCCGTCTTACGTCATAGGCTCGTGCGTCATAGGCTCTGGCGTACTAGTTGGCCTTCTGCCAGCCGTCTTACGCCATACGCTCGTGCGTCATAGGCTCTGACGTAATTGTTGGCCTTCTGCCAGCCGTCTTACGTCATACTCTCGTGCGTCATAGGCTCTGACGTACTTGTTGGCCTTCTGCCAGCCGTCTTACGTCATACTCTCGTGCGTCATAGGCTCTGACGTACTTGTTGGCCTTCTGCCAGCCGTCTTACGTCATACTCTCGTGCGTCATAGGCTCTGACGTACTTGTTGGCCTTCTGCCAGCCGTCTTACGTCATACTCTCGTGCGTCATAGGCTCTGACGTACTATTTGGCCTTCTGCCAGCCGTCTTACGTCATACTCTCGTGCGTCACAGGCTCTGACGTACTTGTTGGCCTTCTGCCAGCCGTCTTACGTCATACTCTCGTGCGTCATAGGCTCTGACGTACTTGTTGGCCTTCTGCCAGCCGTCTTACGTCATACTCTCGTGCGTCATAGGCTCTGACGTACTTGTTGGCCTTCGGCCAGCCGTCTTACGTCATACTCTCGTGCGCCATAGGCTCTGACGTACTTGTTGGCATTCGGCCAGCCGTCTTACGTCATACTCTCGTGCGTCATAGGCTCTGGCGTACTATTTGGCCTTCTGCCAGCCTTCTTACGTCATACGCTTGTGCGTCATAAGCTCTGACGTACTTGTTGGCCTTCTGCCAGCCGTCTTACGTCATACTCTCGTGCGTCATAGGCTCTGACGTACTAGTTGGCCTTCTGCCAGCCGTCTTACGTCATACTCTTGTGCGTCATAGGCTCTGACGTAATGGCCCGCCGGTCGCTTGTGTTCTGACGTGATCTGAGGGGAAGGGTGAATCAAGGGAACACATTTTTCCCGTTTCAGTTTATGTGCCAAAGCAAAGACATGAAAATGTCAAAAGCTATGTAAATAGGTACCTAAGCCCAACTGTAATGTCAATTTTCTGACAATGAGTTTTCGACTATAGTTTTCATACCTTTTTACTTAAGTACTTATTGCAATTTGAGACTGATAATGAGCTGTTTGCAAATAAAAAGTCTGATAACTACTTTATTACATCTTATTAATGTATTTTCAAGTTCCGATTCACAGTTGAATGTATTTTATTTAGATGGAAGTATGGAAATACATTTCTCGTATAAGCTTGAGATAGTATAAAATATATTTTACATTAGATGTTTCCTTACGTTTTTTGGCCAAAACTCTGGGAAGGCTTGATTTGCGACCCAATGTTTGTTCGACCTTTTTGATTCATTCAGCATACAATTTCCTATAAGAAGCATTAATCGGTGGTACTTTTTTCCAAAATAGTGCTATGTTGCGCCACTGTGCGCCGTACGACGTCCTCCGCACTTTGCCTAGTTAGCGTTGAGAAAAAATTACAAAATTCGGTTTACGGGTTTGGACCAACCCCACAATGATCCTCGAAACTTTTCATAACCCTAGGTCAAGGGGAAGGGGTTCAAAACGAAATTTAAAATTTCGACAATGTCATATCTCAAAATATTTAACTGAACCGTGTAATTTTTAGTTCACTTTTGAATGACCTGAAAAATTACGAATCTTTTAAGACCAACTGGATTTTTGTGCGACCAGCCGTTCGTTCACAGTGAGCGCGCAAACGTTTAGGAAAAACACTAAACTTCGCGTCGAAAACGGCCGTTAGGTGAGTCAACTCCCAGACGCCCAGAATAAAACTACCTTTTTTCATCTTCCCGGTAAACTACAGTCTAGAAATTTTAACCGTGAGTCGGGGATAGACCACATTGCAATATTCACTCGGTTTCTCATCTGTAAAATTGTTTAAATAATACCTTTTTGTAATAATACAAATTAAATTTTGATGATGAGCTATTGACTTGAAATTTTAAAAATAGTTCAGAACTGGATCACAATGCAATATTCACTCGGTTTCTTGTCTGTAAAATTGTTTAAATAATACCTATTCGTTTAAACAAATTAAATTTTGATGATGAGCTAGATACTTGAAATTTTAAATATAGGTCAGAAATGGATGACATTTCAATATTCACTCGGTTTGTATGACACGGTATGAGTATGGTATGGTATATTATTGTATGTATGATTTGGTATAGTACAGTATGGTATGATAGGAAAGAAATTCGTATGGTATGGTATGAGTACGGTGAGAATATGGTATGGTGCCGATTTGCAACACAGTCTGGTATAGACAGAAGGGTGATCTGCACAAGGAAGATAATAAACCGTTGTGTCAAGAATTTGCAGAGTTTTTTTATTTTACCGGTACTATGATCACCTTATCACAAGTTTGGCATCCCTAATCTTGGATTCCCAATTTTTCAGTCCTTGCGATGGTTAGTTATAAAGTAGGTAGTTTCACTTTTCCACTCCAGGAGAGTAGCTGTTGTTCATTTGAGATCTAAGGTTGGTACTGTTGTTCACTCATTGTCTTGACCTACAGTTCCTTTTACACTTAGAAAAAGGACCAATATTTTCTTATTGAAAAAAAGAAAAATTCAACAATCCCTACAAAACGCCTTTAAAAAAATAATCCCCCCCTACGCCCTATTTTGGTTTGAAAATCCCTACAGTAGGGATAAATCCCTACATCTGGCAACACTGCTCGAAGGGGACGTGTATCGAGGCGTGATTGTACTACGTTGACAACCACCAACAGCTGTAGGAGGTATGGAGCGTCATACATCCGTTTGCATCCTCAATTGAGGCCTTGAGGCTTGATACCTGTAGTATACCTCATACAAGATGAATATTTGTTTTGATACAATGGGAAATGGGGTGATTAGAGGAGTTAACGTTGCACTGTGCGTCGAATTTGCTTGAACTGGGATGACAGGTGATTACGGTTTTCGACGTTCAAAAAAACCGAACGTTCCAAGAATTGAAATGAGCCTTTTTTTTGAGAATTGTCACAGAGAAGTCACCACTCTCCCGTTAAGTTTTGGTGGGTCGAACTAATTAGGGTCCGGCGCGGAGATGTTCAACTATGTTGATTAGCTCACCGGTATCCAACGGGTCCACCTCTCACTCTTGCGGAAGCCACCGAAAAAGGTTCGTGAGGTCGGAGCGGTGCAGGAGCCGTCGAGCGACTTTTTGGGACCTCATTTGGGAAAGAGAAGACGAAAAGAAAGAAACAAACGGCAAAGAAACGGCGACATGAAGATTTTGACGGTGTCCGCGCAGGGTAGTCGACTCGGCCAAATTGTGGTAAGCGATCGAAATCGTCGTAGTGCAACGAAGAGAAGTGGCCACAATTATGAAAATGTTGCGGACATTCTTCGAGCTATTAAGCTTTTATCTAGATAGAATGGGATGGCAAAGTACGAACTGGCTTGAATGCTGATTAGTAGTGATTTTCCAAAGTTTTTCACATTTTGATTCAAACACGCGTTGAAAGATTTGAATATACCCTTAGATTCCGACATCCTTGACAATATAATATTATAACCCCCTTCCAGGGAACTTGTGCAGTTAACAGGACGATCCCGAATGTTGCCTAAATAACGGCCCTTTCAAAAGATAGGATTGGTTCAGAGTTCGGTGTAATTCTGGATTAATTGAGACCGTGATGTGCACACACGCAAAGGTGCAGTGCCTACAAGTTGAGTGACGATAAATGGGAATCTATACGGCTAGATCATAAAACACAGACACTCAATAAAAATACCTAATTATATTCGATTTTTGATGGAACGGATCTGGTATCAATCTATTAGTAGTAGTGTTTGACCACCTCTTAAAAATCAAAGCTCGACGAACTTCTAGTTAATAGAATTGACGGCTAAGACACTCTTATTTGCTCCAGCAGGACCCCCCATCTCCTAATTGAAATTTCAATATATTTGCATATTAGGGAATTTTGTCGTCCTGCCCACGTTCCCGCTTCTTGTCACCGTTGAAGCCGCAGCCCACGCGCTCGGCTTAAATCGAAGAAGCGGTTTTTTTCAACGCGGGATTTCAATTTTCACGTCGAACTCTGTGTTTATCTTCCATCTCTTGAAATCCCCTTCGTAGCAATTTGGTTGCGAGAGCTTCACGATCCGGACAGCCCGCGAGGGAATCTCGATAAAGCCGACTAAAACCTGATGTAGAAGATATAGTTGAAACTAAACAATGTAATACACACTAAAGTATGTGATGGGGAATCATATGAAATCTAGAGGTCGCCTGTTTCGCCGTCGTATCCGACGGGAGAAAGTTCCAAAATACAACTAGCGAGTGATTTGGTTCATAAATAATCGGCCCATGAGCCAAATTATTCTTTCAGGATCAAAGCGATGCTGACACGTGCGCTCAAAGCCAACCTGGTCCAGTTTCCTGAGCTGAAGAAACCACTATTTTACGTCCAGTGAATCGTTTGACCAGTTATTCAAAACCGGCATTGAAAATTCCCAGAGAAAAGTGGAAGGAACATACAACACGACACGAGTAATACTGATCTGGCCGGTCAACGAGGTTGATTTGATCAAGAATCACTCGGGAACCTTAGAAAAGCCCAGTATTGTAATAAGTATGGAGAAACGTTATAATTATGCGGAGAAGGCCCTGAAATTGACTGGTGGCGGGAAGACTAGTGAGGAAGTAGAGAAATTGATAAACATCGGGAGGACCAGTTTTGAGATTATTGCCTCGTTGTCATGATTATAGCCGAGGGGAAAGCAAATTAAATTATGAGCCCGTTTTGAGACTAATTGCGGATTCGAGCCTTTTATACATAGTCGACTAACGTGGCGGGATCCCTCACAGGGTGCCGGCACCGTGCGAATACAAACGACTGGACGTTGTAGATGGTCTGAGCGACTGAGCGAATCTGAATGTTCAAACTTAATCACTCACCATAAATATTGTTTGAAGGGACTTATGTAGCATAAAGGTGAAGCTACAATTCTAGTATTCCGGACATGTTCTTTCTCGGGGTTAACGAGAATCGAGTCTATTCGTCGAGCAAATAGGAGTTGGGAGATTGAAAAAAGGCGGGATGTGTGACTAAGAGATAGTTCACCGCTGTGTAGGTCTGATCGACAGGAAGTGGTATAGTATCCTTACAGAGACCCAAACAGACAGAATATCACATTTTTCCACACTCGACATCATTTAGACAAGTACTTGAACTTATAATCACTCCACTCCTCCCCATTGATGTCCTCATTCCAGGACTTTCCTTTCCTTCAACTCCTTCCACCTCAACAACCAATCACAATAAACCTCCTTATTATTCAAATGTTCCCCATTTTTAACGAAAACCGCTTGGTTTCGTGATTATTGACATTTTGGCAAAATGTGTGTTTCTTCATGTTATTGAATGGTTGCTTTTATCAAGCACGCCCACACGAGAGGTGAGAGACTTGGTATGTACTAAAACTCTGCAAATTCTTGTTTCAACGGTTCATTATCTTCTTTGAGCAGATGACCTTTCTGTATAATTCATGAAATGATAGATGAAACTCAGGCTCATCATCTTAATTTATTTAAACAAATACGTGTTGTTTAAACAATTTTACAGACAAGAAACCTAGTTAATATTGCATTAAATGCATAAAATTGGGAGTATGAGCTACCCATGTTTAACATTTCAAGAGTAGCTCATACTCCAAATTCAAATTGTTTAAACAAATAGGTATTGTTTTAACAATTTTACAGCCAAGAAATTGAGTGAATATTTCACTGTTTCTTGACCTACATTTAAAATTGAAGTCTCTAGCTCATCGGGAAGTTGAAAAAAAACTTAGTTCAAACTTGAACTGCAAGTGCATTGTTCGTTTTGGACCCCTTCCCCTTGACCTAGGGTTGTGCAAATTTTCAATGATCATCGAGGGTGGACCGAACTTGTAAACCAAATTTCGTAATTTTAGCACAACGCTAACTAGGCAAAGTACCATAGACTTGTTCAAACTTGAACTGGAATGTTTCGCGAAGTTGCGGTTTTTATTAAGTTTCACAATTATTTTGATCCCCTTCCCATTGACCTAAGGTTTTGAAAAGTTTCAAGGATCATCGTGGATTTGTCTGAACCCGTGAACCAAATTTCGTAATTTTAGCACAACGATTTTTTTTTAAAACTCGATTTTCGAAATCTTCGTATCTTGAAAAGTAAACCAGTAAATTTTGAGGGCGATTCCAAAGGTTAATTGTCGAAGGTAATAAACCAAAAGACTAGACGTTTCGCCGGTTGGGCTCCTTCACCAAAACTGACTCCACCTTGTATAGGTGTACAATTTTTAAACAAAAATATTGAATTTAAGGAGGTTGATGCAGGGTGCGTAGAACGAATTTAAATCGAAAAACCTCAAGAATAAAAATATTTATTCTTCTCTTTAAAATTCGCAAGAAGAATTGTGTCGAACTTCATTGATTTTATCCAAAAAGAAATCAAATAATGTTGACATAAAACAGGTCATAACTGCGAATGCACGTTGGAGGTTAGACCAAAACCAATCAGTTTTCTACTTTTGGTGTCCGCACTTCACGTTGTGGTGTCACCTGTGGACTGTTAGATGTGTTAGAAGGTTCTCTCTGGTGTAGAAAGTCCACGCAAAAAACTACCTCTCCAAAGCTCAAAACCGCCTTGAAACACATTTTATGAATGAAATTTTCAAAATGAGGCGAATTGAACGCCGAAGAGTAGCCGCTTCCACTTGGATACGCCCTGACAAATATTTCCTTCACCGCTGAGTCCTCCTTGAGTCATAACATCCTGCCTCGTACGCCTCGATGAAAAACCTTGTTTTCCCCCTGTCCTTCATTTTTACCCTAAACAAAAATTGAAAAAAAAAACTTAAAAATGGAGAGATTAAAAAACAAAAACAACAACATCGCCGTGCAGTCCAAAGGCCGTTGATAGAAAGAGGAGGCGATAAAACTCGATTTTAAGACAGGATGCACTCGGTTCGCGCATCCGGAGGATCATTCAAGCGACTTCTCTGCTACTCGGCTATAAATTTGTTTGTCGAACTTGGCGTTCGAGGCCGAGTGAGACGAAGAAAAAAAAGCGCTATGTGTTTGTACTATAAACATTGGTCTGGAAGACTCTCTATGGGAAATACGGTGTTGGGTAAAGGGAGAAATTGAGTGTGTGTTTAAATAGGGAGGAAGGGCGTTTCTAGAATGGTTACTAGAAACCGGATATCCTGGGTTTTGATGTCGCGCATAACGCGAAGTCGCTGTACATTATTAGTTGGTGGTCGCGGAGTTTTATTAGTCATTTTCTTCTGGTGTCGTAAGAAAACGTTTTATTTCGTCGGAGAAACCGCGAGCGCGGTGAGTGAGAAAACAAGAAAAGTGATTGCCACTCGGGTGTTTATTTTTCTTCAGTACTTTGGTCTGCACATGCGCGCAAATCGGTCGATGGTGAGATACCCTCGAACGCTTGTTCACATTTTCGACAACATGGCGTCATCCGCATTTCAGCGACGACCTGGGATTCGTGTTGAGCAGCTGAAAATACCAGTCCTGAAAGAACTACCATAGAATTTGTTGAGTATGAATGAATGAATAAAGGAATAAAGTATTCATTCATTCATTACACTATGCAGGGTGGTCCTTAATGAACTTCCCACTCTTTTTATTTCGATATAAAGAGAGATAGGCAAAAACTTATCGAAGTAACGTCCCCTTAAGTAGTTCTTTACAATGAGTTCAACGATCAAATTTTGAAAAATGAAAATCCCATTTTTTTATTTCAGATTCGAATTCTACGTCAAATTCCCTGAACTTTTTACTTCGACAACCTTATTTTTTGGGCGCATCTGGGAGCGTCCAGAAGCGCCCAAAGTTGGACTAATCGCGTTTGCTCGTAATTTCGATAAGACGGAAGACCCCCAGTGTGGCACATGAAATTTCATTATTCTTCGACACTGAATCACGTGGTGACATCAGGTTTTTATTGGACTTGGTTAAACCGGGATTACAGCCTGAAACATGGTCGTTTTTTAAAAAAAATCACCTTATCCTGGCTCTTGATAATAATTATCAACTACAATTATTGTAGTTTTAGTTAGATAAGTTTTTAGGCAGGTGGGTGTCTCTCTTTATATCGAAATAAAAAGGTTCATTAGGTTCATTAAGAACTACCCTGTAAACATAAATGATTATAGTGCACAACCACTACATTGGGAACTATCCCCACATAGATCCATGATCTGTGCCAATACGGTAGCTGCACTTCAGATCACGCTCAGATGCACTTGACACAATAGTGTTAAGCTGAAGAAACTGTATAAATACAAATTTGTGAACTAAAATTACTTTGTGAAAGATATAGAAAAATATATATATAGATATATATTGAAAAATATAGAAGATCATGAAAGACAGAAATTAAATGCTGAGCTTGTAAATACTGGTTACCATAGCATCACATTCCGATGAACTAGCAACAATGAGATATGAAATTGTGGACTTATTGTACGCCGATCTACTAAGTAATGTTATTTGTAGACTTATTAGGTCTTCTAATAACTGGAATATAAGAGCAAGCCCTAAGCCTGCATGGAGTCTCATAATTTGAAATCATCACACGACAAGGCTCTCACTATTAGACCAACTTCGAACGCATTTCATTCGTGCCCATAATCAACAAATTTATAGTTATTCTCAATAATCGCCTCGCGTTGTTCGAAATTTTCTGTCGTAACCGTCGAAAAATGCAAAGATGAAATTTTTACGGTTATCCTGAGTTTGTCTCCGTAAAATCGGACAATTAACAGACCTCACATCGAAAACTGCCTCATCGGTCCCCGAAATTCAAAGGGCGTGACTGCTGTGATGGTAAAACAGGTGTTTTTGCTTTTTGTTCAACGTCGAAACGACCATATTTCGCTACGATTATGGCGTTTCGACTTTATCGGTTCTCCTCATTCTCCCCAATCACCTCCGTCTTCCCCCATTTTCCTAATTAGCGAATAGGAGTCAGTATTTAAATTCCCCACCATTTGGAAAAAGTGATGGAGGTCTAGGGGAAAGGGCGATGGGAATCTTGGTTTTATCACTTATTGTCGTTGCAGAGAAGGTTATGGCGCTAAGGCCGCGCTCCAATGAACTTCTTCCGTTCCGGAGTCAGATAATACGAGTAAAACTTACAATCCACCATAGCTGCGTGTTTTTTTCTCTCTTGTCCTCTACATGAGAACTTCTTCCATTTTTACGGGGTGACGTCGTCGCGCAAGGATACAGGTGGCAGATTGCGAGGGCCTATACAAGGTCGTCCTTAACTAGTACATATGAATTTTAATTCTTCATTGTGAGGGATTTGGAAAAAACGCAAAAACCCGTGTTTCCTATTTTTTATCCTGCATTCAACTGCGCTATTTTCAATTTTTTCCGACTGGGCCAAATTGGCCCAATGCACACCAACTTCGTTTTTTCAATGGGAGCCCCTTTTTTTTAAATTTAGATTTGGATTCTACGTACAATTTCATGAAAATTTAACCCCTCAACTGATTTTTTCAGTCGCACACAACAAGAGAGAATGCCGCAAGTATTTATTTTTCCAGAAGAGTTTATTTAATTAGAAAAGGAATTGAACGTTCATCTGCAGTAAATTCGAAAAATTGTTAATTATTTGCCACAATACCCACCATTTTTAGCTGCCTTTGAGGGGTCAAATTTTTCTGAAATTTCACGTAGAATCCAAAACTAAAATAAAAAAAAAGGGTTCACATTTGAAAAAACGAAGTTGGTGTGCATTGGGTCAATTTGGCCTAGTCGGAAAAAATAGAAAAATAGCGCAATTAAATGTAGGATAAAAAATGGAAAACACGGATTTTTTTGCTTTTTTTCAAAATCCCTCACAATAAAGAATTAAAATTCATATCCACTTAGTCTGCCTTGAAAATAAAAACGTCTCGACTCAAAATTCCAAACATTGCAGAAATTAAGGAGTGATGTTGTGAGTATTGAGGGTTGAGTCCCTCAATACTCACTAAATCACTCATTAAAATACCAGTGGCCAAGAACCTTTAACCTAATTGCAGAAATTCGCCTCAAGGTTTTTCACTGAAACCCTTGATGTAAGTTGACTGCAACTCATTACAAAAACTCCATTTTTTGGTGAGATATCGATATGAATTCAAACAATTCAACGGTAAAAAAAAAAAAAAAAAAAAACTTGCAAATTAATCGATTTATAATCGATTAATTGCAGTTAAGGCGATTGTAAAATTTCCAGCTTTCGTTTTGGGATTGTTTATTGTAAGAAAAATGCCTCTACTTGCTCGTGCAGTCACCTTACGTAAACAACTCAATCAAACGGCTGTTTTGTTAAGAAATTTTGGTTGACTGCCTCAACCGACATCTTAAGCCAAAATAATGTAAATTTTTGTAGGTAAACCGCCTCATATCAATATTTTGGTGAGTTGAGGCGTTTTACCGTCACAGCTTGTGTTTGAGGCGTTTTACCCTAACATTGACCAATTTTCGTATGTTTATGGTTAGAATTTCCCCCACTTTTGGTTCGCATTTTGGAATATTAACTTCACCATCGAAAAGTCCAGGTTCAAAATAAAACCCCATTTTCGTAAACGTTGGACTTAGGAGTTTTTATTGAACAGGGCAGTTTGTTTTTGTAACTTGGTATTTGTGAATTTTTTGAAGCTTATAAGTATTAGTTAATGGAGCTATTATTAATGCACATTATGTTTCTTTACTATCGATAATTGGGTGCCACCTTGTGGATGTAATAATTAGTTACATTGTACACTATTTATTTAGACAACACATAAATGAACAACACTTATCAAATATCACAAAAGGAAAATAATAGCCGGCATGTTGGAAACTTGCCATTTTTCCATATAGTTGGCTTGTTGGGGAGTGTAGTTAGGTAACAGTAAGTAGTTTCTGCACTAGTGACGTCACTACACAGTTAATCTATCTTCTATACAACTTAATTTAAAGACGATTTTCGAGTTCCTTGGGTATTTTCGAAAAATTTCAGTATAGTTATTCGTTTCGCGAGTAATGGAGTCGAACCATGCCGATTTTGAATTTGGTGTCTGTCTGTTTGTCTGTTTGTTTGTCTGTCCTTCAATCACGCAAAAACGGCTCAATGGATCAAACCCATTTCCCGTATTGAGATGTTTCCGTTATCGGAAGAGGACATAGGGGGGTTCACTCCCGGAACCGATGCATAGGGGTGGGGGTTTTTGGGGAAGCCGAAATATAAAAATTTTAAATTCTCGAAAATGGCTCAATGGATCGAATTTTTCTCCCGTATTTAAATGTTTCTGTGACCGGAGAGGACATAGGGGTGTTCACTTCCAGATCCGATGCATAGGGAAGTCGTTCGTTTATAGGGAAGCCGAAATATAAAAATCTTAAATTCTTCCTTCCCGTGGGACAGATCAATATTATTTTTGGTATTTAAGGGCCCGCAGACCCTGGAGGTTTTCAGTTTCACCCAATTATCTTGGATTTTGTTCATTAGTCATTCCCCAAAAAAAGTCCTAAATTCATTTTGTAGATTTGTCCTCATATCTACGTGCTCAAATTCTCTATGTAAATTGAAATTTGGATAAAATTAAAATTTTAAAATTCAGTGAAAACATTTTTTTTTTTGAAAAACTCTCCGAGGGATATGATTGCAGAGGAATAAAAACGCTAAAAATGCAATGGGAGCAATTTTGACTTGTAAAATAATGGAGAAAACAGGAAGACAGGAATTAGGGTTTGTAAAGGGGCATGTAAGAGGTATAATCCGTAAAGCGACAGGTGAGAGTGGCAGATGGATCCATCCCGAGTTCTGCCCGTCCGGGACAGTTAACAGAGGTAGATGGACACCCCCCGAGTTCTGCCCGTCAGCGACGGGACTGACAGCTAGTTACGTTTAATATTGTCGTTAAAAGCGATTTTGGGGCCGTGAAGTGGGACAAGTGGTTGAAGGGAGGGGGGGGGGGACGTTTGTCCTTGAAAGTGCGGTGGGACTGTCCCATGTCCCAAATGGACCCCGCGGCGGAGGAGGTGACTGGGACGAGCCGCGAGTTGACCGACGAGGAAGTGGGGAAAAGGACGTCGCGGAAACCCGTCGGTGTTGGGAGGGAGGAGGAGGAGGATTAGCACCATCGCCCCCTCCCTCCGCTCAACCAGTGGATAAAAGGGGGGTGATTGTGGGGGGGGGGGACCCGTTCGCGAAAATACCAGAAGGTGGCAGAGCGGTGATGTGATGAAGGGGGGGGGGGGCATAGTGTTTTTACTCTCGTTGATGAGCGTTTACTGGTCAACTAGATGACAATATATAATGAGGTGACGAGTGTGCGACGGCGGGTGGGGACGGGGGGGAATGGGGCGACGAAGGGGGGCAAAGATGGCGACGGGTGGGCGCCAATAGGGAGACTCGGCCACACCCTCCCCGCTCGCGCACACACACATGCAACAACGATTATGCACACCCACCGCATGTGTCTCCCCCCCCCCCCCTCACCCCAACCACTCACCTATCAACGTCCAACACCCACGCGACAAACCGCAAATGCATGCAATTCGCCGAATGCACTTCACGTACATCCGAATGCACCTTGCACTCCCCTCCACGCCCTCCCCTGCACCATCACCACTACGATCACTGCACCAAAACAAATCCTCCCAAGACATCCGCCCTCGAACCTTACAATAATAAATAATATCGATATCAAATCAATTGAAACATCGATTTTCAACAATACAGAAATTGAGACAAATCGAAGGTAAACTCATTTTGTGGCCACATTGAGTCAGAGGTCGTTCTACATCGCAAACTGACATCAACATGACACATCTCAGCCATTTCATATGGACAAATGCAACCTGCTGTTGTCTCGCAAAAATGTATGGTATTCATAATCATTATTAGAATTTTGTACCTTCTCCGCCCTGTTAAATAAGTCCTTTTGTTTACGAAAATGCGGTTTTTACGTAACCCTTCTATTTTGGACCTGGCCTCCACTATGGTTAAGTCCAAATTTCAAAATTCGAACCTGAAGTGGGGGAAATTCCGACCATAAACATACGAAAATTGGTCAATGTTAGGGTAAAACGCCTCAAACACAAGTTGTGAACGTAAAACGCCTCAACTCACCAAAATATTGATATGAGACGGTTTACCTACAAAAATTTACATTATTTTGGCTTCAGATGTCGGTTGAGGCAGTCAATCAAAATTTCCTAACAAAATATCCGTTTGACTGAGTTGTTTACGTTAAGGTGACTGCACGAGCAAGTTGAGGCAATTTACTTAAACAAACAATCCCGGAAGCTGGATGTTGAAATCGCCTTAACTGCAATTAATCGATTATAAATCGATTAATTTGCGAGTTTTTTCACCATTGAATCGGTTGAAGTCATATCGGTATCTCCCCCAAAAAATGGAGTTTTTATAATGAGTTGCAGTCAACTTACATCAAGGGTTTCAGTGAAAAACTTAGGGCAAATTTCTGCAAGGTTTTGAATTTTGAGTTGAGGCGTTTTACCATAATAGGGCAGTTCTGACTTGGACATGTCTTAGGGCTACACAAAAAGCAACGTATTTTAAACCACTTGCCCAATAAACACAGTTCACCGTCATCATAGTAACCACAATTGTCAAAAATGTTGATATCCTCGTAACCGTAACTTACAAAATCATTGGAGTAATGAGGTAAAACATAATATCGAAGGTTTCACGGCAACTTCCCACATCATCACTTTTGGCCAAAGTGAGTCACGCATACCATTCGAAGCGTCTTCCCCCGGCGGATTGACCTAACTAAGTATAAGTTAGGTACCTAAGTTAGGTAACACTAATCATTGGCAGATAGTTTTTTGGCTCTGCTGGAAAGTCGCCAAAATCACGTTGTGGGAAGTTGCCGTGAGACCCTCGATATGTTGTGTGTTTGTTCCAAGAATGTCCTCTCAGACGATGCGAGGAGTCAGTAACTTGCCTCTTCCATTTTCCAACATAATTTCGTGTCACCTAATAGTAATCATATAGATGATGGATAAATACGACGGCAGGTCACAATTTACGTTGTCAAACCTGGTAGATCCCAAAAGTTGTTAAAATCCAAATAATCCACATTTTTTGGTATTTTTAATACGTCGCTTAAAGTTGAGACTCACCTTTGTGCATCCCTTGGTTGTTCTGCTCGTTCATCTTCGCCTACGAAAACAAAAATAAATTATTAAAACAAAAATAATGACCTTCATCAACTTAACACGAATTACCTACAGAATATACCTACCTACAACAAGAAAAATCCAATCTTTTGTTCTAATAAAATAGGAGTGTTTTTCAACAATAAGCGCCCTTCATTGACTGAGTACGTAAACGTCCTTCTACAAAATATCTTTCGGACTGAGTCCACCCTTCCTGACAATATCGGAAACATTTTGCTGATAATTAACAACAAATTTGGTCTAAACGTTAATTCGAGTAATTACAAAAGTGGAGACGACTCTGGAAACGAGAAATTTGGCCAACGTTAAATTGTTCTACTTTGTGTTTTATGTGAAAAAAAAAATCCAAAAATAGTCACCATGTTTAGGCAATTTCATTGGAACTAGAGGAATTAAGAAAAAGCTGGGTAGGTTCTGGCGCCAAGCTGATAACAGCTGACATTGGAATTATACAATAATTGTTATTCCATGATTATTATGGAAACTTGAATTTATACTCGGTATACTTAACTTACGATACCGCATTTATCTACTAAACACACGGACAAACCACATACCAGTTTGGTGAGTAGCAGAATAAATAGGAGTACGTCAGTACATTAAACGTAACAATAGCGTATTCAATACACTGGACCTTATTGGCGTTACGATAGCGCCAGATATGATGGCTGATGAAACGGTAGATGATAGGTGTCGATGTTTGTATATTTTGGATTATGATACACCGAATGGTACATTAAATGTGTAGTTCGACAAGTGTTTTAAACAAGTAGTGTATAATTTCTATACACCGATTAAAACACTTGTCGAATTATTAAAATTCAAAGCAGCACACGTTGGGTGTTGGTCGCCTGCCGTCTACCCACTAGTTTGTAGGTTATTTTGAAAATTCACTCATCACCGCATACTGCATAACTGGACACGTCTTGTAATTCCCTTACAAAACGATTGGAAACGAGGAGTTGGCCGCTCGTGGATACTATAAGAATCTTTTTTCGACCAGAGAATTATCGACCTCAGTGAATGATTTAACCAGCCACTGCAGGAAGAATCTTTGTTAGGGCAATATACTGTAGAATCAACAAAGTTGACGCAGTTACACGCGTTATTACTCGTGAAGAGCTGAGCCAAGGTACACCGGTGCATCGAAATTTGAGAAAAAACATCAAGTTTATTTATACACCGAACTAACCAGATTGACTGTAAACAGTTACAATTTCATCGAAACAAAACGGGAGTCTCTCGAATAAAGTCGAACACTAACAAGTCAGGATTTGTATATTGGCAGGTATACAAATTCTGGGCCTGTTCCAAATAGATCTCATCGTTTCGAATGTGATTGACAGGAGCCAGCGGTTTAATCGAAGGATTTTTGAGCCATCAGAGAGTCAGATGGAGAAGAAAAAAAAAACCAAAATAATTCCAATCACAAAACCCCGAAAACGGGTTTTTAAGTTTAACGACCCAAAGCGCCAGAAATGTCCGAGTGAGGCTGACCCTCCCTTTCCCCGTTCACCGGTCCATATTTCGACTTTGAATAGTCGGATTGGCATTTACTGAATAGTAAGAGATGGATTTACAGTTGTGTTGACATTCGAAGAATGAAATACGATGTCTACGTTATTCATTAGTTGTATATCACATTAAAAAAAAAAACTGTTTTGTCTATGAGATTTTCCAGTTCAAATCTTCATTGGTTGAAAATTAAGTGCCTCTCGTCATCTTCTCTCCTGTAGGATTCTGTACGCACCAGTACGGATTTGTACAGGAAATGTGTTTAAAAAAGTGGCTTCGCAAAATTCTTTTAAATTTCGTCAAGAGCAAAGAGGAATCTATCACGAGGTAGTATAGGTACATGTTATATCCGCAGCATTCCTCCAAAATTATTGGACAACAAGAAAAAGAGATACCTTGGAATCTTGAACGTTTAAAATACACGAGTGTAAAATTTAAAAAATCGCCACAACTGCAAAGAATCGATTCCTTCAATGGGAAAATCGATTTTGTGATAATTATTATATTTTGTAATTACTCATAATTACACTGGTCTACAAAAAAATGTGGGGTATACTTTTGATGCGATATTGTATGATATTTTGGCCTGCTGAGCACGAATCCACGACGAGAATTGAGCCATCGTGTCCTTATTTTTTTCTAATCACAAATCGTGGAAAATACACTCGTAAAATTCGAAAAAATATCATTTTTAACATATAAACCTATATGCATATGAATTGAGACATGCTAAGCACGAATCCATTTTTTTTATTACATTTTTACCTATATTCATATGGATTTAGACCTGCTAAAAATGAATCTGCGATCTGAAATGAGGATTTGATGGTATAAATCTGATCGCAGACTCATGTTTAGCAGGTTTAAATCCATATGAATATAGGTAAAAATGTAAGGAAAAAAATGTTTTCTGATGTATTTTCCACGATTTTCTCTGATTTTAACCCCTTTTTTAAGGTTAGAAAAAATCAGGACGTGATGGCTCAATTCTGGTCGCGGATTCGTGCTCTTCAGGCCAAATACTACGGATATGACATATCGCATCAAAAGTACAAGTACACCTTGAGTTTTGAGGCAAATTTCTGCGATTTTATGATTTATGATTTAGACAGATGAGGCGTTTCCGTTTCACAGGGCAGTATTGTTTTCCAAAATTTCCCCACCTTCGTGTTAAAATGTTCTGTAAAATTACCACAGGCCAAAATTTGGATTTTAAGCAAGTAGCCGAGGGCAGTTATAGTTTGGCATGACACATAATTATATAAACACACATAAGCATAAAGTGTTGTCAGAATTCAAGTGCTCTCAAAGGTACTTGAATCGAAACAATTTTCTTCTGAAATTCGCGCAAAAGGTATTTTGAAAATTGTTGTCTCTCTTACGAATCAAGTGTTCAACGACAGAGTGTTGGTATTATTTGACTGATAAATTGGTACATAGTTGACCTAAACGCATTTCGCGGGTTACGACGACGACTCTCCCGAGAGCGATTTTTCGTTCCTTCTCTTGCTCTCGACTAAAAAATGAGGTTAGAGGTTGAAAGCTCCTCTCCGGAGTTTCGATAATAAACCTAATGGGAGCGCGGGCGTAGTTTACAACCTCGTCGCCTCAAATCCGAAATTTTTTACGGCCCTTCCGCAGAAGGAAAACCGGATTTCTCGTTTGTAGCGGGGCAGAAAAAAAATAAAATAAATAAAAAGCTGTTAATGTGCGATGGGAATCGTTGAGCTGTTTAAATCATTCGGAGGAATCGACTTTTTGAAAGAGAGTTTACGACTCCGGACCTTATCAAACTCTTAGTATGACACAGAGAAGGGTTTGCAACTATTTGGAGATTCCTTCGCTCGATTTTGTCGGATTTTTAAAACTTTTATTTGACGACGCGAGAGGGCGGATTCACCGTTGCGACTGATTTTCGTATCTGAACTCGCCCTTGACTCGGATTTTACGACTTTCGAGGAAAAAAAACGAAGTTGAATTGTTATCGTTTCGTGGTGCAGTTACAGCTCTCGATGCCGGTCGCGCTAATTGACAAGAAAACGTCGTTCCCCGTTCGACGGGGTCAAACCGAATTAACAAACGGTCGTAAAGCGGATGTCGTTCAACCGCCGTTTTCTTCTAGATTGATAGGCTTTGAACGCCTAAATGTACTAAAACAATCATCATTATTATTTATGATTTACTATAGTAAATCATAAATAATAATGATGATTGTTTTAGTATACCCATTTTACTGAGATGAATTTGTTCAATCGATGACACTTTCGGAGCCGAATCAGTTTTGAACGGTTCAATCGATTTCTTTGTCTGTGTCAGCAATCCTGCGGTAAGACATATCCATGTCAAAATATTTTGATTTTGTTCTTAGATGAAGTATAAAACTGTTCGCGAAATAAACATATTTATTAAAATCCTGCGGGAAGTTGGTTGAAGTCAGAGGCCTGCAAGATCTAATCGTTTTAGCGGTTTGGAATTAGGTCCAATTTTCGTATAATAATTGACCCAACTGTCACTAACTTCTGCCGCTTACACTCGCATTTCTGGCCATCAACTGACAAGCCCAAGAATCAAGAATGAAGAATCAAGAATAACTTTATTGACATGAATATAGCATACAATAAGTAGTTAGTACAGAGTGACTTAGGTTTATACAATACCGGCCTGACGGCCCTAAAAGTTTATTAAAAATGAGGGGTGATGGAGGGTCAAGGTATGAGAGTGAGGTTAGTGGAAGGGATGATACATTTAAGAGAAAATTTCGCAGACAAAACTCTTGATAGGACGGTGGACCTTAATACTACTATTTACAGATATATACAATCATCATTAAACAAAAAGTCCACTTGTTGTCCAGTGAGTCACAAGAAGCCTTGATCACAAGTTGTTCACTTCGGATGTTGTATTATTGTCAATAATTTTCAACAATAATCAGCTATCGGTGGGCTACTGAGGTATTGAGCGTACGTATTAGAAATCTTGAGAGCGAAGAGAGCGAGATCGAGATCTTGGACGTGAAAGAATAAAAATTGAATTATAACAACCCCAAGGTCTTCTGGTCTTTACGCCGCTTGAGTTGTTGAATGAACTGTCACACGTTTCGTGGCAACTGTGACAAATATTTGGTATAATACGTTATAAAGAATAAAAATTCACCGGCCGTTTCAACAGTAATTACTCGCCCGATTTTCCACGTGACACTTCTCCATCGTATCGTAGCACAGCGCGAACATTTTTTAATTTTTTTCTCTCTATATTCTTTCCAAATCGATTATCGTCATACCTGTCATGCGCCCATGCGTTAGTGGAAATTTAGCGACAATAATCAGCGCTGTGGTCGGGATAAACCTACCGATTGGTGGGTTACTAAATGAAATAGCCTATAATTACAAGGAAGAAGGCTCCGTTCACAATTAGTCCTCCACGCTGCGGGTTCGTTAACTTCCCCCCCTTCGTTTTGATATTAATTCGGTTGAATAGACTAAAATGGGTTGTCTCTTCGAGAGCTCGATTTTGACGTTTTTGGTCTTTGTTCAATGTGGGTATATAACCGCCATTCTCTTTAAAATTTAGATGACAAAAATGTTCAACAGTAACCTTGTGATGGAGGAGCTGCCAGAGTTACTGTTACCCCTAGAAGTGCTTACTTAATTTCAATCCCCTGAAACATTGAGGTCTGGGCGTCACAAACATTTTCAAGCCATAAATATTTCTTACAGCTCTTTCTATTCTATCTGTCTGTCTCTCAAATCTATTCCCCTGTTTTGTCGTTTCATAGCCAAACCTTGAAAACTAATAAATACTTCTATTATTGACCACATGACATTTGTCACGTATAATGGTGTCTGCGCATGATTTTTAAAAGCATTTTTATTGATAGAGAATTTTATTGATGGGAACCATTCGTCAACATTAGTTAACCCTCATTTTTTATGGACAGTAAGTAAAACATAATCATGTTCATAAAAAGCGCGCGATGACGTCAGAACCGGTGAAGCATCTGATTGGTCTTGGCGCACCTAGCGGCTAATGACCGAATCACAGAAC
This sequence comes from Stenodema calcarata, assembly GCA_963920205.1. Taxonomy (NCBI): domain Eukaryota; kingdom Metazoa; phylum Arthropoda; class Insecta; order Hemiptera; family Miridae; genus Stenodema; species Stenodema calcarata. The sequence continues at coordinate 20,228,378 of OY986051.1, forward strand.
CGGAGCACGACACAAATACGGTCAGGTACGGTATCCACCATTCTTCAAACTTGGGTGACGTCACAACCCCCCGCCATTCTACGATTAAGTTTTGAATCAATTAGATTTCAATTGTGATTATCGATCTCTGTGAATTTCTTTTGACATGGAAACTAGTGTTTAGCTATTTGATTAACATAACGAATCGAGTTTTTTTAAAATTTTTATTTTTCATGCATATACCCTATTATTAGACGGGCGTAGGACGTTTGAAATAGTACTGGACAACCCAGGACTGGAGCCCAACCCATTTTGATCGTAGCTTACAACATCCTATGTCCATAGTATTTAGCCTAGTACAACTCACTTATGACATTGTATGCATATCGTAGCATGGTCAGCTAATCTACAAAATGGATGTAGGACGTTCTAGACGAGCTCATACTCGTAAGATGCGTCTGCAAGATCTGTGACGTTCTCACCGAGGGCGGCAGAATACTGGCTGGTCATGTCAGCTAGAAACTATTCAAGGAGTTAAGAAGGCGGTGATCAATAAATACCTACTCGAGTTTCTGTGGGCACAATAAGCTATTTAATTATTGTAATTTCACGCTAGACGCACCCCAAGGGTTGGAGCCCTCCGAGGAAACCACAGACGTCTTTGAAGGGGGACGTTCGCCGCCGGAGGAATTATAGCATCTTCGGGATAATTAAACTGGTTGATTGAAGGCTTGATTTTCATAATATGTAGGTGAGCCCATCTGCTCCCGCTAAACTACTTCCTTCCAGTCGGATAGTTTCCGACAGAAAAACCGCCCTAATGAAGATTTTTCATTCATTTTCACCACTCAGACCACGAAAGACCTCGATGCTTTTTTTTACCACTCAAAGAGGTTTTCCCTCCATTAGGAATCTCAATGATTCCACAAAGGTGAAGTCGAGTAAAAAAAATATGTGGTCAGGTTTGGTGAAGAGGAAGACGTTGCCATCACATCGTTTTCACAGGGGCAGGTGTAAAAGGACGACTCACGCCATCGTACCATCAGCCTCGTCCTCGCACATGCCCTGACTGAGTCATTAATAAGCTGATTATTTCAAAGAGCAGACACCCAAATTCGAGAATCGAAAATTTGACCATCGAACAAATGCTTAGCTCCACGCGTGTAATCTTTCAATTTTTGTTCGGTATCACCATAGAGCGCCGCGCAGTGGTCCAAAATGGCCTAAAAAACCTAAACAGCTGTTCGAAGTTTCGCAACAATGTGCAATGTTTCTATGCGAGCGATCTTCAACAAAACTCAGCTGCTGTCCGCATGAATAGGGTCCTGTGCCAGGACCGAAAAGTCATGCAATAAATATTGTCAATCAAAAAGGATTAGAGTGGTCAATCCTTCATCTTCGTCATATTCAACACTACCTAGTCAAAAACTGTATATTGGACCAACCGCTATATCGTAGCTATGCTTACTGAGGAGATTTATCATCGTGGACATTCATCCCAACTGGTTATTTTTATGGGACGTTTGGTGGGGCCAATAATCAAAACGAGTTTCCTGCCTTTTATGAAAAGAATAACTTCATTTTTTATAATTTTTTAAGAACCGCATTGGGGGTCGTGAATGCGTAGGTTTGGGCAGTTATGAAAGCCTTTTAGAGCCTTTGGTGGAGAAGCCCGAGAACATTATAGAAATTCCAGGGAAGAAAAAAGAATAACGCGAATGAAAAGATTGGCATCAGCTCATCAGGCGAAGGTCGCGTGCGTGCCTGATGGTTGTCTGTACTCGAGGCTTTTCGTTCATATCAGCGTAGTTGTAATGTAAGGGAGGGAAACGTATATGGTAATTCGCCAAATCACTTTCCAATTTGGACTGATCTGAAATGTTATTTCAACTCTCTCTGGGAATCAGAAATGTTGATTTTAGGGCTGAACGATGATCAAGTTTAGCAGGTAAACACAGTGCATTGAGACTGCCAGAAATACTTGACAACGACTGAGTGAACAACTGTACAACTGTACAATTACAACAGAGAGTTCAATTAAAGCCAATGGTTCCTAATGATGTCGTATTTATATCAATAACGATCTAAATGTAATAAAATTACGGTTTTTCTGAAAAGGAGCATCTGGCCTAATGAATTTAACTAAACTCCTAGTTGCTTTCTATTTGCCATTTTTGATTGATTCCTAATAATTATTCAAAAGAAAATTATAAACGTTGTCCCTTCATATTACGATCCCGTGAACAATACTTGAACAATTAAATGTAAATCTTTCCATTTATGAGATGGCACGAGCCGGTTTTGTCGTTTTGGAAACATTCATCAAACCGCCTCTCGGCAGCTTCAGTCGGTATCTAATCGATTTGGCCCAGCGATGCTTCACTTGGTAGATACCACCGGTTCTTACTCCCGGAGGCTACAAGGGTTATTAATAAGAAGAATTATGGCTTCTAGACCAAATATAATGACGTGTCCGGGCATTTAGTTGGGCGTCCCGTGAGAATATCTTCAATCAAAACGAAACTGCTTGGTTCAAAATCTTTAAAAAAAATTAAAAAACTCCGTGATCGGCTTCACCTATATTGACAAATTATGTGACGTAATAGTTTTATACGTCAATTTTATATCGGACGTATCGGACTCAACTGAAGCAATAAACACATTATGACACTGAATGGAGGTGGTAAATGAGTAGAGTTTTAATTGTGAATGATTAGATCGTCAATCAAAATCATAAGTTTTTTAATGGGCTTTTATGAGTTTTATGGCATTGAACACATCGTACATCCCAAACTCTAGTGATACAGCATTCCCGCAGAAAATGGAAATTCAAGCCCAGAACTTTTTTTGAAGCGAGAAATTAACAACCCATTTGATTCGAAATCATCTGTATAATTTGATGGTCTTTAAATACATTGTTGAATCAATAATTATTAATTATTAAGATACTTCGGCATTGTTGAACCAATATGTTGTTGAAGGCAGAAATGAATGGAATTTAATTAGCTTAGGAAAACTAATTTTGGTTCTTAGGACTTAAAATTTGTTGGGTTTACTTTGTTTACACTACAAAAATTCATGATACAAGAGTAAATTTTTTTCAAAGTAAACTGGACGGTTACTCCGAAAATTCTATCATTAGTTCATACTGTACGACTCAATTCGGACACATAGGTATACAAAGTTTATAAATATAGGCGTAGTTTATATTCAATGTATGCTTGTTATGAAAGTGAAATGTCTATATTGAATTTATGCTTGTTATGAAAGTGAAATATCTATATATATTTTTTTAACTTTCATGGAGGACAAAGCATAAATTCAATATAAACTTTGTCGTCACTTTGGTGGTAACTAAATTCTGAACATCTTTAAGTGTAGAGAGAGTTCCATAACTATTTGATTTGAGCACTCACTTCGTAGCCTTGTTTGACCATGGACTGCCTCGGCCAACCATAGTCCTCCTTGCCATGAGGACCGCATTGCTGAAACAAACGGAGATATTTAAGAAACTCAATATTTTTTCACTTAATATTCAAGTAGAAATTGTATCATTTTTGGTAAGTAATATCGAGGTTTTAAAAGAATTCAACAAAGGTCGTCTTAAGAGGATCATAAAATGAGGATCATTAAATTTTGATACATTCTACGAGTATCACAGCTAACGGTAAAAACGTATCTGCATTGCGGTGGGGATGATTTTGGAAAATGCAAACTATAAGTCTCTTAAGCTACAACATAAGTTGATTTTAATTTTGCCTACTTTTCACGAGAGCCTAAATAAAAAAAAATTTTTTGAGGCTGAAGCCCACTAAAAAATTAGAAACTTGGTTGATAGGAGAAAATTTGACTTGAATCAAGCACAAATTGTTGAAGGAGGAAACGTCCAAAACGACCAAACGTCCAACTCAAAACGCAACAAAAAAGACTCATGTCATGTTGCAGGAGCGATGGATTGTAGTCTACGATTCAATGAATGTACAGGTGAAGGCGATGAGTGGATGTAATGCGCTTCATATGATTAATAATAAATAACAAAATAAACTAGTACAACCAAATTACACCAAAACCTCAGTGAGATATAAAACATTTCCATACCGCGTAGAATTCAAACTGACTGATATTCTCAACTGGAAATCTCGATGAGCAATGTTGAGGGTAAATCATAACTGTGAACTACCAGTATTTACGAGACAACTGCCCGAACTGGTTCCCACAACTGATCAGTTCCAACTAACGCCGGAGCTCCGATAGAACGAAAGGGATTCAAAAGCAACAACTGCCTTGTTGTTTATGACTGACATCGTTTGAAGGTGGTTTTCGTTCGCCAATAAATGTAGGAACCAATTTTTCAGAAAAGAAATTAACGTGGAAATTGATTATTCACGATACAGAAGTCGTCCTTTCAAGTCATCAAATGCTACGCATCAACCCTTGAAATGAACAAACACTGTTGTGTTTAATCTAAGTTAAAAAAAAAAAGAAAAATAAATAGCAATGTGTGTGTTTTGTAGCACTACATATGTACAGTTTCGAGTGAAGAAAAGTTCACCTGAAGAAAAAAGTTTCAAGAGCAAACACTGTATCACAGGTAAAAGGAATAACAATGATTAGCAGAGGGACCGGTAATTAAAGCGTATTCTCTTTGATGTTGGACATGGAATGTTAGCTTGGGCCGTTGGAGGGGGAAGTTGAGGGCGCGTACAATATTAATGCCGACCAAGAAAACTGTTCGATTGAGCAAATACTTGATGATCTCGCGGTAAACCCGTATTTTCCAACTGGGTTCCGGGATCCTGACGATTGGCCGTTGTATAAATAAAAGATCGGAGCTATTGAGGAATTATTTTGTTTTCATTTTGTGTTAGCGGATTAGGTGGTTTACTTTTCTTCTTTTTTCGTGTGTGTGAATGAATGTGTGGAGTTGAGAGGGTTTTAACTCGATTTTTAGGGAGCGGATGTCGGAGAATGAAAATGGAACAAGGTTCCAAATACAGTTTAATTATTCTCCGGGTGGAGAAATTACGAGTTTTTCGATTTTAACCTCGGCGTTAACGATCAGTTTGAATTTAAAAATGGAAATTTTGAAAGGCCAAAAATTCATTCGAAATGCATTCAAAAATTCAAATTGCGTTCATGGCAGACGGCGAAGTGTTTCGTTGATTTCCTGAAAATTCATTGAGTTGTAAAACAAAATGAGTAGGATTCAACGCTTGGTAATTCCCGAGTGACTGATTGAACCAAGTATATGATTACCGGACTCGAAGGCGAATTCCACCACAAACCAATTCGACTGTTGTGTACTTTAACCTACTTGATGGCTGTTGAAACTGGAGGACCAAAATCGATGTAGCCAACCAGTGTAGGAAAAGATCGTTCGTGGTCAAAAATATGTGTAGTAAGAAGAAAATAAATATATGAAAATTGAAAATCAGGTGTTGTATTGGGCACTTGGAAGTTTCACAAAATTTGGATGCATTCTGTATCCTAAACAACGTTAATAGAGGGAGGTTGTACATTTCGACAATGATTGCGCATTAGATTAGAATGGACCAAAAGTTTGGATGACAAAATTTGTTTCATTTGTTTGATCATCAGGTTGTGGGGGGCCGTTATAAGTTCATGTAAATGTCAGCGCATTCCATAGTGTAGGCCAGTTTCAAAACGTGCTAAGTAACTCGATTTTTGAAAAATAATAGTGTTTGGTATCGTTGGATTCAAAATTGCGTCAGCTACATCTCTATAATAGTTTCCAGTGTCTAAACGAGGCACCATCAAAAAACCTGCTATGTATGCCCATCAAAAAACCTGTATGCCTGCTCTGCCAAAACGCTCTAAAAATTGTTATGATCCAGGTCCTAAGTGAGCTAAAAACATCCCAGCTTCAAAAAGCTGTCGACAACAATGGCTGCTGGGAATACTTCAGAAGCAAAACGCTCTGAATATAAAAGAAGCTCTCTTCATCATCGTTTTGGTTTATTATCTTCGATTCGACCCTTTTCTCCTGATTTTCTACCCTTGTAAAAGGATTTTTCGTTTTAGAGGGTTGGGAGAATTGTCACTAACAACGACAGCAACAACGAAATTTTATAGTAGGACCACCAGGAGTATTTCGTCGTTTGTGCAGCCACGTGCAACCTGCTGTTAGCTCATCTTTGTTTTCTGGTATCTGATTATTAGCGAATTTTAGAAGAAAATGTAGCTATCGTTCTGGGTCCAAAATTTGTAAAACTCTAGAACCCAACCCACTACAGTTCAATTGTTTCAGCTCTCCTTCCTCTGTACTAAAACTCCCAAAAATAGAACGTTTTCTCCAAAAGTAACAAATGATTGAAAGACATGTTAGATCTTTGGAATGTTTCAGCTTCCAACTCCTCTTGTTTTATATGCCCAAAAAATTTTTTCGGGGATTCAGAAATAGTTGTTGTCTCCATTGGCCCGCTGTCTCGAGTCAAGAGCGCGCAATTCTCGTCTATTCAAGCCAATGGCCGCTCGCCAAGTTTTCCATTCAAAGACTTTTGATGCGTTTCATATGCCAAGATGCGGGTCCGTTTTTTGGTTTATTATTTCCCTTACTTTTCCATTATGCATTTTCTCATTGTTGAAAAAGTATCGCAGTGACAACTTGCAATTTACAGGATAAAACCCTAGAGAACTGGGAACCCTAATAAATAGCTCTCCGGCATCATGTATGTCCGAATTCAATTGTTGGCTCGCTTGAGGGTTTTTCTCACGATTCAAGGTTCAAATGTTGCTAATAATTAAACTTGAAAACTACGTCTTGCGTGGTGAAATCGTGATTTCGTCTTCATAATCCACGGTCACGCATCGAAATAATCCAGTCAAAAACAGTCAAACGCAACAATTGATACTTCGATCAAATATTGACGAGTGACTGTGATGAAAGGGTTGGTGTAGCATTAGAATTTTTTTCCCGGTAATCTACGTTATGAATGATAAACGGAACTGCATCGCATGCACTTTCCGTGCTCTATAATTGACGCTATTAACCAATATCACCAATACTTGATGATATCTCGGTTAATTTGTTTACTCATCGAGTGGAATAATTGGTACGATTAGAGACAAAGTCACTTGGGAGGAAATGTGGGAAAAGTGCAAGGTGAGTCACTCGTTTGTACATGCAATGATGCGTTGGACACATCCAAACGGAGGGTATCAGGTAGTCGAGTACGCAACTTCATATCTCACAATCTTGGTACCAAACTGGAATATCCATCACGCAATTGAATAATTTCTAGAACTATGTACGATGTGATAATGAGACCAGATGAATAAATACTAAGGGGCAGCGTGCAATTCGTAGCAAAAATGAATCGATTGGAGCTCAATCGAATCCCTAAAGTTGGTGCAGATATCTCAGTCTTGTGAATTAATTTTCATTTGTGTACAAAACTTAGATTCTATTGAAAAATATCTCGAAACAATCTGGTAGGTATAAACAGATGAATTTCATTGAAAAAACGCTGCAAAGTCTCCAACAATGGTTTAGTATTTTCTTTAAAGAACACCCTTCTGCCTAGAACACTGTTCTGGAATGATACTCATTTTCGACCAATCGAAATTTTTACCGAAAGTTCGTCATGTACGAAACAATCAGTCGTAGAGAGTATGAAATCGGTCTCATACGATTCAGAACTAAATTGCATAGTTGAAAATGCGTTTCTCCATAGTAAAAGTTCCAACTCTTGAATTTTTGACTTTTTGAAATTAAAAATGTGACACCCAATCACCCAATCACGTACCCAAGTAAGACCCTTGGTAGGAATACGTATAATATTATGTTGTCAATTACGGCCGAAGAAAACGTATCGCGAAGGTTTGTTATAACTATAAATATGAATAATTACCAGTATTCGTTTTATCTGTTGGTTAATATCCTCGAAGAGTTCAGTTGTCTATGAAATGAAGTGATTTTTAAAAGATAATATAGCAATTTATCAGTCGTCAGTAGTCATGAATATCAGTGATGTAAATATACTTTCATTTCATTCATTCATTCTTTCTTTTTTCATACAACTAACTACATGCTGAGATAGGTACTTCTGTATGGAAACCTTAGATATTGTTATAGTTCGGGTGAAAACGAATTTCCAGGGTGTGTCCGACCAATATTTGTTCAGAAATAACAAAACTTTCCTCTCACTCTACTATTTGAGTCAAAAATACCAAAAAACAAAATACCAAAAAAATACCAAAAGGTACCAAATTAACTGTTAATTTCAGTTACTTACCTAATTAAAAGTTACTACCTACTTTTTTTTAACGATTTTGATGAGATTCATGAGAGTTTATGGGAGTAATTCATGTTAATTTCATCAAATTTCTTCCAGTTAATTTTAGGATAAAATATCTTTTATGGGCATGTTTTGGGGTTCTTGAGTCCCAAATGAAAAACATTAGAAGCTGATTTTGGAGGCTCATTGGACAAGGAGCCTCTTTTAGAGAATAGAAACCGAATTCTGAAATCAGAATTTGTTTACAGTGTTGTGCACGGGTCAAATAGGACACTGTTAAGCCTATACATACTATACATACTTAGGTCTGAAACCTGTAGAAAATCAGTTTAGGCTCCTCGTTCTTTGAGTGAGTTCCACAATTTGATTTTGAGGGCGCGTGTAAAATCGAATTTCGATTTGCCGATAAGACAATAACTAGAGTAATGGAATGTATTTATTAAGTATCAATGTGCTCGAACGACGAAGAAATTTCATTGTCTTTAGCGAGTTTATGACTCGGGACAAAAACTGCGGCCAAAAAAACGAGATTCCCGATAAACTGATACAAAACATGTCAACCAATAACGTTGAATAAAATGTCGGTTTTATTGGGTTTTGATTCCGTCGCAAACACCTTTTCTTTCAAGCTTTACCACCCTCGTTGAACAATCACCAAACATTTAGTTTCTAATGGTTGGTATGTAAACTGATTTAAGTGATCGATAGTTTCGGTTATTCGAAACTCGATACGTCGATACTGCTGCTGATTTATAAATAGTGAATTAGTGAATTATAAATAGTGGTTTATAAATTGTGAATATCGTAAAAAGCTTGTCATTTCACTTCGGTTGTTGGGGGGCGACTCCATATATCATGGAATGATATATCGAATGATATATCATGATTTGATACCAAACGCAAAGTTCAAAGTCTGGTTTAGTCCTTAATTTAATTTAATTATTAATTATTAGTCCTTAATAATAATTGTTTTTTATTTTTTCTAAACAAGACGGATGCTCACGAGGTGCTTGTGGAAGACTTTCCAAAAGTTTGGCATGGGCTACATGTTCATTCCAATCTTTGTTCATTTTGGTTTTTATCATTATGAATAGCCCGGTATGCATCGACTAGTGACTTTGGGAATCGATGATTTTGTCAAACATTTCCTCCGTTTTTGTCGTTGGGGCTTCCTATTTAGTCATCCGTATTTTGTGATCAACGAGTGCAACATCGTTTAGTGAAAATCGTTTAAATAAAAACTAAAATGTTTACTGAAATGCGCAGTCTGTAAGCGATTATCAACTGATGAGTTTGAAATAATGGGGCGGAGGAGGTTAAAACTTTGTTGCCTCATTCCCCGATACAAATATAACTTTTGATTCGAGAGTTCCTTGAGCCACCTATTTCCGTGGAAGTTATTTATGTATCATTATGTGAAGAACGAAAGGGGGGTCTAGTCTATTTTTTTCTCCGTTTTTTCTTCCCCTCTTCGGCCCTTCAAGAGCAAAAGTCTTTCGAGTCAAATTTTTTTTCGTCTTTTTTCTTGTCTGTTTGTAAATCAAAACAATAAAACCTCACCTTGAAAGGACGAACGTGTATCAATCACTCGACTAATTGGCTCGGATTTCCGAGGGTAATCAACACCATTAACTGCAAGATTGTATGGAGCTCACTGCATACGTGTCTACACCTCTGGTAATTTACAATTTGAATTCACTGAAGGCCTGTATATCAATTGTAAGGTTTAACCGGCAGACACATGAACGGCGGTAAGTTATCGTCAATTCCCGGTTAACTCGTTCAGGCGTTAATCAATTCCAACGTAACTAGTAAACCAGCCAATGTCTTAGGTTTTAAGACCGATTATTCAGCCAGCTGATGAAAAAGTTAGTGGATAAATCCAAGATGAACCTCTAGGCTTCTTGATGTTTTTGAGGAGTTTTTGATGAAGTTGCGATCATATAATAATAAATACGACTTTTGTATTTAAAAAAAGAAGTTGAAATAAATAAATAAATAAAACGATATTTGGTACAGTGCATACATGAAGCCATTTTGGTCGAAAACGACTTTGGGTTTTGAGGTCCTCGTCCTAGATCCAAGAAGGGCAAAACGCCATAATAGTTCCTCTGTGGTCGGTGGCAACTTGAGATCCTTGAGCCCATTTGACATGACTTGGGAAATTTGTTTGATTAGAAGCTTAATAGTTTTTGTGCATAGTTTTTGTCCATATGTAATTTTCAAGTTGGCGTAAAAAACCTGTGAAGGCACAGCCAAACGATTTGATTTGACAAAGTTAGAGTTTTGAGATTATTTCAAGTTAATCGGTGTGTTCTTTAAATCGAATTAAGTAACCATTGACTTGAGGACCAATTTATAATTTATCAGGCACATGAATTCTTAATCTTTTATTTCATTCAAATGATCTACACTAGTTCTTACCGTTTGCAGGCTCTTATCATTCACGTTACTTCTATTTGTCAAAGAACGAGGCCGGACCCAACCCACCATGGTTCCCTCCTTAAGCTGCTCCTTATTAAAGGGTTGCTTATTATCAGAATAAATGTTGTTCTTCCGCTGTTGATGTGGATTACACTGTAGTGAGTACACATTATAGCAATTGAGGTAAATATCTTAATCAAGTTTTAATAGAGAAATTAACTATTAATTATGAAGAAAACCCACAGTTAATGAGAGCTCCTCACAAACTCAGGACTTTGCAGAAGAACGGCAGAAGAACGGAACAGACCGTAGAGATTCATAAGCGTCGTTATCATTATCGCATTATACCACGAGAAATCGCGGATTTAATTATTACCACACAACTGCCATGGGAGAGGAATGAAAATGGAAGTGTAGCGTTCCGAAAAGAAGGCTGACTTTATCCTTTTCAAAGATACACTGGGTTGATGAAACTGATACTGCTTGCATATGTAGTTATGATTGTATAATATATTATAGTGAATTCAAATGGTTATCCGTAGTGCTTGCATTAAGTTTATTGTGTGCAAAAAAGCATCAAGTAGGTGGTCACAAACTGAAGGAATATTTGGGCTTACTTAGAGGTGAGTAATAAATTATATAATAATTATATAATTTATTTAGTATGAATTATTCATGCGAACAAAATCACTCGCGACGAAATCGTGGAAACCCATGTTAAGGAATACAAGTGTATTTGAAAAAACTCTGCAAATTCTTGACACAACGGTTCATTATCTTCTTTGTACAGATCACCCTTCTGTCTAGATCACTAGGTCTAAATGTCTTGATCCTAAATGTTAGATTAATTATTATTATCAATTATCACTAATTATTAACAATTTTATCAAGTACCTAGTGAAAATTATTATAATTTATTGTTAGGCATTAATAATTTGTATTTATTATTATTAATAATTATTATTAATTATGATTAATTAATACGACATAATTCTGGGGTATTTAATACTACGTCGGTAATAATTTTTCTATAAATGAACTACCTACCAACAAACATTCGAAATTACCTTCATTTCCGTAGCACAAAACGCACCTCAGAACAACAAACTCGACATAATTTAAGCCATATGATGTTCCAAAGAGCTTGTTAGTATGAAAATGGACCTGTATTTCAACAGTTTGAGTCACGATCGTGTTGTGAGGCACAATCTTTGAGCCATCATTGTGAACGAACGGCTGGTCGTACAAAGCTGCGGATGGTCTTAAAAAATTCTACGGAACAAACTCTATCTAAATATGAAATAAAAAACATACCGTTCTATATGAATTTTTCGAGATATGAGATTTTCAAATTTTCAAAATTCGTTTTGAACCCCTTCCCCTTGACCTAGGGTTATGAAAAGTTTCGAGGACCATTGTGGGGTTGGTCAAAACCCATAAAAAAAATTTCGTAATTTTAACTCAACGCTAACTGGGCAAAGTGGCGCGGACGGCGTACGGCGTACGGCGGACGGCGTACGGCGTACGGCGGACGGACGGATTTTTTTTTATTCGATTTTCTGAATCTACGTATCTTGAAACGTAAACCAACAAATTTTGAGGGGGGGTTAAAAAATTTTTTTCTTTGGGCGATTCCAATGGTTCATTATCGAAGATAATAAACCAAAATCGTCTATTTCCACTGAAATATGAGTAGGTACACTGTTAGACCGACGATTTACTGACGACGGTAACTCAATAATACTTTTGTGACTGATACTTAATCAGTGTACTAACATTTCAGTGGAAATGGACGATTTTTTCAAATACTCTTGTTTCTCCTTCCATATAATTCATTAATAAATAATAGGGGGGTCTGAAAAAATCAATTATTTTTATGAAGTCACAGTCGAGGTGAAAGAAGTGATATCAGCACTTTGTACGAGTGACCTCCAGCTCTGAGCGCAGATGCAGTCACCGACGAAGCTATGACTGGTTTATAAAGTAGTTGGTCTACTAAATTTGTTTAAACTTTGGAAAGTTAAATGAGAGCAGGTGAATAAGTTAGACTATGAGGCTGACTAAACTCATCTAACCAGCTGGCATCATAGCAGTTGATTAGAGCAACCACGCATGAAGTGGAATCTTGCAGGTTTGAGACTCCCTGGTGTCACATTTTTCTTCTTAATCGTTTCCCATTTGTACAAAACGACTCTTCCCATTAATTTTCGAATGGTGCTCAAGGTTTGTCGTGCAAATAATCACCACTCCAGGAACATCTCCTATCGACCAAAGATATGGGTAAATGTAATGAGGTGTTTCCCTTATTTGGTCATCATCCGGTATAATTTGAGATGTTATGAACTGGCTTCTGAAGTCATAAATGGTTAGGTAGATACCAATTCTATATAATATTGTGTTTTTCATAAACATAAATTGTTGCCAAACGTGTAATTGCCTAGTTCTAAACAGATGTTTTTTCACCTTGTGCGCTAATGGTTGATTATAAAAATTTACAAAACAAGGCCATACTACAAACCAAGGCCAAATCCGTACAACAAATTTTATCACTTACCATCACAAAATCAAAACTCATTCTCACTGTTCCCCTCTTTTCGTCACGTCTACCTTTTATTCACCACTGAATTCGTTATTCCTGGTTTGAGTAGCGTCGAATACAAAAGGCATAATCTTCACAGCGGTTTCGAACGTTTAGAAAATTATTAACCGTGTTTATGAAATGAAATGACCGTCAAATCAATGTAAAGTCGTTACATCCTTTCTGAGATTTTATATTATTAATTTTTATTTTTTTATTATTTTTTTTTTTGTTGAAGGAGGCGAAATCAACGATCCGCGAAGCCTTCTAACAAGCGGCGTATAATTTTAATATTAAGATAAGGATAAAGAGCTTCCCATCATCGCGACTAGAAGTTGTGGAGATGAGAAAGGGAGCGGAGAGATAAAAATGGATTTTAAGGACCACGAGTGCAAACTGTGTGGATATCATTGAAGAATATTGTAAGATAACTATAACTAATGGTAATTATGTGGATAAGACTGAAATGGTTAACAACCACGAGTCAATATAAACAACAGAACAATTAACATGTTGAACCAATTCATGTCAATCAATAACACCTAATGAAACAAGGATTTACCAAAACTAAGATCAATAGGATCTTTCGTAATAAATTAATAATTCAAAAACGCCTTCAACTGATATTAGAATAATAAACCAAAAACACAGGTACCATTTCTACAACAATGAAGTACGAGGTACGTGGTACATACGTGGTGTGGGTGTGGGAGGGGGCGCAAAGACATAAAATGTCCCTCGTGGTTGCGTACTCGTACGAAAGCTGTACCCACTTTATGGTTGCTTTGAATCACGAATCCAATGGCTATGACTGGCATGTCTGAAGCCAAATCATCTAAGAAGAAGAATTCAAATAAACTCCTCGATTCGATATGAAGTCTATTTTGTCTCCTTAATTCACCTCATCCACAGGCCTCTCAGATAATATGACGTCGCAACACAAGCGACCAACTACGTCAAAAGATATGACGTCAAACAGGTACCGCCAAGAACACCTCACAGGATATGACGTACGTAAACCGGCAAGGGGGTGGATGACGTCAGACAAGTGGCCGGCAAGAACACCTCACAGGATATGACGTCGCAACACAAGCGACCAACTACGTCAAAAGATATGACGTCAAACAGGTACCGCCAAGAACACCTCACAGGATATGACGTAGGTACGTGGACCGGCAGGAATGGATGACGTCAGACAAGTGGCCGGCAAGAACACCTCACAGGATATGACGTACGTGGACCGGCAGGGGGTGGATGACGTCAGACAAGAGGCCGGCAAGAACACCTCACAGGATAATATCCTGACGTACGTGGACCGGCAGGAATGGATGACGTCAGAGGGGTCAAGGGGAGCCAAATATTTTAAACCTCCATTTCTTCCTTACTAATATCAATAAGCATTATGTAAATACGGATCGTAATCTTGAATCTACTTGTCCTCTCAACAGTTCCATTATAAAAAATGTCAAATTACCGTCGAGTTAAGTATTTCTTAACAATTTCTATTTCCACCATAAAAAAATTGTTTCTTCATACAAAAGTTGCTTAACTCAACACTTCCTTCGTTAAATACATTTAAAAATAAATTGTGTCTTCCTTAAACATAACAGTTTCAAAGTCTTTGTACAGATCACCCTTCTGTCTAGATCACTAGGTCTAAATGTCTAGATCCTAAATGTTAGATTAATTATTATTATGAATTATCACTAATTATTAATAATTTTATCAAGGAGGTACCTAGTGAAAATTATTATAATTTATTGTTAGGTGTTAATAATTTGTATTTATTATTAATAATAATTATTATTAATTATAATTAATTAATACGATATCCGGCTGTTGGAATCGTCTGGGTTGCTTTTTTGCAGAACCTGAATAATAGAGATGATGAATTAATTACCAATAAAATGTACCGATATAATTCTGGGGTTTTTAATACTACGTCGGTAATAATTTTTCTATAAAAAGAAGTACTATACTACACTACTATATAATTCTGGGGTTTTTAATACTACGTCGGTAATAATTTTTCCATAAAAAGAAGTACTATACTACACTACTATATTCTACTTGCACGAACGACTCCAGTGATTGGAAAGGTGTCAACGTTCCCATTAATCTAAATGGCGACTAAACACCAAGATTGCCTTGATGCGGTAGGGTACGTGTTCAAACACGTCAGTAATTATGAGCGAATTGGTCTTTGGGCCTCAATCCCAAAAACAACTAATGTAGAAGAAACGCCTAACTACAGCTTGTGTAACTAATCTAACATTCGGGCGAAAGAGATGTTCGATTAATTTTTCACGCCCTTCTATTATTACCACTTGAATAGTGAAGTCGTTCCAAACGTTTCGATCGCGAAGCTGAAAAAAAAAGTCATTAGAGACTAATGACGTCATAAACCCATTTTACCAAAGGTCCTCTTGTTTCGAATACCTCAAATTAAGCGCCCCCATCGGAAACGACCTGAGATTAGGTGTGCCTTTTAGAGGAACCCCTTTTCGTATGATTTGTGAGGGCAAACACTCTCTAGACGTTTATCGCTTTATCGATTTGAAGTTATGATAAACCGGTTAACGTCAAATTAATGCAAATCGCTTTTCCCCAGCCCGTCAGAAAGTTTTTCGAGGTTCGGTTCCCGGTCAGACGGAACCGTCTTCGGTGTTCTGAATGAGATGATCGATGACTATATTGAGCGGAACCACTATCATAACACGATAGAGGACATGATCTGGTGGAATAATATCGCCTTACTCACTTTATGAATCAGTGGCACATGTCACCAATGTCACTTCCATTACCCTGTTTATTACATACAGCTGATCGCTAAATGGGTAGTAAAAACAGGTAATAAAAAGTTAAGTAATCACCACTTGCTGGTTTACGTTTCAAGATACGTTGAGATTCAGAAAATAAAATCTAAGAAAAATCCGTCCTTCCGCGGCACTTTGCCCAGTTAGCATTGTGCGAAAATGACGACGTTCGGTTTACGGGTTCGGACTAAACCCACAATGATGGAGCAATATGAAAGTCGTCAATATGACGGTGAATTATTAATCATTAACAATTAATAATTGTGTGTGATTTGTTGACCGTCAGTAAGAATAAGGTTGACCGACCCTCGGTTTACATCCCTCAACCTTATATTAATAATAATTTACACTACTTGATAATAATTATTATTCAATAATTTAGTGATCTAACAATAATTCCAGTAATAAACCGTTGTCTCAAGAAGATTTTCTTCGCCAACAATAAATATTCGGTTTAAAGTAAATTATTTGCTAAGTAGTCCTCAATCCATTTTTATGTCTTTTTTAACGTAAATTAATACGTTTTTCAAGTTTAATTTCTTACAATTAGAACAAAATCCAAAAAAATGTATGGCTAGGTAGGTACTTGTACTTAGGCAGGCCCACAGTTACTGTAGGTAAAGTATTTTCGGAAAAAATTGATGTTTTTTAGCATCGATGTTTAACGTAAAAACATGCTTAAACCGATACTCATCTCTGCTCAACAGTACATGAATAATGGTATAGGAATATGGCTACCAAACGCGTTTATGAATGGAATTTGAACAAATAACATTCATTATTCGGTTTTTTGACTCATCAACTCGTTTTAAACCCAAATAATAATTACAATTATTGCTTAAGATCGTTTTTTAATCGAGCAAAAGTTTCTATTAATCAAGCATCTCGAGCAAGTATCTATTTTAAAAACGCCCCATTTTGACCAACGGCGGCTCCAGTAATGAACCAGGTGTAAATGAACATCTGCAACCGAACCGCGGCTTTTTGATGGCGTTCCCAAGAAAAATGTATTCAATTAATTTCGTATAATAAAATGTCAAATAATATTACCTATACTGTGGGCTTCCCGTCATTATTTAGTTAACAAAAAACCGGTCGTTGAGTAAAATTTAGTTGTTTTGTCGTGGATCAGGATTTTTTTGGGGAAATCAATATGTACTCGTACGCTCATTTATATGAACGTTCCGATGAACCCTTCAGGTTGTTCGGTCGTACCTTACAATTGTTGTTTATTGCTCCAATTAAACACCTGTTTTTATAGAAGTAATCGGAATTCGGAACAGTGAATTCAGTACCCACTGAAACGGCGTTAAGAATACGTTCAATTACTTACTTATTAGGTGGGTGTTTTATCTGTAGTATAATAGTTGCATCCAGAAGGTCCCCTCTGTTGCATATTGTTGTATCAATAGAGAAATAATTGCACGTAAAATATTTGAAAGGGGTGGAGCTCAATTGTTGTATACAATTGGTGATTGGGACGATAATATGCGTTATTACATGAAATGAAATTTTCATCCTTCATTGTCGAATTGAAAAGAAAACTCGCGGCAATATATCTCTAAAGGCTCACATCACATGGCGGATATCGCAGTTTTCCTACAGAATCTCTGGTTTAAATTAAAATATATAGAGTTAATTGAATATTATGCGTCAGAGGCACACAGTGATTTACATACCTCTTCTTGAGAACATGCGGATAGGACTTTCAAGCGCTATAAACCCCCTTCAATTGACTTGAAATTGCGTTGAACATTTCCAACGGCGTATTGTGATTTCTTTAGAATAATTCAGACTTATTCGATGCATTCGCTCCCGACACTACATTTCCCCTATAGGAAGAGGGTTATTATTTACCGTGAAGAAGGTGGAAATGGTACAACCACGGTAGGTAGAATATTCTACTATATTCTATTCTAACTACCATGGGTACAACGCCAGTTGCAGTTTACCGAACCCTAAACCTCGAATACGCGGGAAGGTGGAACAACGTCACAGCTGAAGAAGAGATTAAGGTCCTTCTAAGGAATCCTTCGTATTGAATAAATGCAGCACAGATGAAACACCACCTGATAGTTCTTTTTGCAGTATTTTAAGTAACTACAGTTTAATGACTTAATAACCACCAGTTATTCGTCAGCTTCTACCTATTATAGGTATAATACACCAGGCAACGAGGTACTCGTAATAATGATGTGGTATTGAGTTCCACATCCTTCCTCTAAAGTTCACATTCTTGAGACAACGGCCGCTCAGGTGACTCTCCGATGTTTTCTGTGCCGTTTTAAAGGTTGGAGCTTATTTCAGATGAGATCCTAAATATTTTTCCGTTTCTAGTATCTATCAAGTGGAGAACAGCGAGGGTTTTCGAATATTCGAACAACTAGGCGTCGTATCGTATATCGATGAAGGTTCATTCCACGGCTCTTTCAAAGGTGGTAAAGATGAAACTTTGAGACGCTCATCGTATATTCAATAGGAGAATTGAAGTTCGTCTCTAAAACGCGAGTTATAAATCCGGACAAGTTAGCAAAGTCGAACAGGTTTTCGTGGGCTTTTTGGAAACCTTCCCAAAAACAGGGGAACCCACCTCCACGCTGGCTTGTTATTTCGTTTCTTAATGACTACGACCGCACCCTGATTAACATAACTAGAACCCTGTCATTAAACTTAATTCTCTTTGGTTAGTTGAAGAAGCCCGGTGTGTTACAACCGGTGGCCTAGTTAGCCGTATGATACTGACGCTCTAGAATGTCAGTCATCCATGTGGGGCTGCAAGTCATGTAAATACCCCCTAAACATCACGGCAAAGGGTCGTATTCAACTAAAAAGGCCAATTATTCACCAGTAGAATGTGACATGACGCAATAATGATAATAATCATCTAATGAGGACCTGATACTCACCTGAACAACATTCAAATAAGGAGATGTACTGTAGTTTGTCAAAGCTTCGCTAGTGCGCTCCCAGCCGATTTGGCAGTTCATTTTTCATTCCGCTGTTAGGGCATTTTGTGCATGAATGTGATTACCAACGTCTAGTTCGTGATAATATCGTTATTACGTTTAGTCCACGCTTAAAATAGTGTTCAATTTACTCATTATAATTAAGATTATCCAGTTACTCACCATTTTAATATGTTTATTGTAATCTAGTCTATTGGGCCTCTCTGGGGATGTGATATTGGTGTAGTATTCGCTGTTTAGTAATGTCACCCGTGCGTTGCATTTGAAGTGTTGTATTGATGATGTAATAAATAGTTTGATGGTGATTAGTGCTTTCCACTAGCACTAATGACCGTCCATATTATGAAGGTAAAGCATTAGGTGACTCCATTATCGATATTTAACAAGGCCGTGAACACCTCCCCACCCCACTCGGCTAAAATTACAGTGACAAATGCCTTTGGATTTGGTACAGAATATTATCACAAACTAGACGTTGGAACTAGCAATGTACAAAATAACTAACGGCTGAACGGATTACAGCGTCAAAACCGGCTGGCAGTGCTTTAGCGGAGCTTCGGGGAAATACGGTACAGCTCCGATGCTTGTCATAATAGAAGTGCAGTCATACTCAATATTGTGGATAGTGTATGATCAATGTATGCTATGTCGCGGCGTGGGGTGGAGGATGACTGGTACGTCTTCCCAATGAAAAACCTCTCAAGTGGGTTATCAAAATAAAACGTTAGCGCTTTCTCCGGGCACGTTCAACTCGACGCGTTCTCATTATCCTAGCCCCCAGTTTTTACTTAATTATTTTTTATAATTCGAAGTGGACACAGCAACTCGTGACTACCGAAATGGACACCAAAAGTGGAGTAGAGGTGAAGTCAGTGACATTCTGAGTCCTCAAACCCACGCGTTTAGAACAGAAGATGATCAGATTTGGATCCGACATGTGGATCAGCTGTTGCCTTGCACTCCTCCACCGATGAAACCATCAGCCCCAGATTTAAACTCACCTCCAAGACCATCGACTTCCCCGAATCCGGATCCTGGCACGAGCGTCCCGCATTCGGATCAACCAGTGCCTCTGGGCACAAGCGCTGCTGACCCGGAACCGACCCAGAAGCCATCTCAGGGTTTCTTGTGCCCAGATCAGGGAGCAGGGTGTTAACAAACGTCCGCGAAGACTCCCCCAGAGGTTGACTTATGATGGACTTATAATGGACTATTATAAGCAGTTTGGACCTATAATAGGTAAGCAGTTTTCTTTTGTTTCTTTAAATGATAATTTACAGGAATAATTAATTTTTGATTATTCATATATAGGTATAAGTATATATATTTTTTTTATGTTTTCTCAAAATAGAAAGGGAGAGATGGTATGTCTACCCAATGAAAAACCTCTCAAGTACGTTATCCAAGTAAAGCGTTAGCGCATTGTTCTGTTCACTTTCAACTCGACAGTATTTAAAACATTATAATATAGGGCCCCCCCCCCAAAAAAAAAGGTTGAGGGAATTTTGTACAAACATAGAGCTTCAAATATGCATGTGAGATTTGTGTGGTTCTCCAAAATGCCCGTGGGGTCAACAAGTTTTTATGGAATTTTGGCCCGTCTCCCGACTGGACACTGCATCACGAAATCATATTCGATTCGTATCGACAGATCCGAATCAGATCTCTGCGTGCTCTGCTTGGAAGAAGAGGATATGCTGTGTCTACAATATCAGGACCGTCGTCGCGAATTTCTTGAATTCTCGGATTTGATTCTCGCACCACAAAGAACAGAAGTGTATGATGCAGTGGTAAACTTTGTTCGCGACAGTTCTATCAAGTTGTGAACTAAAAAGAGTCCATTTTATTTAATTTTATCTATTAATTTATTTTTTCTTCTTATTTTATTTAACCATTATGGTTTCAGGTATGATATAGTTATTATTTAATTTTTTATGTTATTGTAATATAATGCGGCCGTATAGGCTATGCCTGAAAGATTTGTTTGGCACTACCGCTGTGTTACGGAGTTTATATGTTTTGCTGGAAATGAGGCTTCATACGGCGTTCGAAGCTCCGGAAAATAAGGCGTCTTGCTTGCTCGAACATGCTAACATGGCTATAAGAGCGAATTTTCGAGAAAAAACTGGTTTTATGTAAAATTTCTCAATTTTATCGGTTTATAATAAATTTTGACTCCTTTTTGCCGATATATATATTTTGGTATCTAGTACCAATAATCATTCTCATTTCCTTCTCCTAAGAAAATAACTATCGAAAGGATTGTTTATTCGGTATACACAGCAAACCTATGGTTCAGACATTGGGAGGTTCCTGTTACTTGTCGTTCATTAGTTCACCCACAACTCGCCTGCAGCGCCTCAAGTAGGAAAACCAATCTCCAGGAGAGGCGACAAGCCACCGCCCAAAATCCAAGTTGGCTTCTAAAGGCGGATAGTAGGAAAAGGACGACAGTTATTAAGTTGTCGCTTGTCCAAGTAACATACTGGTGAATGTTTATTCCAATTCGTTTTCTTCATTTCCAAACCCTATTTTCCTATATATAGGTGATATATCGTTACCACCACGCCAAAAGCGCTAATCTACTTTTAGCGAATTTTCGCAGAAAACGAAGCTATTGTTCTCGGATCAAGATTGTTGAAACTCGGATTTCCGAAATATTTTTATACCAAAATCCGTTTCAAACACCCTCCTTAATTCAATGCCAAAAAGCGATTAAAAAAACTAAAAGTTCAAACTAAAGTTAAAAGCATACAAATCTGTCTTAGCAATCGAAAGACTTAATTCGACGGATGAGTATCTGAATGAAGTAGTAACAACTCAGGACGATGCTGAACAATAAAAAATACAAGAGCCTTATGATCAATTGTGGTGACTTGAGTATGGCAAAAGACGGTCGAATTGAATACTTAACAGGTGAAATTGAGGCCGCTAAGGAGCGACATTTTTCATGATAGTTTAATATTTCCGACGCCAAACCTCCTCAAAGGATGAAGGCGATGTTTCAATTACTGCGGAGGAACGGAGGGATAATACATCAAACTCTTTCCCCAAAGCGCTAATTTCAGCGTCGTAAAAATAACGTACAGGGAATCTTCGGCCGCTAGGTGGCTCGCCAAGCGTTTTTTTTTTCCTCTCGTCATGAATATTCCAACACCCGTCTGATTACAGCCCGTCAATCGTTGCGCCTCGACGCTGCTCCCCCGACGAGTCCACTACGGAAGCGCTTGATATTAAACGTTGATTCTTCAAGAGAAAAAGCTATTGCGAGCTATTTTACACGGTAGAGAGCGTTCGAAGCCGCCATTATTATTGAAAATACACGGTTAAGTAATGCAGGCTTGGAGATGAAGTTAGCTCGTGCGGTATAATAACTACTTGACGCTAATGGAATACGCAAGGTGAATTCCACGGCTCGTCAACTCGTATCTGGAACGTCTCGAACGTGATTGAAGTGTGTAGAAAAGTAATTACACGATAAAACAATAATATTAAACAGCAGGAAATTCAAAATAGAACTCATTGGAAATGCAGCCAACACGTAACTTCCCCAAGAAAATAACACACTTGGATGTAAATTTTATTATTTATGTACTCATCAGTAAATGGCTGCGAACGGCGAATGGGGGGACAGGAAGACGGCAGATGTGGGAAAGGGGCTTTGAACATCGCTCGCTGACCAACCGGCCCTGAATCCACCCACCATGACGAGCCCCATAGCCCTTGACAACCGGCCATCGAGATTCGGGTGTAAATCGAATGAAGCATCGAATCGTACACCTATCGATATTGCGAATACGACAAACCTGGAGCCAGTAAACTTTCACTGCGTGAAACAAACTCGATTCGTATGAATAAGTCATAATATATTTGAATTTAAAAAGATACTCCATTATTCAAAGCCTGAAGCTAATTATCTTAGAAATACTTTGGTCCTCAATAATATAAATTATTCTTGTACTCGCCAGTTTATCAAAAACTGATCTGTATTTAGTGCCCCAAATAAATAAAAAAATCCACTCATACTGCATGGCTGTAAGAGCGAATTTTCGGAGAAATGACTGGTTTATGTAAAATGTTTCTACTTTACTAGTTTCATAACGAATTTTGCCGAGTAACACATCAGTTTATAGATTTTTCAACGTGGAACACGATGGTGAAGTCAAAATTGTGGTACCTATCTCATCCCGTCTTCAGATTAGAAACCGTGAAGAACATCTCAAGTAACAACCACGTTTCTTCACCTTCAAAGCGACCCAGTTTGAGAAAGACTCCCCAAAACCCCTCCATAAAGTGACCTGATTCTGCAAATCTACGAACTTAGCCTTTATACATAATATGTATATATTATATGGTGTAGATGGTCTGGAACGGATTTTGGTATGAAAATCTTTCGGAAATCCAAGTTAAAAAAATTTCGGACCAAGCTTCCTTTCCTTTGAAAATTCCCTAAAAAGAATAACTGTAATGTAGTATCCATGATAGAGAAAAGTACGGTACCTGAAGTTTTAAGCTGCAAAACTTCAAACTTGTACTTGAGAACTTGGAGAGAGAGAATTCTGATAGGGAAATGAACCAAAAATTGTTGCATCGGTTCAGGTCGGGGTTATTGATCAGATGCAATATAAGGCACGACCTGAACGGATGCAGCAATATTTGGTTGATTTTGCAAACATATATTATACAAAATACCATTTATTATACTAAATACCATATTATACTACAATGCTGAGGAAATCATGTCGAATTCGTTATGATGCAGATCTTATAAGGCTCGAAATGAAATATGGTGGCGTTTTAAATAAACCACTAGCCTCCAGCTGGGTCTTTTAGGGACGAAGCAACATTGCATAGGTGGCGAGTACATTACACAACGTTCGGGTACATAGCCATTCTATGGTACTTTCCTGACCCCTTTCGATTCTACAGTTACACCGAACTTCTTCAGATCTAAAAGCCATGTATACGACCATACCAAAGAACCGCATACCAAACCACCATACTTACCACGAGAACAGTGAAGATATGAATCATGAAATGTATAACTGCGCGAAGAAATGTTCAAGTTGAACGCGATTCCTAATTGTTGCTTGTTTTTTTCCTTCTAGAGAGTTCAAAAGGAAAACTCGGAGCAGTCGAGACTCAATTCGCGATGCAAATGCATTGAAATGACCGCTATAAAACCCAGGAAGCAATATTTTACTCGGGTAGAAAATGACCATAATTAAGAAGTGCACTTCGGGAATACTAAGTATTATTACCTCGTAATACACCTACAGTGAGCAGACTAATTGGATATTTGTTGAGGATTAACAATGTTTACATTGAGGAGGTATTACCTTATCGAACGGGAGATCTGGGAAATGGTGGTGCTTGAAGCTTGAGCAGTCGTTCATGGTTGGAGTTAGAAGGTAGAGGAATGGTGCTGTAAGTAATGTTTCGTTCTTCGCGGATTTAATTTGATGATTGATAGTAATTCTCGAATTTCTGCATAGTCATTAAGTATAGGTTTACTATCATCTAAACGTTATATTTACTACATCATTTTGTACGTGGATATAGCCAGGTAAATTCAAGAATGTTTGCTTCATCTGTTGCTTAAATTGAAAAATGAATAATTCGTCATCTTGGGTAGCAGATAACAACACAGAATTTACAATTAATTTGAAGTAGATCATGTGGATTCATCTCGGTATTTCTCTATGCAGGACATACTTACGTCCTTTTTCCTGGCAAACTATCGATGTCCATTTTTCATCTATGAATCACTACTATAGATATAATGAAGTAAAATCAAATCAAATTATTTAAAGAAATCATTCAATAAAGATGAAGAATAATTTATTTTTTATTTCAAGCATCACATAAACCAAACATTCTTGAATTTACTTCAAGAAAATGGTGTAGTATTTACCCTTAGAAAATGGTGTAGTAAATATAAAGGTTTAAATTATAGTAAACTTATTGAGTCAACAGCCCTTGAGGTATTTAACAATGAGACGTCGAAATTAAACATCTTGCTCCTTTCATCAGTTGGCCCATGTGTCGTCCCAAACCATCACCAAACCATTGCAAATTATCTGCCAACCGCCCAAAATCGTCTAACGAAGAGAAATAATGAATGACAACCGTTGAGATGTATAAAATATATGGCATCTCGAGGTTCTCCAAATTTCTGCCTATAAAAACGTCCGAAAATCCCAAAAATATCAAAAGACCGTGAGTGATTCAATTATTACTTCACTCCTTCACAGGCCCAATGTTATAACCAACTGATTTACTACTCGGGATATCTCCAATAACATTCTGACACGCATTTATATTCTCATTAGAAAGAACTGTACAATTAAAACTCCGATAACAAAATTATTTTTACGGATCCTCCTAATAAATATAACGCACCAAATGGAACAATCGATAACCTCCACTGTATGAGACGTATTTTTAATGTTGAAAATGATAAAATTTTCCCTATCGCTGTTCTTATTTAATTACATTCTCCTGTAATTAACGAATTTTCGAAGAAAAGGAAGGTATTGTTCTAGGTCAAAAAATTTTTAAACTCGAATTTCCGAAAAATTTGTATACCAAAATCCGTTTCAGACCATCCTGAATTTACTGCCAAAAGACATATTAAGTGTCACTCCGGACGATAAATTTCGATAGAATTGAGATAAAAACTTCAAATTTGCACAAACATGTCTTGGAGATCGAAAGGCTAAGTTCGTTGATGGGCAGAAGATGAGTTTTAGAGAGGAAAAATTACCCATAAATTTCCAAAATCAAACAGTGTGACAAGTGACAACCCCTCATTATAAAAGTGTTTTTACGATGGACACGATGGTCTTATTAAGTTTTCAATCTGGAGCACTTTGAAGGTGAAGAAACGTGGTTGTTACTTGAGATGTTCTTCACGTTCCATCTGGTCTAATCTGATAACGGAATGAGATATTGCAATTCTGACTCCACCATCGTGTTCAGCATTAAAATATCTATAAGCTGAGGTGTTATTTGGCAATTTTTAGCTGTCATCGTGTACGAACCTTTATTGATTTAACATAATATTAATGATGAATCCTGCTACCACTCAGATATGAATTATAACTAATTAACCAATAAACCTTGTAGTTCAACTCCTATGTTTGTATACGGACAATTTTGTTGTCATGGATTGTTGATAAGGCACAGTAGTGGGATGTAACAACTGCTGACAAAAACACGACTGGTGATTTCTTAATAATATTTGGTTGTTCAATATACGAGTATTTATATTGTGTATTGTATGGGGGTCGACATGAGCCCATGTTGAGAATGGTTAGTCTCCGGCTATCGTTTACTGTTTCTCTCTTATCTGAACGCGATAACCTTAACAACCATGAATGGGGCCTTTTTTCACTCAGATAACATCCTCCTCCACCGACCCTCCAACTCCCAAGCCCTACCGACGTGAATAACCTCTTTTCATGGCCAATATCAAAAACCCCGGGCGAACTCAATATGGAACTCATTAGACTCCCAGGGCGGTACCTCCGGAAGAATCACGATGATCAAATATTATTAGACGCCTGATCATTTATTAGACACCTGAGAGGAAGAAGCTAATCTCACAACTACGGTAGTGCTTGGTGTATAATTCATAATTCTACATGACAGTTCACTGCAACGTTACCTACATATTATTTCAGCAAATAAGCCAATCGACGAATAAGCCCTGAAGAAACCGGACGCAGTGAATCTTCGATCCACCTCCATAAGTGATGCAACTTGTTGCTTTGTTGCAGCCAATTGTATCACACATATTTTCCACATCGAGTTGGCTAATTCATATAAAGGACGACCTGGCAGCATAGCACTTCACTCAATTACAATTTAAATACGCCTATGAACTCTGACATTTATATGAAAAGACAAAAAACATTGACTTAAACTTTTTGCCGTCACCGATCTATAGGGGCCTTAATCAAACATCACGGTACGTCGGTTTGAACGATCGCTGTAGTTGGACGTATACGTGAACCCGACAGAAACAGCGTCCGGTACCCGCGGCGACGTGAAATTAAGAAAATAAAAGAAAATTTGCAATGAAGGCAAAGGGTAATTAAAAGTAAACACAGATGTTATCTCTACCGTCCAAACGATACAGCTGGCGACCAAACACACGTGCCATGGAACCCTTTTGAGTCCTAAAAAGGTCCTTTTGAGTGACTTACCCTTCTAGAAATGAGAGGGGGAGACGGTACTGAAGGATTTTTTTTCTCGTCCTGGATCGTATTTTTACCGGGTTTTTGGGGTGAAAACGTTGAAAAAATGTCTTTGGGGTGAAATCGGGGTGTATTTAAAAAGGGAGCCGTGCTGAGGGCGATTTTTCCTTATTTTGTGCTTTGACACAAAAAAGTGGGTCTCGGCAGTGTGTCGAATAAATGAGGTTGAAAAAGAGAACCTGGAAATACAGCGTGTGCCGGAGGACACCTGGACGACGAGTTCCCTTTCCGCCCTTGAGGTTTTTCTATCTCTATATTGTTATGTCATGTTTCCTAAGTACAAAACACCGTATTCGCTCTGCAGTGACAAACAACTTAGATTCCTACACACTACGAGAAATCATTTTCCCAGACGGGATACAGTAAACTTGGCCTTAAAGCGGATGCGAACAGTATTTTCATTTGCACGCTTTTCCGCAGCACTTTGCTGCTATATCAGCTGAATACGCAATCATGCATTGGTCCTTACAGAGCTGGAATTGTTGAGACCGCTCTATACACGGTGGGCCCAAACAAAACAAAGACATTTTGAAGATTTATAAAAAATTTCACGCTGAATACAAAATTTCCAGTGAAGATGGGTCCGCAAACGAGGTCTTCCTTGAGAAAAGTGTAAATAACATCTAGAAATCGTGTTTTTTAGCCTCTTTTCATGAACTACCCCCAAACGGCTTCATGTCTCAAAATACGTATTGAAGAGAACCTTTTAGAGCTGTAAATTTTGAGTGGAGTGAGATTGACCGTGCGTTATTATCTTAATTTGATACTGAAGAGTGATTTAAAAATAATAATTCGTACCATTTTTTGAAAAAATACTGATTAAGGCGGTTTACATGTTCTTGTTCCATTTCGACTCTGAAATGATCTCCCAACTTTCTCCTTTTAAACGATTCACTAACATTTTAAACAAAATCATTCCTCGGTACCAAATAAGATAATAACACTATAGTCCCATTCCACTCAAAATGTAATGCTCTAAAATATGTATGCTTCGATACATATTTTGAGGCATGAAGCCATTTGGGAGTAATTCATGAAAAGAGCCCAGAAAACACGATTTCTAGATTTGTGCTCTGATAGGCTCTTCAAATCAAATCGATTCCTTCAGGATGATTTGGAGGCATAAAAGCTTTGGAAGAGTTGCTTTCATGGTGGATGTCAAACTGCGGTGAAGACATCCTACGCGGGAAGGTTTTCCGCTTTTATGTGATCCCACTTAGAGATGGCAAATCGAAAGGGATATATCGTTACATCCTCAAAGATGTCCGATGTATCTTGAGAAGTACTCCAAATTTCTCTATTGAACTTAAAAATAATAGCTTAGACAGCAACTACTAATTACAGGTTTATTTTAAGCGTCTAGTAGAAGGGTACGACTCGAAGAGCATCGACTCAAGCAGGATACTTGATATATTACATAGTCGATGCTCTAGAAGCTTTGGTTTGCATTTATGGGAACAACAAAGATTATTTGATATGGAGTTAGTAATTTATAGGTCTGATTGTAATTAATTGATGTAGAAAAGAACAATTCATTTGTGAATAATGTTGTTTATTATTATTATTACATCAGCTGTTCTGAATCTAAATTGGAAATTGAAGTAAAAATATGAATTTAGGTAGGTACTAGTCGAAACAAGAAGGTTGATCAACTCAAAGCTAAACCTGTCTTTTGGAAATCGGAATCGGTGATGCAAATTAAATATTTCGTCAGTCAACAGTTGATTTTCGGTGGTTAGTGGAAATTACTGAAGTATACTTGACCTGGCAGTCCTTTTATAGCCGATGATCGAAATCCATTATCACGCACTTCGCTGTGGGTTGGAACCGACATCAAAATGGCCTTGGACGGAATTCGGCTTTTTCGTCACCTGCCCTCTCAGAGATATTTTGAGAAGGAACCCGTATTATACGCGGCCCCTGTCAAAATAACCCGTTTCGTCAGGTAAACAAAGGAGTTTATGATCATGAGGAAGTGTGAGTATCCCACAACAAATTTACTGACGATTTATCGAAAATCGCTCGACCCGTGGATGAGTAGGTTCCAAGTGGTTATGTCTTTCCGTTTGATATCGCTCTGTTACCAACTTAACACCGTTGTGCTTGTTACGACAGCCGTTCATACCACTACATTACTAAATGTCATCGGTATTGGCTTGTCAATAATAAACAACAACCGGTAATATTAAAAGATTATGAAAACAAAATATTATATTTACTGATGTTGAGGGATGTGGAGGGTCGGTCAAATGAAAATCCCTCAACATCATTCTTACTGACGGTAAAAAAAAAATCACACACACTTATATTTACTATTATACACCTCCATTGATTCTATTCATTTCCTCGATCAGTCCTAATTACGAATATTGAACAATAATTACTAGATTCGCGGGGTGTACAAGACATTCGGCGGTCAGCAATATCAAAACCATCAGAAGCGGAAGCAGCACGTACGCAGCGCGAAAATAATTTATATGGTCCCGAGATCCCAGAGGCCATTATAAGAGTCCGAGCATTAGTGGGGTTTTAGAAGGTTCAAACAGTTTTACGACGGGAAGAGATTTCATTAAGATATTGCGCGCCAAACGGCCGTTGATTAGCGTTGAAGGGAAAGGCTTTTGATTCGTCATTATTGTAGCCATCACGGTAATGGAGAGGATTTTCAGGGCTTTCACGTTTCATGTTCCGGTTGTCCTATCATTAAATTACTGGCCAATCAGTGACTAACTGACTGAATTCGGGACAAGAAGTGGAAGAACTGAAAATGCCTAAGATGAAGACTGGAATAAACAAGTTGGGTCTGAGGGGTGACGTCGACTGTAAAAGTAAAACTTTAATTGATCGGGGTTGAATACCACGGTATTCAAAATCACTAATCCACATTTCCGTGTGGGTTTCATGAGTACAAATATTAAAATTTAATTTGTATTTTGTATTTAATACAAAACAAAGAAGATGTAAGTTAATATGATTTAAAAAAAAATATTGAAATGAGAGTATACCAGTGGGCACATAGTTGGTCTACCAAATAGCATTAAATGACGAGGACTCAATGGCAAAGTCATTCCTTACCAATGTATCAAAATATCTAAACATTCTGCTCAGGGGCATGGTTAAATTATTGCACCCTAGTAGATTCAGAATGATAGACTTCACCATGATCTATAGGTAGAATCTATCGACGAAACTACCTAAAAAATTGTCATCGCCCACCAAGAGCGACTAAGGGGTCATGTCAACATCGAAGCTGTCCATTTGCTCGATGTAAGTGACCTGTAGTAGAGTTAGCCACACGAACTAACACAGTGATTGTGAAGTAATGAGTACATAATAGTTCAACAGTTAGATGACTCAACAATACAAATTCTGTGTCTTTGTTTTCGATTGTTACACGTAGTAAATAAGATCAAAACGAAATTGCTAATTAGTTGTAAATTTGGTGTAATAAAGAATGTTCTCAAGGGGAAAAAAATAACGAGGACGATCTACGCTTGGTCAGGAAAAAATCATCTCAAACTCAACATGGTGCCCAAAAGATTATCGAAATTGCTGAAGGGGCATTATTAATGATCTAGATACATGATCGAAGATTCGTCCAATGAAAGTGAATGGCCGTGGTAATTACAATTTCATTAAATTACGTCACGTTTCATGTTTCTAAGATGATTAATTAAGTGCTATCAAGCGGTCACATTTCAATCAAAATTTAGTTTCAAACTGCATGGTATTGTTCATGAATATTTTCGTACATGATTAGAAATTGATACCAAAAAGCATTTTTTTTATCGTTTTGGCTTCAGGTGTAATTCTTATTATCATATTCAATCAACGGTAAAATCATCACTTTTATTCTCCTATAATATAATTATGATTTACGACCAAGACGACTGGTACCTAATAAATTCACGCAAAGAAAGCTGGCTGGTCACGGTGTCAGCAGAACCAGATCTGCTTTTTCCACATCGCGTTATGTTGACGTAACTTGCAGAACTAATTACACCTTGTGTCCGCTAGAGCGAAAAATCATATCGAACGCTCAATTGAGAATAAACCAGGTCTAAACTAAACGTCTTCAGTGGATGCGGAAACGAAAACAAACCAGTGAAGTGTTTTAATCCTAATAACAATCACTAGGCTTCAAGTACAGCCAGTACTCCTGGAAGTATAGACACATTATGGTTTCACAGTTCAACTAGGTGTATAAACATGGTAGTATGATACAAAATACACAAATTAATCAATAAATAAAAATAATGATAATCAATGACGAGTCAAAACCACCACTTTTCTTCTTCCTCAGTGCGGTATTTGTGAGGTGTAAGATTTGGTTCGGAGTACTTTTACGAATTGTACTTAATACGAGCAAAAGTTCTCAAAGTATTGACCGTTTACGATTTCTGTTCCGACAATTCTCGAGCTCCGACGAATCCCGCACCGCTTTTGTCCTTGATACCTATCATGGACGTAATCACACCTAATTATCAGGTATTATTGTCCTCGAGAAATTATCCGATCCCAAGGACTTACGACCAGCAGCCTTTCCTGACATGTGCATGACAAGTTGGAGAACAAACTGGATGGTCTGGTTAAGTGGTCTTAGTGGTCCGGTTGGGGTTGTGAGTAATTAAAAATTCCATCGAGGAAAAGTGGGCTGTAGGGAAAAAACGAGATTGCTCCTCAAGATGGCTCGAGGGTTCCGCTGGTGTTGACTTGAGCTGACCGTCACGTTGGATGAGTAAATTTGAGATGAAGTGCAGAAAGGAGAAGAGTGGATTTAATTGTATAAATCAAGACAGAGTCACTGGGGATGATGAACTGTTGTATTTTAATGTTCTCTTGACATGGGACAGATCCTTGAGATGAAGATGAATTGGAATGTTTTGAGATGCACTGCGATAGAAGGTTAGCTTTATATATTTCAAAAATGCAAAATGCAGTGCAATTACGGAACACCGTTGCATTTGAAAGAATCTAGTCCTGAAATCTGGAAGATGTGTTTAGAAGTCGGTAACTCTACTGGTACCTACGTATTTAGTTTACACTTACTTAGTGTAGTACGAGTAAATGTGAGTTGTAATAATATTAGGAGTATACATACATGTATACCAGTCATGGGTTTTGTGATACGTACAAATGTTGGACCTAATCCAAAATGGCTTGTCTGTCCAAAGAGCCTCTCCAAAGGCCTGCTGGCCACAGCAATGAAGAGGCCCCTAAGTAATCTGCCAGCAGCAGTGCAGCTTTACATTTACTTGTCTCCATTAATAGGGCCCATAATATTACCTGCATCCAGCAAATAAGCCTACCGAATCACCATCTTAATACTTGCTGCAACGACGTCCATCACTTAACTAGCCTGCGTCGATAACGTCTGTCATGCAGCAGAAGTGTTAAAACACATAATTTGTTTATTTATGGTAACACTGTATTACAGCAACTAGCAAATCCGTCCTAATACTTCAGAACGGTTTCTGTGGTCTCAGATCAGTGCTTTAGGTCAGTTACAATTAGTGAGTAGTGACGAGATCCAGCGGTTTGGTCCTCTTCAGTCCCCGTACGTCACTGCTGTTGTCCAGTCGGTTCAATACTTCACGTTTGGGTATTCTTGGAGCCAAAATTCTTTGCTCCATCCTATGTTTGTTCATAGTTTCACCAATTCTCTTTATCTGTACGTCACGATGGATTTCAGCCGACGTGCACCGCAGAACTTTATCATGAACCGTTTGTATGAGCTCTATTTGGATTTTCTGTGTGCAACCCCATGGTTGGTACCCACCCGTCCAGATTGCTAGCAATTCATTGCGAGTTGATAGCTCACAGTTTTTCCGTATCAAACCGTATAGTTTCCTAAATTTTAAATTGAGCTCGTTTATCGTTCCACTTCAGCATGCAGCCGATACTCATGCCGAGGTATTTCGCACCATCACACTCAACTTTACCTGCTTACAGCACATAGGTTAAGTATAGTATAGAAATATTTACTAACCATAACTCAATCCCCACTTACTAAGACCTTCAGGTCCTGAACAATCTGGTTTACACATAGGACACAAGGTTCTTTGCAATCAGCAGCAACTAATCTTCTTCTGTTTCAATATTTATTACTTTGACGATAATTAATAACCTCATATAGGGTGGTTAGGGGAGATGACTTGCCATTGCTGTTATCATTATGATTATATATTTAGATTAATTACTTTATACCTAGCATGTTAATAAAAGCTTATCGTTGCATCTCAAGAGCGTTTCAGAATTCAGAGCGCCAAGCTGCCTGCACAATTACTTATTACAATTTCGACTCCCTCTCACGTTAAAAAACCTGGCTAACTCCCAAGTACGAACGTTTGGGTTTGGGTGTACCGAAGAACTCACACGGACTCTTATTCAGTCCACAAATAGTAGAATTACAAGTACAGGTGATCAATGAGCGTTTGATCAAACCTGGATTTTGTTTCAAAATGCAAGTTTTATAAATACTTGGATCAAAACCTGATCGTCGACTGCTATCGAGCCAGCCAGTTCTATCCCTGGTATTTTTAGGCTCACAAACGCGCTCACGAAACTGAGGCCTGACAGTCATAACGGCTACAGCTGACGTTTTCTAACTTAATCACGAGCGTTCGGACGTTGAAATGCTTGATTAGCGCTACGGACAGGAAGAAAACAAAACAAACAAAGATAATGACAGCGCAACTTGATACTCGCCTAAAGCCAAAGAGGCCCTTTCTCTGATCAAGTTCCCTCTCAAGAAAACGGGACTTCTCGCTGAAACAGTTGTCAGTTTAGTTTCCACTGGTTTTGGCATTTCAAACGACACTGAAATTACAATAATAACATTCTTTCCGTTGAAGATTCCGAATTCGTTTAAGGAATTAACATGAAATTTCATTTTTTAGATTTACATGAAATCTTCAGACTGACCTTTCTGTCACTAACTGTCAAACTGCTCTGTAATCTGTGAAGATACCCGACAAACTATCACTAGAATATAGTGTCTAGTGTCTGGGGTATTTAGTGTCTGCACGATTTGGTATATATGCGAGCTATCAAGTCTTTTTGTTGAAAAACGAGTTTTTATACATTTGAAGGCCCTGAGGATGACTCTCTAGTGGTTGACTTAAAATGCAATGAACGTATTGTAATTGTACCAACTAAGTACTGCTTGTCGACGCTTTCTCACTAGAATTTATTCGATTCGTTACGAAGTTGTTGGACATATGTCCATATCATGTACCTACAATTACATAAAACTGTCAGTTTCAGAATGCTGAAGAAGTCATAAGGACTCATTTCATTCACAAATATATTATAGGTATATGTTATAGGTATATTACTCAAGATCAAACAACAATCCAAAGACGTGTCGATTTGATTGAGCAATGAGCAGCTGTTGTTTCTACTTTATTCTCTTTGGGGCGAAAAAACATTTTTCAGTTTGTCGCCTTCAGAAATGTCTCCCCTCCCCTTCAAAACGCCTCTTAACCTCCAACGGACAATGGACGGTCTATTGGGCTCGTTCAGTAAAATTCCGGGGTAAAAGGGGGATGAAGGGCGCACGTGAATGTCCCTCCAGGTGCCAATATTTTTGCGTGATTTTTTCAATATTTTTTCTGACTTCGCCTTTAATATAATTTTTTTTCTCGTTCCTGGCGGTTTCGAACCCCAAAATGTGAAAGACCTCGGCACAAACCAATTCTAACGAGGTGCGCGCGATAGGGGAGTTTTTCAGACCTTCTTTTTCAAGGTGGTCGTCAAACGTTGGTCACTAGGTGCTTCGTATAGGGGCTTACATTATAACGGACGGATCACTTCCATTCAACGGTAGGTGTACCTACCTAATTTCACCATCTCAACGGGGACAAAGAAAAACCAAGTTTTTACAGTAGGTAGGTAACGTACACGCCCTGACATATAATAGTATAATTCGAGAAACTTACGGTACTAACTACCTACGTGCGAACTAATTGTGTAGATAATTAATTTTCTCTTGCTTGAGGCTCAATGTTGAGATGAAATAATATTGTTTGATTGTGTTAACCACTTATGTATCAAACTTTAAGATCTGCCTCAATTTTGAAATCCAAATACTTGTTCGGGCAGTATATTATTTTTATAATACTACCTTTATGACATTAGATCCGGGAAATACATCACCTATGAGCTGCTATATTCTAGTGGTAATTCTTACCTGTAACAAAAACCAAAAACAAGAAACGTTAGTTAGATTTCACAATCAATTTTTTGATGCCACTACACATTAAATGCTGTAAAAAGAAGGAGGAGCACTTCCAGCTTCCAAAACAAATATGCCAAATAGGCCAACATAGCCTGAGTACAAAAAAAGAAAAACTATCCAAAATTTAGGTTACCAATTTAGGATAATTAAGATAATCCATCAAGATGATTTTGAGATTATTGAGAGGAAACCACTCAGAAATCGATAAAGTTTTTACTGCGTAAGGATTTTTCAATCTCCATGAAGGGAGAACCATATAATTAAGAAGTGTTTGATTGGAAATTCTTTGGACCGAACCACCATGTCCATAAAGTTTATTGTTCCCAAGTATGAAAATTTCACGTTTCACGGGTTTGATTCACGCTCATGTTCCTGATGACTTTTTCAGTTCTACCTTCGATTTTTTATTAGGAATAAACAACGGGTCGTAGTTTAAAACTATGGGTGGTTTTAAAGACGAACTAAAAATCGAAATCTATTCAAATTTCTATAGGAATATATTAAGCTGGTTCGTCAAAAAAATGCAATAGTTTATTTTCTTTCGCATTTTCTGAATGTTTAAACTAAGCCAAACTTGGTTGAATATCAAAACCCGAAACGCCACAAATAAGGATCTACCGGATATTAGAAGTGCGGTTTCTTCACCTCTGATGGTATTCGTTCACCGCGGTAATTCGAAACACAAACAAATCCGAATCAACAACAACTAATAAGGGCGTACGGGGTTTGGGACAGGGAGAGAGCTGCGTAGATAGATATTACCACCATAACGAGAATAGCAAACTGTGTCTGATGAAGCAGCTTTGAAGCCTTGGGTCCATGACTGTCCTGTTATGTTCAGCTGATAGGTCCTCCAGTGACGTCCTCTGTTGACGTGAGAAGTGGACGAAATAAACCTCTTTCTTATTTTGACAAGTAAATAAAATACCTTACACAGCAGTTATCTGCGAATCAAGATGCCCCGAGAGCTCATGTCTAGAGGATGGTACGCCACGAGATATGTGCAGCTGATCTAAAATCCGCCCACGACGGCTGACACCTTCCACAGTATCTTTTTAAGTCCCACACTTGTTAACTTACGAGATTTGTCATACTTTTCTTGGTGTCCATTATTAAATAACTAAGTTTGATAATCCTATAATCTCATCGGGTCCTCGTCGTGTTTTCTAAAGACCAAAAATACGAGAATTAATATCCGACGAAGGGGCGAAAACCTTCTCAATGCGAACACCCCATTGTAAAAAGCTACTTTTCAGCTTCCTTTGTTTCTCCATTTACGCTTCTTTAAATAGCTCATTGATTTTTTTCCTCCCCTCATCAGAATGACGAGCTTTCGCGATTGAAGTTAACGCTTTTCTGTTAACCCTGCTCCCCTCAAGCAAACTCTTTACGATAGCGGAGGGTTTTTTGGAAAAATTGAAAAAAAAGGCGTCAGAATCAAACGAAAAACACCAGCTCGAAAACTCGACAGGATTCCACCCCTTGGCGATTTTCGGAGCTCACCCTCTCCCTTGCAACGCCCGGGAAACGCCCGAAATAATAAGTAGGGATGGGGTTGGGGTTCCCCTCGGATTTTTTTTCGCGAGTTTAAAATGAGCAACGAAAAAAAATCGATAGCGCACTTCTCCTTCAGTCGGGGGTTGGTGGAAAAAAGGGAAAAAATACGCCACCCCTAATGGGCTCCTGTTCGAAAAAAATTTCAGGAGATTAGCAGCTCTCTCGCGAGCCAGTGGAGGTGGATGCATTGAAACGTCCCTTTCGAACCCGTTGAAAAAGAAAAAAAAACGAGTTTTTCGCTTGAACGAAAAAACTCCAGCTTTTTAAACGTAGGCCGTTTTCAGACAGACTGGATATATATACACATTTTTTGGGGAGTTGCAGCTACAGAAGCTTTTGTGCCTTGCAACAGATCGCCTCATTGCACCGACTGCACTTCTTTAACTGGAAAACGAAAAAAGCTATTTTTGAGTAGTTTTCATCCGTTATCCGTATTTCTGAGTGAGAGGGCTTGAATAGATTTGTTTGGCCTAATAAACACATCATGGAATTCCTTTTGGGTGGCTCTCCACTGAGGCTATTGGCGGAGTGCGGCGAAATGCAAATAAACGGGTAGTTTGTCATTGGTCGATTTGAGCGATGGGTTTTCAGGTATGACGCCCCAAAGGAACAGCGCAGGCGTGCGAATAGTCGAATTATCGGTGTTTATCGATGCAAAAGAGGATGAACGTCGCCGATCAACTCGACAACGAGTCGAGCGAGGATTTCCATTACGAGGGTCAAATCTGAATATCTTACATCTCCTGGATGATAATTATAGGAAATTTGCCAACTTTCGCTCAAGAACCGGTTGCACCAGCTAACTATAATATTTTATGAGGATTTTATAAACGGGCCTTACTTATTCAATCAATGACCCGACTCTTGATTCGTCCGTATCAAACTCACCGGCATTTTGGACTAATCAATGATTGAACAACCCTCAGAGTCGGGATTATAAATCGAATACAAGTCAGTCGACCCCAAAAAATGCAGGAACCTCTCGAGCAAGCGAAAGAATAAACCACAAAATTGCGTTTGTACCAATTACGACAACTTGAAATTGAGTCAAATATTTTTTCTCTAATTAGATATCCTTTTCTTTCTTTTTTTTCTAAATTTAAAAATAAGATTTTTCATAAAACTCAATGCTACAAGTCTTCATTCCCAGAGGCTGATATTCCAGCCCGGGGATCGAACCCAGG
Source organism: Stenodema calcarata (assembly GCA_963920205.1). NCBI lineage: Eukaryota > Metazoa > Arthropoda > Insecta > Hemiptera > Miridae > Stenodema > Stenodema calcarata. Next base: position 20,266,640 of record OY986051.1, read on the forward strand.
ACCCACTTCGCACTAAAGCATCAATTAATCATTCATTACGTTCACTAAAGTCTTCAATTACCTCTTCTTCCATCAGCTTATCATAATTACTTCTATTCGTTTTTTTTCTTTAGTAGTTTCAACTGTCTCTTATTTTCTGCCGACTCAACCATCTCAATTATGTTATATTATGCGGCCTTCATAGAAGTGTATCTATTCATTTTTTTAAATATGTTTTCTCTTCCGCTATTTTCTTGAAGTTGTAACCATGGAAACAACGTTGCTATAGATACGATGCTATGCTATTCTTTCCGCCGTTGTAAAACCTTCCGATTTGTAGATTTTTCCTAATAATTATTGTTTTTTCTGATTATTTTATTTATTTATTCATTTATTGTGTTCAGAACAAGTTTAATTGCATTTAGTACACGTACTTACTTATTGCGAACTACCCCAATCTTTATTAAGCACCGGAGTCGTGAAAAAGTATTCTGTTTAATAGACTTGCCCGTGTTGTGTATATTAAATAAATAAATAGATTCGGTACATCAGTAGGTACGATTCGAATCTACGTCGAAAAATGTACCCACCTAATACACATTTTTGACCATCTAAACTAATCGATGAACTATCCAAACTCGGTTTACAACAATCATATTGTATGCCAAAGGAATCAAACGTCTAACGTATTCTTCTAGTGAATTTCGAATTCAGCCAGCCTATTCCTTCGGACTTTTTCAAAACTGTTACCACTAATATTCATACGAAAATCACATATTAAAGGAAATTGACGAATGTTGAGCGGTAGAGGAACAAGTACGTTATGTGAATGTATGCGGAGAGCTGAAACGTTAAACTTTCAAATTAAACATTCAACTTTTATATCTTTTTTATTAGCGAATGTATTTTTGTATTGTTGGTAGTAAAAAGACGCACGATTTAATTCCATATAACTTTTACTTTGAACGGTTTGTCGTAGGGGTAAAATAGAAATGTCAGAGTTTTAAGGGAAAATAAGTTAACAAGCAATTCCAAGTGAAGGAACGTTATATTTGCCCCACTCGTATCGTATTTGCCTCCGATGTAGTTTCTGGTTTCAAGTTGTAAAGAGGAGGATTGAAGCTTTCCAACCCAGCATATTTTTTAATACAAAAATAGCTCTTCATTTTACAAAGAAAAAACCATTAATCAAAATATTTTTAGCCACGGGACAAACATTCAGCTTTATGTAGGACTTCTAGATCTTGAAAGTTGTTTCATTTGTAACCTTTCGGCCAATTTATTGGCATGCAAGTCGATGCAATAACTGAAGCAGGTATGAGTATGTGAGAAAATATACCTAACTGTAATTAGAACATTACCTATCAAACTGAAAAGTGATTTTTGATTCGTTTTATTTGAACAGGTCAAGAGGAAATGGGCGAAGGTGGGTATACATTTATAACAGACATGGTAATGTAGAGAAATTTCGTATTCTATTGAGTTTATGAAAGGGTAAGGTCAATATTGCGTTGTTCAAATAACGCTTCAGCTGCTGTGTTCGTAAGAATAACATTTTCGACGTACGTAATACGTATTACCCACTACTGTTGGTTTTGGTGACAAATACTGAACATAAATTGTTACAGTAGGATGCATACCATAAAATAAGATGATAGTATCGTTCTGGGTTAACAAACCGAAAGGGTTAGCCTACCTACCCTTAGTTTCTCTTGAAAACTCGAATGGTGAATGGTGAATAAAGAGGGTGAAACGTGTAGTCGAGGTACCTCCATGACAAATATTAAGTTCGGACTATGTATTTGCCATATTTCACAGCTTGACAACATATTTCTTCCTCTTCATTATGCAGTGAGTTTTAGTGAGTTTTTAAATGCATCCTCAAGGCAAACATTATGAAACGATTAGTGAGATTTTTGTATATCTACGGATTTACAATGTAGAACCCTAAAAAACCACGGGAGGCGTTTGGTTACTTGAAACTCGACGTTGTAGGTAGTTTCTTCCCGGAGTTACGCATTGGGGGCGGGTCAAACCGAAACAAATCACCTAGTAATCAGGTTTGAAGCTTAATTAAACATTCTTTTATCTGAAAAAAAAGGGGGGGTCAGGACCCTCTGATTTGCGTTGCGATCAATACTCAGGGAGAGAATAAAAAAATACGCATGTAACGTTTCCCAGTAAGGGAGGAGTTTTCAAGTTCAGAAAGCACGTGAGAATTGATAGAATATAATTCAATACAATCGTATTGCGGAATGTGGTAGTAACGTAGACCTCGTAGGTTTATCTGAGGTCACAGGAGGGAAATACGTTATTTAATGAAAAGTTGCACACAATAGTCAATTATAACATAATAGACAATCGTATATCATACGATACAGTGAAGAGACAGAGCTAAGCTGAGACTACATTTATCAGTACAAAATTAATATTGTGAACAAATAGCAACTTACAATTACATGAAATGGTGAAGTGAAAGAAGAAATGCAAAAGCTAACGAGCTGCAACAAAGAATTTATAATGAAAATGTGTAACTTAATATGAATATATCAGCTTCAATTAACCCTGGTTGCCTGTTGGTTACATACTAGGGATATACGAAATGTAAGCTAGCGAATAGTAACTTGACTCTCGACGTGAAATGGGACTTTCCACAGCAATCGTTTTTAACCGCACATTCAATGGACGGCTTTCTCCACAACTTCGAAACCAAAATAATATTGGGACAAAAACAAGCTGGGCAAATACAACTTGAAGAAAAAATTGGACAAAAACATGCTTTCTCAGTGGCGGAGAATTATTTTGTACATTTAGAGAATCGTAATTCAATGAAGCTAGATTATTTAGAAAAATTCATGAAAAATAATAAAAAATAAAGTATGTGTGCAACTCGCTCACAGATCGCTCATAACCAAAGTACAAAATTTAATATAATAATAATAGTTTCTTTATTACTATATTTTATTTTTGTGAGCTGCAGAGAGTGTTGTAACTACAATTTTCCATACCAGAAATGAATTTTTCATCAAGATCAACTGAGTATTTCCGAGGATAATAGTGTATGTAGTGTCTGGATTGCTAGGTAGATATATCCATCATTCCGCGATTAAAATTTAAACAGAAAATTGTACCTTGTCCGACGACACGGAATTAGTTATAATACGACCTCCTTACAACAGATCGCCTCCGTCCGCCCATAACTAATAGCTCACTCCTCCATTGAATAAAATAAAATCTTGAATCCGGATAGTCGACCGCGTCCGAAAGAAAAAAAGGTCGTAAATTACTTGAAGGCACATTTCCGTATTCTCGTCCTTCCGTTCAAGACTGAAGAAATAATTCAGACCCTGAGCGGCGTAAGGTCCCTAATAAAAGGCGTCTATGGAATTTCCACCGAACGGACCCTTTCAAGTTATTCATTAAAAGTCGGATCAAATAATATGACCCGCGAGGTCTGCATTAATTATTTCCTCTTTTTCTTTTTTAATCTCTTCTTTTAAAACGGCCGAATGAAGGGTGGGATGAGGGTGATCCCTAATTATTTTCTGAAGACCGTTATTGGTGGTTTTATGCAGAGAGTGAGATATGAAAGAGAGATGGGGCGGCAAATGATTAAACAACCGGTCATTGTTGTTGTTGTATGATACAACATGGTCACTTAAACTATCAAATCAACCAGTCACATATGCGATAATTGTCGATAAGGCTGCGACATCGATAGAAAATAATCGAAAAATACGCCAACATGGTCCAAAACTACCGATTTATTTTCTCTTTAGAAAACCTCCAAAACAAAGATGATTTTCCCCTGGATTTCTACTGGAGTGGGTACTTGCATGGGTCCAAAACCAATTTTTTTACACCTGGGGCTATCAAAGTTGGGACAAAAATAGACCTTCCTACGGCGAATTGGAGTATCAAAATCGTGCAAAGTGGTTCTCAACTGGTTATTACACATGATAGTGTCGAGCTGATTTCTGCGTAATTTAATTACGAATTATAATAAAGTGTATCTATAGAGTATCTATTGGGTATCTATAGGGTATCTCCTCTAGTTGATATGACGACGCCTAGCGTTCCAACTCCTTGACAACACCAACCCTAATTGGGGCCTGCCTCTGACGACAGTTTTATCTTCTTTGAGCTAGGTATGTTATAACCTAATACCTATTTATATAATAATGTTCATGATATAATATATCATATGTTTGATATATTTTGATATATATTATATGTAAATTCCATTCATTCATTGATCAGAAGTGAAATGGGAAACATCAAGAAGACGAACTACGTCCATAATTGCTCAATCGTACGGATGCAAAGATCCGCTAAAAGTTCCATCACCTACCATAATATAATATATTGATATTATCAACTTTATGGAAGCCATTTCCCGCCCAAACCAAGTCCAGGTTTAGTTCTCGACTCATCTCATTTGGTTCATTTTAACTGTACAGTCCACCTGTTCATTTTTCAGTTTTTGGTTCATTTGTATTGTTAGGTTAACTTTTTTTTAATATAACATATATATGTACTTTTTATTTGAATTCCTCACAACCTGATATACGAAAAACATTCCAATATAATATAATAAAAAAAATTTCCCTAACCAGACTTACTCCTGTATTTTCTATCATTGAATGTACGTTCCCTATGTTTCCTTATAAGGACGTGGCTTAAACTGTTGCAGTACAAAATACCGAAAAATAGCTACTGGACTTATATATATAACGGAAAATAACGAGCAACAAACGATACATCATACTTTGAAGGTAAAGCAATTCAAATTTTGATGACAAATTCAGATTATACACGAAAATGAAAAGGGGCCCTTTGAATAATTTTTTTTTCCTGTTTAAATCATTTTTGTCCACTTATCCCCCACATTCACCGTGCGTCGCCCCGGGTGGGTGCGTGCTCGGCCAAGCCGAGAAAATGATTAATGTTGTTTTTTGAGGGAAGAAGAAGCCAAGTCGGAGGTAGAAGGAAGAAGCTGCGGTGTCGGGCGGGCGTTCATGATTAAAAATTTCAATAGAGCTATCAATCTTGTCCGATATTCAATTAGGTGCGTTTCTGACCCCCCTCTCGCCTCTCTTTTCGTTCCCAATACACCTCATCATCATTTGCTCAGGTCCTGTCCGACTCCTCTACCCAACGGCCTTGAAGATAAGATCGAGGTAAATTGGAATTCTTGACCGATTTTCGCATGAATTAAGAGAGTTCGACTTTTTCTCTTTTTTTTGCCTTGAAGATTTTCTGAATTCAATTTTTTTAATCTTTGACAATTTCAATGGTTTATCATTTTTTATAGTAAACCAAAACCCAAAACTTGTGGTGCATGATGAAGAGCCGATCAATTTTCCATAGAAGAAATAAATTCATTTTCCTTTGAAAGTCAAGTGGATGTCAGCGTGCAGCACGATAATATCATATTATGATTTCAGTATTTCTGCTTTTCTATAAAGTTAGGATTTCGTGGATTTGTGCGCCCAGGGAAAACGGTATAAACTATTTGGTGTAACTTTACGCCAACTTCGTTAATACCTACGGAAAGAAGGTAAAGTTGTATAAATGGTGGCAGGTTCTTTTGATACCAATTGCCGATGAAGTTACTCGTAAATACCTCAAATGGTATTAAGTAATACGAATTAATTCTAAATAGTTTATAAATATTTCAGTTACCGATTGATGGACCGACATTGAACCTGACGAGGATCGATATCCAAAACTCCAGGTGAACGGACTGGTGAGGGATCTGAATCTCCAAAATGTTGCATTCGAAGTTCTTGGATCAAAACTGAAGTCTAAAAATTTATTGACTCAGGAGTAAAATATGCTTGGTGTCGCCACATTGAACAGGAGCTCGTCCCATTTAAAAGGAGAAATTTCCATAGTTTTTGCTGCATTATTGAGTCTTGATGGGGTTTTATGGAATCTAAGAAGTACCATCTTTGGAGGCTACTTATAGACAGGAGTCCTCCTCCATAATAGGAATAGATTCGCATCCATTCCTATTGCTCATTCTGTGTTCATGAAAAAGACCTGTGGAAATGTGAAAAAAATGAAGAAAACGACAAGACTGCTACATTGACCGTTCATGAGATGGAAAAGCTCCTAGAACTTTCAAGTGACTCCTCCTTGAAGTCCGAGTTCAAGAAGAAACCCCTTGGACAATTTTGGGTGAGCATTAGGGATGAGTAATATTCATATTGACACTTAACCACAAAAGCCCTTCTGGTTTTAGTTCCTTTTACACACACAGAACTAGTTGAAAGATCGTTCTCTTTCTATGCTTTCATTAAGAATAAGTATAGGAATAAGCTAAATGCAAGTCCTGATTTAAGAGTGTATTTATCAACCATTGATATTGATTTCAAAATATTATGTGCAACAAAACAGGCCCAAAGGTCACACTAAAACAGTTTTGACTTGTTTTAAAAATAATTTTGATTTCTTTTTTTTTTCGATAAACTTATTTGCTAATTCTAGTATGTTTTCGTGATAAGAAACATTGTATTTACTTTGTTATTATTTTTTTACAGTTATTGGTATTTAGAATTTACTAAGTTTACTAGAAACACATAATATGTGTTTCTAGTAAACTTAGTAAATTCTAAATAAATGGACAATAAAGTTATTGCTCCAAAACTTTAGTAAATTCTAAATAATGGACAATAAAGTTATTGCTCCAAAACTGGGCCTATAATATATTACATATATATATATCTTTTATATATAAAAGATGAAAAAAAAAAAAAAAACTCTTGCGTAAATGTTTACTTTCCATGATTAATGTTCTTGCAACTTTTTTTCTTGGGGGTACAATTTGAAATAAATTTATCTCAAGGGGTACGGCAGTGAAAAAAGGTTGGGAACCGCTGGTCTATCGTATTCCACTTCGGGATTCACCGCTTCATAACACGGTCAAATCCATCGAAACGCGTCGTTCGCCACTCCGACCCAAATATCGATACTAACCCACTTTTTCGTTCGGGAAACGAACAGAACAGAAAATGATGAAGGATACGAGAGGGAAAGAGAGAGGAAAATATATGTGGAAAAAAAAGTTTTAGAACGAGGTTAAGAGGGTTTCGTGAGGGAGGAGGTTCAGTGCAGTGCGTATATCAGAATCGAGTCAGGAGGGTGCACATGTTCTCGTGAGACGGCGCGGGCGTCTGGGGGTTGTCTGACCTTGAGATCCACCCCTTTCCCCTCGCATACCCTCACATACCATCACATACGCACACATACAGGACCCCATACACCTGTGTCAATACACCCCCTACATCTCATCGTGGGAGTTTCTATACCGCTAGAGAAAGGGGATTTTATTATTGTTCGAACTAGTTTTCTACAACTAGGATTTTTTTTCTCGTTTGATCTCCCGTTCTATTCTTCGTCTTCATAATAATATTCTTTGTGGAAATCAAGTCACCCACAAGTTATCTCGTACGTTGGAAGCAGGTTCCGTCGGTCTAGTCAGGAATGTTCCACCCGAGGCCGTTACGTGTCCTTCACAAGGCCGCTCGCCTATTTCAATACCTCACATCATCATCCCCTAGAAAAACCGTTTCATAGTTTTTCTATCCCTTTTCTAACTAGTTGTTCTGTTTTTTTCGGCCCTTCGCGACAATTTACAAAGAACGTAACCGACGCCCATATTTTATCGCTAAAGACGTTGTATCAAGTTGTTTCCATTCAGAGTGTTTTTTTCGGCTAGAAAATCGGGTGAACCGGACGTTTGGTCGTTGCAGTGACCGTTCACTGCACAGGTGAAAAATGTGTGCGGCGTCCGTTATCGACGAGAAAAAATCTATTATCGTCCACACAGAAGAAACTAGAAAGCGGCTTCACATTGAACGTAACAGTATAAATTGAAAAACACCGACATGCAGCATGACTATAAGAGCGAATTTTGGAAGATATACCTGGTTTTATGTAGGTATCTGTCATTTCGTGAATTATACGGAAGTGTGATCTGCACAAAGAAGTTAATAAACCATTGTGTCAAGAATTTGCGGAGTCTTTATTTTTGAGATACAAACGCCAGCTGAGAAATTCAATCAACAGTCCTCGCGCATGCGCAGTGCCGGTTATCAAGTGGACCCCTAACCCCCCCCCCCTTTAGAGTGGCCCAATTCCGCCATATACGAACTTAGCCTATCGATTGCCAAGACAGATTTTTTGAGCAAATTTGATCTTTTTATCAATACTATCGAGAGTTATCTTCTGAAATGACACATAAGTATAAAAAAATATATTGCGGGTAAGGATGACCAACACTAGTCGTTGTTATCATTCGGTTTTATTACGACGTTTCGAACGACTAGTGTTGGTCATCCTTACCCGCAATCTACTGTTTCCTAGTCAAAACAACCTCTACTATTTAAAAAAAAAATATATATAAGTGGTATGACACATAAGTATAGAAAAAAAAAATATATAAGTACCTACATAATATGCACCTACATAATTCTTCACACAATATGACATCACTGCCAACGGACACATAAAATCATAATATTATAATCATAATAATAATAATATGTGTCCGTTGGCAGTGATGTCATATTATGATTTTATGAGTCCGTTGGCAGTGATGTCATGTTCATGTTCTGTATACAATGTCCTTGTGAGTCCCATAACTATACTGAATAGTTGGAGTAATATGCTAAAAACACAGTAAAAAAATCCACAGTCATGCAGCATGGCTATAACTTATAGCCTATAAGAGCGCATTTCTTAATAAATAGGTACCTGGTTTTATGTAAAATGTCTTCATGTTATTGTTTTTATAACATATTTGGTCTCCATTTTTGGCCGTAACACCTCAGTTGATAGACTTTTCAACGCTGAACACGATGGCGAAGTCGGAATAGCGATATTTGAGCAGATGAAACATGAAGAATCAAGTTTCTTCATCTTCAAAGTTCCCCAGTTTTTCGCAATTCTGACTCTGCCATCGCGTTCAGCCTTAAACAATCTTTAAACTCTGGAAATTCTCGGCACGACGGTTGATTAGGTATCTTGTTCGTGCAGATCACACTTTGGTCTAGATCACTAAAAGGTAGATTATGAATTATCAATAATTATTATGAAGTAGTGTAAATTATTATTAATAATTATTAATCATTCCCATTGTTCTAGGGTTATGAAAAGTTTTGAGGACCATCCTGGGGCATGAGGAGGAGGTCGTAGTGTAGATACACTATGATTCTAGATAAATTGCATCCAGCCATAAATATTCAATTTCATACGTTTATTTTTCTTGGAATGTATGGGTTTTTCTTCTGTTCTGCCAAATTTCGGGCCGATTTAATGATCATTTACTATTTATCTATTTCAGAGTAGGCAACCAGGTGTCATTGTCAAAGTAGCAGTAGTCGATAACTCATTCAGTGATGGCATCATGAATTTCTTAACTAGATTTCCAGTCAAACCAAATAATTCAGTGATTCCTACCAGTGGTAATTTTATGGAAACCTACCAACGGTAATCGTCAAAATTAAGAATTACCTATCACCAAACATTCAAAATTGCCTAGACAAAAAATGTATCAGGAATTACGAGTACATTTTAAATGGTAAGAAAATCACTCCTTAGTTTGACAGATTTCCGTGGGATGAAAACTAACGGAGTTGCTCTTCCTTAAACGAAACCACGAAAGAATACGCTATCGCAAAAAATATATATATATCAGCTGAAAAACAGAAAATCGTTAATAACGAAATGAAGACGTCAATTCGAATACTAGCAAAGAAACCGAAAGTGGGGTCGATGAAAGACCTACTGACTCAACGACGTTTTTGTCATGGAAACAGGTCTAAATCAAGGGTTGTGGAGTAGAGACTCGGGAAAATTGATTTAGAACAAAAAATTAAATAAATAAGTGAAATAACCTCCTCAATGGACCTTGAAAATCTCATTCAGGGAACGTCAACCGAAAAACGTTTTGAAGGTCTGAGACAAAAAATCTCGGGAGCGAAAAATAACTGCGTGAGTACCTGTGGGCCAAAACGAGGTGAAGTCGAGGTTTTTTTTCAGTTGTTTTTTATAACGGGTCCCCCTTCACCGAAAGAAGAAGCTGAAGGTGAAGGAATTTTTCGAAAACAAAAAATCAGTATTTAAAAAAAGTGTTGAACGAGGAAACGAGACTTGTCAGTTTATTGAGAGCGCGCGAGGGAATGAGAGGGTTCTGATCAAGTTGGACGAGATCATCAGGTGAAGGACTCTGTGTGTGTGCTGATGGAGGCGCTGGCGTCCAAATTTAAAAGATTAAATCCATCATTGGCTCGTTAGTAGAAACCAGATCGCTATTTCGGGACTCATGAAACGTCTTGAAACCGCCTTAAACCCGTCGAAAGGTGAAATGACGGCGGGCGAAGAAGATTTGAGAAAGTTGGTGTTTTTTTTTTTCGGTTCAATATTTTCAATAACGAACCGTTCAAATCAACCGAGTAAACGCTCTGAAAATTCTTGAGACAACGGTATATTAGCTCCATTGTGCAGATCTCCCTTCTGCATAGATCACTAGGTAAGTGATAGATGCATTAATATTAGGAATTACCATTAATTTCCCAATCTATTTTCAATGGTCCTAATTTTTTCGTGCAGTATAAATTTGAGCTATACATGTGTACTCAATAATTTTTGTTTTCTCTCGCTCATTCATAGTATGGTGTTGTGAACCGTTTTGTTGTATTTCCAAGATTAATGTTTCAAATAGGTTCTTGTACAGGTGGAAAACTATATAAATGTATACCTATATAAATATACCTATAAAACTATAATATATAAATATAACATTTATATTATAAATGTGTAGGTAATTCACGAGAATTTCAACAAGAAAATTTTGGATGAAACAAAAAAAAAAAAACTCCAGAAGCAACACCATCGATTATACCATTTCGTAAGTTAACATCTTAGAAGGATACTTCTAGGGAGTCAACAGTACATAAGCTAATAGCAGTAATTTTAGTGTGAAATTACTGGTCGTTTTAGAATGAAGTGGTTTATTGCCTGAGGGAAAATGGGTTTGACTTCTTAATTGAGCGACGGAATATGACATTTGGTAAAATCTAGCGGTTATTTTACGCTTTAAGACGGATTTTCATCGACATTTTTATTTTGTCAAGGGTTTATGTGTTTAACCCTTAGGACTCCGCGCGGAGGTCCTGAGGACCGCATTTTCCTTTACTTCGATACACACTTGCACTGCCAAGATTCCGAGGGTTAACGCTTCCGCTATCTTCTGCTCTAAACTGTGGCTAATGAACCACTTCACATATTTCGCGAACTCAAGATTTTGCGACAGTTCCAAGTGACAGGTGTTGCTGCAAGGTGTGACAGGAGCTACGTTGCATGCAAACTTTAGGGAGGAAGGAGGGTTACTCTTGTGTGGGTGAAATTGCTGACAGGTTAGCAAAACAGCTGCTCTAAAGGGTACCACATGTGGTAGTAAAAGTCTGATCTTAGGAGGCAATTTCGCTATGAAACAAGAAAATTATGGCAAAAATACCACAGCACCTACCCAAGTGGAGCATTTTATAAAACATTATTTCCAGAAATACCAGCCAGTGCTTGGCATAAGTTAAGTTTAAATCAAGAAGAAGGCACAAAAAAGTTTTATAAAACAATTGGAAGGTTGAGGTGCAACAAAGGACTTTGCAATGTATACTTAAATATGATCAAACCTCATACTCATGAATTTACCTGTGATCAGTGCAGAGCTACTGACACATTAGAACATATTGTAATGGAGTGCCATTCTTATGAGAGTCAAAGAGAGCAAATGTTCAATGAAATTATAAAGACAAAAAAAAAAAAAAAAAAAAAAAAAAAATAGAATTACCATTCAATTATGAAACTTTAATTTCAATAGCTGATACAGAAGTATATCTAGTTATTTTCAAATTTTTCGAAGAAATAAAACATAATGTATAGTGGGAATAAAAATTAACTAATAGTATAAATATGTAACTAGAAGTAACATGAATAATAATTAAATTAATTAGTATTATGATATTATGATATCATATTATGATATCATGTATAAATTGTATAATGTATTCTGGCTGTAAAGAGCTTTCTAATGCCAAATAAAATATTTTAAAAAAAAAGTGACAGGTGTCAATTTGCGGTACTCTAAACCGCACGCGAAAACAACTGAAATCGCCCTCCTTGTAACCTTAGAATAGTTTTTCCCCACTACGACTGCCGAATGTAAGAAGTAATTTCGAAATATGTATACTGTGGCAAGCAGAAAGATGGTCCTTTTGCTACATCCAACAAGCCAACGGACGTGCGTTATGAAAAGGCTACGTGAGCCTACAAAACACTCCAATTGTCACTGCTGAACATTACTACGCCAGCATTCCTTTGGCTGAGTATTTGCTCCAGAATGGGCTCACTACTACAGTTGAAATCCCACCTGAGTTCTTCCCAACGATCAAGCGACCTGTACAAAATTACTGGAAATTTGTCCCTAAAGGCCTAAAAGGCCATGGATACGAAAAACATAAAAATAATAAAACAGCCGTGATTTCTTCAAGGTGCAAGCGATTTGTCTGCATTTTCATCATCAATACTGATTGTTCTAAGATGTGCATAGAAAAATTGTTCTTGGGTGCAGAGTTTATAGGTAAATTGGAATTACAAAAAGGTTCTGAGTTGCATGTTTATTTATTGTAGAAACAGTTTTGGTTACTTGTTTATATTACATCTAAAAGTAATCGGAAGATGTTGAAACGCGAAAAACGTGGGTACGAAACGCGGTACTTATTGGGGGATAAAGCGTTTAATAAAAGTTTGTTTTTATTGTTTTTGTTTGTTTTATTCGGTTGATGGAATTAATGACGTCATGTTGTTGGTTGCAGGAGGCTCCGATGTTATTGAAAGGAGGAGACGATCAACTTCCGCGAGGTCCTGGTGGGTCAAGGATTCTGAGAGTCGGGATGTGAGACGGGAATCTGAGACAACCCCCCCACCCCTTCCGCCGTCAATTCATCGTCTCCCCCCCTCAGAACCCCCCACCGATCACCACAGGAAACGTCACGGACGGAGCATGCGCCACCGCTCCCCCCTCCCGCTTCGCCGATACGTCCCCCCCTTGATTTCCCCACTTTCCACCCTCTCGCAACTACCTCTCCCCCTCTCACCAACACCCCCTCAACCCCCACCCGTCCACACCTCCCCCCCCTTTTTTTTACGGAGTTTATTGATTTTTTTATTACTGCCGCCGGTACCCCCTCCCCGCGACTACGTTTTTAGGTTTTTTTTCTCTCTCCTCTTCCCGCCTCTCTCGTTCCCTCTCGCTCCCGCTTTCACTCCGAGCGTTCCTTCCCTCTCGCTCACGCTTTCAACCCCCCTTTTACCGCTTTCATCCCCCTTTTTCTCAACCCCTCTCCCTCGCACCCGCTCGCTCCGCGTATTTCCCTCTCACCCGACTCTGCAGTTGCATCTTTAATGCGGGAGGGGAATCCCCCTCAACCTCCTCCTCCGTCTCACCTGCACCTCCTCCTCTCCAAACTTCGCTCCTCATCATCACCGATCAAAAAGAAATGAACCAAAAAAAAAAAAAAAACATTAAATAACACTCAATTTCAAAATAATACACCAAAATCTATTGATCAGATTCTTAATTGACTTCGTACCTACCTACCACTATTTCAAAAAGATTTCTGTAACCAAAATAACTCAATAACGAAATACCAGTTTCAAACACGCAGCATGTGTTCATGAACGAATTTTCGATGCAACCCTCTCCCCTTCGATATCCAATTTACAACATTAAACATTTTCAATCATAAAAAATCAAACTTCAACTACTGGTTGCCCTTTAACCCTTTTCCAGGCAAAAACAGAAAATTATCAGAAATTATTTTTGGGATTTCACATATTTAATATGTGAAATCCCAAAAATAATTTCTGATAATTTTCAAGTTCAACTTACACCGACACTCAAATGTCATACAAGACCATGGATCTGAGTGAACTGTATTACCTTTACGACGCTTAGTAATGAAAGTGTACTACATGACATGTGGTGTACCAGATTGTATACTGTGTAGGTACTGACTGAGTTGCCGGGTTCCCAGTAAGTTAGGTACTCTCTCTGGGAATAATGTAGGGCGAGGACGTGTACCTAGGGCCGATGACGTAAATAGGTGGAAGAGGTACAAAAATCTTGTTTGCATGGAGTTGAAATGCCATTATGGAGTAGGTCTGAATGTGAGTTTTTTGTTGTTCACTGATAACGCCGTTGGTCGAATATCAGGTTATGAAGTTTTTACGGTGTGATTCTAAAAGTTATCAGGACTGGATCGGAGGCCACCATGTTCGAAATAAGTAATGTATTTCTGATTTTCCAATTGCAAATTGTTTCTTAGGTAAGTGGAAAACAGTTGCAACAGTTGCAGTTCCAATTTTTCGGAGACATAATTGACAAATCGAGCGATAAGAGCAATTTCTTGTACCTAGGGCCGTTTTGGTTTATTATCTTCGATAATGAACCATTGGAATCGCCCAAAGAAAAAAAAATTTTAACCCCCCCTCAAAATTTTTTGGTTTACGTTTCAAGATACGTAGATTCAGAAAATCGAATAAAAAAAAATCCGTCCGTCCGCCGTACGCCGTACGCCGTACGCCGTACGCCGTACGCCGTCCGCCGTCCGCCGTCCGCCGTCCGCCGTCCGAGGCACTTTGCCCAGTTAGCGTTGAGTTAAAATTACGAAATTTGGTTTCTGGGTTTGGACCAGCCCCACAATGATCCACGAAACTTTTCATAACCCTAGGTCAAGGGGAAGGGGTTCAAAACGAATTTTGAAATTTTGAAAATTCCATATCTCGAAAAATTCCCATCAAACGGTATGTTTTTTATTTCATATTTAGATAGAGCTTGTTCCGTATAATTTTTTAAGACCATCCGCAGCTTTGTACGACCAGCCGTTCGTTCACAATTACGGCTCAAAGATTGTGCCTCACAACCCGATCGTGAATCAAACTGTTGAAATACAGGTCCATTTTCATAACAAGCTCTTTGGAACATCATATGGCCTAAGTGATGTCGAGTTTGTTGTTCTGAGGTGCGTTTCGTGCTACGGAAATGAAGGTAATTTCGAATGTTTGTTGGTAGGTACTTCTTTTATAGAAAAATAATTTATCTATAAAATAATTAGTATTACCGACGTAGTATTTAAAACCCCAGAATTATATCGTATTAATTAATCATAATTAATAATAATTATTATTAATAATAAATACGAATTATTAATACCTAACAATAAATTACAATAATTTTCACTAGGTACTTGATAAAATTGTTAATAAAATTAATTTTATAAAACTAATTTTAGTGATAATTGATAATAATAATTAATCTAACATTTAGGATTTAGACATTTAGACCTAGTGATCTAGACAGAAGGGTGATCTGTACAAAGAAGATAATGAACCGTTGTGTCAAGAATTTGCAGAGTTTTTCGTATTGTACCTAGGGCTACTGGCAAGTGCACTCTAGCAATCATTACATGATCTACACGCTAACCTGACCCAATGTCGTTTTTTTTTAAATGTTAATTAGAAGGTAAGTGATTTTGAAGCAAGCTTTTACACGAAAAGTTTTGGAATTTATCAGAGAGCAATTGCTCTGCCTCTAGTTTTGATCGTTCTTTTTGAATTTTTGCTTCATTCTGAAATTTAGGGTAGTCACGCTTGTTTCTGATATGAGACAGTGGCCGGTGCCTGTTATGAAATATGTCTCATATCAGGAGTACCGGTGTGAGCTGTATTTCATACCAAGAACGCGGTTCACACTTCATGATGTTTTGTTGTTACAGCTAATTCTAGGTAGAATTTTGATGGACAAAATGAGCATGGATCTCATGAAAGGATCCTCCATCGGGATCCATTTGGGCCTGCCATAAATCTGGGTAGAAAACTTATATTTCTTACTGAAAAAAAAAAAAAAAAAAAAAAAAAAAAAAAAAAAAATATATATATATTTACGATCATTTGGGTGCCAGATTGTAACAAGGAATGAATCGGAGGTTCAGATAAAAATAAAAATTCAAGATTAAAGATTTCCACTTGAAAAAAGTATCATTAAGTGGCTAAAAAGATCCGCCAAAAAAAGTACCTATCTCACTAAAATTGCCGCACTAAAATGTGATAAAATTACGAGAAAAAAATATTTATTTAAAATGTCGAAATATATCTTGTACCTAATATGATATGATTGTTATAGGAAAAAAGGCAATCCCAGGTTTTGGGATGAGGGCTACCATATTTCCCCTCGGGACTTCCAATGCCTGCCCTGAAAATTCCAACAAGATGACGAGTATTGAAAAAAAAGAAGAAAATAAATAAATTAAAGAATTAAACAGTTGGTTGATGTAGCTCAAAATGAACTGAACATGATATCCTGATCTATAGCTCAAATAGCCAGTGCAAAATTTTTGAGGCACTAAAGCACTATCTGATGCAGCAGTATTTAAATTCCTGTATTCATTACCCATTACTGAACTTTTTCCATTGATATGTTTTCCTATTTGCTTTATGAACCTTTTTCTCCAGGACTTGATTTGATTTTTTGATCATTTATGTAAGTTTTATGTACTACTAATTTGTATGCAACTCCTGATTGTTTTTGTTTTTTGTTAAATCGGAGGATCCTTGACCTGCGGTTGATGTCGATCCCCGTTCAAAAAATATTACCCCCCCCCCCCCCCAACGGCCGAGTCTTGGCCTTTCGGGTCTTGTAACGAAAGTCCCCTTCGGGAGCCCCCTTCCAGACGAGATGATTAATTACGCATTTCCTGAGGGATAATCAGTGCGTGGGAGAGGTCAGGGGGCTCGAATGAGGGTTAAAAGAACGAGATGTTGGTTGACTGATGCGTTACAAAATACCCTCAAAACATCTGCACGCCTCATCTCGACCGTCTCTCGTTTTCTTGAGTATTTTACGACTAACAGATGAACCTTCATAACGTTGAGATTCAAATAAATGAAGTTATGGTCTCCGATATTTAAAACCAGTGTGAGATAGGCCACACAGTTCCAGCCAAACACGTCTATCCATGTATTGAATTATGGGGCCATTACGTGATGAGCCTTGAAATATAGTGAAATTAGCCTGAACAATAGTGAACAATTAGGCCGTTCAAGCCATGGAACCATATTGAACATTCAGGCCATATCTAACTATGTAGAATGAAATTAGACTTAGATACATGGAACGATATTGAACTACCAGGCCATACAAACCAGAGTGAAATTAGCCTTAGATTTGAACCCGTGGGACCATGCTGATAAGTCGAGAATAAATTATTTCAGTGAGTTTGCAAACATTTTCTTTGATTAAAAAAAAAAATAAATAAATAAGTAAAAAATGTGATAAAGACACAAAAACTATTATTCAAAATACTATTTAACAAGCCCTTCAGATACCCTACAGATGCACTTTTTAATGAAACAAAAATTTTAACATCCAAAGAGTTATTGGATAAAACAGCGATAACAATTGTATATAAATATCTATTAATGGGAAAATTTGTAAGAACTAAAAACAACACAAGATCAGATACTAAAATGAAAATAGCACTGCCAAGAAGATACACAACAGTCGGACTGAAATGTTATGACTACTCTGGAATTAAAAAATTCAACAGCTACGCTTTTGAGGAAAGTTCACCCCAACTTAATTTAGAACAGTTCAAATTAAAAATCAAAAAAATGTTTGTAAAATAAAAACTATTAATTAACTAGGTAATATTAATTAAATTAAGACAATAATAATAATGAAGATAAGGCAAAATATGATATTGCTGTAATAAGGTAAGGTTAGTTGTACTCCAACCCCAGCACAAGATTATTATCTTAACGGGGTTGTAGCATTTAGGTAAAATATATCATTAATTTGTATTGTAAAAAAAATTCTTTTTTTTAATTGTGGTTGACAAAAATAATAATTTACAAAAATGTATGTTCTACTACGTCTGGATCATCAGCTATGAGCTTTGCGCGTTTTCTCTTGGAATAGGCTTAAGAGGTTTTGGTAACAAATGACTCAATTGAGAGCTACTTCGCACTATTTGGCGACAATTTGAAATTTTTGAGCTTCAACCTGCAGTAGGAGGTCCATTTTTGAGCCGACGGCTCTCCGATCCAAATTAATTGATCGACTAGAGGCCGCTTATTAAATGTCGTTCCGACGGAAAAGATAAGTAAATATTTATATGCAGATGAAGGAGGAGCAAGATCATTGAAATTTGCATGTGCCTTCTTTCGAGCATTTCCTTAAGGATGAGGGTTAAAATAACGAGATGTTGGTTGACTGATGCGTTACAAATACCCTCAAAACATCTGCACGACTCATCTAGATCGTTGACCGTTTTCTTCACTATTTTACCAGATGAACCTTCATAACGTTGAGATTCAAATAAATTATATTTAAAACCAGTGTGAGATAGGCCATACAGTTCCAGCCTAACACGACTAACCACGTATTGAATTATGGGGCTATTATGTGATAAGCCTTGAAAGATGTTCAAGTTAGCCTGAACAATAGTGAACAATTAGGCCGAGTGAATACTGGGAAATAAGCCTAAGATTTCCAGCCATGGAACGATATTAAACTATCAGGCCATATCGAACCAGAGTGAAATGAGCTTTAGTAAGCTTTAGATTTCAAGCCATGGAACCATATTGAACATTCAGGCCATATCAAACTGTGCAGTATGATCAAACTATGATTATCTATCATAGAAGTCATGGAACGATATTGAACTATCAGGCCATATCGAACAAAGGGTGAAATTAGTCTGGATCTTCAGCTATAAGCTTTCTGCGTTTTCTCTTGGAATGGAGTTACTGGTTTTTGGTAACAAACGACTCAGTTGAGAGCTACTTCGCACTATTCGGCGACAATTTCAAGTTTTTGAGCTTCAATCTGCAGTAGGAGGCCCATTTTCGGGCCCCACTCCGATGGCTCTCCGGTCCAAATTAATTGACAGACCGGACGCCGCTTATTAAATGTCGTTCCGACGGAAAAGATAAGTAAATATTTATGCAGATGAGGGAGGAGCAAGATCATTGAATTTTGCATGAGCCTTCTTTCGAGTGCACAGGGAGATCTGAAAGGGAAGGAAAGCCAATCAGAGGGAGATGAGGCGGGTTTGATAAGGAGCTGGGCGGTTTATCAACTTGTTTTCCCGACGGACAGGAACCGTGTCCCCGTTTGAAGGGAATAAAGGAGAAGGTAAAACTTATCATTAGGCGCTTCATAGGATATTCATCGTTCATTCGGCGGGACACATGTGGGTAACATTTCCATGCGAGGTGTGGGAACGCTCCGGGAGTCGCTGCTCTGGTAATTACTTGATAGGCAATGAAAAGCAAACTATTTCGCGCCCCTTTCGCGAATCGTCGAAAATAAAATAAAACGCGGCTCGACGGATGTCTAGATACGAAGAATTTCCATGTTCTGTCGAAGCGAAGGTTTTTTTGCGCCCATCTCTATCTCCCTAATATATTATTGCTGATGGGATTCTAAAGACCACCCTATTTGATGAGAATTATATCACGTGGGTACCATGAAGCAGGAATAAATCAAATGTTATACATTTTCACATTATTTGAGTTAGTACTTGATTTCAAGAGAAGAACTAAAACGTTTATCAAATAAATCACATAAAATTAGTCTTATTCTTATAGAATTAACACTACAACATAAAACGGCCCAGAATTATAATTAATAAATGGAAATGGAATTTAATGAACAGAAACAAGAACAGAAACTGGGAGACAATCATAGACTTCACAAAATCAAAAGTTAAATTCACTCTAACATTGACCTTTACTTTTTAACGAATTTTCGAAGAAAATGATGCTATTGTTCTCGGTACAACATTTTTAAAACTCGAATTTCCGAAAACGTTTCATACCAAAATCCGTTTCAGGCCATCCTGAATCCACTGCCAAAATACACCAAAAATTATGAATATATTTATTATCATAGATTGCGGGTGAGGATGACCAACACTAGTCGTTGTTATCATTCGGTTTTATTACGACGATAAACCGAATGATAACAACGACTAGTGTTGGTCATCCTTACCCGCAATCTACTGTTTCCTAGTCAAAACAACCTCCACTATTTATTATCATATGTATGTTACTTATTTTATATGAACTTGAACTACAGGAGGATGAAAATTATAGCAAACATCTACGTAAATTTAGAAAAACTAGATGAAAGTCATATTATAATACTTATTATATTGTGTTGATGGGGTTGACTAGTGTGAAGAAGCAGGTTGTATTTAAATGACCAAGCTAGTCTTTTTTCCGTGTTTATTTTTTCACGACGTTTCGGCAATGGAACAAAGCCCTATTCATGTGAGATTACCTACAATAAGATCGGAACAGAATTAATAGTTACATGAATGTTAGGAATATTATTTATATGATACGTTGGGAATGCTACTTACATGTAGAAGTGAAAATGTCTGACATTAAACTAACGTCGTGAAAAAATAAACACGGAAAAAAGACTAGCTTGGTCATTTAAATACAACATACTTATTATATATATTTACATTTATGTATGTGTCACACCGAACGATAACACTCGATAGAATTGAGATAGAAAGTTCAAATTTGCACAAAAAATCCATCTTGGCAATCGGAAGGCTAAGTTCGTAGATGGGCAGACTAAGGAGGGGCACTCTAAAGAGGGGTTTTGGGGAATTTAAGGGGGGGGGGGGGAATTACCTATAAATTCCCAAAATTAAACAGTCTCACAAGTGACAATTTGAAATGATTTCTACGCTGAAGACGATGGTGCAATCAGAATTGCGTTATCTTATTCATTCCTCAAACTGCGCGACTTTGAAGATGAAGAAACGTGGTTGATACTCGAGATGTCATGTTCTTCAATGGAGACATTTTACACAAAACCAGTTATTTCTTCGTAAATTCGCTCTGTTCGAGAAAACGGCAAAACATGAAGTAGGTACCTAATTTGTATACCGAACTCCTTCATGTGACGCCATATTGCATCCCTCCCGAATTCCAAATACGAGTATTCAGTCCATTGCTACCCGTTGTTCCATTGCGATCCCCATTTTTAGGTAGGTACATGTTTTCAACTGTTCATTGATATAAACCTACCAATTTTCCGATTCCATTTTGATCAATAATCTTTCCCCGTGCAACTAAAGAAACACCATTACTCAGTTAGTTAACTACTTCGCCCTAGGAGATGAATATTTGGTCACCTAATCGAACTAATTCAAAATATTTTACACAGGATAGTGTAATACAGAATTGTGCACATGTGAAAAATGTGAATTTTTTTCTCTTCCTTCTCTCTGCACGTACGTTGATGCCATTTCATCCCCGTGCAACGTCCCGGCGATTCAGTCGGCAACGGAAGCCGAAACCCGCCGCCAATCAATTAACATATCACGGAAATGACAGGAGACTGACTAATCGTCTTCGAGTATTTTTCACACGGCCGACCGATCTACCGTGAAATCACCGCTCACCCGTCTCCGATCTGATGGATTAATATTTTTCTGACGGCATAATCGAACAATTTATTACTCCTATCGCCTCCCTTTGTTCGCCAACTTTCCGTCATCATTACAGCCCGAAGCTGTTGGAAGGGCCCCGTGGAAGATGCTCCTATTTAGTATTCCTAGCTCTTCTGCCGTCAGGAACGAAAAAAATCCTTTTCTCTTCTTCAGGGTCGTTTTTTCTTCTTTAACTTGCCCTAATTTGCATCCTAGACCGCGGTGTTTTTATTAATGTAGCCCCACCCTGAGAATCCACCTCAACCCCACACATGCAACCCTCTGTGAGATCAACCCTGGTTTTCTAACCCTGGCCATTCCTTGCATAATCAACTCCGTCCGTACCCCCACGGCCTTGTCTCCTCTTCTTTTTATCTTCCCAAAGAACAACGGGCCCTTACCATTGTTTCTTCTCTTTATTAACGGTCCAAACTTTGGGAAGAGGAGTCGCACGGATTTGCATCTAACTGAAAAATTCGAGTCGTATTTCATTTTCGTCTCGCGAGGCCCTTTTTGGTGCATGTGTCGAGACCTCACAATCTTCGAGATCCCCTTGAGAGAAATAAACGATTATGAAAATAAGCTCCACCTTCCTCCTCCAATTCACAATAGGCGACTCATTCTGTTCTGTTATATGGCAGAAGTAAATGTCAATATTATGGTAAATTATTGAAAATATTCAATTGATTTATATGTTGATACCTCACTAATATATTCATTCTCAGCCTACAGTGGTCATGTAATGTTTGTGATCTATTACGAAATAAAGTACAAAAGACGATTGTGTTTCATGAAAAATAAAATTTCCACGCATTTCTTATTTTGCTTTATTATTTTCCAAAAATGAACACAGTAATCCGGACGTCAGAAATCCGTACCGTCGAGAATCCGGATTCACGTCGGGAAAAAATTCCAAGTGCAACTATTGCAGTACAAAAATCAATTTAAAACCTTTTTAATTTTTTTTTCATGCATTTATTGAAAAAAACAAAAATAGGTAGGTATTTACACTCTTTGAAAAATAAATCGTAAATGCTACAACCCCTCTTAGAAAACTTGTGTAGGGGTTGGAGTAGAGTAACAGAAAATGAACTTTAACTTGTAGAAAAATAAATAAATTATTAAATTACAAAATCCAAGACCACTTTATGGAATAAACATAATTTGATACAGTGTACTTTACCATTGATTGAAAGTGTACAATATTCTTTAACTTCGTAAGTTTTTTTTTTTTTTACTGTATCTAGGTACTGAACCTGTGTAGTACTTCACGTTTGTGCTGTATTGTTTCAACTGTATTTAGCTACGGTACTTGTTTATATATGCAGGGTGGCCAAAACGCATCAAATTAATTTTGGTTTATTATCTTCGATAATGAACCATTGGAATCGCCCAAAGAAAAAAAAATTTTAACCCCCCCTCAAAATTTTTTGGTTTACGTTTCAAGATACGTAGATTCAGAAAATCGAATAAAAAAAAATCCGTCCGTCCGCCGTACGCCGTACGCCGTCCGAGGCACTTTGCCCAGTTAGCGTTGAGTTAAAATTACGAAATTTGGTTTCTGGGTTTGGACCAGCCCCACAATGATCCACGAAACTTTTCATAACCCTAGGTCAAGGGGAAGGGGTTCAAAACGAATTTTGAAATTTTGAAAATTCCATATCTCGAAAAATTCCCATCAAACGGTATGTTTTTTATTTCATATTTAGATAGAGCTTGTTCCGTATAATTTTTTAAGACCATCCGCAGCTTTGTACGACCAGCCGTTCGTTCACAATTACGGCTCAAAGATTGTGCCTCACAACCCGATCGTGAATCAAACTGTTGAAATACAGGTCCATTTTCATAACAAGCTCTTTGGAACATCATATGGCCTAAGTGATGTCGAGTTTGTTGTTCTGAGGTGCGTTTCGTGCTACGGAAATGAAGGTAATTTCGAATGTTTGTTGGTAGGTACTTCTTTTATAGAAAAATAATTTATCTATAAAATAATTATTATTACCGACGTAGTATTTAAAACCCCAGAATTATATCGTATTAATTAATCATAATTAATAATAATTATTATTAATAATAAATACGAATTATTAATACCTAACAATAAATTACAATAATTTTCACTAGGTACTTGATAAAATTGTTAATAAAATTAATTTTATAAAACTAATTTTAGTGATAATTGATAATAATAATTAATCTAACATTTAGGATTTAGACATTTAGACCTAGTGATCTAGACAGAAGGGTGATCTGTACAAAGAAGATAATGAACCGTTGTGTCAAGAATTTGCAGAGTTTTTTGGTTTATTATCTTCGATAATGAACCATTGGAATCGCCCAAAGAAAAAAAAATTTTAACCCCCCCTCAAAATTTGTTGGTTTACGTTTCAAGATACGTAGATTCAGAAAATCGAATAAAAAAAAATCCGTCCGTCCGCCGTACGCCGTACGCCGTCCGCCGTCCGCCGTCCGAGGCACTTTGCCCAGTTAGCGTTGAGTTAAAATTACGAAATTTGGTTTCTGGGTTTGGACCAGCCCCACAATGATCCACGAAACTTTTCATAACCCTAGGTCAAGGGGAAGGGGTTCAAAACGAATTTTGAAATTTTGAAAATTCCATATCTCGAAAAATACTCATCAAACGGTATGTTTTTTATTTCATATTTAGATAGAGTTTGTTCCGTAGAATTTTTTAAGACCATCCGCAGCTTTGTACGACCAGCCGTTCGTTCACAATGACGGCTCAAAGATTGTGCCTCACAACCCGATCGTGAATCAAACTGTTGAAATACGGGTCCATTTTCATAATAACAAGCTCTTTGGAACATCATATGGCTTAAGTGATGTCGAGTTTGTTGTTCTGAGGTGCGTTTCGTGCTACGGAAATGAAGGTAATTTCGAATGTTTGTTGGTAGGTACTTCTTTTATAGAAAAATTATTACCGACGTAGTATTAAAAACCCCAGAATTATATCGTATTAATTAATCATAATTAATAATAATTATTAT
Source organism: Stenodema calcarata (assembly GCA_963920205.1). Taxonomy (NCBI): domain Eukaryota; kingdom Metazoa; phylum Arthropoda; class Insecta; order Hemiptera; family Miridae; genus Stenodema; species Stenodema calcarata. Next base: position 20,291,205 of record OY986051.1, read on the forward strand.
TAATAATAAATACGAATTATTAATACCTAACAATAAATTATAATAATTTTCAGTAGGTACTTGATAAAATTGTTAATAATTAGTGATAATTGATAATAATAATTAATCTAACATTTAGGATCTAGACATTTAGACCTAGTGATCTAGACAGAAGGGTGATCTGTACAAAGAAGATAATGAACCGTTGTGTCAAGAATTTGCAGAGTTTTTTCAAATGGGAACTCCCATTTTTCATCGCAGATTTGGATTCTCCGCGAAATTTCATTAACATTTGACACCTCAATCGATTTTTTTGAACACGCGTAACCCAGTCTACGAGATTGAATTTCCCGTGCAAAAAATAATAAGGGGGTCACTATTTGAAATTTTGTTTTAGGTTCGGAAATTACGGAGATAAATAGCTGATCCTATACTTTTTGGACCTATAAAGTCTCAAGTTTTCAGGTAAGTTTTATAATTTTAAAGCATAATAACAGCCCAATTAATCTCAATTAGTTATCGACGCTCTACTGCAATTGGAACCAAGATCAAAATTGATGTATTTACGTTCTAAGATCGAATGTTGGTGTGGCCCATGTACCCATTTTGATGTCGGATATATAATATGCCGTGACAGACGTGTATTGTCCACGCGTAGTGCTGGATGTAAAAATTTGCTCACAAAATCATGCTGCATGCCTGGAAAATTTGTCTGCATGATTCGATTAATATGACGGTAAGGCAAAGTTTAGTCTCGCGTTGCAGCGTTCAAAACGTTTTAGAACTGTCTGATAGCACAACAATGTCGAGAGGGGTAACGTGGCTATTGATAGTGAGATAGATCTAGTGAGAAACGAGATAGCGGCCGACCTTGATATCGTGCGCGCTAAAACCGTATGTTGCGTTTGCGATTTGAGGTTATCTGAATCCGGACCAATCAGATTATTCAATGCCATTTCCCTAAACGGGAGGCGAAGGCTGATGAGTAGGTACTACTATGTAACATTTCATTGTGTACCCTCGATCAGTGATTACGGTGGCTGATTCACTACGCGTAACATCTGTAGAGACGATAGGAAGGCGGGAAACCTCAAAAATGAAGTAGAATCATCTACTAAATTAATGCAGTATGTCTCAATCTGTGCTACAGTTCAGTCCGGGCATTTTTATTTATATAAATTATCAAAAAATAACTCCAATCTATGGATCTGTTTAAATAACTATCTTCAACGTATCTATTTTTCTCTTGTTAGAGGATCGGAACTTAGTCAAAATCCCTCAAAAACCGTTAACAACGGGCTCCATACACTCTCAAAGACTTTCATTGACTTTTAAAACAGGGTAAAAACACATAGGTACTATTATTGTGTGGTTTTTATGAATTAGTGAATATCGAAACAACAGGTGGCAAATAGCACTCGTCGACATTTCTTTTTCGCTCTTCATTGGATATGAGTCTGTGAATCACATGGGGTTTAATTTGTTGCAGCTAAAATCGGTTGATTTCCATGGTGTTGGGAGGAACATGGTCAAAATTCTATATAACCTTCGTATTCCCTCCGACTTTTGTTGGACACTCCACAAATGGAGGTTTATTAAGATTTATGAATTATTGAAGAACCTTTTCTTTTGCCGCAGAAGGAATTTCTTCAAATTCCATGCAAAGTTGAAAAAGAATGAATGTGTGGCAAGATGTGGCTGGAAGTGTTTGATTATCTTTGAATAAGTGACTTCAGTGTCCATCATCTCTGAACTCGTAAATTTAGTCGGTTCTTGGCGAGGATTGCCGCGATCGCTATGTGATTTTGCAAACTCCGAATTCTGAAATTTAAATTGACTTGAATAACGAACGTGTGGGATTGTTCATCAACAGTTTATAAGCTCACACCGTGAGTGAGAACACACAGTCCTCGGTCTTCTTGTCATTGTCCCCAGACACTGTTCCTGACTCCACGAATCAATCGCTTGCGAAGGTGATCAGTTAATTAATCTGAATAGAAGTCGCCTGTTTAATGGGACGAAAACAATACCGAGGAACCCGGCGTATTGTCCTCGACAAGGGCACATAGTTCGCCTTCTACGTCATCAGCTGTTTCTGCCTTCTGACGTACGTTCGGAACCCCCCACCTCGCGATATGAAGATGAAGTGTAATTGATGGTGATGAGGAGCCGATTGTGAAATAACAAGCACGAATAAAAAGAAGGTCCACCCAACGTTACATTGTCCTCTTTATTTCGGTTCCAACGTCACTTGACATGATTTTAGATAATGCGACTTGACACGATTAAACTGGAAAATAATTATAATTTTGATTTCATGTTGGTAACACCTGGAAAATTACGTTCACAACACGAAGGGGAATCTTCATACTCTCACGTATCGTCCAAAAATTAAGCATTAGTTGAAAAATTAGTAGGAATCAGGAAATGCATACGAAGATGCTGATAGGTTTAGGTGTCCAAAGGCTCCAATAATAGATATCTCCTACTTAGGTAATAAGTAAAATGGTAATCGTGGCCTCATTTTCATCGATTACCTACCTATCATTACATCAGACAAGATATAAAGCACACTGTTTTCTGATTACCACTTCGTTTGTTGGAATTACATTATTCCTTATTGCGAAATAATTTTGGATTACCAAAATTACGAAATCATAACTGTCTGGAATGCTGATACATACAAGGGTTTTCGTGTTTCATCAAACGTATGACATTAAAACCACCTAAATTGGGCGGTAGTGTCGAGAACCGCCTAGTCGTGCAACGCTCCGGGTGTTCTTAAAAATTTACTTTATTTTAAATAGAAGGATTTTCAAATTCCATTGTCGGATTCCAAGTATCTTCAAACGCATAGTTTACACGGTAAAAGTTTGGGGAGCAAGTGCCATAACGGTTTTGATTTACTATTTCTTCTTGATCAATCTCGATGGTTCATTTTATTGAAAATAATAAGTCGATATTTATCATTTTCAAATACGAATTGGCATCGTATACCTTCATCTGTAACTTACTACTGATTGGTCCTTGGGCCACAGTAATTTCACTATCCAGAAAGAACTATCAAGCCCGAAGAGAAAACTCCACAGTCATGCAGCATGGCTATGAGAACGAATTTTCGTAGAAAAGAATGGTTTTATGTAAAATGTCTCCATTTTACTGGTTTCATTACTATTTTTTTTCACCTCAGTTTATGAATTTCTCAACGCTGAACACGATGGTGAAGTCAGAATTGCGATATCTCATTCCGTTATGGGAATATATAATTTATAGATATGATTGATATATATGATTTTTGGTGTCTTTTGGCAGTGAATTCGGGATGGTGTGGTATGCATTTTTTTCGGAAATTTGAGTTTTAAACATTTTGGACCGAGATCAATACCTAGCTTGTTTTTCTTTGAAAATTCGCTGAAAACAGAAAACATGTCTCAGAAAAATCCTGCAACTTATGCTTGTCTTTTGTTTCAGGATGGGACACACGTTCAGGATCTACAAGTTTTTTTATTTTGGAATCAATCGTAGCCCAAAATTGATCAAAAAATGAAGGAATAGTCAAGTCATAACTGAGGAAGAGGCTTATGACGAAAGTAAAAGCCACAGGAGGTATTCGTAATTATGTAAAATATTCTTCCACTAACGGGAGTGCTGTCATATTAATGCAACTCTCAACAAATACAGGCGGTACTAGAACTGACGTATCGAAAGGGTATTTTGTGATTGACAAGGTCCTCACGAACGTGTTTGTTATTCCTAAAAGCACTTGTGAAAGGCAGTTGGAAGCCGCGGAACATCATCTTAGAAAAGAATCTCTCACCGGGATTTGAATGTATCACAAAAAGAGATTGAAGCAGAGAAGACAAAAAATCCGCTGGGGTGCGGCTCGACGTAAAAACGAGGGACCCCCGCCGGGCCGACCCCCTCAGGTGGAGATTAGCAGAAGACGTTTTTGTCCGTCCGTGGGGATCCTGAGGATCGTACCCCGGACTTCTTTCCGGACGCGCTGAAATCTACATAACGGGAAGCATTCACTTTGTCTCTGCACCCGTGGAAAAGACATCGAGGGTTGTAAAGGATGATCGGACTCCCCTACGAGGACGTATCGGTCACGTACCGGAAGATCTCACAGAAGATGGAGCAGAAAGGGCTAAGCCAACCCCCGGGGCGACGCTGGGTCGTGAAAGGGGGTGACAAACTACGGAGAACAGTAGGGTTAGTTACACAACGACCTCGTTAATTGGGTTGAACGGGTTGAATAGTATGGGATGCTCTGAGGGAAAATAACCAACTGTCGTCATGGCCTATACACAGGGCAGCTAAGTAAGATAGATTTCCAAGGCAGAACGGTGGTTAAATTCGTTGTTCGTCGCCTCCTCACAATGTCTTCTTGATGGATGAACCCTCATACAATACGAAAGTTCCAGACATAGATGTGACCTTTTGAATTTAAATTCCAACTAAATTGTGCCACATCCAAATATTACAGATCATTTGGATACGACCCACAATCATGTACTCTCACTCAAGCATGACTGCATATTGTGCAAATTACCCCTAGGCAAAACCTCATTATTGAGCGGTAGGTGGTGTACTAATCTCTGGAATGGCGAATCTAACTTTTGTCTAATTTCAGAAATGTAAAAAACGGATATTTGAAGTTTCCAAGTACCATTTATACCAATAAATTTATACCAATTACGCGATTTCAGTGCTCTCTAATAAGATTTTGTCAAAGCTGGTGATTCCTTGAGATCCTCTACGAAATTACGGATCCATAGTTATAAAATCTATTCATGCAGCATGGCTATAAGAGCAAATTTTTGAAAAAATCACCGGTTTTACGTAAAATATCTCCATTTTACTGGTTTTATAATAAATGTTGTCTCGATTTCATTTTGGGAATTTATGGGTAATTTCTAAACTCACGAGAGCCACCACTCATATTTTTGTCCAAGAGACCAGGTGATTAATTGAATGTCCTACGGGGCAAAATGTTTTGTATTACACTGCCCAATTATATGACATATTCTGGGGATGATTTCTTAAAATATTCACTTTTCTTCACTAACTCGCACGCAATTTGTAAATCCAAAACTGTACTAGGCATAATTGTGAAAATAATTGTAATGATCTTAAATAAGGCATTTAATGTACACATTATTCCTCTGAGTACCTCGCTGTTTCTTGCTTATTTGGGGTTCTCAATTTGTTGTGAGCATATATTTTTGGATCAGCTTGACAAAATCTTAACCCAAATTATTCAAAATTTTAACTCAATTATGTCAAATCCAAATATCCCTATATTTGGGATAGAAAGCGCACAAAATCATGTTCTTGTTGCTCATGTGTTGTATCCCAGACAGACCAACAAAATGCGATGGAATCTTCATAGTAATCAACGTCTGAAGCAATAAATGCTTTAGATACGATTTGAACCACCTGTGTGCCACATGATCCCAGTCTAGACAGCTCAACAAGCAGTCTTGAGGCCTCCATGGAATCAAATTTTGAATAATGAAAATTTGATTCCATTGAGACCTCAAGACTGCTTGTTGAGCTGTCTAGACTGGGATCATGTGGCACACAGGTGGTTCAAATCGTATCTTTCAAACAACACACAGTATTTAAAAATGTTGAATATCAAACACTCAAGAGGTCATAATGATCTGTGCTTCAAGGATCTATGCTGGGCCTTCGATAGTCCTTATACACATTATTGATATAACAGGAAAATGTATTGCTTTTGCTGATTACAGTCACAATGACCAAGAGTAATACCTGGAATAAGGCTCATTCCCACGCTTGAACAATTATATAAAAAATAACCGTTTGGTTCTATCTAAAATGTCTCACTAGTAATTAGGCAAAAACAAAATACGTTACTTTTTTAATACATAAATCTCGGCAGCTGCGACATCAAGCTTGGTGGCGCATCGATTGGGTTAAGTACTGATACTAGAAATTATAAAAAGAAAATATCGATAACTCAATATTACTGGAAGGATAATAAGAGATTTCTTGATATTGATGATGTCATAACATCCTCACTGTTGAGTAATTGGTTTTACGTTGAGGCAGTAAGTTGCCTACTCATATGTTATATGCAGTGGTTACTACAGGTCGTCGCAACAGGTAGTTGATCTTCATGAGTTCTTAGAGTGAGTCTCGAGAGTAATGAATGGATAGATTAATAAAAAGAAAGAATCCTAACGGAGCCGTCATTGCCCCCTCGCCCATCAGGAGGCAATGGACGAGGGCAATAAACTCGAGCGAGCTGCATCTCGCTGTTTTAATTGCAGTCCGCATCGAACTACTGGCATTTCCTCATGCGGGATTGAGACGTTTAATTATCAATTCGCATGGTGCGGTAAAGCCCGTCCGTCTCCAACCAGCCTGACGCCTGCGGTGTTTCGAGATTTTTTTCGATTCGAACAGAACAGAAAACATAAAGGTGGCTTGGACAAATCTTATAATTTTTTTTGGATAAAGTTCGTGATGACCAAAAAAATAGACCGTAAAGTTGTAGTTAAAAATCATAAAAACGTCAAAAAATCGCCCAACCGAAAAAAACGGACAACGGATTCGGATTCAGCACCCTAGAAAACACCCATCCACGATGAAATGAGGCCAGCAACTTTCAGGTCACTTTTTTGTAGACCAGTGTTATGTAACGATTTACTGATCGACAAAAAATACACTTTTGTCCGGTAATAATTACACTCAATTACATGGCATACATGGAATACACTACCCTGATTAAATAGAACACAAGACTTCTGAAAATCCGTTTATGTAATTTGGTTTTATCGTAAGTAGAACCTACTGTGGGAGCATTGAAGGTGGAAAAGATTTCTGTCTGTTCAGACATGAATAGGATGGTCTTATTTCATTCCTACGGTTGGTTGGTTTACAGAATCCAAATATTAAATTTTGAGGAATCTGTGCGTTCGACGCCACCAACACTTAGCGCTTTAAAAATTGAGGTAGGACTATTGGGCCAAGGATGACCATGAGAAGGGTTGAAATGTTCAGAAGGTGATAGCTCGAAAATGTTAAATGGATTACGAGGGCGGTTCAAATAGTAGTACATATACCTATTAGAGTAATTTTTTGACAAATTAGAATAGAGTTTGGTTCAGAGAATTTTTCAAGATCACCTGGAGCAGTTCGAAGGTTGAGCCGAAAAAACATTACCATTAAAACTTTGGTGTCATTCCCCCATTAGGATGGAAATTACCGAAGTGATTATGAAAACGGAAAGTGGAATCCAGCGTTGCGTCCTGAGGCGAACATTTTCAATCCTCATTATTTCCACCTTTTAACATCACTGCGATGTCAAGACTGCGTCTCGCCTTCCTCACATTAGTACCAAACAGCGATCACCATTTACCTCAGGTTACACTCAATCATAGTGAATAGCGGTTCGTATACATCAAGTCTGCATCTAAAGAATCGCCGCTCGGGGTCGGAGGCTGATTTTGAATGGCAAGATAAAGAGGGCTGAATAAGAGGGGAAACGGACGGATTTATAGCGCCCGAATTACAATGGAGAATGGAGACCTAAACCACTGTTTCTGGGGCACACATTTCTTTTTTTTCACGACGGAGGACCTTCACCTTTTCATGTTTTCGGGTATTTCGGAATCAGTATTGTTCGCTCTGTCTGCATTTGGCAATGAGAATGTTCTAACTGATATGGAGCACACTGATGTCACGGCACAGTTCAAACTGGGTCTCTCGCAATTGGCAGAATTCAGGCAGTGAGTCAATAGCGGAATACTGCAAATACCCGTACTTATTTGTTGACTTCCTGGCACAGTGAGAGTGACAGTCTAAAGAACGATAATCTACACAATAAATTTGGAGAATCAATGGTGAGAATCTCTATCACATTTCTTGGCTTATTGATAGGAGTTACAAGTAATGAGAAGAAGCTGTTCTTTCAAAAACATTTACCTTGACGAGGTAGCTTAGGCCTCATGAAATGCTCCCTAATCTGCACAATAATCTGTATAGCTGTCTTCCCAATTTCACAACTTGAGTTAAGAATCTCATTAAGGAACCAGATTTGATCCGTATGGGTTTCATTACACATGTACGAGCATTAGCAAACAAGAAATTCTTCGGAAATGTTATCCCTCTTATGTAGGCACTTATAATGGATTTCAAATATATTCTGATTGCAAATATTTCGATGATTAATAGGAGCTCGCTCATATATCTTTACTTGGTAATTGATTACTTGTCATTAAACGCCAGTTGTTGAAACAAAACCCATTAAAGACAAATAAAATTGTTTGTGTCTTCCAAGAGACGTTTATATGGGGGTTTCAAAGTAGGTCAGAATACTTAACAATATTTTATATTATAAAATATAGATGGAAAGCAGAATCGTCTCGAATGATAGCAAGTACATCAAAATTGTCCATCAGTGCCTACCTTGACGATGGCCCTACGAAGAGAGATTGCAAAATTGTAGCATAACGCGTTCAAACAACATAAATCTTACTCGGCTAGGTTTGACGTACTTACGTGAAATCGTACAATTAGAAGACACTCACCTGAAAAAGAAAGCAAAAGTAGACTGTTAGAACTTTTCAAAGTTGAAAATGGTTAAAGTTTTATGATTCACCAGTACAAGAACAACTGAAAGTTTTTTTACTGCTTCGAATTCTTTTCGACTCTAGATCTACTACTCCAGATCTTCTAGAAATTCTAGATCACGTTTAATGTTGTGAATCTATCTGGATAATCAGAGTATCCTTCCCATTTTCATATGTTGATACAGTTTATATTTAGCTGAGACAAATCGATCTCTCTTTGTTTTCGCTGGTTTACATTTCTATATGATTATCTTCATTTAATTAAGTGAAGTTAAATAAATAAAGTTAACCTTTTTCATATATTTTCAAAATATATGCTTAAGAGCTTATTAAATAAATATTTTTGTCTCAGAATTTACATAATATAGGATTGATAATAAATACGAGTACATAAAATATGTTGTGGTTAGGATTTGACCCGTAAAAATATAAGGTTCTTCAGCTGGTCGAACCCCAATTCAAGTTGATATTGATCAATTGGCTGTTAATCCCCAGAGTAGTATTTGGTTGATGGGATAAAAATGTATTCTTTGAAATTTGTTTTTATTGGTAAACGATGTTCAGAATATGTATCATCTGGTTTGCAGTATATTCTTTTAAAAATGGTGCCTATTATATATATTCCGTATATATACTACAATGCTACATTGAAACCATGACAAAAAGCTAAGAAGAAGCTATCTTCGTTGATTTTCTTTCTTTCACATGCAAAATCCCAACCCTTTTCATGTTTCCAAAGAGCGCCCTCATGTTTGAGTGGTATCCGAATAATGATTACTACATCGACCTTCTCGCCTGAATTCAGGTGATATGGTAAAGTAGTAAGCAACCATTTCAGGTTGAATTTTCGTCCGACTGCCGTTTTTGGCGTCGCGGACGTCATCGGCTGTCCACCTAGGCGGATCAGGTGATATGGTAGCCCGCTTGAAGTTCCATCGAACCCACTTACATTTAATTAGATCAATCCCAAAATAGGAAAAGTGATTTAAAAAAATGTTTCTTTGAGGTAACCACATCAATTATCTTAATTTGTGATAGATCCTACATTAGGCTCAATGCTGTAAGGCCCCCAGACCTGGTAAAGCACGTTACCAGCCCGGGAATTGACCCCAGGATCCTGGCAGTCGACTCCCCGCAGCGACGAGCAGCTTCCTATCAAAATCTAAATTAGTGCCCCTGAATACTATCACAATATTTGTATAGTTTGTTTAGAAAGCGGTAAGTACGTAATTGCAACGGTAGTTTTAGAGACAAAACAAGAATATCGTGGAAATTACGTCGTTTTTTTCCGCCAAAATGAGTGTTTTCATGCGGATAATGGGCATGAAGCTGAGTTTTCTACAAGAGACTGTTTGTACGTCCTATTCTTATAGCTACTCGTATTCTTCTACATGAAGCTCTTTATCCTTTGTGAATAGAAGCCAAGCCTCATAGTTGGAATTTTCCCTAACAATGCCCATTAAGGCTGTGCACGCGCAAACTATAAAGATTATTTGTTTGAAATAGGTATACCGATGTGATATCAGATTGGGTGAGTGATAGCAAAACTTTTTGAACCCTTCGGGTTGAGTGTGGTGAATAATAACGTGATTACATTCATCCCACGGAAGGTACAGAGTGGAAATCGCTGTGTAACGTGAACTGCGAATTATCAAGCCTGACCTCAATAAATTTAACTTCAGGACGAATTTATAATGACCAGACAAAGTGGCAATTGATTTAACATAATCAAGAGACCGCCGCATTCTCGACTTGAGTCAGTCGGGGAATGAACGAAAATCCGAAAAAGAAGTTAACGACGTTTCACGGCGGTTAACGGAGTAGTAATGCCGTAATGTGCATCCTCCGAGCTCATTTTTATTTTCTCTTGGAAAACTCGTATTTTTCCCCCTCCGTTTTCGAAAGGCGGTAAACGTCTTCTGAACGTCTTGCGGGTCGGCTCATTACGGCCTCACCGGGTGTAATAGAGACATCAAAACTTCCTTCAGGACGCGCTCGAGCTTTCGAAGAGAGTTCAAGGTTCAGTAAACTTCCGAGATGAAGGTTCAGTTCATCAGGAGCGTTACTGCTAATGTTTCCGGTCTTTGAAACAATTGTTTTGTGATTGCACCGACGTTTCTATTATCTTCGCTCCTCTACCGTTAGGTATATATTTTGTGTTATTTTATTTTTTTTTTAGAGCTTGCAGACCTTTGCAGATAAACGCATGTAAATACAAGAAAAAGACCAATGAATAGTATTGGTCGTATATAATATAATATATTATATAAGACCATATTATGTATCTTATAAATAATATGTATATTATGACATAATATCATTATGTCCATTCGGTTATTGAATAGAGCCGATCTGCAACAGAAGTGTAAGTAAATGGACTTCCAATTACCTTCTCCCTTCCCTTAGTCCCACAGTAGTTAATCGTTATAGTACTAAAAACTTTACTGAAATGTAAAATGTTTGTCGTATCAGATAAGTAACTAACCCTTTGTGTGCGATCTAAGTAATTGCACCGAGTGACATTTTCTGACGGCATTCATTTTATAAGCAATTTGCATTGAAAAAGGTTGCGTTGTTACCGAGCGTCCCTCATGTTTTCAGAGCTCGTATAATATACGAGTTTATTATGCTCCGCTCAAAATGCTATTGTAGAACGAAACAGACAATAAAATTTCTTTCCGATTATCATCCGTTAAAATCAGTGAAACAGTTCGTTTAAAGGAGAATCGAAAGAGAAACGATTGACGTTATAACGTCAATCGTTTCTCTTTCGATTCTCCTTTAAATGAACTGTTTCACTGATAAATAGCGAACTTTTGACGAAAACGAGGTTTTGCAGTTGGTCCACATATTTTGAGTTTAAACAAGTAAAGAAGTATTTTATATATTTTATACGGGTTTAATACAATTTCAAAACAATCTGAATGCACCTTCCAATATATAATATTTCTAATATAATTAGAAAACGTGAAATGTGCACGACGTTGCAAATTAAGCACCTTTCCAAAACCTACTTTGTACTTTTACACCCTGCGTAACCTTGGAACCGCTCACTTTAGCAAGATTATGCATAGGGCCATTTTCGTTTGCAATTTAAATGCGCTAAGCCGCATAGTTTTCTGAATATTTACGAATAATTGATAAAAATTAATAATTTAACAACTTTACCTCCCCTCCCCACCACCCCAACATGGCGTAACATTTTACCCAACAATAAGTGGGCTACCTATATAGAACATTTGGAGGAGGAGAGGAAATTTTACTTTGGATGTTGAGATAATGCCGGTTTTGAACTAATTTCACCTTTGGATTTTCTTTTCTTTAATGAATAGGGTGTGCACAAATAATTTCTGAATTTGATACAAATTAAATAAATTATTGTTTACTGAACTCAGATACTCGCATCTATGTCATTACTGAACTGTTACATCTGTCTCTGAACTCCGTCAATCGTCGTACGTGATGGAAAATAATAATGTAATATTTTGTGTCTCAGTGTACAAATAGAAGCTCAAGTCGGTGACGAATGGCATTTTCACCCACTTCGTAAGCCACGTCAACATAGCCAACCACGCGAAGCACATCAATCAACACAATGTGTCACGTTAAATTTATACTGTATTAAAATCGTACATAAAATTGTACATTGTGTTAAGTAATACGTTTTCTTTAATAAGCTGGAATTCGTCTCATTAGTTCTTTGAGCAAAAACTCATTAATTGTGTGATCAGTGCTCCTGAATTGTGATCGATAAAACGTGATTGTGTTTCATTATTTGTCGAAGGCTTCATTTTAGTACACATTGAGCTTTGGTTGAACCTTAAGAGCCGTCAAAGTATAGAATTGAGGTTGATTACTACCGGACTACTTGTCGGATTGTGTGAAAACTGAGATTCTTTTGCTTTTTTTTCGATTCATAATTCAGATTTCCTGACTCATTTCCAAATCTCATAAACATAATTTCCCCAGGCGCCAGAGATCCGAACTCATTCGCCAGATTCCGCTCGAAGTGGATGCGGTGTTGCATGCACGTTCGAGATGAAAAGAATTAAAAAGAAGTGCCTCGTTCTGAGGAGATCCGATTCGTAAGAGCTCCCCTGTAAAGTCCATTAGGTTTTCAACAGTCGATTTAATCGAGAGTTTTCGGAAGGAGGTTGGAAACCCTGTGGCCGAGCTCTGGTCCGTTGTGGCACATTTCATTAATGTACCGTGGTATAAGTTTTCGGGTTGTGGGCCCCCTGCAATCGGAAGCGCGGCTAACCGCGGAAGAGGAGCGGGAGTGGGAGCTTCTTCACGTCTCATCTTCCATTCAGCTAATTTCTATTGCGTTGAGAAAGTGGTCGTTGCTTTGACCCCGTTTTCAGTGAACAATAGGAAAATAACTCGGTATGATTCAGATGGGGCACGCAGCCGTGCAGCATGACCACAAAGAGCGAATTTGTGAACCTAAATCAAAATCAGAGCACGCAAGTCGAAGTGGAAGCTTTGTCGTGACCTATGAGAATTTAAATATGAAATACTTCACAGTTATGGAAAACAAATTATTTCATCGACGTACATAACATGTACCTAATTCGATGAAATAATTTGAACCTTTTTCGATCCAACTTCCTTCGATGGTACCGTTAGAATATTCCAAATTATTACGATAATTTTATGTAAAAGAAGAAAATATTTGGCACAAAACTGAAGCAGAAGACATCATAGACAACGTTGTTTTTCACAGCTAATCTTCGCAAATTTGAAAGATGCAAACTTAATATTTTCACGTCAATAATGCATGATCAACAATGAATTCCCTCATACTACCTATTTTACCCAACTTTTTAAGGACTTATATTCGGAGCAGTTTTTCTTTAGGTATGAAAGATCAATTTTGATTGCTTATTACAGCTGTTAAAGGTCTGGTCTTTTGACGCATCATTTCTTTCGTATACGTACGTATAATTGTGTATATCTGCCTATAATTTTGGGAAAACGGATCTTATTACCCTAGCCCAAAGTACTTTCAGACGATGACACACGTGCAGCACTAACGAGCTCATGATTCATATCGAGTTTGTAGGTGGTATTCTTAGTACCTAGTCAAACTTCGAGCGAGTTTACCAAGCGAGTCTACGCTTTTTTAATAAGTGAAACAATAAATTATTTAATTGGCAGGAAAAAATATTTATAAAACCACACCGCTTCAATGCATCTAAGTGGTATAAATAATTATTATCATAATACTTGAGCTTGCGTACATATTCCAGTTTTGTCGTTTCCACGATATACATTTCGACGTTACCGAGGGGGGGGGGGGGATTTATGGTACAACAACGCCGTATGATTGAAGTTTCGAGAATGAAAAGTCCCGAAGTGTTTTTATGTACCCCATTTTATTACGGCCATGTTGAACTTTGAATGGATAATATAAATAACTTGAAAGAAATAAGGGTTTTTACAACTATTCCGGGAGTGTTCTTCAGCCGACTCTTCTTTAGCCGATGATGTTACGTAACATAGTGAACCATTTATTTTTTCCCGGTTGACATCTCCCTCAAAAGTATCGTCAGGGGAAGGTCGAGTGACAAACCAGATAACAAAACTGACGTCCTGATCAGTGTTTAGGTCCCGATAATGATCGATAATCCCAATGTTGGTTCTACTGTTCCGGTCGTCAAGACCCCTCGCGTTGATATTGTTGAGGTCGGAATTATCCACATGAAAGGGACCTTGGGAGGAGGGTCCGCTGCAAAAGGTGCCGATACCTTCCATTAGGCGTATTTAACCCTCTCAACCGCGACCTGTCAATCAGTCGATCAGTCGGGACGTTTTCCCCCTCGATGCCTCAATTTCCCTAAACACATTTCACAATATAGGGTTAATGATCAGGAACCAAAATATGCTCATCTCTTCGTCATGTAAATCCAGTTTAAGTGGTTACAACAATCGAGTAACGTAATTGTGACGTTTTGAGTGCAACACTGAGATCAACGTCTTTGCTACGACACTTTCAAACCTTACTGTGACAACATCTTGTTTGAAGCCTACGAAGCATTTCCGCATTTCCTCCAACAAAAAAACAAGTAAAGCCAAATGACAACTTATTGGATGGTGTCCAAAATTCCGAAAGCTTTTTTTCTAAGGGGGTAAATGTTTTGCTCATAAATTCCCTTCATAAATTACCTTAACTTGGAAGAACGCTGAGCGAGTTTGCGCTTTGTCACTCGATGGTCAGGATTGGGCCTGAGGTCGTGTGTTAGAATCCCACCGCCCTCAACGCTCAAAACAACGCAGCGAGGGAACGGGGAAAACGAAATATTATTATATTAATTACGGAATTCATTAGTTCAATCCATTTAATTTAGATGCGATGCAACGGCCGGATCTCGCCGAATGAAGTCGTAGTAGGTTGGTTTCGTTCTGTTCGCGCACATTCGTGAGGAAGCGGTTAGACCTTACGCGGATACCAACCTTACGAACATTATATAATTCGTCTTTCTGGTTAAAACGATAACGAGCTGAAGGATTTATTTGAATTTTAAAACGTACACTGTTTCTTACTTAAATATAGCACTTACTACTATTTATGTCGAATAAATGGTTATAAAAGTAATTGGTCGTCTATCAAACACCAAATAACTTTTTTGGGAAAATTGTAGCAAATTTGTTCTTGCCAGCCCAATCTACATAATATTATGGTGGATAACAAGTGAAGAAAAGAGTGATGGCGTATATTTATTTGTTCGCTGTCGTATGACGTGTAAGTTGCTTGTGTATCTGTTCTGTTTTGATTGCCTAAAAATTATGAAAAAGAGGAGAAAAAACATATAGTTTTGAAAAACTGAAGAGTAGTTGGTAGAATGGTATACTGTCGGCTTATAGTCGAAGATGACGAGGAGGAAATGCGGGTGATCGCAAATTTACAAAGGCGAACGGGAATGTACAAAGAAAGGATAAATTATTTGGAACTGTACGACGAGGTAGATTTCGTGGACCGAGCAGCTCCAATGTGATTTTGTATCGAACCCGGACAGCTCCATGGCAGCCAATCAGACCCCCAACATTCGGTCCGCTGCTATGCATTATGGGAGAGGACAGCTGAACATGACAATGTCGTTTCAGCTTTCACTTCAGAGTAAGTTCTCCTGCTAATAGAGTGTTTTCGCTATTTTTTCCTATGATTATTTTTATTTGAAAAAATGGAAAGTAATTTAGTTGAAGCCCCTCAGAAAGGAAGAGAATAAAAAAAAAGTTAAGGAGCTTTGGGTTCAAAAACAGACAGTTCCGATGACTGGTTGCAATACCGGCCAACTCCACTTTTCAAACTAATTTTACGGCGTGAATAATATTCACATTTTCATCATAGCGAGTAATTTCTAGATCCCTAAAGTACATTGAGAAAACATTTCAAGGCTATGAGTGCTGACAACACTGACTTACAGTTTTTTGGCTCTGCTGAATCAGAACGAACGACACAGAGAATAGTAAATACTACAGACGACCCGAAACAGACTTAACACAACGAGACAAAACCAAAAACGGTCGACTCACCCACGGTAACACAAGGTGTTAAAGCTGAACACGAGGATGAGTATGGATCAGAATCCTAGGATTACGACTGGTGAAACTAATTGTATTCGCTGACTCGGAGTTAGCGGTAACTCGACATTTAACACGAGGTGGTGAATTCCACCATTAGGCTTTTGCGTGGATCCGCGTGAAATTTTTCCCGTAGGATTTTCGCGTTGACGCGGAAATTTGCTCCTATCATATTCATAGCCGAGTTGGGTACCTGTGAACGAGCCTTGAGCGAAACGACCGGAACAAATTGCGATACTCCTGAGATTACAGCGTGACGGCCGCAAGGCCTGAAATTGCTGCGTACTCTACTTACTTTACCAGTACTTGGATGGAATTTTAGTGATAAACCACTGCCAATTTGAGCATCCTACATTTACCGTTGATAGTTTTCGGAGCTGTTCAACTTACTTCATCTATTAACCTTTACGTATCTAAAAGGGTAACCTTTAGTTGCTCCTATATCGTATTTCCCACCCAAATACGTCCTCAACCCCAACCGCGGACCTGTCAATCTCCCAATCAGAACGCGATGGATCGCCCTAATGATGGAACCTTCATTTCCCTAAACGTCTTCGGCAACCAAAGGGTCACACAGGAGCCCGTCATTAGTATTCTCACCGCACGTTCTCGTACAGAATCCCCGGTTCGACACGGTTCATCGGTCACCTTACAACGCTTTGCACCCTCAGGCCGTTCCCGCAGCTTTCAGCGAGACTTTCGTTCTCCAACCGACAAACTATTCGAACCCTCTTATAATTTTTCATCGGACGATTTGTGCCTGTCATAGCCATTTCAACCCTTCACAATCTTCAACGTTGTAGTGATGTTTTAATATAAGCAGCCCCTACCAAAACCACGTCGTACCATTTTTTGCCAAATTCACCTTGTTCCATTATTTGCAAGTTCTCGGATTTTGAAAAAATAACGCCAAGAACCTTTTTTAGCTCCAATGAAGCCCATTCCCTCTTAAATAAAATAAGGCAACAAGGTTTAGCTTCTGCACCAAATCCAGCTCATTCAGAGATCCTACCATGTCCCTACAGGGACGCAGCGGATCCACCTCTAGAACTTCGCTGTAATCAAAATTATTGATGCGCATTTATTTAGTCCTGGAACGATTCCTTTGTTGAATTCACAATTTTATTTTAATCAGATATAACCGTAGAAAGTTTAATGAACATACTTAATTAAATCAATACACCTACAGTATGCTTAATTACAGCTTTACTGGCCTATTCGCTACCGTTACGTACGATTGGACCAAAAATAATCATTTCATCTAAATATTTCACATCTAACCAAATTCCCGCTTGTTTTATTAAAGTTTTGTGCAGATCGTTCTTACAGCGGTCTGCAGTTCGCATTTCGGCGTTTACAAGAGACCCTTCAATTGATAAAATTGAATAAAGCCCGAGGCGCCTGGTGATCTCATCGTGACATCATTTTCTTAATTACGCCGATCCGTCAGCCCCTTCGCCGGACGAAGGAAGTTCAGGGTCCTACAGAGACAGTCGCGGTGTCCACGTCAACGGCCTTTCATCAATGAGAAGGATAACGACGTTTCGACTAGAATTAACCCTCGAGTGACCGAAGAACGTAAATAGTTAACATTATCTCTTAGCGTGAGAGCATCAATTTTGTTCCACATATATCGAAAGTTATGATTCAAAAATGATTTTCGACGTTATCTTAACGATAGGACCGTTTACACGCTCCTTGTCGGTCATGCATATCGTATCAGATTAGACGTTGCTTGTAAACAGCAAATCGTACGTCTTGTCGGCAGGATACGAGATCGGTGGTCGACCAAAGAACTGAAGGGAGAAGCATAACATTTAATTAATTTAATTCAATTTAAAACGAGATTTAATTTTGTCCGATCTCGGCCCAGTTCACTACTGCCTGTGTTCCGGACCGGGTCGTTTTCTTCCAAAAGTCATGTCCTTTAAAAATATTTTACTTACCCACGAATTTCTTGGTGAGTTTATTGAAATCTTTAAAAGTTTCCCATGTTAGTGGCAAGTAAAATATAAAGTAATAAAAAAAAACCTCGCTTATAAAGAGATAAAGGAAACCTACTGGGATTCTTCCTCAGTAATAAAATTAATGATTAAGAAGAAGCTAAGAAAGAATTCACTCTCAAAACCCGACTCTGGATTGGAACTGAGGTAGAAATTGGAAGGGAAAACCATACTGTGTAAACAGAAGACAAAACGTACGTTTTTTCTTCCGGTTTGCGTGACCGACAAGACGTACGATAAGACGGAGTGTGTGAACAGGCCTGAAGACCATAGAAGGATATTCACAATCACAGTCAAATTCACGCTACGAATTTTTCAAAATTTGTTTGAAATTTTAAATTGTTCATTTTCAGTATGAACTATTGGGAATCGACCAAGAACAAAACTTTATCGATGAATTATGAATAATTGATCATTTATATAGGTAACTATCTTATTTATAATTTATGTCCTAAATTATTACTATGTCGACATGGAATTTAGGTGGAAACCTAAAGAAACCGCCTCTGTGCTAGTTGATGACTCCCCACTCAAAAATGATCATTTCGCACTGAGCGAATTACAGGGGCACATCTCGTATGAGCTTCTCGTGGCTACAACAGGATTTTTCTAACTACCTCCTATGCCGCTAGAGAGCAGGATAAGCTATTGTACTATTGGGAAGGGGTAACTGATAACGTAGGCACAAGTCAAGTATTTCTGCCTTGTTGTTTTATACTCGTACTTGTCAACTTACTGTTTTTGTATTAGCGGGATCCATCACTTAAAAATTTACTCATGAATAACTAATGAAACAAAAAGGGAGAATATTATTACTATAATTTTAGAAATTTTGGAATCTGATGAAATAATTTTAGTAGTATAGGTAGGTACCTCCCTTCGAAGGCTGATGATGGAACACTTGATACTGAGAGTCTATTATAGTGGACTATAATATTGACCAATATTTTTAATTATCCTCATAACTTGGTCTTTGGAAAAAACCAGGAGTAAAATAAACTAAATTATGCGTTTTGCAAAAGTTCATTGATTCATTTTCCCTGTATTCCATCTTTTTCATAATTCATAATGAGAAATAGGTTATTATAAAGGACATCATCAAAGGAATGATAAGATCAGTGCAAGAAATTAGAAAAAGAATTGCGTTGTGAAAAACTGTGTACAGGGGCACAACTCGGAAAATTTTGGAAAACTGAGTTTTTTCGTAATTGGCAACATAAAATCGGATAAAGCAGAAACGGGAAGTTGTTTATGAGTCCTTTTACTGCGGTGGGAGAGAAAAATAAATTGTGCAGGGTCTCTTTTCAGGGTCCAAGTGGCGATTCAAAGAAAGCCAAAACTTTAACCGGCGTTTCCCAAAAAAACAGCGTATTTGAGATGTGCCTCTGTATTTCTCACTGTGCGATTTCGTCACCCACGAGAACAAACCCAAATATTCCAATTATTTCGTACAGTTCGTTAAGTACAGACAATAATAAACTGTTGCGGAACCCATTGTTGACCATGTTGTTATTCATATAGGTACCTAATTAACTCAAATTTACGTGTTATTCGCCACATACCGCCGTTTTTAAACGGCGGTATGTGGCGAATAACAAATATAAATATTTGATTTTTTTTCCTTCCCCATTTTCAAGGAACCGGTGGATATCAATAATTATTGATGGGATTATTAAATAATTTTGTCGGTAGGTAGAATTACACGATGAGGAATATGTTTAAAATGAACTAAGTATTTAGTTTAATTTTTTATTTTGATACCGCGAACGCTCATTAGAAAGACGGTAAAAACATCAATTATGCGGTTTTATGTTCGTACGCGCGCGAAAAACCCCCCAACTTCCTTCATTACGATTTACATTGTGGCGCCGAAAACCAACAATGTCTCTCATTAACCAAATTAAAAATCACTTCTTTTTTTTGCGTATTTCGTGCGTTTGACGTCGAAATTAAACGTGGAAAAAACAAGAAAAAAGCTCTTCGGGGAAGGGGCGATTTGAAAGCAATAATTAGTGACGGACTTATTAGTAGGATTTCCAGGGGTGGTGGTGGAAGAGTGGGGAGGGGCCTATTTAATATGCGAAGCAGGAGATAGCAGGGTCCACATAGGGGATGATCCCCACCCCTTCCTGAATACGTAAAAACACCCTGTCGAGAGAGGGGGGAAAAAAAGGGTGACTCGACGCGATTTTTTTTGTTTACATCAGAACCCTTCACGTTGAAATAAAGGTGGGTAAGGGGCTCTTTTTATTCATTTTATTAATGAACGAAACTAGTTTTTTTATGTTCTTCGACGGTAATAAGTTGTAAATAAAAACAAGGAACCTGACGCAGCCTGTGTCCCACGGTATCTCGCTCGTCGTCCGATTGTCTCAGCTCGTCGTGAGGGGTTTACTCATGCAAATTCCCGCCTCATCCTCCGATCCTATTCATCTCGCACTCATCTTTTCGAACCCTCGAAACGCTTCGCTTCGCTCTCTACGAAAGGCCCCTTTTTTGACGTGTGTGTTTTTCCTAATGGCATCTTCACGGTGAGGGACTTTTCTGCTTTGCATAGCGGTTTATTGTTTTCGATCCTGTGAGAATCTCGAACACTGAAGAATTAAGACTCGTCCGCTGTATCAGTTGTCTGTTCCTGGCTTTAACATTAACCCCCAACCACTTTACCGTCATCTTCAATCCGGGACGTTAATATGTAAACTAGAACAGACACGCTAAATTGTCCGGTTCCTGGTCTAGATCACCTTCCCCCCCTGAACTCACCCCACCAGTTTTTTGTTTAATTTTTTTTTTCGTCCACCAATCCAAAACGTCGACTGGGGTGATATTTTTTTCTGGTTCAAATTTTTTTCAACCCTTTTCAACGGTGAAAAAATTTAAATACTGCACAAGCACGAAATTCAGTTGCGCCCAAAAAAACTTTTTTTCAACTACGCACCTGGAAGTGTACATGACATGTGTACAAGTGAAAAAACATCTGAAAAAACTTTCCGTTTCAGAAACAATGAGTATGAAGAATTACGTTACGCAGACGCAGATAACGTATGACGCGTATAATTTTCTTGCATCAACCGGTCCCCATGCCTCTTGGTTCATTATTAGAAGTAGTGATTCATTAGAACCCACCAAGAGAAGAAAAGCAATTCCGTTCCCTCTAAAACTTTGAAGATTTTTCGTTCCAAGATTCACAAAATGTTTGTGTACAGATCTTTGAGAGAACCATAACAGCGTCGAGGAATAATCGAGAAGGTTACATTTGGAACACCCATAAAACTGTGAAACATTCAGTTGAATTTATTTGGTTCAATTGTAACCTGCCGTGCCCTATGATTTGCCACATGAAACCTTTTGTTGAAAACACCAATAGCATAACGTCGATGTAACAGCAACATCCTATATCTCACGTTCCGTCTGACATTCTGAGGTATGGGGAAATTCTCCTAGATCTCTTTTGATATTTAGGCGAGATTTTCCCCACTAGGAGTGTTTCAATCGGTAGAAGACACCCGAAAGATACCATAAATGAAAACAAAAAAGTCCCAAAAATAGATTTATACGAAGAAACTGTTACATCGACGATAAATGGATGTAAATTCAAAACAAAACTAAAAATTGGTTTGGACAAACTGTAGGTGTAGGATGAAATAAATGGTTCGTCGTCACCCCGAAAATTACAGCTGTATAATCGAAAAGCCTAAAATGCAAGGGAAAATAGGTGTGGCTTGAATTTTGACTCGCTTTAATCAATATGTACCTAATGAAAAACTTCAACAAATAAAAACTCAAATTTAAAATAAGAACGTTCTTGCATTAAAAAACACTGCAAATTTTCGTACAACGGTTTATTATATTCTATATAGATCGACTTTCTGTCGTCGACTGTCTGTAAGTTTATTCACGGATGTTGTGGAAACTTGAGCAATTCGTATTTTGTGGCATTGAATGTTAAAACATCCGAACAATACAAGGGCAAGGGGAGAGGAAACAATTCGTAACGTAATCAAGCATAAATTGAACAATTTATCACCTCATCAGCTCGAAATTCAACAAACTCCCTTATTATACTACGGTTAAAAAACCCCCATGGTTCATAACAAAAATGAAAAACGATCGATAACAAAAACTACACTACATGAAGATGGATATAATATAATATTATTATGTCTCATTTTCTCCCTGTAAAACATTTGTTTTGTGTCTCAAGTAAAACAAAATAACGATAAAAATTAAATAACTTCAATACATCATTAAGTAGGTTCATTTTTAATTGCTTAGCATTGTATAAGAGAAATGGGGCCTTCATAACGCAACCGAAGAGTGCTGATAATAATAATTATTATTGCTCCTTGCAGTTTATTGGTATCCCGTTACAATTTGTTTGTGTAAGTAACGAAATTTTTAGAGATTGGATGTAGGAGCCCCTCAGCTGAGTAGGCTTTTTCTGCTTAAAGTGTAAGTCTTAATACGGTACATACGAAATTACAACTTCATAGGAATTAGCTGTAGGAGCAACTCAGCAAATCTGGCCCTGGGCAGCGTCACGTTGAAGTCCTAAGGAGGCTACGTACCAAATTACAGTGCCCGTCAAAATTGCCCGTTGCTGTTTATTGGTATCGCGTTACATTTTTTCAGTGTAGCACACTTTTCCATGACCTCCAGCGGTCAGACATATCCATGTCAAAATAGAATTTGCCAGATAAAAGTATACCTATTCGAGTATTTCCAAATTTTGAATTTTAATCGACGTTTGGTTTTCAAGACCTAACTACAAGTAGGAAAATCGTGGTGAATAGTTATCTTTGTAGGGCGGGTGTGGGGCAGGGGATCACCAAATAGTATTGACCAAAATAAATGAAATTCGCGTTATTGGCCAGTGACGAGCTCCTCCCTATATTGAATATAAAAAGTAATAAATAAACTATAAAAACTACTATAAAAAGTAAAAACACAAAATTTAATAACACCGTCTAGTTCGAATTAAACGAAAATTGTGTCTTATATTTCACTTTAAATTAACGTGTCCAATTACCTGTTACCCAATGATTTTCGCGTCAATAACGTTATGATGAATTTTCGAATTCACGGTCGGTTAGACATTGTTTAAGCTCCAACGATGGAATCAATATTCGCCAATATCATTTCTTTCAAAGGAGCCAAAGAAAAAATTTGGATTCTACGT
Source organism: Stenodema calcarata (assembly GCA_963920205.1). Classification (NCBI taxonomy): domain Eukaryota; kingdom Metazoa; phylum Arthropoda; class Insecta; order Hemiptera; family Miridae; genus Stenodema; species Stenodema calcarata. The sequence goes on from OY986051.1 coordinate 20,314,553, forward strand.
ACAGTAGGTACCCAATACACTAATTTATAGGGTATATGCGAGAGGATGTGGAGTGTAAAATGAGGAGGAATTATTGAATTGTAGGGGGTTTCTTTTTGATCGGGTAAAACGACGGTTGATGAAAGTGAACTAAAGAAGTGAGAATGGGTAGCGAGACGAGGTATTTGGCGGTGATGAGCGGAGGCGGGGGTTGTAATTATAAAAACTCCCTTTGAAGGAAGAGGGAATAAGAGTGTTTGAGGAAATAGATGGATTTTGAAGTTGAAGGTTTTCGCCCTCTAACCCTTCTCCTATCACTTTTTTACCCCCTCAAGGTACGAGAGGTGAGTGGTGGGGGAAATGAGATGGAGTGGCGCAGAGGGGGGGATTTGAGCGGAAATTAAGTCCTTCATACAGAGCTTCACTTGGTAGTAATTACGTATCGGCGTATTTTTTTTTCTCCCTCTTTTTTTCCAACTACGAGCTTCTCTTTCTACATGGGCAGCTCCCCATCAGGCCTCTTTACCGCCACGCTCGCCCGCGCCGCTTACCTCAGCAACCCGATTTCCTCTGTGAAAATCCGTTTTGGGATTTTCGACCTGGACAGGTGAATTGGATGGCTCGCGAAGTCCTGAATTGAATGTGCAGCCTCTACAGCTCATCCGATGGGGGGAAGATTTTTTCTTTGAGCGTTTTGAAAGGTCTCGTGTTGTTATAAATTGAAAGATATAAAAAAAACAGAGCCTTTTAAAAGCAATTACTTAAATTAATGAAAAGTATTTCTCTGCACGCGATGCTCGCGTTACTACTAGGTTTACGGAAATGCTCGAAGTACCTACTTGTGGAACACTGCAAATAAATTACACGTCCATAAACCGTAATGCTACACAAAATAATAATGATTCATTGGAAAATGATATCGTTCCACGAATTGATAGTGTAGAATCATCAAAAATAACAGTGGTAAAACAATACCACCCGTAGCGTTAATTTTGATTTGAAAAAATGATTGTAAATTGAATGAACCTAGGTCATGATTATTAAAGGAGGAATTTTGGCTGCATACGTCGCTTAACCCTTGGATGGGATGGAAAGCTATGACTGACTGTAGTCCCAGATGAGATTTGAGAAGAGCTACTTGAAAAGTGCATACGGACTTGGAAAATCGAATATGCCGTGAAAAACCTCTGACAGATGAAGGGAGGCGAATATAAGAAGCCTCGACGAAAGCTCAGCTGAAATGGGGACAGAGTAATACAAATATACTGTTTGTCGAAATATACCTGTCAAACCACAAGTTTTCTGTCCAATGCAGTGGAGCACTCTCTTCCTCACGACAAATCCAAGCATCGGTTGCCCAGGGCTGTACACACCTACTGTACACATACGACTACCCATCACACACTGACGTGTAAGTGGCTAACATTGCTGACGATGTAGTAGCAGTAAAAGAACTACAACGAGTCACTAACGACGTGGATGTCTGGTGCAAAAAGTGGAGAGTGTCGGTAAATCCAGCAAAGTTGAGATGTGCTTCTTCACATACAAGCGTACTTATGAAAGACCACTATTAATGCTGAGAATTACAAGTATACCCGAAGAAGACACTATCAAATACCTAAGAGTAAAACTCGATAAAACACTTTTATGGAAACCACACATATTCCACCAAGTCCGAATGTTACGTTTGCACCTCACTAAACTACGATTCCTGCTCCAACCAACTTCAACCGTCCCTCTACATCTCGAACGCAGAATTTACCTGTCAATTGTACGACCCATATGGATGTATGGATGCGAAATATGGGCTTCAGCTTGTGATACGCAAATCAAGAGAGTGCAAACCGTCCAAAACCGTGCCCTTCGTTTGATTACCAATGAACCTTGATATGTGAGCAATCACAACATTCACAAGGACCTGGAAATACCCACTGTGAAAGAATTCCTGCAGACAGCAGCTGATTGCTTCTTCGATAGAATCAACGAGCACTTGAATCCCATCCTCTCTCCGATCGTCCTGGAAACTCTCCCACCTCCCTCCACACGAAGGCTCAAAAGAAAGTGGCACAGTCGTATAAATTGTCGAATATGTATGTGATCATAAAATAATTATTAATGTTATAGTGAGGACTATCGCTGGATTGGAACTTCACACCGCCTTAAATGTTTATTATTATTATTTATTATACAGCTCAACTAGAATGTAAAATTGTTACAATAAATTTATCGTTATTTTAAAAAAAAACTGTCAGTCTGAGGAGGTGATATTTCGAATTTATAGCTGTATACCTAATCAGACGCGACTGTTTCGTAATCATTCATCAAACTTATATTTTCAGAGGCACCTCATGTATAACAACTAACGCAACAAAATACGTGTCTTAACCAACGTTAAGTGAGGTAGAGGATGGTGCAAGCTAGACTGCATCCTACGTGTCTGCTATCATCGCACAGACGGAATAATTGTAAGCGTATTGTGCACCTATTCTGAGTATTTTCAATGCAATGTGTTCATTTGACCGTAGTTTAACTACGACCCAAATGACAACAGCGGTTATGGGTGGGAACCCAAATAGAACGTGTTGTCGAACCTTTGTGAAACCGCATAGTCTCATGAATGACTTTATACCCCCACGTCCGCTTTACACTTCTATATTGTTTCGTTGAAATACGAGAGGGCCCGCTGTAACCGTAATTGAAACCTCCCGGATTCCTCGTAATGAGAATTTCAATTCTCTTCCAACCATATCGGTGACTTTTCGTGAGACCAGGTAATCCGCTCCCGGCAGGAACTCGAAATAGATTTTAATTGTGTCGCATTATCAGGGGGAGTGAATAACTCGATCGGGAGGAAAAATTAATTATAAGTCGTCAATTTACCGTTGTGAAAACCGTCGGTTCTGAGGTTTATTAAAGTTCCAGAGGCGCACAAGTGGTTTTTGGTTTTTGCTTCGGGCCGCCCCTTTCTCGCGCTCCTCTCTTTAAGCTGCGTTAATGAAAATCAGTTCATTTGTTTTCGACACAAAAGTCCCCGTGTGAGTGTATGATTCTGTTGACTGTCGAAAAGACTGTTTCGGCGTCGAAAAGGGGGAGTTTTGGGTTTTTAGTGCCCTGAGCTTCGACTAATTATAATTCCGGTATCTCTCGCCTGACGATTCAATTGCATCCTCCATTCACTGGCAGGTTTTCTCCCTCCGAGTCGAAATCCTTTCCCTGCTCTCTGAAAAACAGAGACACATAAAAAGGTTTCTCGAACACGAAGAGGCCGATTTTGGGGGTTCGAAGCTGAATGGATTGGGAATGACGGACAATAGGAGCCACTTAAAAAACCTCAAAATGAAATTGGTCATTTGCCGTGTGCATTTTGTGAAAACCAATTCAGCGTTGGCGTCAGAAACTGGTTATTCGACGGCTTTCGAGTCGCTGAGAGGGTCATTTAAGAAACTTAAATGAGACTGTTAACAGTTAATTAAATGTTAATCTGATGGTTCAGTTTGTTCATCATTTCCTTACAGGGTGACGTGGGGAAGTTGCGAACCAAAATCGGTATCGATAGTAAAATTTAAACCCAAATCATTTTCACTTTGGTCGCAGCGAGTTTATTTCCTCAAAATTCTCCTTCAATAGGTATTCCTTTGAAGAGGATTACACCAACGTCGGATATTGGCTATGGTGGGGATCTTGAGGGTTGGTCATCAATTGAAAGCTCTTCACGCCAACGTTTCGCTTTATTTATAAAGCATCATCAGGGCTAAAACGGTAACAACGACTAGGTAAAGCCGGGAATACACTTGAGCAGAGGCAGGCCGCGCACCGCACGCGCAGCCTATGCGCGGCGCGATGCTCAAGTGTGTACGGGTCCCCAACACCGCGGCAAACAGGCTCGTGCGGTGCGCGGCCTGAGCCATCGACTGTCGGTCCATCAAAGTGAGCACGGACCGCGGCAGGCTCGTGCGGTGCGCAGTGTGGACGGAATTCAGTCGATTCAGAGCTGCGAACAGAGCCGCGGCACACGTAAGTGAT